>BSAI01000072.1:11471427-11759219 GCA_036245035.1 Adrianichthys oophorus | reverse complement strand
TATCTATCTATCTATCTATCTATCTATCTATCTATCTATCTATCTATTCATCCATACATCCATCCATACATCCATACATCCATACATCCATCCTTCGGTCAATGGCTAAAGATTATAAAAGATGATCAAATCAAACTACAAAATGAAAAGTTCAACATTTCTGCTTTTTTTTTATCTGTATCTTTCAGGGGGAAATGTTTCATTTCCCTAACAAATTTCCTGCTTTTCTGCTCAGCTCTGACTCATCCAACCCCAAAAGCCTTGAATCCACACCTGCGAGCTGTGCGGGCACCTGCTGCACCTGCAGAGTCATGAGCATCACAAAAGACTGCTGCTGCTGTTTGCTCATGCTCGCCTGGCTCTCTGATGAGGCATGGCTGAAATCAAATAATGAAGTGCCTAAAGGCACACCACGAATGTTGAAAGCAAACAGATAGTCCACATAGAAATGAAATGAATGAATGCAGATTACTCATTATTTTTCAGACTATTTCTCAAAACCTGCCCACCAATTGTCCTATTAAGGATGAGCTTTTTAATGCTTTAATTTGTAAGATGAAAAGGTTTATCGTGAGGTTTATGTTGTTATTTTTACACACTTGGAACTTATTTTCCAATTTGTTCTAATTTTTTAATGATTCACACAAAGATATCACATTTCCCCACACTAATCCACTGCTTCATCTGCTATCATGGACTCATACAGTGAGACTCTCCTGAGCTTTAACATCATCTGCATAAAGTGACGCCCAAAATAAAGAGGAGCCACCAAACTTAGATCTGGATGATAAAGCCTTTTCAGTCGGATCAATGAAGATTTCGGCAGACAGACATGTGAATCATGCAGTCTGTGCTGCAGAACAAAACCTGAGATAGTGCAGCTGAAACATGACGCCACATTTTCCACAGAGTGATGCCCTCATCAAAGAGCAGAATACAACCCAATGAATTTTCTGCAACAGATAAAAAAGTCTACAATAATAATGTTAAAGTTCTATCCTGGACAACTTGATTTCAGCAATAATTGTTAGTGTAGAGATATACAAATAATGTTTATACAATGATCCCAAATGATCAATGAGATCCACTGACTACCCGAAACTGATCAACAAGTCCATTTTCTTGCACAAAAAACCTTGATGCAAGTTTTTTTTTTAAACAGAAAAACTTGTGCTGAAATAACACTCACAATAAATACTCGATTCATCTGTTGAATTGAATTATGTGCAGTTTTAGGATGTGTCAAACCAAAATTACATTAATTGCTGGTGGTTTTGCAGCTTTTAAAGCTGTGGCTTTACTGCCCCCTGGTGGTCTTTAGGATACACTGCGTGCAGCTGCAGCCTGTCATCAAGGATTTCGTTTCAAATTAAAATGTCACTAGCACTAAGGATTTTTTTCCATAACACTATTTAGTATTTTACTATTATCAATTAATGGAAACCTCTAAAATAACTATCTGTGTTTAAATTACATAGCTATGTTGTTATAGCTTGTTGGTGTTTGTTCAGCTGGAGGGCTGCTGTTCCAAGTCCGTGAACCACTGTTTGTTCCACCTTCCTCACTACATCACTGTGCTCTTAAACAAGAATTTTGACTGTTGTTGCTCCACTAGAGCTCCTCAATCACTAGTAATTCTACTGGGATTTGTTTCCCAGTATCTAATTCTTAAAAACTCATTCCAATTAAATTAATTTTTTGGGTGTTTTTAACATGTTAAAATGCATTCATCCATCCAAAGTAAAATTGTGAGATTTCTGAGTATTTCTTTATTCATATCATTATGAATCAGGAACAGATGAATAAATGTCATTGGAGAAAGCTTGTAGGTGCTTCATTTCATTCTGATGTATCCAACTGAGCAGCTCCAATCATGCTAGCTATTTTTGTTGCACCAGTAATGTTAGGTTGGGGTTGTGCTCTAAGCTGGTGGATGAGAGTGTAAACAAAGGGGTGATAGGAAATGAAGGCAGACTTACATCATGCCAACAGTCCTGCCCACAACTCAGAGGAGAATTTCTAATCAGCTCCTTCTGCTCTGCTCTTCAAAACAACATTTTTTTTTGTTTTATTTCGGCTAAAAACGGCAAAATCACAACTAAAAGACCACTGGGAATGCATTTACAATTGATCCAAAGGTGACTGGAGTGGGACTTTAAAGGATTTCCCTGGAAAAAATAAAACATGAAGAAATATTTGAACTACATGAAGCAGTGATATACAACTATAGTTTCACATTTCCTCTGAAAAGTGAACTTTTATTTTTGCCGAATTCAAAAACAGATGGATATAATGATAAACAGAATTGCTGGCTGGCAAAAAGAAAAAAAAAAAGACAGTTTAGCATAAACTGAACACAAATATCTGAATTGGAACCATTTCTTTTGAAGAAATCACTTCAAAAACAAACGTTTGGGCATGAAATCAAAGGATACATTTTCAGCAATTAAAAAGAGCTGCCCAAAAATGACACAGTGAGCCAGCTGCCCAAACCGTGGAGGATAGTCTGCAGACAGTTACATCCCTGTTGGTTGTGTCTCGAGGGAGGGCTCCAGATTGGATGCTTTTCTCCTGTTTGGAGATGCTCCTGAACAACCGCAGGACTGCTAGCATTTGCATTTTCCTTTCCACAAAAGAGAAAGATACAAGTGGTTTTTGAAAGATTAAAGTCAGTTCCACAACTGTTAAGCAGAGAGTGTAATAAAACGGTCTAGTGCCATGAAAGGAAGACTGTATTGTGTGTTTTTAGTTTTTGCGATATTGTTTTTGGTTTTCATTTGTGTCATTTCCCCTCTTTGCTCATGCAAACTCCTTTTCATCACTCTTGTAAACTGTTGTGGATCACAAGGCATCGGATGCATAAAAGGGAGTGTAACTTTATGAGAAAACCAGCTGTGAACAATTTACTGAGGAGCGTGTGCGTTTGCTGATGTCACACACTCACAAAATACCATCACAAATGGCTCATTGCAAGAGTAGAACTCCAACCAAATGTAACACAAAACAACAATAGATTGGGAAGGTCAGCAAAACCCAGGAATGAGGTCTGTCGTGTGTGCTGTTGAATTATTGCAAACACAAAACAGAATCGGTGTGTGAGCGAACAGGGTCAGAGAGAATGAGGTGAGTTTTACCACCCGGGAGGCCCAGGTGAGCCTGTGCTGGACCTATGATCTGCTCTTCTGCCCTTCCAAAACAGCTGACACCGTAAACGTTCGCTTTACTCACAATATTATGTTACTGATGCTCTGGAGCCAGATTGTGGGACATTTTCTAGACTGCTCCTGTTTTTAGCAACATTGGTTTACTTGGCCAAACATGCACAGGCTTTTTTGTTTGCATTGGTACAGGAAAAAAGAAAAAGTGAATGAGCAACAACCTGGGTGGCGGAGCTAAGAAATTACCTCTGTAATTCCTTCATTGCATTAAGCATTAACTTCGTGAAACTACATTTTTTTAGTCACTCCACTCCTGTTGGGTTGTTTGAATCTTCACTTACATAATCCGAACCAATCACCATACATTTGCATTACAAATACCTCTCCTCGGACACGAAAATCTAACATGCAAGTTGGAAAAAAACAAAAACATACAGCTGAAAGAAATAAGTGTAGAACTAAAGCTAACCACTTTCAAAAAGTATGATTATAGAGTGGCAGCTAAACTTCACCTACCTGTCTTATCAAATGAGTTTCCAAACCAAAAGCAATTCATCTGGTTATAAAAACAAGCTGACAAACGGGGTGAAAGTACACAACTGGCATATGATGATTCTGAACTCTGAACTGTGTCTGCAGTGCAACACCAAAGCTCCATTTTTTAAGCACAAATAAACACACTGTGGGGTCAGGGGGAAAAGTCGTTGAACCAATAAAAAAAATGCAAAATGATATGTACATACATATATTTATGTATAAAAAAAACCACCCCTCTCACCCTTTGCGAGCTTGAGGGTATTCTTAGCTGTTCTTAGCACTGCGCTTTTCTGGACTGAGATGTCTGAGGTCTTTCCAGGGACCTGCTGTAGTCACTCCTCCAGTTTGGGGGTTACAGCCCCGAGTGATCCAATTACCACGGGCACCACTGTCACCTTCACCTTCCAAGCTTTCTCCAGTTCTTCTCTGAGTCCCTGGTATTTCTCCAGTTTCACATGTTCCTTTTTCTTAATGTTACCATCGTTTGGTACTGCTACATCCACCACAACAGCTTTCCTCTGTTCTTGATCCACCACTACAATGTCTGGTTGGTTCACCGTTACCATCCTATCCGTCTGTATCTGGAAGTCCCACAGGATCTTCGCTCTCTCACTATCATTTTTGGAGGTGTTTCCCACGTTGACTTTGGGGTTTCCAGTCCATATTCAGCACACATGTTCCTGCTATTCCAACCATTTGGTCGTGGTGCTCCATGTATGCTTTGCCAGCATTTTACACCCTGCTGGATTGTTTCAGGCGCCTCTTTGCACAGCCTACACCTTGGGTCTTGTCTGGTGTGGTAGATCTGAGCCTCCATTGCTCTGGTGCTCATGGTTTGTCCCTGAAATGCCAGGATGAGTGCTTCTGTCCTGTAGGCCAGCCCTTTCTAGCCACTGGTAGGACTTCTTGATATCAGCCACTTCAGTTATGGTTCGGTGGTACATCTCATGCAGGGGCTTGTCCTGCCATGAGGGTCTGTCCTCCAGCACCGCATATATATTATATTCTTTACAAATACCGGTGTAAGCCCATTGAGACGGCTATGGCTGTGATATTGGGCTAAATAAATAAATAAAATTGAAATTGAATTAAATTGAACTGAAAGTTGAATTGAATTTATATATTCATGCATCGTGGATGTTTCATCCTGGAAAGTGGCTTCCATGTTGACTAGTCCTCGACCTCCTTCCTTGTGGCTAACATACAGACTCAGGATGCTGATTTGGGATGGAACCCTCCATGTTTGGTGAGGAGCTTTAACATCCATGGTCGGTATCTCTTCCTTTGGCCATCTTATTATTCCTGCAGGGTATCTGATGACTGGCAGTGCTTCTCAGGACAGCCAGGATTTGGCTGTTGCAGTTTTCCTTCCTGCCTGCTCCAGGCTGCCATTTGCCTGTGGAATTCCAAGATACATGTAACTGTCCTCAGTGTCTGCTATTGTTCCTTCAGGGAGTGAGACCCCTTCAGTGTGGACTGCCTTGCCTCTCTTTGTCACCATCCGACTGCATTTCTCAAGCGCAAATGACATCCCATGTGGATCAGGGAGTCGATGTCATGCTCGCTCTTAGCGTATAACTTGATGTCATCCATGTAGAGGAGATGACTGATGGTTGTCTCATTCCTGAGTGGGTCTCCATAGCCAGACGTCTTGTTGATTATTTGGCTGAGGGGGTTCAGACCTATGCAGAACAGCAGTGGGGACTGAGCGTCTCCCTGGTATATGCCGCATTTGATGGCCACTTGTGCAAGTGGCCATTGGTTTCATGGATGGTTTACCACAACTTCATTGAGTTTCCTAGAGTCCTGTTGATGTTGTACAGCTCCAAGCATTCAGTGATCCTGGTGTGTGGCATTGACTCATAGGCTTTCTTGTAATCAATCCAGGCCGTGCACAGGTTGGTGTGTCGTGACCTGCAGTCTTCAGCGGCTGTTTTGTCAACCAGGAGTTGGTGTTTGGCGTTCGGTGTAAATGCAGCTGTAATGGTTAAATAGTTTAAAAATGTTGTTGAATCCATAAAGTTAGAAGTGTCTAGTCTAAATGTTTGTCCACATTTTAAAGTCCCAATCCAATCATCTTTTGATCTAATTTCAAAGTGTTCCCAGTGGTTTAACCATGACTATTTTTAGCCAAAATAAAACCAAGTGTCATTTTCTATGACATAGTTTCTGCAGAGTAGTGGGAGTTAATCAGAAAATTTGACTCTGAGTTGTGGGCGAGACTTGGCATGGAGTACATGCTCTCCCAAAAGCATACAGCCCCAACATAACATTACCAGTGCAACAAAAATAGCAAGCAATATTCGAGCCAACCAGCTGTACAGTTTTGGGCTAGATGCCAGCTCGGACAAGGGAAACAAAGAAGTACATGGATCTATTTCTCTGCAAATGGATGCATTAGAAAGGAGCAGAACAGAGGGGCTTATGGCCCGACAATTTCAGTATCTACGTCACTGCTAAAAGTTTTTTCCGACAACATTTTTCCCCTGCTCCTGATTCACAATGATCTATATTTTTAAAAATGCTCAGAAATGCATTTAGAAGCTTAATATTATTTAAATATGTCCTCCATCATGAGAAAATTGCCACAAGAACATGATTTTCATTGGTGTGGGTCTTTAACATGCCAGTGGCTACTGAATTTGTGTGTAAAAACGCAAATTGGTCATGAAACCCATACGCTCTCCTGTGTGCAAATCAATCTTTTGCTCCAAAACTTCTTATAATCAAGCAGCTTGAGACGTCCAGATAATACATAGTGTGTTTTTGCAGCAGAATGCAAAACTTTGATCTCCCATACAGAAGTGTGCTGTTGAAACACTGAATGGCAGTAGGTTTCTTAAAGCGTTCATTATAGGAGTGTAGTCTGTGTAGTGTGTTAGGGAGGAGTGGTGGTGGGATAGACTGTCTATAAAGAGGAGCAGTTTGCTCAGTGACCTCCGCTTCCTCTTCAACTCAGAAGTCTCCGGGTTCTAACCGGTGATGGTTCCAGCCCTGTGAATGAGGGTTATTGATCCTGCTGGCGCTGTCACTGCTTCCCTGGCAAATCAAAGCACGTCAGATGCCACCTGCCACCACAGTGCAAGACTTCTTCACTACGTTGGTTTTTTTTCTAGAAGTTATTTTTTGGAGTGTTTTCACATGATAGATGCAATTGTAAAGAAATTAATTAATTAAAAATCACTTGTTTTAAATTAATACATATTATAAAGATGATAATATTTTTGTTTTGTTCCATCACTTCTGCTGCAGACTTGATTTCTCTGCGCACTAGTTTCTAACAGGCCTATAATTGAACATTGGTTCTTGTGTTTTTTCCCCTGCTTCTGTTATAAACCTGAATAGCAGACCGAGGGTGAACCTCACTGTCCAGAAATGGTCTGCTTGAAGGAGTAGACCCTTTTCCCCCTTGTGGACAGAAGAAAAGCAGACCAGACCCGCCATTTCCCATCATCACTGCTCCTTTCCTTTCACGGGGCTTTAAAGCCGAGGTACGGCGGCACCAGGAGGCGGAGGAAGAGGAGGAGCGGCATCGACTGGCGGCGCGGCGGAGGCAGGGATCCGATGTGCCACATCGGGATGAGAGCGAGACCCAAACCTGGGGCGGATGAGTCAGAAGGCGGATCTAATTGTCACGGCATTCTTAAAATTCGAATGAAATAGGAAGGGCTCGCGCAGCGAAGCGGCACGCGGGATAAAAAGTAGTATTTTTGTGATAGCTGTTGTCTCATTCCACCTCCATTTATTCCGCCCTCCTCTGGTCCGAGTCTGCTATAACCTAGTTTTGATTTTTTTAAATTTCCGCTTAACTGGGTAAAGGGGCGTCCGGAGGGGTGGGGGTTTTATTTCATTCTTTAAAAGATTCGCATCGGAAGACAAACCCCGTCGAGCCTGACAGTTTTTAAAAAGGCTTTTGTTTCGTTGAGAAGAGCAAAGATGTCGGGACAGAGCATTACGGACCGGATAACTGCCGCCCAGCACAGTGTAACGGGATCCGCCGTGTCGAAAACAGTATGCAAGGCAACAACGCACGAAATTATGGGGCCGAAAAAGAAACATTTGGATTGTGAGTATGATTAACCAACACACACATTAACATTCTACAAGCTGAACAGCTCCGCTTCATTGAAACAGCGCAGAGCTATGGCGGAGCTGGCAGGCCTCAAAGCCTCAGTAGAGGCTACATGCTAGCTAGTGGCTGCTCATGTCATGGAGATTACATTCCCCCCCCCCCCAAGACGGGGCTTGTTGACATTGTGTTGTTGATTATTACATCAATTTCTAACATCTGTATTGATGCTTATATTTTTTTGTGTTTTGTATTTCACTTGTCAAATCGGTTCATGTAGCTTTGTGGTTTTATCATTACTTGTATCAAATTAACTGCTAGCTTAAATGTTTGGCCAATTTTGCCATAAAGCAGAGGTATTTGACGTAAAACCGTCAAATGATCGGTGGGATAGGCTTCTCTATATTCGAACGACTTAAATGATCGGCTTCTTTTTTAAAATGACTCTGTAAATAGCCACAAGTTATTATCAGATACTGAGGTGACACGGGGAGGAGGATTGTGGCGGAGGAGGTCTGCGGGGGTGGGGGGTATTCTCTCTTTACACAGGTCACGAAACGGACAGGTTCCATACTGTGCGTCCCCTAACGTAAGGCCAAATCCCAGTCAGCCAGAGCCACGACCTCTCACTGAATTCCCAATCCCAGTTATAAATGTGATTTTTATTTTTTTAAGGGGGAGGGAGTGTAATGATGGTAAAAGTTAGATAATATTATAAACTTTGGCGTGATCGTTTACGGCGCAGACGCGTCGTGATTTGAGACACCTGTTCTGGTCGTGAATGGAGACGTCGCTGCTTATGCCGGCCCGCTTGTGAAAGTTACAGGTTCCACAGGTGTTGTGCTGATGAGGTCACTTTAGTGTGCTGACAGGAGTGAAAGTAGAGTTCAAGTCACAGTCCAATGTGATTGGAACACATACAAAATGATGCAAAACTTTGCATGCATTTTCTTTTTCTCTTTCATAATAGAAAATCTCATTTTTGCCCAGTGTTGACTTTTATTTTGAATTTCCATAATAACTTTTTGAAAATGTTTTAGGTATTCTTTTAGATAGTTGGAAGGAGTTTAAATGTTAAGAAAAAAGTGTAGAAAGCTACTTTGCCAATTTTAACCTTGCAGATCAGCCATTAAATAGGCTGTATAGTAAACATTAAAAGATTATGTATTGTTACTCTTTTCTTTTCTTTTTTGTGTGTGTGTGTGGGGGGGGATGTATCTTAGAACAGAAAAAAATTGAGCTAATATAGTAACAAATTGGCTCCATGCTCTTAACATGTCCTTCAGAAGAAGTGGATCAGATGGCTTCACCTACAGAGATGTTTTTTTTTTGTTGCATAATGCTGCAGACATGCCTCTTATTCTCCCAGTATTGAAGGGTTTGGACTTTTGATTTGCATTTCTAGGTAATTAATGACTAGAACTGGAAGGACTGCACCCTTTTTAAGACTATAAATACCTTAAAGACTGACTAGTTACTGAAACAAATTTAAAAAATGTTGACTCAGGCAAAGATGTTTTGTTTTAAAACAAGTCCCTAAATGTCAAATGAGTTTGGTCTGAACTGGTTCCTATCTTGTCAGAGTTTTAAGTGAAGTGGAAGAAGAAATTTTAAGTTTCAATATTTTTTTCTTTTTACTCCTCTTTAACAATTTTTCAGTTTAACTTAAGTGTGGCAATCTTACCTACGCTAGTTTGTCCTTTATTTTGGTGGTTAAATTAAAGGTATTCAGTAACTGTTTATCTTTTGAATATGCATCAACCTCTGCTTTTCCAGTTCGAAAAACCAACTTCTAAAAAAATGGAATGACATTAATTATGGAAATATAAGATGAAGACGAACTGACTTGTCAGTTTACTCGATAAATAAAAACTGTTACAAAGGAAAAAAACAAGACCATCAGCTTGCAAAGAATCAGTGTTTTTTTTTCCTGATTAAAAATTTGAAGAGTTTTGCATGTTTTACCTTTTGTTATACATGTAAATTAGGAAAGGAATCTGTAGGAGCATTAGTTGAAAATTGCAGGCCTGATTTGAATTTGTTGTGTTAAGGAGACGCCTTGTAGGATGGACTGTGGTAATTATAAACCCTGTATCATCACATACTGTTTGGATAATTCAGTGTGGTGTTCTGTAGCAGTCTTTGGTATTAACGTTGCCCAAGATAGAAGAAATGCACACTTCTGTGCCATAAGCATTTATTTAAGAATATTAACATTAAGATTTTGTTTTAAAAAAATGTTGCCTTTAGGCATTTTTTCCTCCCTCCTGAATGTTAATGAGATTTCTACAGAGAAAATTCAAAATCGCATTCTGTAAACATTGCAAAAGCACTGGTGATTAAGGATAGTTCATGTACTGGACAGTTTGCAAAATTCACCTGACTAAAAAAGAAAGTGCAGGTTTTTTTTTTTTTTTTTTTTTAATAAATTCTTCACTAACTCCTTACAGTCAAACATCCCAGGGGCAGCTGAAACAGGTTTCCAGGATTTTTGCCTTCCAGTTGTAACATTGGGGGCCTCTTCTTCATTTTTATGTGTAATTGTTGAGATAAAAAGACTGGGTTGTGTAAGGCCTGTACATATAAATGGATATTGTTTCTTTCCATTTTCTGTTCATAAAACGTAAATTAGAAACATTCTTCAAAATCTTTTTTTTGGCCGTATTTGCTTACATTGACCTGGGATATAATCACTCTTTTTTGCACTTTTAAGTAAAACAACGTAACAACAATGGGAAACCTTTTTGCCATTGAGCAAATCTAGCTCATGCATTGTGATGCATTTGGTTTTTTAGCAAAATATTAGAATCACCTTTTTAAGTCATTTATTGCTACTCAAATGTGAAGCACTTTGCACAAAATTGAAAAAACAAAATCTGATTAAAAAGTTAATTTATTTAAAAAATTGTGGAGTGTCAGTATAATATCTTACCATCTGAAGCTGGCTGCTACAACAGAGTGATCCTTCTTCCACATATTGTTCATGCCCTCTTTCTTGTCTCAATTCTCTTCTCCGGGCAACTAAGGCACCCATGCTAAGTGCTACTGCTTCTGTGGAAGATTATTCTGTCCTACATAAAATCCTCCGCCTTCTGAAAACGTCAAATATAGGACAGCAAGGGAGGCCCACTTGCTTTACCCCATCAGATTGATCATGGCTGTGAAGGACGGAGCCATCAGACCTGGCATGGCATACCTGATCCCAGCCAGTTTTGTGCATTGGTGCTGGATAAGTAGAGGGGCAGATGTGAGGTTAGCATCTTCATGCTGATGGTGGATGCTGCTTTGCCCCTGAATAGCAGCAGCTTCAGGTGTGTAATGGCTGTGAAATGAGATCAGTGGGTTGCGGCATTAAAGTTATTTAACAGCGGTTGGTGTTTTAATCAGAATTTTTAAAAAATGGATGATGTAAAGATAATATTGGGACAGTGATGGTGCAGCTGTAGGGTGGTTCTTCTCTGATCAGAAGATTGCTGGTTCAATGCCCGCCCGTGCGTCAAATGAAGTGTCCTTGGGCAAAACACGGAACCCCACATTGCCTCTGTTGGAAGGATGGCGCCAGTGTTCCGCAGTGGAGCCACCATCAGTGTGTGAAGGGGACAGTGACTGTAAAGCCCTTTGGGCCTTCGAGGAAGTTAGAAAAGCACCAAACAAGTATACTCCATTTACCACAATAATTAACCAAAAATTGCCATAAAAAAATCACAAATGAGTTTTATTTCCAGTGTTTTCCATTTCCTGAAAATGTCTGTCATTCATTAATTGTTTTTGACATATCAATTTTATTTTTATGTTTGCTTAATATGGTTTCTATATAACATTGAAAGAGGATGTTAATGGAATTTTTAAATGACCACAGAGCAGAATCTAGTTGTTCAACTATTTATTTTATTTTTTTGTGGTTTGTTTTGACCTTTTTCCATACAGAGCAACAGCTTTTTATGGATCATCAGGTCCTTAATTCAGTTCGCTGTCAGGCAGAGGAGGAACCCAAAGTGTCTTCACAGGGAAAGTGTGTTCTATTTCAACCTTTGCGACCGCTACAGGCGGTGCTTCAAGCACTGAATGATCCTTCTTGCACATGCGTAGTTTGAGAATTTGACAACGAAGTCACCTGTGACCCACGTGAAGAAATAAAGTCATGTGGTACCAGGAGCGCGGTCCCAACACTTCTAGCGAGAACGCAAGAAATCCGAGGAACTAGGAATTCTGGAAGTCATCCAGGATTCCTAGAACTGTAGTTACAAACGTAGCTTTCGTTTCTGAGCTATTATTCAAGCATTTGTTGATTAATATGCGGTTCCGTTTAGCATGGGTCAATTTCAGTGCAAGATTCAGTCAGCTCAACTCAATCTGTTGCTTTATTCTCCCTCAGTTGTACTGTGTCTGAACTGAAGTCTAAAAAAAAAATGTCCAAAGAAAGGGGGGAAAAAAAGGTGATTTTTTTTTTTTTTTACATAACACATTTCATATTTTTGTCTGTTTTTGAAATGTTTTTTATAATCCAAAACAACCTAACGTATAGTTTTTTTTTTTTTAACCTTTTTGTATGAACTCTTATCTAGAACATTTTTTTTTGAAGGCCCTGCTGTTGCAGCTTTAGTGTGGAAAGTATTTAAAACTGATAAGTCAATGTACAATTTGGTCAATGAGATGGCTGTTTTAAAAGCATTTTATTATTATTATTTCTTTTAGATTTGATCCATTGCACCAATGAGATGAACGTGAATATTCCCCAACTGGCTGACTCACTGTTTGAGAGGACCACCAACACCAGCTGGGTGGTAGTGTTTAAGTCTCTTATCACTACACACCACCTCATGGTCTATGGCAACGAGGTGAGCTGCATCTCCAGATACACCCTATACAAAGTTAGTGAAGCCTTATCGTGGTTATATTCTGACCTTGTCCTTTGTTTCCCTTGGTTCAGCGGTTCGTCCAATACTTGGCTTCAAGGAATACACTTTTCAACCTCAGTAATTTTTTGGACAAAAGCGGGTTACAAGGTAAATCATTGACTTTGAAAGGTTTTACCATTAAAAACAACAAACATGAAACATCAAACACATCATTTTTAGTATAATTATTATTTACAGCTTCTGTTTGGAATTGCAGGTTATGACATGTCCACGTTTATCAGGAGGTATAGTCGTTACCTGAATGAGAAAGCTGTGTCATACAGACAGGTTGCTTTTGACTTCACAAAAGTTAAGCGTGGGTAAGTTTGAACACATTTGGTGTGGCGTCATAAGTATACCAATAACATCAAATCAGGTTTTTCAGACCCTATTAGAAAGAAATTTTGTGTAAGAATTTGAATTTCTTTGATTTCATTAGTGCCACCTTCCCAAATTGTCTAAATTTAAATGCATTCATATTATTAGTAGCAATCACATTTGAAATCTTAAAAAAAAAAACTTTATTGTCTTCTCTTAATATAATTTTAAAAATGTCAAGTGATTCTCAATCTTTTTGAACAAGCCTAATATGTTGTTGTTTATTGATCATTGTAAAGGTCAGTTTGAGGTGGAGCTTTTATCTTTGTAAAGCTTGACATAAAGGACTGGCTCTTAACTCTTATCAATCACTGCTAATCCTGCATTTGCAATGGTTACAGATCTGTGCATTAATGGCACAGGCAGAACTTAAAGTGCAGAAGGGAGAAGCCAATGATGTTTAATATTTCATTTATTAATTGGTCTTGAATCTTGCCACATTTTAGGTATATGGCTTTTGCTACTATCACATATGCAGTACAACTGCCACCATGCTTTTGAACATTTTTTTGGTGGGAAATGGTTGACGTGGTTATGAATTTAGACGGTGGCAGTCAGCCGGGAAACATACCTTTACAAAATCGGGTGAGAGCCGGCCGGCAGCAGCAGCTCTGACTAGACGATGTGACTACGGACAGCGGCCCTCCATATATAGTGCCACCAGCTGCCCGGTATCCCTCTTAAAGCTGTGTGATTGCGCACATTCTCTGCGCACAAGAAAATATTTGCAGCGGACAGAATAATATTGAATACTACTTGCATACATAATTATACTATTTACATCTAAAACAAAGTTACAAATTTAAATTCATTAGAGATGTAATGTTCACGAACGAACCGAATAGTTTGAACGGCTCAGTAACATGAATGATGGGGAAACGACTCATGGTCGGCTGGGAACCGTTCTTTTTTTCCTCCATCCCTTGATTTGCACGTTCACATAAATGCTCAAACAAGCAGTCAAATCACAGTGGTCCTCAGTGTGCTCGGGGAGCTTGTGTGTATGCACAGACACATAAAAATTTAGAACATTGACCTGGGACTGCCAGATTGATGTCTGGTCATCGCCGAGTGCCCGCTCTGCTACCGTACGATTTCTAACAATTAAATGGTGGCAGTAGGACGGCAGCACAGGGGCAGGGCAGTGGCTGGAGGGTAGAAGTCAGAAATTGGCTGATTATCAGACGATTTTGGGGACCTTGAAGACCCTCCTATCAGTCAGTTATTGTGCTTCTGCCTTCTTGCCTCTGGACTGCCACCGTGTGACCTCCAAATATGCCTGGGCAGCCACCGAGAGATGTCAAAAAATTATCTGGTCGCCGTTTTTAAAATCTCCGCAGCTGCCACATGGCGTATAAAAATACGACTGCTGCCTCCTGATGACAAATGCCACCTGCTGAATTTGCTGAAAAACTTGCATTTAGGTCATCGCGGTGGCATTTTTGTAATATGTGACCGTAGTCCTAACATTAACTGAGTGATGAGGCCAAATAATTACAATTTTGGATTGCTTGTTTAACAATTTTAGAAGCCAAATTTCTTATTCAGTTTTAAGTTGGGTTTTTAAAAACAAAAGAAAACCAAAAAAGACAAATCTATTGTCTGACCTTAACGCACAGATTATTTAGTTGCTGTGATGCTTCTGCTTCCGTTCTGGAAGGTGCGCGATGGTGGCCTTCCCATTTCTCAAGAACATTATTGTTATGCTGTTATTTATCAGTCCTAAACACAAGAAAGACAGTGGAGGTTTAACCTTTCATAATGTGACAAACGCCTTCCAACAGGACAACAAAGTCTGAAAATAGGGGGTTGACGATAGAATTAGGAAACTTCCCAACATGACCCAAAAAATTACAGATATTTACTCTAATATCTACGGGGCTACAAATGCTCCTTGTTTTTTTTTTTCTTCCTTTTTTCTTTTTTTCCCAAAATTGTATGATGTTATTTTTCAAAATAAATCCCATGTTTTACTTGATTAAAATTGATTAATTTCCCAGTTGTCTAACCATAGTGTTAATTTTTTGAAATACCCACTCCAATGAAAATCCTGTTTTTTAACATGTATGCGTCTTCATATTCCTTGTCGCTGCCATCTGGCTCAAAACTGTACAGCTAGATATCTTCTATATTGCTCGCCTTTTTTTTTTTCTCTCTACACTAATGCTAGTTTGGGGCTATGAGGGACTGTAGGCTAGTGGGAGAGAATGTAGACAAAGGAAAACTGGGATTTTAATGTGGGGTTATTTCCACACCAGCAGGACTGCCCCCAACCCACAAGTGAATTTCTAATGAGCTCCTGCTGCACTGCAGAAAATGTCTTAAAAAACAACACAGCCTTTTGGATTTTGGCTAAAAACGGCTTATTCGTAATTAAAAGACCACTGGGGAGGATTTTACAATAGAGAAAATATACGGTAGTTGGAGTGAGACTTTAATTATTTACTGCCCCTTTATTTCTCTGTCCTAACTCTCTCCTCCTTCGTGGCTTCACCTAGTGTGGACGGTGTAATGAGGACCATGAACACAGAGAAGCTGCTCAAGACTATTCCTATTATCCAGAACCAGATGGATGCTCTTCTCGATTTTAATGCAAGTCCCTGTAGTTTTCGTTTGTTGTTGTCTTGTTTGTGTAGATGCTCTATCTTCACTACTATACACTGACAAATGCTTCTCACTATTCTTTTAGGTCAATGCCAACGAGCTGACTAACGGGGTCATCAATGCAGCTTTCATGCTCCTCTTCAAAGACTCCATCAGGCTTTTTGCTGCTTATAATGAAGGGATTATCAACCTGCTGGGTGAGACCTTTAGAAGATCTTTTGGTATTTGTGTTTTCTGTGTATACTGTAGCAACAACTTTCATATTTTGTCCATGTAAACAGAGAAATATTTTGACATGAAGAAGACTCAGTGTAAAGAAGGTTTGGACATTTACAAGAAGTTTCTTACCCGAATGACCCGGATATCTGAGTTTCTAAAAGTAGCAGAGGTAAGTTACCTATCCTTTCTGGGGAAAAAAAAAAGTATTTCCTGTCAGTCAGGTAAATAAGAGCCAGGTCTTGTGTTTAACAGCAGGTGGGAATTGATCGAGGTGACATTCCAGACCTTTCACAGGTAAGAGCTTGTTCTTTCAAACCTTCTTGAAATGTAAGATTACGTTTTTTGAGAGGGGGGGACAATGCTTTGCTTTTTTCTTTCTTCTATTTCCAGGTATGAACCCCCACCCCTCACTTTTTTATTGGTTTTTTTTATTTTCTTGTTTTTAAACTGAAGCACTTCAAATATTTGACAGATATAGAAGCTGTTCAGACTTGATTCTGACTTCCATCCTGCTTGACTTTGAGTGTATTTATAAAACACATTAAGGGTGCATTGAAATACATTGTTTGAGGTTTTGTTTAGAGGTGATCTGACTGAATGAAGGACTAACCACTGACTTGAAGGGACTTAATACAGTCAGTACACCTGCTGCCCAAGGGCTTTTTCCTACTCCTTTAAATTCTAGAAACTAAACTATTCAGACTCGTGGGATGTTATTCACTGATGTCTTTATAATTCCAGGTACTTTACTTCCTTTAAACGTCATGGTCCTAAACTCTAAAGGAGGTAGCTGTGTTGTTGTGGATTTCTATAGAAACACAACCCATGCTTTTTGCGTGAATTAGTTTCCTCTAGAAAATGGTTCAAAACCAGATGAACACACCATTAAACTCCCCAAGATCTCAGATATGTTCTTTTATCTCTATTATCATCATCTATTTTTTTGTTGCACATTTGCAAAAGTTGGCTTGCCATAGATGAGTAAGGAAAGGCTTTGTGATGACCTTAAAGGCACTCATGGTTGAATCATGCTGTGGGCCAGTCTCTGTTTGTCAGGAAAAAGGTGAGCTGCAGGTTTGCTTCACATTTCTGCTGCTTCACGTTTCTGCTGCCAGCTTCGTGACTTACTTGTCAATATTTGTCCTCAAAGCAAATACATTTAATCTGGTCGACACTTTAAGTAAACAGTTACTGAAATTCTGCAGAAGAGTTGGACAAAGACCTTTGTAAGGCCTCTTTAAATTAAAGATTACAATAACATCATAGAAAACTGATAGTTAATAAGTTATCTTAATGATGTAAGATGTTATTCATTAACTGGGTAGTTTGCAGAGAATAAAAAAGTTTTAAAGGTTTTATTGGATGTCGTATGCATAAAGTTGCTGTCTGAGAGCAAACAAGATAAGATGAAGTAATATTTTAACTGCTGATACTGGATATATGTCTCTAAAAGATTGCATTTTTTAAAATTTCTATTAAAGCTACAGAGCCTGTCTCATGACATGGCACAAAAATAAATCGTAGTTAAAACGTACAAGCAAAATATTAATTTGTAACTACAAAATAGTGAAATGTGGAAATGAAATGGACAATTTATTCATCATATTGACTTAATGTGTTATCAGTTAAGAAATGTGATGTAGAGTAAAGCTACCTGATGGACAGATGCAGTGATGGCGTTTTTATTTTAGCCTGTGAAAGAGCAAAATTGCATTTAAATTAGCCTGGCGTGGCAGGAATCATCATTTCAGTGTTTTTTTTTTAACAGAATATTAGAAGCTAGGTTGTTTTACAGGCAAACATGTGCTTGATTTATTTACCCAGATGTCCAGGAATGGTATTACCATCATCACTAATATTGCAGACTGTCCTTGTTGGTGTTTTCAAATTTCCTTTAAACTAAAATAAATCAACAATATTAAAATGATTCTTTTAAAATTATTTAAAAAAAACTAAAATTAGCAAAATCTTTTTTTTTTCATCCTGAGTTTTCTTGATTAAATGGGAAACTTGACAAGCTTTTGTGGTATAATTTAATTAAACACACTTTACAAATTTAAAAAAAATATTTTATTTGAATTGTGGCAACCTATGAACTATTATCACCACATCAGTAATTATTTTATTTGTAAAGTCATGTCTGAGTGTTGTTTCAAAGTCTTTGTGATGATGCATCCAAACTCCGACAATAGATTCGTGTTGTTCTCCATGGTAACAAGTTAAAACTTCTTGTTAACTTGGGTCAATTTGATGTTTTTTTTTCTTGTATTTTAAAGGAAGTATTAAATACCAAAAAGTACATGAATCTTGCCTACAAATTTGTATTTTGTTTGTACGATGTAACAATTTTGTGGCTAAAATGTATGAATTTAGCTTGTCATCAGACAGACTCAGTATAAATCTGCATATTCTGTGTTATTTGTCCATATTACCCAGACCTAACTTGGGTAACCTTTTTTTAGTCTATTAGGTCTGAACAGCTTCTCAAACGCTCAGAATGATTTTTTTTTTTTAGTCACTTTGCATGATCTCCTTCTTTAGTGCATGTTTTCCCAGAGAGGATTCTTCTGTTTCTTCCTCTTCTGATTCTCCTGCTCTTCTCACCTCTCTCCTTCTTCAGTAAATAAAGGTGCCAAGTCCACTCTATACTAGCAGTTGACTAAGTAAATCTTCATAATGAAAGTTAAATACTGAAAAATACACTGCACACAAAATTGTGCTCACCTGTAAGATCTTTTTGTTGTTTTTTTATTAATTTACTCCAAAGATTGTGCATTTTCTTCTCACTGTCACCACCTTTATATTCTGTATTCTTCCCTTATCTTCCCACTTTAGTTCACAGTTTGTGTAAGTACTGTTCTTTCAGTCTACTTCTGTGGCCATGACTTGTCTCAGTGTTGTCTTTTTGCATGCCTCTGCTCTGACTCTGTCCCCCCACATCGTGGTGAAAAACAGTTGAAGGACAAAACACTTGCCGTGGTAAATTCCTGTTCACTTGGGTTGTGATTATAATTGTAGCTCATTTTGTGTTTAAGAGGAAAAAATGGCTGCCCCGTTGTGCTTAGAAACAGCCAATTCAACAACAGCCAGGTTGTTGAAGGTGCTGTGGTGCAGTACATCATCCCACACAGATGTTGCTCTCATCCAGAGTAGTTTCCTTGGCTGGAATGCAGTCATCAGTCAGTGGTGGGTGACTGGTTTCCCATATTTTGTTTAAAAAGTGTCTAAATGATAAACAGAAACCATCTGACTCTGTGGTTTTGACACATTCAGTGGAGTGCAGCATTTCCTGCTCTTGTTTTGGTTGCCCACCACTGCCCGCCATGACTTCCTTACAAACACACACTCTTCTTCTGTAAGAGTTACTGACAGTGTTTGTTCTTTGTTGCAATAGGCACCCAGCAGCCTTCTTGAAGCTCTGGAGCAACACTTGGCCTCTCTAGAGGGCAAGAAAGTCAAAGACTCCACTGCCGCCAGCAGGTAGGATGAGCCCTCTTTTCTAACATCTCCTTGTTTGCCTCTTGAGCCAACAATACTCACTGTTGTGGTGTAAATCTGTGGGTTATTCCTTTAATTTTTTTTTTGCAGGGCCAGCACTCTGTCAAATGCAGTGTCATCACTGGCCACCACAGGCATGTCTTTCACTAAAGTGGATGAGCGGGAGAAGCAGGCAGCTCTCGAAGAGGAACAGGCTCGACTCAAGGCGCTCAAGGTTGGAAAATAAGGTTTTCTTTTACTTGTAGCAAAGTCTTTCTGCTCACTGTTTTTGTTACCTTTGTTTCCCCCCCACCCTTTTTTAAAAAAAATAATTTTGGTGGTGTTTTTATTTTTAATTCAGGAGCAGAGACTCAAAGAGCTTTCCAAGAGGCCATCTTTTTCCACCACAGACACATCCCCAATCTCCACCACCGGGGGCACAATCAGCACAGCTCCTGCCATTGACCTCTTCTCCACACCAAGCTGCTCCAATGGGTACTGATACTTCCTATGAAGATTCAACTGACACATGTGTCATGATGATGCTGTCATATCCAGTCAGGGTATTTTCAACAATGTAAGCCAGAACAGTAATGACCCACAATTGGAATAAGTTGTTTACATGCACCACAATCAGATCAACAATTGGTATAACCCACCTGTCTCGATGGGAAAGAATTTTTTAATCAAATAAGTCTGATTGGGCCAGAGTATTCCAAATGGCGTTTTTACATGTCACATTTTTATTCTGATGAGGCGTTTATTTTGATTACTTGTGCTCATGTAAACGCAGCTAGTGACAAGTACTAATACACACACCTACAGTGCCCTCTAATGCTTGTTGATGTGAAAATGACAAACATGAGCCAATTTTCCTTATTTTTAACCACTTAAGTAGTACCCCCAGCCAAACTAAGCAAAAGAACCCCTTGTACTCTAAAAAATTCTGTATATAATTTATATAGTCATTTTACTGTTTGCTGGGGCTTTTTTAGAATCTATGATGTGCTTTCTGCTGCAAGGCTTAAAGCAGAGAGAAATGAAAAAGCACAAAAGTTAAAAATACAAAAGAACTAGCTGTTACAAATAAACTGTTTTACATTAACAGTTTTATGTTTGAGTTTTTTTAAATTCAAGATTCCAATTTACATTTTTTTCCAAATGTTCCATATTTTCTTCAAGTTTACTATATGTACTTTCAAGTTTAATACTGTTTTCAATTTCTGATTTTTTTTCTCCCCATATATACCATTTATGATTTTTAAATTAAGAATGTTTAATTCACTTTAAGATGACCCTGATTTGACATATCTATTGAGATCACACAAACAGTGTAGAGCTTTAGGTTTCTGCTGTAAATACATGTTGATTTTAGTTGCAAGAAGAGCAATTCAGCAACAAACCTGGATTGCAGCAAATTGACATTGAGTCCAATGAGCTGTGAATTATTGGATAATCAAATTGAAGTGACTGAGCAGCTTCAGACTTTAACACTCACAGTAGGACCTGTGTAATGTATACAGCACAGTAACACATGACCACTGTTTGCTGCTCAGCATAAAAAGATGTTAAGTTATAAGTGGTACTATAAATTCCTTTTTTTTCTTTTTTGTTGCATAGTTTGGCTGGGGGCGTGACTTTTACTTGAAATACTTGTAGTAAGCACAAGTATTTTGAAAGTGGAAGCCTGAAACATTAATTTATGCATGTTTGCACATTTACGTGCATTTACATCAACATTTCATTGGAAGTGGTCACTTGAATGCAAGTTGCAGAGGACGGTGTAAACGGTTTTATAGAAGCTCAAATAAAAGCAGATGCTTAGAAGTAGGAATTTTTTGTTTGTTTGTTTTTCAGCGCAGTGAAGATGGAGAACGACCTCTTTGACCTGCAGTCCACCTTCCAGCCCTCCGTGCACTCGGGCCCCACAGGGCTTCCAGCAGCTACAGCATGGGCAGGTAAACATTAGCCCCTCTCAGCTTCTCCAACCAACACCTCCGCCTCTGGTCTTTGGTGAACGGACTATTGCATGCTGTCCTCCTCTGGATGTTGTCTGACTCTGACGTTCACCTCTTCTTCTCCACTCTCTTCTGTCTTTTTTTTTTTTTTTGTTTGTTTGTTTTTTGTTTTTCGCTGTCTCTCTTTCTCTTCCTCTGCCTGCATAGATCCTTTCACATCTGCCGAAGCCGGAGATGATTCCATGCCAAACCTTAACCCTTTCCTCTCAAAACTCGTTGTTGATGCCACTCACTTACCTGTCGTGTCTTCAGACGGTGTTAGCTTTTCTTCTAGGACATCTGCTCATGAAATGTTTGGTGGTAACAACTCATTTTGTTTCTCCTTTCTTTCACTTGTTCATGTATCTGTACCTGCGCACATGCATGAGTAGCCTGCATGCGCTGATGTTTATTAAATGTTCAATGTCTGTGTAAATGTCTGAATGATCTCTTGCTGATGTTTTTTTTTTTTTTTTTAAATCAAATGCTCTTCTTGAAGCCTCTTGTTTCAGTCAGGTTCCACTGTAGAAGCTGTAAACACCTTCTAGCTTCTGCTCATCCGCTCTTCTTTTATTTTAGTGAATAGTTTGCTGTTGCATTGTAGTGCGGAGATGCTGTAGAGCTTTACCTGTTCTTACACTATTTTTGATTCTCCAGATCGTTACAATCCCTTTATTGACACAAACTCATCAGTTTCAACCAATTACAAACGCACTGTGCGGATAGAACACTCCATCTCAGGTACTCCAATGGCTCGCCACCTCAGACTATGTTTCCTCGTAAACTTATGCAAATCCCCTCTCAGAGCCATTATTCTGATACTTATCATAAACATAAACTAGTACTAAATGCAGATTTTGACATTAAGGGAAATGGTTAAGTCTTCTTTCTGCCTTGTGAAGGTTTGAAAGATCAACACTGTTCCATCCACCTGTTGTTTATACCCCTTTTAAAACCTCATCAGCAGTTAACATTAATTGTAATAAAATGGTAATAAATGTGTTCATAATTTACAGCTACAACTAAGATTATTCCTGCTAATGGGCTGGAAACTGGAAACATCAAAGTAGAGCTTCTGGCAGAGGTGTTTTTTTTTTTTTGGTTGTTGTGGAAACATCCTGAAGGCGTCACCGTACCAGATCTGCAAACTCAACCGTTCGCCTTTAAACACAGAAATAAGTGGAAGTTTATCTTGTGTTATTTTCCGTCATTTTCTGCACTTTTTACTGATTTAAAATCTCCTCGTCAGCATTCATAAAAAGAAGTGTTGATCTGATCAAACTGACAAAACCTTTTTCCCAAATGTCACTCTGCACCTTTAATTCATCCCTATGAATTTCAATACTGTTGTAATGCCTTGTTTCATTTCCCCCACATTTGATTGAATTGCCTATATAAAACAGAAAGATCTGTTTATCTTTTTTTTAAAAGAATGTTAGTCTTCTTCCTGCCTGTATTGCTGTTGTCTCACCTACCTCTCTGCTTTGGCCTTGAAACACCTTTTTTTGCTTTTTTGTTTGTTTTTCTTTCTTCCTCTCTGTCTTCCTGCTTCCTTTTGGCTTGTCAGACTCCTTCTGTGGTCCGGTATCAGTTGCCCAGCACCTCTCTCATCAGAACCCCTTTCCTACTGAGCCCTCTACTGTAGCAGGTCTATTCAGAGGTAGAGTACCAAGAGTCTCCAGCAGATGCCACCGATCTGCTGCTGTGGCACTCTGCTGCTTTCCTATTCGTGTTTGCTATGATATTTTAAAATTTGGAAACGCTGCTCATTCTCTCCACTCTTGTCTCTGTGAAGGATACTCAGCGCCACAGGCCCCTCCGCAGGAGCCGGCAGGTGCACTACAGGTGGACTTTGAGTCTGTTTTTGGAAATAAGGCCACCGGGAGCAGTAGCCTCAACTCTGATGGTACGGCTTTCATTTATGAATTTGGACATCCGGTATTTTGACAGGAAAGTTGTCTTTTAGTCTGGAGGGTGTTAACAAATTACCTTACAAGCACCAGAGGCAAAACTTGGATCTGCTGCCCTCAGGTGCCTCAAAAAATGTTGTTTTTCACAAACTGGCTGCAGGTCAGATTTTTGTCAGTTACGATCTTTTTGAAGTTCAAGCATAGAAATAAAAACTACTTATTCTTTGAATAAAATTGGATATTCATTTCAGAAAGGACTAATCTTTGGCTTTTATTTATTTTATTTTAACCTTTTTTTTTTTATTCATGATTCAGCCTTCTTTGCATCTTTTGCAAAGAAATGCTTTTGTTTAATTGGAATTGTGCAAAACTAATCCAGATTAAGTAGCACGGATGCAAATGACTTCTCTGAATGTGTGTAGTTATTGCTTTATTTAGGGTTTTCTAATAAATAAATGATGAATCATAAAAGAAAAACTCAACAGTTTTTTTACATTACAGATAGACAGTATAATGCTTTTAAAGTTCTCTCAACTGTTTTTGTGTCGGTCCTACTTGTGTTGCCAGATATTACTGGAGGCATCCTGAAACCGACTCTTGCTGGCTCCAACCTGTCGTCCAATCAGCAGCCAGAGAAGCTGGTGTCTGACGACCTTGACTCTTCCCTGGCTAACCTTGTTGGCAGTGAGTGTCGACCTCACAACATGCAGCCACACTAATTAAACTCAAGCAGATGATCAGTTGTTCCTAGACTAATGTGCTCTTTGCTCAATTCTTCTCAGACTTGGGCATAGGAAATGGAACGATGAAGAAGTAAGTGTCTGCTGGATGTTTCAGCCCTTTCAGTGCCTTTGGGTGCTAAGATGAGCTGTGTTAATCCACAGTGACATCCACTGGAGCCAGCCGGGGGAAAAGAGGATGACCGGCGGCACCAACTGGCAGCCCAAAGCGGCACCAACCACAACCTGGAACCCCGTCTCCATGGTGATGCACACAAACTTTTAACAGCTTTTAAAAAAAATTTTTTTTTAGATCTGCTTTTGCTGTATTGTCTATGATTTTGCATCCTAATGAGGCTGATGGTGCATTTGTAACTGAAATTTATTATTTTATTTATCAGGGACAGAGCACATTAAAAGCATTACTGCAATAAGGCAGAATTAGCCCAGCAGATGTTTTCCACCTGTAGTCCCCGGACAGGTGTTTGTCTGCCTAAAAAATGACTAAGAACAATTAAAAATATCAAGAAAAGATATGTACAACAAAAATATAATTATAAGACAATCAACTAAAATACCCACGAGTGTTATTGATGATGATGCATACATTATGATGTTTGCTGTGTTAAGAGCCGCCAGTTCTTTTGATGTAGAAAAAAAGGAAAAATTTGACAAATTAAATGTTAACACGCTTAAGTACTTTAGATTTGAATGTTATTCTTATGTCTAATAAAACCCCAAGATATTTGAAACAACTATTTTTTTTTTTTCCTGGCAACAAAAACACCTGCCTTTAGATTTGTATTGTTAGTTTTGGAGTAAATAATTACTGTCTTATTAACTTTGAGTTTTAAGCTCGAGTGATCTAACCATTCTGCAATATGACCCATAGATTTAGTGAGAATTTTAGCCACCTGAAACATTATGGTTCCATGTGTTTAAATGACTATCAGCAGCATACATCTGTATCAAAACATTAGAACATAATGTCGGAAGGTCATTTGTGTAGAGAGAGAATAGCAAGGGCCCCAGAACAGACCCTTACGGGATATCTGTGGACAGACAGGGAGAATAGTGGCAATTGTTTATTTAAACCAGCTGAGATCTATTTGAAAGAGATGATTCTATCCAAACATCAACAACACGCTTTTGACAACAAATGCTTGTTTTTAATCATTTGTTTTTATTACTTAATTATTAGGAACATTTTAATTATTAAACTGCTCACATGTTGCTGTAACTGTATGCTTGAGTGTCTTAACAAGTAAAGTGTTTTAAGAATTTTGAACCAGGCATTAAAGAAGGGACATTTGCTGTAATTGTTGTTCGAATTCGTAATAAATGTAAAAAATGAAAGTTCAAAGCAGCAGATCATCCTACAGCATAGGAACATTGAAAACAATTGCCTCTCTAGACTTTTGATTTAGAGGTGTTTGTTTTTATTTGACATCTGTTATGAATCCTATTGACAAACGGCTTCACATAATGTTGGACCAAGTTCTGTCTTTCCCCTCAGTCACTTTTTTTTTTCACCTAAAGTAAGTCTGAACTTTTAAGTGTAACTCCTGGAAAAGATCATTTGCTGTTTCCTTGAAGTTGTATGGCTGAAACTGACAATATCACATGTTTAAAGAAACAAAGTGGTGACAATACTTCTCTCGGTTCAATGCTTTTTATTTGCTACAATTCCTTATTTCGTTTCTCTTCAGGCTCCATCAATCATGGCCTTTCCTGCCACCACACCCACAGGCATGATGGGATACAGCATGGTAAGTAGGGTCATTTAGAGTGTATTTTGGACTAAGTTTCTCTGGAGTATAAGTTGCAGCGCGGAAGAAAAAAAAAAAAAAACATAATAAAAAAGAAAAAGTCATATGAGTGTATGTTGCGCTTTTGTGAGAAATTTAACAAAAAAGACCAAGAACGGACATTTTATCTGAATATATGCCCACTTGACTGCTGTAACCATATTTTGCTTAATGAGCACGAGAGTCTAGTATATTATTGCAGAATAGGAACATTCAGATAATCATAGTATAAAGAACATTCTAACAAGCCAACAAAGCTCTTTATATCATCAATCATTTGATTTCTTCCTTCTCTGTTTCTTTTGAACAACTCTGCCGGCACCACTTCTTCCGCATTTCTGTCAGTAACAAATACTGACACACACCCACAGTGCCCTCTAGCGGTTATAAGTGGGGAAAATAATTAACATGTGAGCCTCTTTTTTTTTTTTTTTGGATTAAATATGTCGCACCAAAGGAAAAAAAAAAAAACCCCAGCAACTTATACTCTGAAAAATATTGTAAATACTTTGTATGTTACTTCTAATAATCATTATTAATCACGTTTGATGCCTTCTAATGATGTTTCTATGGTTATGTTCTTCTGTAAAGAGGATTTCATCTTGAAACCTAGCATTGTTTGCAAATGCTGAGCTAATATTTGATTTCTGATTTTTCACACGCAGCCTCCACAAATGGGAACGATGGGCATGATGAATCCACCCACTATGATGTACACCCAGCCCGTCATGAGGCCACCCAATCCCTTTGGCTCTGTGTCAAGTGCTCAGGTGGGTGTGTGTCAGTCTGCAGCCAGATGGTGCACACTGACTGTGTTTAAACACTTCTCAGCTTGAGTAAACTGGTGTATCCATTGTACTGTGATGTGTGCCATACTTTGGTGTGTAAGCTTTATTGTGGGCGTGAGAGCCATAGAAGATGACAGTTTTAACAATGAACCCTTCACTTGCTGGAGCTGAAGGAGACAAAAAAAAAACTGTTGATCATCTCCCGTTTCGACTCCCTGTTCCAGTAAACCCATTTCTCATCCATCACAGCTCCTCCAAACTAATCTCATCCCTCCTTCAGTCTCTGTACTGACTCTGACTTCTCCTCTGGTCCTCCCACTCCCTCTATTAGCCCTCTGCAGCCTCTAGTCCTTCCAGCCAGAGTCCTCTCCGAGCCCCTGGACAGGACCCGTTTGCACACCTCTCTCTGAAGGATTTCTTGTAGAGCATCTCTTTAGGTACATCATGCTCTTTGCTTGCGGATGCATCTGCATGTACGCCTTGCTTGTTTTGACACAATGAGCCGGACTCACAGCGGTTCTTTGTTTGTCCACTTCCATCTTGTGTTGCTCAAACCTGTTTTTCCTTAAAATCTTGCATTACATTTCTGCTTGATTGCTCGGCTTCCCCTCCTTCCCCCTTTAATTCAACATTCATTAAAAAAAAGAGGGGAAAAACAGCTTCTGAGGACACGAGGCTCGCTGGCATGTTAGTCAACCCCTAAGAACAAATATTTTATTGTGGTACAATATATAAATTCACAATGAGTATAAAAAAACTAAAGAACCAGTTATGTTTAATTCTTTAAAAAAATTAATAAAAACATGCACGAATAAGAATCAAAAGATTTAAACAGAAAATAAGGAAAGCTAATGCAAAACATTTCTCATTCTAAAGGCACCAGCAATTTTGAACATTTTAGTTTGATTAAATCACGTAGCTTATTAGTGTATGTCAGGGCTCTGCAACCTCTAAAGACCCACTCTGATGACAATTTGATTTTTGGTGTTTTTAACAAGTTCTTGTGGCTTTTTTTATGATGGAGGAAATGTGTTAAAAAAATCTCAATTGCATTATCTGGGTATTTCTTTATTCAAATGATTGTGAATCACAAAAAAAATGCAGTCTGAAAAAGAGAGTAGTTGTGACGTAGAAAAGGCACTGGGCCGACCATAAGCTCCCTGCTCCGCTCCATTTGAACATACCCCCTCGTAGACGACTAGATTAATGTACGTCTTCGTTTTCCTCATCTGAGCTGTCATCTGGATCAAAACTGTACGGCTGGGTAGCACCACAGTTACAGTAAAAGAATACTCAGAAATGCAATTATAACTTTTTTTTTTCTCTATATGAACTAACTTTACTTTTCACTGCAGCAGTTTTTCAAAATAAAACACATCCTCTTGCTGCAGCAGATTTACTTAAAGTAAAAATGGAGGAAAGTTGAATCACACATGACATTTTTCATTATGACTTTGGTGCACTGTCATCGTTTCCCAAGCTTACTATCAATTATGAACTTGTCAACATTGATGTAGAATCCGTTTTTTTCTTTTAATTCTACACGTAGTTATAAACGTTTAGGACTTTGCCTCTGAACAGCAACTAGATACTTGCTTTAAGTTGATTTTAATATTAACCCACTCAATGATTAATAGATAGATATACCTTTTAGTATCATTTTGCTCAGTTATCTGACATGTTAAACGTCTAAACAGAAATGTCAAAACTTAAAAACTAACCAAAGCTATGAACATATTGTTTATTTAAATTAACATTTTTCTTCAAAACCAAAGAGCCACGATGGAGGGATAAGAGGTGTGGCTCTGAACTGTCAGGTTGCAGACCCCTGGTCTTGTCACTGTTGTTATATCTGAAGGTTAAAATGCAAAAAGTTTATATAAAAGGTGTCAAACTAGATACTTTGGTTTGGTTTTATTGTAATTCAATTAAATATTGTTTCGATGGTTTCAAAACAAATTTAGAATTTGTTCTCTTAGGTTTATGCCCTCTCTCCCTCACTCCAGCAATGCAAGCTGTTGCACCTGACATGACAGATTCGTTGTGATTTTTGCTCCTGAAATCTGCCTCAAATGCTGTTTGTACTCCTTTTCTTTGCTGCCGGGCGAAGTGTTGCATGGAGGACACAGCCGCCCCGCCCGCCCGCCTTTGTCTGTGCGTTTTACTCCGACTGACCCCCGCCCGCTTCCTCTCTTCCAGATGCAGTTCATGTAATTTGAAGGAAGTGGTCTCTCAGAAGATGAAGCACTTAGCAGCAAAACCTTGTCCTCATTGCAGTCTAACTCTTCAGAGTAACACACACACACACTTCCTCTCCCCACACACCCACGCAATCCAGACAAGAACCCAGCGGTGCAACAACTGTCAAAAACCATGGCAACCATGTCCAAACGCCATATGACCGCAGCTCACACCCATCATTCTGAACAAACTCGCCCAAGACATCGAGTGATGCTGCTGTCCAACTCCCCATCGAGAAGAGGACCCCTAAATGTTCTCCAGTGAGTGTCTGTACAGATGGAATTGGTGAGGAGGAATCGTTGTGGTTGGATTGTAAAGGCTTTGGTGGTTTGGGGAGTGAAAATGAAGAGCGGTCCCGCCCCTTTCCTGATCTAATCATCCGTCGTCCACGCCCTGCAGTTATTTAACTGTCACTAGGTAGTGATGCTAATGACGTTTACACCCGTTTAGTTTTTGTCTTTTTTACCGTGTTTACAGTAGACATTCCTTGTGTGTCGTTTGTATTTATTTATGATTACCGGTTGAAGATTGAGGATTAAAAAAAAACAAATATTAAAAAAAAGAAGAATCTACCATACATTGAACACGTGGGAGTGCTTCGACATTAACAAGGATCTCTGACTATCATTGAAAGGTAGAGTTTAAAATAGATATTATATAAAATACACCTATTAAGAGGAATGATAGAGCACTAAATATTCTCCGAAGTTTTGCGTTAAGAAAAGAATTTTTTTTTTTTTTTTTTTTTTTTTTTTTTACTAGGTGAACGATTTCATCACGATCATATTGTACTTACAGTGCAGGGGTACGAGTATGAGTCAGTTAACAGTATATAGTGGATTCTGTGCCTAGGGTTTTCTTTTGCTCCAGATCAGTCTCCTTACTAGTTGCGGAACACTTCGTCCACTAATCTGAAGTGTGGCACTGGGTGGTGGGCTCCATTTGCTTTAAGCTTGGCATGCCGCTGACTCACTGACTGTAATCAAAGGCTGCCTTTACTCTGAATGTGAGAGTTGTCTTCATGTTGCACACATCTTTCTACACTGCAGTTCTTCAGTGAGAGGGGTGTTTGAGCAGAAGGAGGCCTGCTGGTTGGATAATTGTCACACCAGTTGGAGAGCTGGGGGGCGGGTCACAGATTTGATGTAAGTTAATTGTAAAAAAAATGAAAAATAAAAGGCTCCATAGACATGGGGTGGAGAGGAGCAGCACTGTTGATCGGTGCGACGTGTACATAAACACTGACTGTTCTTTGAATGCAAAAGTGAAAGATGTATGAAATATGAAAGCAATTCAATCAAATTTGACTCTACCTAAGTTTGATTCAGGATATTCTCTGCGTTTGTGTCCGCAGACGTTTTCTTTATGTAATTAGAACGTGTAGCAGATGATGACTGAACTCTTTCTTTCTTTTACAAATAAAGTGCAGCTTCCACAAAGATCAGATCTGTGTTTTCTCTCATGTTTACGAGGAATTTCCAACTTGTCTTACTCCAGAATCAGCCTGGTTTCACAGTTTTTATTGAGTATTTTATTTTTATACCACTGAAAGAACTGGACTGAGTGTGACATCACCCATAGGAAATGGCTTACTTCCAGCTCCAACCAAATGAATTCAATATAGTCGCATTTTTTATTTATTTATTTTTTTTTGTGAGAAATGAATGTCCCCATGCTGGAACCAAATATCAGTTAGCAGTGATTAGCCTGAGTCAACATTTCTATGACAACCACTCCTGCCAAAAAAAAAAAGTTTATCAAGAACGTTAAAAAAGGTATCGTAGCATGAATGGTTATTCTGACAAATGTAACTGAGTAATATACTGTTTTTTTTCTCTGTGGGACTTGTACAAATTTACATAAAGCTGAAGGAAAGTGAACGTCATTAAAAATGAGTGAAACCAAAGCATGAACTGGGTTATTCATTAATCTCTGTTGCACACTCAGTGTCCCAAAGGCAAGCGTTGACAGGGATGACATCTGGTTTCAGGCCAATGTCCTCTTTGATGCTCTGAATGTACTGAGAACAGACCTGGGCCACCAACGGATTGGAACTGCCGGACCTCCTGGTGCCCCATTCTGTTGTTCATGGGATTCAGACGGCCCCCACCAGGCAGTCCTGCTCGAACCTCATCTCCTGAAGAATCATGAGTTCAAGCAGCAAACATACTTCAAACCTTTAAAATGGGACAAATAAACCAACAAGTCTTAGGTTACAGGTTAAACAGAAATTAAGGGTATGATCGTGTTCTCCCCGTGTATGCGTGCGTTTTCTCCAGGCACTCTGGCTTCCTCCCACAGTCCAAAAACATGGTTCATAGATTAATAGGTGATTCTAAATTGTCCCTGTGTCTGAGTGATTGTCTGCCCTGTGACAGACTAGCGACTGATGTACCCTGCCTTCACCCAATGGTAGCTGGGACAGGCTCCAGCAACCCCATGACCCTGAAAGTGATAGAGTGAGTTAAGAAGAGGGATGGTTGGGTCTGTTTTGGTTCCATGAGCTTGAGAAATATTGCACTGGATAATTTTTGAGGCGCACTTGTTTTTTTGTTTATTAACTCCAAGATCATCTGGACCAGAGGAGCACATCTAAGTGCTGCTGTCCTGTGGAAGAACTTAGCAGTTTGGGGGCCAATAGTTAACTATAAGACGGGGCTCTCTGCAGTAGTTGTTTTAATTTAAAAAGAAAATCATTACCAATGATACTGACTTTGTCACTGGTCAACTTTTAGACAGCATCAATGTCAAAAATCCAAATATTTTGATGAGCATTTAAAAACTGAAGTCACATTTAAATGTTAAAGAAATTTATTTTATTTACGTTATTTGTACTTGGGGGAAAAAAAACATTAAATTTATTAAATGGACTTATTTATTACCCACTTTATAATTGGAATAAATGAGGGTCTTCTGTATTTTCTTTAATTTTTAGGTTTTACTACAGAAGACAAAAAAAATAAAATATTCAAAATGATGGAACGCGACCAGACATTATGGGGTGGCGTCCATAAAAAAAAATCTTTTTTTTTTTTTTGTTGCTTTTCTTGTTCTTGAGTTCCTTTTATTCTGTTGTTTTTTTCTCTTCCTGTATGCATGAAAGTTTGGCTTTGAAGAGTCTCTGTGCTTGCTAACTAGCTGTTGATGGAATATTCCATTGCTGCAGAGGGAGGGAGAAGTGTCATTTGATTTTTATTTATTTTATGGTAGAGTATTACAGTCCCGTCTGGCCTTAGATCTTTAGGTTTGCGGATGTATCATAATTGGGGTTCATCCGGGATATCTTTTCCCTTTGACCCCTTTTCATTCACGCACACTGCTTGATTTATAGGACTTTGTTGATCATGTGTGCCATCTGAGACTGGACTTATGTCATGAGAATAATCTTTTGTGTACTGCTGCCCATTTTGGCACTAGTGTTTCAAAGCAAAGTCTTAAAAGAGAGACAAAAAGTCATGTGGAGGAGAAGTTTACTGAGATAGGTGTTCTGGTCGAGCCTGTGCCATTCATGCAGTTATGGGGGGGGGTTTCTCCTGGTGTTGCTAGAAGGGTCCACCAGAGGGTCTCCCTGCGCTACTTGTCACCTTGCCCCACTTTGACGCTTCCTCTCCTCCCACCTCTGAATAATCGGTGATATAAAAATCTCTAATGAAAAGTTATGACGGATGTTGGTTGGGGTTAATTTCTGCAATAGTATTATCATTTGAATGTGCATGATGTTTTTGTGCTTAAATTAGGAAGAATTGTTTCCAGATTGATGTACTAATTTAACTCTAAGACATAAGTAAATCCTACCGATTTTTCTCCTTAAAAATCCACTCCAATGAAATTTGTGTTTTTAACATGTTCTTGTGGCAATTTTCTCATGACAAAGATCATAAATCAGATAATTAAAAATAAAAGCTGCATTTCTGAGTCTTTCATTATTAAATTTGTGATGGATCAGGAGCAGATGAAGAAGACCTGCTGCTTGAAAAAGCTCTCGGTTATCGATGGTCGTCGTGACACAGCAACTGAAATGGGCAGGCCACAAGCTCCCCGCTCTGCTCCAGTCTGGAGCATCTAATTGCAGACAAATAGATCCATGTACAGTGGCTTGCAAAAGTATTCATACACCTTGAACTTCTCCACATATTCTCACATTATGACCACAAACCGCAAATGGAAAGAGCATGGCACAACAGCAAACCTAGACATGGTCGTCCACCTAAACTAACAGGACGAACAAGGAGAGCACTGATCAGAGATGCAGCCAGGAGGCCCACGGTGACTCTGGATGAACTGCAGAGATCTACAGCTCAGGTGGGGTAATCTGTCCAACCTGTAGGACAACCATCAGTCGTGCACTGCACAAATCTGGACTTTATGGAAGAGTGGCAAGAAGAAAGCCATTGTTAAAAGAAAACCACAAGAAGTCCCGTTTGCAGTTTGTCGTAAGCCATGAGTGACCTAGCAAACATGTGGAAGACGTGGCACAGTAAAAACGTGGTACATTAAAATGGACAGTTATTTTAAAATGAATTTAAAACAAGCAATGTATCAAAATATATATTTTCTAGTATTAAATTGTAAATTGCAAAATGCATTTTCATTTGAATATGACGCCAATAACACATGACAGTTTAAAAAATGCAAGTGATTTTGCTTTTATTTAGAATTAAATTTTCAAATGTTTAAGATTGAATTGTAATTTTTCATATGGAAATTGAAATTACCAAATGCTTTTTCATATTACAAGCCTGAATTGCATATTGAAATGTCAATTGCAAAATGCATTTTCAAATTGTATGATCAAACTGTCAGTTGAGAGTTGCATATTACTTTGAGTTTTGGGTGAAATAAAACTCCACATCCAGCAGCTCTCAGGATCTCCTCGGTCTCTGTGGGAGGGGATGCTCACCCACACCCATTGTCCAACACTGGGGCTCAGAAACTGGCGACATCTGGTGGACACCACCTGTAACTGCAGCTCAGAAGTCCCAAATTGAGCGCGTGCTGGAACGGGAAAAGGCGACTAAAATAAAGTTGGAATCCAACTAAAAACGAACAAAATCGGAGGACGGCGTTTGCATATGTGGTAGCAGTCGCTTCATGGGTTGCGGGTCGACAGGTCCTCTCCTCCCCATCATCATCATCATCATCATCATCATCATCATGGGATCCGCCTACTCCTCTGCGCTCACGGCGCGTCCGGCTGCAGCCTCAGACCCGCGGATCACCTAAACGTGCTGACTGCTCCGTTTCCACTGCAAAATGGAGATTCAGGAAACGCTTTGTTGGATTAACTTGGGAGGCCTATAAAGTGAGTAAACCTCTACGTAAATCCTACTGTCGTTTACTATAGGAGGCCACGCTGGAGCAGCCTGCAAAGTCCAAAATCCCTCTCAGCTTAGTTTAGGTACAAACTTTGATGAGTGGTCCACGTTTAGCGCGTCCAGTTCTGCGGCTGCTGAAAACAACCAACGTAGGCAGTGCAGTTATTGCTGCACATTTCAGACAGGAGCCAAGGCGTTTGCAGTGTTAGTTTCTGCGGCCTCCTCCTTGAATAAACTTTCCAGGAGGAGCGCACAGGACACGAGCACTGCAGGAATGACTCACATCCTTCTACACCTGGAAGAAGCTGCACACAGGAAAGAGAAGGAAAAAAAAAAAAACTTTATGCCTAAGTGGTTCCAGTTTTCTACTTTTAGGGCCTGCTTTTCCAAATATGAGTCTCTGCTTAAGTTTGTAACTAGAGTTATAGTTTTCATTTCTCCTAGTATACTTTGGAAGAGCAAACAATTCAGCTGCAGGTCATTTGGTAAAAATCAGCTAAAACAAATGTATTTTTTGACTTTTCCCGTCATAAATCATTGAATTGTTGAAATAGCTTCTTGTCTTGCAACATTTTATGGCCTAAATATAATTAAAGGATGCCAAAAGTAATTACCCTTAATCAGAAGCTTGTTGTGCGGAAGCGAGATAAACAACTCTTAGAAAAAATAAATAAGATACTGGTCTTTCAAGTCTGGATAACAACACAAAGTTTACTTTTTTGTTTGTTTGTTCTGCCAATGGAGGATATTCGCTGTACTCCCACTCCGAGAGAAGCAGGACGAGGAAGCATGATTGACCTGAGTCACCTGACGGAGGAGGAACAGGAGGCCATCATGATGGTGTTGAGGAGGGACGCCGATTTAAAGAAAGCAGAGGAGGAGAGAGTCAAGTACGGAAACCTCTGCCTCCTTCTAATGTGATAGCACTGTTTTTAACAGCATTCCACTACCTTCTGTGTCTCTTTCCTATAAAAAAAATGTGCAGGAATCTGAGACTGTTTAAGTTAATGTCTTTATAAGTGGGTCTCCATCACCCGCTGTGTGAGAAGAGATCTTTGTAGGACAGTGTTTGCTTGATGGGTTAACACAATAAGAGACTTTGCCTGCACTGCTGAGAACCTCAATGTGAGTCGAGTAATTAGATTACACGTATTTTGGAGTCAGGGCTGAGCAGAGGATCATGACACGCTTTGAAAAATCCAACTACCTGAGAGGAAAAAAAAAAAAAAAAAAGTACATATAGTTTTTTCTTTCTCAAAACAACCACAAATCAAGAAAACCTAACATCTCCAGTTGAAGATCAGACAAACAAACCTTCATTTTCGACAAAACAAAATGTTTTCCATTCCAAATCTAATATAACTGGCCGACTGTTACCGACCGGCGGTTGAATGCTGGCTGTCTTGTCCAGTCTAGTGTAAAAGGATTAAGCCAGCAGAGTGTAATAATGCGGCAGGCCCTTTTTCACATGACAGCCACGATTCCCCGACAAGTGGAGAGATGGAGAGGTGATTGTGAAGCGCGGGACTTTTTGTCTTGAACCCGCTTCCATTTACTTCTAACTTGATAGAGATGTTTTCCAAATTCCATCCTGAAGATGATCATGTGACGCGCGCTGTGCAACGCCCATGTTGCATCGGTGAAGCAAGAAAGATGAGAGGATGCAGTCACATGAAGAAAAACAAGACCTGGTTTTCTGTTAGCATGAGAGTAAATTCATTATTCTACAATAAGGCCAGGCTGACATTTGAACCAGAGTACAGCTTGTAAGGTCAAAATATGTGGACAAGAAATCAAGTGGTCGTAGGAGTTCAAGTATAAAAAAAAAAACAATCTTTCTGGTGCAATCTGTGCAGAAGAATGACTGAATCCTTAGCATGACATTGCAAAAACTGCAAATTTAACTACACGCACATTTTCTGGAAACCCTAGAGATGGTTGTGAACTGCAGCAGATCGTCACACCATGTCTACATGCATTAACGCAATGAGGTGCCGCCATGTGATTGGCTGATTAGAAATTCGCATTAACAAGCAGTTGGACAGGTTTGTCTATTAATGTGGCCAGTGAATGTATTTCTTGAATTCCCTTTACAACTTCACTCACAACTTTGTGAGATTAGATGAGAAGAGCTCTTCAGCCAAACTTTGGCACAAGGATCTCTACTCGCTTGAGGCTAATGTTCTTTGTATGCTGAGCCTGAAATAAATAATATGAAATGTAATCAAATCTTTTCTAAATTTCATTATCATTTAAAGCCTCTTTTATTAAAATCCTACATGAAAGCTTCGAAAAGTCTTTATGCTGACATTCACAGCACCTCTAACCATAAAACCTGCAAATTTACTGTTTTTTCTCTTCCTTACTTTGCTATTTGATAATGTTATGCTATTTGTGATTATATTTATGTGCTAATCCCATCTTTTCAGATAATTGAGATCTTAATCTATTTGTAATCCAGTATCTCATTCACACTGTTTCTAGTAAATATGCCGTTTTGTTTTTATTCAGTTTAATATAATCACTTCTAACAGTGTTATCACATCACAACATCTACAGAAGTCTCAATGTGCTCCTGTTTAGACTCTTCACTCCTGGCAATTGTCTCATTAATGCAGCCGTTAATAAAGACATGTGTTAATAAAGTTAACCCAAAGATCGACAACAGAACGGTTTTGAGTAAAGTCAAGTGGATTTCTATGGGCTCAATATAAGGCCATGGCTCTTACCTGCCATTCACTTTCAGCGCTAGTTGATTGAGCAGATGAGGCGTTACTGTCTTTTGCGGTCAGCAGGGAGATCAAGGATCTGTGACTGGGGACCAACAGCGGCAGGAACCGGTTAGAGTTGTTCTTGTTCATGGAACCTGAGGATACTCTGCTCAGACCGACCCTTGCCAGAGCAGCAGTAGTCCACCGGTAGTTGCACTGACCAATGCAGAGGGGGCTTCCCAGGCTGGAACCAAGGGTGCATGAGTGGGGTGGTGGGGGCCAGTCATCTACTCTATGAAAGATTTATAAGTTTATAATTTTTTTACTGTGTTTGAGCAACTAAAGTTTAAGTTCCCAAATCTGTCATTTCACTAGATAAGGAATTTAAAAGTTTTTTTTTTAAATTTAATCATAGGATTTCTCAGGAATTACTGAATCAGTTCTTTATGTGTTTTTCATTTAATTATCTGTATCATTAGAAGAACCTCATAAATTACTCTTTGGTTTGTTACCATTACTTCATTCTTTGTGTTTTTGGCTCTACGGCGCGCTGTTCTTGCACCGCGGTTTCTTATTCTCTCTCTTGGTAGTTTTTCACACAGAAAGGCTTCAGGCTTGAGAACCTGCACGCATCTCCTTTTGTGTTTTGCCTGCAGGAAGCTGGAAAAAGTTCTTCCCAGGGATTCACAGCCAGATGTTAAGCTGAAGTACTTGACGGGAGAGTGGTTCTACGAGGTCAAGTCCCTCAGACACACCGACAAGATTCACGGCTCGGACATCATCCTGGCATCCATGAAGCAAGGGAAAGCAGCCGGTTTAGGTGCGGCCACGCTGTGCATTTTTAATCTGGTAAAGAATGTAGCCCTGTTTATGACCTTACAGTTATTATTTGAAAGATTTTCTGTGCTATGATGTCCATTCTCCTCCCTGAATGGCTGTGAGTTGTGGTTATTAATTGATTTTTTTCCACAATTAAGTATTAAATGCATCTTTTAACAACCTTTTTCTCTGCAGATGGCTCTCACAGAGTCGACAGATCTAAGCCCGCCAGTAGTCGAGGCTCAGACACCGCGCCACCGGTGAAACCTCCCAGATACTTGGAAGCCCTGCAGCCACAGGAAATAAAGTAAAGCAGTGTTTTTTAACCTTTTTTGAGCCAAGGTACACCTTTTCCTTGATAAAAACCCTGAGGAACACCAGCAATTGAAAATGATACAAAAAAGAAAAACTCTTCAGTCTGTTTTAATGATGTACCAGTCCTTTTGGGATCTCAAAGGGCTTTTTTTTTTTTTGTAATAGTTGTGATCAAAAATGTAACTTTAACAAAAATGCTTTATTCACTTTGGGGAAAAATAATTATTTCAATTGAATTTATGTTAAAGGTGGCCACTTAGTGCGGTTTCTTTTGGGTTTTTTTATTATTTATATTTAAACTGAACTTCAATTCAAGTACAACTAGAATTTTATTAGAAAGCAGCAGTTTCAGTGAGAAGAATGACTTGGACCAAACGCCGGTATTTCTTGCTGTTAATAACTCCCTTGTGCTCCAACACAAACGTTGAAGGAGAACTAAACTGTTTACCTCTGCTTTCATCAAGAATTTAACTAACTATTATAATAGACTGTTTGATGTTTGCGTTTGTCATGCTTTATGACTACTAACAGTAGCACAGGAAGCGTTGCTGTCACTTTAACACAAAGAATCATGGGAGATGTAGTGCAAAACTGTGGCACTGATGCAAGAAAGCCTTACGTCTCCGAGCTCCATTATTTTATTCACTTTTTACACGGTCTACACCGCATTTTTTGTTGTAATTGAGAAACTTTATGAGCCATGTTGGCACAAGGAAGTGAGGACATTGACCACATTTAATTAGATAGACTGATGAAGCACAAGATTAAGTCTCCAGGAAGGATTGGCAGAGACTGATTAAAGACCCACTCCGTTGAGTTTTTATGGTGTTTTTAACCTGTTCTTAAGATTAAAACTGCGTTTAGCTAAAGTTGCGGCAAAATTGCGCTACAGTAATTTTTATCAGTGTCTTGAATAGAAATCACATTAACACAAAAAAAAAAAAAATATATATATATATATATATAGCTGAAACACTGGTTGAAAAACACTTAAGTGTTGAATTCTGAAAAAATGTTTATTCTGGAACTCTTTATTTCAAAATGAGAGATACATCTCACCAAAATGATGTTATTAATGTTAAAGCGCCGCCAAATGATGTCAGGGGCTTTTTGTTCCTGCATTCCCATGACTTTGTGTTCAGGGTGTCTTGTGTGAGCATAGGCGGTGCTAAACCAAAAAATATCTATTTTACAATCAGCTGGTATGTTGTGAACTGTTGTCAACGCAGTGAATCAACATTTGAAACATTTTTTCTTTCTGCTTTAAAGCAGGTATGTGACAGAACTGATAAAGAGTTAGAACATGTCTGTTTTCAACTGAGTCAATATTTGACTTTGCCTATTTCCTGAGATCTTTTAGAGGCTATGCAAACCTTCACCTCTTGAATAAATATGGTCTGATGATGTTACTATGTAGTTTTTTTTTTTTAACTAACTCACTGTGTGTGAGTTGTGCCAACAATAGAAGCAACATTTAGTTTTTTTAAATGCAGGGGTCTTTGTCATTTAGGTTTAATAGGCCCAAGGATTTACATATTTAAGAAAACGACACAGTTCTGTGGGGCTGGCTTGGGCATTGTTCATATTGTTTTGAGTTTGTCTATGCTTTATTTTTGGATTCATACATTTTTATCTTGTCTCTACACGTTTGATCTTTGTTATAGATCATAAAAACAGTTTTTCTCAGTTTTTGCAGTTAAAAAATGACAACTTGTATTACTTTGATTTGACTTTTTTTGTACAATTGCAGGTTCATTGTGGAGTTATTGTGTAATATCATGAAAAATATCTGTAAATAAAAGAAGCTGGTTTGTACTAAAAAGATTAATATTAAGCATTGCCACAAAAAACAGTTTTAAAGATAAATGAATAAAGCAAATTTCAAAGTAGAAAGCGCTCAAAAAGGCCCCAGACTTTTAAGGGTTAAGCTTCAATACTAGCAGGACAGTGTGTTTAAATGTAACAGAACAACTTGTAGTCACTGTGTCGTTGGCTTTATTTGAGATGTTATTTTGATCTTTTAATATTACGATACTCTGATCCAATGCGATGATGTCATTCAAAGATTTTAAAAAGTGTGTTTCAGTTTTTGTTTCAGTTTTTATAATTTTGTTTAAATCAGTACTTTCAATTACTCTCTTGTAAATTTCACATTTTAATTCATGTTTTTAGTTTGTTTATATGAATAAAGTTTGCTCAAACATTTGGATCTGTTGGTAAAATGAAGGGGGAAATGCTCATAAATCTTGATAAAAGACTTCTTTTCTCCACAGCGATGCAGAAAAAGAGAATCGATACTCAGCAGTCCGTTCTCCAAAAACAGTAAACCAGTATTTTTTAAACATTTCTTTGTATCTGGTTTCGTATTATCATATTGTCATCACTGGAATAATTTATGTTTCGTTTCCTTTGCAGCCGAGGCACAATCCTTTCAATCGCGCATCCCTCATTGTTGTTGATCATACTGAAAATCCTTGTGAGTCAGTAGGCAGTCAAGGCCCGGAGCCAGAGCGGACAGGTCTGAACTAAGCTTTTAACGTTAGATGAGACGCATTTAAAGTGTTGTGACACAAGAACGTCTTCTGCCCTCAGATCCCATCACCCCTCTGAAGAGTCACTCAGTGGGCGAGTCCACTAGGACCTCGGGGGGCTCCATCACATCAGAGGGTTCCTCTCTGGGCTTCAGACCAGTTCCAAAGAAGAGGACATTCCTCTCCAGAAGAACCAACAGTCAGTTAGAAAGTAACGGTCAGGCGGTTGGTCCGGTGAGGCCTGTCGGGATCGTCCCTGCTCCAAGACAGCGACGCCACCAAGGTTTCAGTGAGAGCTCTGAGCAGCTGAAAAGAACTGCAGACGAAAACCTGCCTCAGCCGTTGTGCAGTGTTCCTCAGGTTTTCTTGACTTCAACTCTGGAGCGGAAAGCAAACCCACCCTCTGTTACCAGATCCAAGTTAGTGGACAGCTGTCAGCTGTAATCTGGTTTGAGCTCTTTATCCTTTTGCTTTGACTCAAAGAGTGTTTTTCAGGTTGGATGCGTCCACTGGGAGAGGAAACCCACAGATGAAAGAACATCCAGACGATCTGAGCCAAACGTGTGAAGATTTAAACTTCATCAGCCTTCATGGAAGCAAGAGTCATGACAAGGAGGACAGAGGCTGTGTGGGAACAGCAGCAAGACAGGATGACCAGAGTTTGCCTCAAAGCACTATGGGTAAACAACATTTTTGTGGCTGGTTTTTTTCACCTGTTTTCCCTCAAACTACTTAAATGCAGAATGTATAGGATTATTGACAAGTGTTCATTGCAAAATGCAGACCCTTTCTAAAAAAAAAAAAAGAATATCGTGGAAAAGTGTGCTCATTTCCATAATTCAATTTTTTTTAAACTTTCATAGAGTATGCTGTTTAAATGATCTACTTTTTAACAATTTTTTTGCATAAGTTAGGATTCCACTAAAACAGGATTTCAGAAAATTAGAATACTGTGCAGAAATCACCATTTACTTCTCAGTATTGGCAAAAAGATAAAAGACAGAGATTGTGATCACCTCAAATCAACCAAAATAAATTATTTTCAAAATATGTCCACCATCAATACTTTAGTAATATGAGCAGGACCAGGTCCAGCTGGGAGACAAAACACATTTAATGCCATTTTGTTAACCTGTGCAGGTGCTTTGAATTTAGTATATGATCAGCTGTTGAAACTCAGTATAAAACATTCATGTCCTGCAACATTTAGGCAAATTTGTCCAGTTTTCTAATTTACTGAAATCCTGTTCTGTCGGTTTCAGTAGCTAGAAACCCAATTTATGTAAAAACAAACAAATATTGAAATCAATTAAACAGTGGGACCTCAAATATATATGACATTTTAATTTTTAATGGAACTATGGTGCTCATCTTATGCTTAAATGGATTTTAAATAAAACAATATTATTTAACCCCTGATTGGGAAAACAGTTTTAATCTTCTTAATTTTTTCTGAATTTTATTTCACACTTTTAAGATGGATGCATTATTTTCATAGATAAAAGGTTGAAATGTGAATCCTGTGCTGCTGATTTTTGAAGTGTTGGTTCTTTTTTTTGTTTTTCCTACAGATTCAGATCTACCAGTCTGCTTTGATTCCAAATTCATTGATAAATCTGATCAACAGGAGCAGACGCTAAATCATAAGCATGAGTTGAAATTAACCCATCGGTCTGTCAGCCCCGGTGGTGAGGAAGACTCCATTGCAAAAGTCTTGGATTGGTTTAGCCGTAGCACAGACAGCAATGATTTCCTGATTGAAGAAGATGAGCCGATGTTCTCCAAGAGCTCCGACAGACATGTAGCTGTCAGAAAAATTCAAGAGGAAGATTTATCAGCGAGAGACGCCAGTGAAAGGAAGAAGGAAACACCTGAAACAAAGAGGAGTCTCCCACAAAGACAGCCCAGCCACGACCTAGAATTCAGGGCATCATGTCGGAAGGGCAGTCAGGAGTGGATTCAAACCCACGAAGAGGCATGGGCAGAAAACAGAGAAAGACTGATGTCTCCAGATGTGAAAGATATCATCGATGAAGGTCAACCACTGAAGATCTCTAATCTGAAATCATTCTGGGAGAAAAATAACACAGGCGTCAAGATACTCATCGGTAAATCTGCGACTCCTGGTGAAAAAGAGGCGGAGCCTGTCCACCTTTCAGCAGAGAAAGAGGCACATGTGACCTCTGGAGTGAACTGTGGGAAAGAGACACTTGAGAAGTGCACCTCAGTGAAGAGCGATGATAGACCAGAAATTACTCCAACAACGTACACTGGAGTCAGACTTCACACCAAAGAAGAAAGCCTTATAGTCTCTCCAACTCAAAGAAACAACAATGACTTGGACCATCTGAAGCTGCGATCCTCTGTTCCACCGATGCACAACAGAGGAGACCCGGAGACCTTCTGTGTATCCAAACTTAGCACATTGGAGAAGAAGAGCTTAGATCCAGAATCTGAGATCCTGTTTACAGTCAAACCCAAGCTGCAGTCAGACAGTACACCAAAGCGGAGTGACCCAACCCAGCCTAAGAGGGGTTCAGTGCCAAAGCTCGATACAGATCTCAGCTCTTGTATGGACACTAAGCAGGGTGGCATCGATGTTCAAATCCCAGCTAAAGTGCAGCTCCCAAGAGGCTCAAGTGAAGACGTGAAGAGGAGGGACAGTGAAGACAAAAGCGGATTTTCAAACCTGCCTTCTAAGAAAAGAGACAGTGTACCCAGCAAAGACAGGACTAACAGTCCACACCTGGGTCGGCAGGTGTTATCCCATCAGGAGTGCACAGCAGAGAGGATCAAGCAGCTGAAAATCTTCTGGGAGAAGGAGCGAAACAAGCCTGTGTTCTATACTGGCAAGCCTAAAGGAGCTGGAGAAGGAAGAGCCGCTCATGGCAGCAGTCAAGGCAAGCTCAAGAAAAGGTTCTCAAAGTCTGAGTTTGACTTGAGGACAATTGGAAATGAATTGGGTAGCGATCAGGAAGACGGAAATCGAAACCATTCAAACTTTAGCGTTCTCCCGTTTCAAAGGCTAGACAAGCTGTCGCCGAGCCTCAGCGCCAGTCGCATGCAGTTTAACACTCTTCGGGAATTCTGGGGCGAAGCGGCGTCCGATTCCAGAGGATCGCTGACCGCTGACAAACCCAAGAGCCCCAAACGAAAGGAGACGCTCGGTGGCCAGATGTCAAGTCAGGAGTTAAAGAGCTGTAACTCAGAGATTTATTGCCCAAATCAAACGGTTGAGAAAACAAAGGCTGCTGTTAATAAGTCGTCTCCATCATCTCCCAATCGAACGACACCTCTGCAAGACAGACAGGTAGTGGCTGGGGTCAGAATGATGAATGACAGTAAAAACAACCCTCCAAGTTATATGTCCATTGAGGCAGGGCAGCACAGGCAGTTCAAGAGGAGCTCCAAGGAGTCCAACAGAGATGACAAGTCCACCAAGCAGCAAAGCAGCACAGGCAAAGAGATCCGGTCTCGTTCCAGCAGTCGTGGAAGCTCAATGCGTCGAGCCACAAGCATGTTCACGCTGAGCGCTGCTGATGACAAAGATCAGCTCAGAAAGGATGTTAACCCCATCCACTCTCAGAGCAGGAAGCACAGGCAGAATAACGAGAAAGGAGTTCTGTCAAGAAAACTGTCAGAGGAACCCGAGACCGTGGCTCCACGAGCACGGTCGTTTGTTCCCACAGACTACCGCCATTATCTGGGGATGACGGACAAGTCCAGCGTTCACACTCTGCTGGCCCCGGCTGTGGAAGACCAGAGCCTCGACTGCACCGACAACTATGAACTTGACCTGGGTGGACCGGGGAAGGCGAGCACCCCCGTGACCTCGGAGGAACGCCACAACAGAAAGGCCAGCAAGTTGAGCCAGCGGCAGGCATGGGCCAATCACAGCGAGTCTGACACTGGTCAGGAGTCCTCCCTCAGCAGCGTGTCAGAGACCTGGTCCAATGCAAACCGTAAGCAGCACCTCTTGGCCTTCTATTCTAGTTTACCATGTGATCACAATTGCATTAAACCAGATCAGTGATCTCTAAAATAAAGACATTAAAATGAATTTTCCAAAAATTAAGCCAGTTTAAATTCCCACTCCAATGAAAATAGTGTTTTTAACATGTTTTTGTGGTATTTTTCTCATGACAGAGGGCATATATTTAGAAAGTTAGGCTCAAAAGAGAATTTCTGAGTAGTTTTTGCATTAAACTCATGGTAAATCAGGAGCAGACAAAAAAAAAGCAGTCAAAAAAAACTTGTAGGTGTGATTTATCTGGCTCCAAACTGGGTGCTTCCAATCTGTGCCAACAGTCCCACCCACAACTTAAATTTCTAATGAAACTGCAGAAACTATGTTCTAGAAAATGACAACGCTTTTTTTAAACATTTGGAGTAAAAACAGCATAATCATAATTAAATGACCACTGGGAACACTTTTACAATAGATCAAAAGATGATCGGAGGTTGAGAAGTAAAGTTGAGTTGCTTCTACCTGTTTTGAGATTGTTCTATGGCCTTGAACCTCCATGAATTATAACATTGTATTAATCTAACTTGCACTTTAAACCCTCAGATAGAACTGACAAAAACCAAAAATTGTCAAATGCCTATATCATACAGGTCTCTCATCTGCAGTTTGTACCAAAGAAATTCTCTAATTGCCTTTTGCCTCGATATGAAGTTTGAAGTTTTTTAACAGCTTTAAGAAAACAGCTTTTTGAAGCTGTTTTGAGGCTTTTACTTTTACCTTTTATGGCTAAAAATCTTCAAACATTTACAATAAAAAAGCTATCTCATAATGCTAAAAAGAGGGAAAAAAACTACTGTTATAAAATGTATTTGATGCACTGCTTGATTACAATTTATTCAAAATATTACTTAACCCCTAGTATCTTTTATTGCTTTTTTCACTTTACAATTTGCCTCATTAATTTTTTCTAAGGAATGTTTTATTTTTGTAACGATGCATAGTATCCATTATTTTTGCACAACCCCAGCTTCTTTTCTTTTTTTAGCAGTATATTGTTGATTATATTACACAATAATTCCACAAGATCTGTCCAAAAACTTAACTGTGTGTGGTAAATGTTGTCATTTTTTTACTGCAAAAATGACAAAAATTAAGAACAAATTTTAAACATATAAAGACAGAATAAAAATAAATAAACCCACAAATAAAGACAAGGTCAAAAGAATGTGAAATTTATCTAAAAAGCCAGGCGAAAGTCCACTCAAAGTTCCAAGGACTTATTCCAAGGTCTCTCACAATTATGCGTCATAACTCTTGCTGAGTTTGTCTTAAACAAAGAATTTCACACCTAAAAAGCATTTTGAATCCTTCATGTTACGCTTTGAATGAAAATAATGCTAAAGGGGGCTTGATGTCATTTCTACATCAGAGAAAACAACTGATGTGATTGGTAAACTCACCGGTGACTTCAGAGATTCATTTGTACGAGACCTCGTGTCAAGTGGAAATTTAAATTTATAAAAAAAAAAACCTGAATAGTAGTTAAAAGGTCATTCAGTGCAAGAGTTCAGCTTTTCACTGTTGTTGTGGACTGATCTGACAGAGTCCTTTGTATCAGATATTTGTGCTTTTCTGTGTTAACAGAAGTGAGTCTGTACACAGACGATCACCTGCCCATGTTTAGTTTTTGGGTTGGTCCATGTCAAACTTTAAATTCCTTTTAGAAAAAGGTTTTACCTTTTAAAGAGTTTAGGCTATTTTTGCTTAAGTTGTACTGCAAAATATCAAGTTGCAGATATTAGGTTTTAAGTTTTAAGACACATGAACAAAAAGCAAAATAAAAAACAGCTAATGCATAATTTAAATTTCATTGCAACAGTTTTTTTTTAAAAATAAAATTCAGAATAACCTAAATTTTACTCCAAATTACACTAAACTACATATGAGATATAATAATCTATAATAAAAGGGCTCCATTTGATTGATCAGTGACCTGAAATAGTCCATTCAGTTGGTCAAATCAGTAATTCTTCAAGCTGCTACAAGATTGTATTTTCATGTGTGCAAACATTTAAGGTAGCTATTCATTACAGTTTACACCTTCTTTTGCAATATGCATGACACGTAGGCTGATATTGCGATGATGATCAATTTGTGATTTATTATGCAGGTCTATTAAATACCAACTTTCTGACAAAAATGACACATTTTCCATAATTTGGTTCATTTGAGTGTTTTCTAATTAATCCGGCACATGGTGTTATATTGACATTGGTTAAGGTGTGGTGCTATTTTTCACTTTCTTGAGTTTTGTGTTGGAAATCTCCCTGCATGTTTACACTTTTTGAATAGTTGATCTGTTATTGTATTTTAAAAATACTAATTTGATGTTGGGCCAAGAGATATTAAATCCATGTTAGGAATACATACATTTAATGTCTAAAGTCCTGTCACTGAAAGCTCTTTTCTGCAATGTTTAGGTGAGAATAAGGATGAAGACCAAAATCCTGTCCGGAAAGCCCTGCGGCGAGCTGAGGCGCGGGCTAAAAACCTGGCTAAAAGTATGGAGGACATCACATCATCTCCACGTGAGCATGTTCTTCATTTAGAAACGTTGCTTTGTCCACTCTGTGGATACAGATGATGTTTCCAAACTGACTTTTCCAGGACAGGAGAAGAGACCAGACCCCGTTATTGATTCTAGGCGCAGCAGTGATGGTAAAACCCGCCTGACCTCTTTATGATCAATGCTTTCCAAAGATACTAGAAAAGTAGTAAACAAATCACTTCACAGTTTTAGCCATCACGCCTCCTTCCTCCTCCTTGTTCTCGGATCCCGATCACCTGAAGAAGATGAGCAAATCTGTTCCTTCATTCTTGCAGAAAGAGGTAAAACATCTCCACGCTTTAGCACCATGGCGCAAAGCCTTCTCTACATCCACGCCGCTTCCTGTGCCTGCTGTCTGTGTTTCAGGACACCGATGAGGAGGCTTGCTTCCAAGAAAGACTAATAGCAGGCTGCTCAGAGACTAACCTGAGGAGCTCTCCTAGCATGACATCTGTATGTTGACACTCAGCATCACTGACTGCTTTTGCATGTGACCTCGTTCTGTCCCCGCCCTTCTAACATACACCGCTTTCTAACTCGTAGTTTAAAGTCCCACTCCAACTTTTGTTAAATTGTTCCCGGTGGTCTTTTAATTATGATTTTGCAGTTTTTAGCAAAAATCAAAAAGCCTGTCTTTTTTTTTTTTAATATACATAGAAGCTCATTAGAAATTTGCTTCTCAGTTGTGGACGGGAATTTTACCAGGCCTTAGACATGAGATTTTGATTTTTTGTTTGGGATATTTTTTGTTTCTGAAATCTGACAACGTAAAAAGTTGAAATATAGAAACCTTAGTTTACCAAAATAAAAGCCCAATGAATTTGCTTAGGAAAAAGCAACTTGTGTGTAAGATATAGCTGCAGTTCTTAAACCTCTGATAATGAAATGAAATGTATTTTATACAATTTTATTTATGTGAAAGATGTATTTGTATTCATACAAAGTTTTTTAAGATAAATTGTCTCTGGGACAGTCTTGGTAAATATCGGGACATATATCGTATTGTGAGATGCAAAAAGCAAAAAACGATCAGGGGCCATCATTCATCGTTCAAAATGAACCAATATTGACTATGAATTATATCATTCACCAAAAAATGTAGATATGAATAAATTCATTGAAATTAATCATTATACCCCCAGTGACACGTGTATTGCGATACATATCGTATTGCCAGACTCTTGCCAATACACAGCCCTACTAAAGTCTTACTTGCAGGGACTTCAGACCCCAAGAACTTAAGGTTTAGAAATTTTGAACAATGTTTATTTGTTGAGTCCTTTTATGGTGCCAGGTCTAAAATAAAAGCTCTCTTCACAATCCTTTTACTTTGAGAATGCAGTAACACCAACTTTCTCATTCTGTGTCCCCACTCGTTCAGTGTTTTAATGACAGTCTGTGACAATATGCATATTTCAACTTTAAGTTCTAAGACTTGACTTGAAATTACAGCTAAAGACTTGAGTCTTTACTTGGATTTAAATGCAAAAACTTCAGACTTTACTAAATCTTGCAAAAAAAAAACTTGAGATCATCTCTGCTTTAAGTGTTTAACAAAACGAGACTTGTTTATTTGAAAGGTTTGACTTTTTTCCTTGTAGGGGATCTGTTATCTTCACTCTTTATATAGTATCCGATCTTGAGCTGTTGAAAAATGATTTCTTTTTAAAACATGTTTTCTTCTGTGTGTTTGTTTGTTTTCAGCTGAGTGGAAGTGTGATGACCATGTACAGTGGCGACCTTGTTGAGGTTCAGGGAAACATTCATTTCTCCATCAACTACATTCAGAGGCTCAGAGAGTTCCACATCTTTGTGTCTGAGTGTAGAGACTTAGCTGCTGTGGACCCAAAGAGGGGACGCTCTGACCCGTGAGTGATGTGTGAATTTCACGTGATGGGGAGTGATGGGTTTTGTAGTTTTATTAATGTACAGTATACCTTGATTTGGTGTGAACAAAGTTCACGGCATTGACTGTATAAAAGAACTGGACCGAGTGAGTGTGACATCACTCATAGAAAATGGCTTACTTCCGGCTCCGACCAAATGAAGTCACCATTTTTTCACAATACAAATGACAAAATGTTGGAACCAAACAATGTCAGTAAACATTAGTAAACAACAGTAAACAACGAGTACAGAAGCCTGGTGAAAATCTACGTGGAGTAGAGCCAAAAGAACAAGCTTCACCTCAATGTCTCAAAGCAAAAGAAATGGTCCAGGACTTTTGAAGGAGAGCTGAAACATTCCAGCCTATCTACATCGAAGGATGGAGGTGGTCTCCACATACAAGTACCTGGGTAGGCAACTGGACAACAGGATGGACTGGTCGACTCAGATGGAATGTGTGCATAAAAAAGGCCAAAGCAGAATGTACTTCTTCAGGGGGCTGTCCAGCTTCAAAATCTGCTAGAAGCTCCTGCACATGTTCTATCAATCAGACGTTTCCAGCATGCTTTCCTATGGCATTGTGTGTTGGGGAGGCAGTGCAAGGAAAAAGGACCACAAGAAGTTAAACAGACTGATTAGGAGAGAGGAGTCCATTGTCGGGTATGAGACTGGACACAGTGGAGGAAATGGTGGAACAAAGGACTGCAGCCAAATTCAGAGCAGTGATGAACAATATCAGCTATCCTCTGAATACTGTCCTGACTTAACAAAGGAGCTCATTCAGTGAAAGGCTGCTGTTTCTGAAGTATTCCACAGAAAAGCTGAGGTCCTCTTCTGTGCCAAGAGCAATCAGGCTCCATAACTCTACTTTTGGGAGATCGGGACAGAGAAGCAAGTTAATTGTTGAAACCCCCCTGCTTTTTTATGCTTTTAGACCCATTTTTATCCTTTAATCGTGTATTTATTGTTTTAGCATGTATGGCTTTTATATTTTGTCTCTTGTCTTGTGTGTGAGATTAGCAGACCCAATAACTTCCTTCGGGATAATTAAAGTCTCTCTCTCGCACTCTCTTTCCATCTCTCTCTCTCCCCCTCCCTCTCTCTCTCTCCATCTCTCTCTCTCTCCCTCCCTCTCTCTCCATCTCTCTCTCTCTTTCTCCCCCTCCCTCTCTCTCTCTCTCTGTCTATCTGTCTATCTACCTATCAAGGTATGTGAAAAGCTACCTGGTCCCTGACAAAGCAAACCTTGGAAAGAGGAAAACATCAGTGAAAAAGAAGACGCTGAATCCAACTTTCAATGAGATCTTAAGAGTGAGAAGAAACGCACACACAACTCAATACCTGCTCAAGAAACAATCACAACAACAACAACAACAAAAAAAATGCATTGTTTCCTTTCAGTATCGGGTTCGCATGGATTATCTTCAAACGCAAATGCTGGTTCTCTCCGTCTGGCATCACGACACCTTTGGCAGGAACAGCTTTCTGGGCGAGGTAGATTTGGACCTTTCCAAATGGGATTTTGACCACACCCAGATGAATTACTTGGCTTTGAAAGCAAAGGTAAGAACCAAGCACACACATATAAAAGCTGCTTTATCTGTTGTTCTCTCATCAAATATCATAGGTCTTCTACATGGTCAGCAGCTCATTCATTGTTAAGCTTTGCACTGCTTGTGTTACATAACCAGTTATCTCTATTTCAGACAATGCCTGCTGTGGAGCTCACAAATGGAAGAGGAGAGATGAGACTGGCCATACGTTTCCTGCCTCAGATCAGCCACAGTGAAGGTATGCTTTGTATTAATGACATTCTTTAATAACATGAAAAATTTAAAGAGTAAAGAGCAGCAACAGATTGAGTGAGCTGCCTGGAAGTCTTCTCCCAGCCAGTTCAAATTCATTTCAAACTCCAGGTAGAGGAGTCTCCAGAGAACAGTGTTGGGTAAAATCCTTCTAAAAAAGTAATCGATTACTTTACTTTAGTCACTCGATCAAAATTGTAATTAAATTACTTTACTAATTACCTATTTGAGAAAATAATTTACTACTTATTACTTTACTTTTTTTTTTCCACTCATAAACAAATTCTGCGAGTTAACCACTATGCGCACACACACCTGGAGCGCATTGAGCGCAAAAGTCATATTGACCAGTCATGTGCAAGAGAAAAAAAAATAAGACAGGGTGAATTCAGATAGAAAAAAACGGCTCCCACACCAAAGAGCGGCTGTAGAGGCGTTTCTTTCGTAATCGACACATCAGTGCACAGGACGGATCTCTGCTCTGCTGCTCACCTTCCTTTAATCACGAGAAAATGTCAGAGCCAAATAAACACAAGTAATGAAGTGATGAGGGTTTCTATAGTCTAGTAATTGTAATAACCAAAATTTGTTCTGTAATTCATCCATTACTGACAAAAGTAATTAAATTTCAGTAATTTGTTACTTTGTAATCCGTTACCCCCAACACTGCCAGAGACCTTACCAAGAACTACTGGACAACTGAATGGAAAATGCATAAGGCGTTAAGCAACTCAAAGTAGCTCCATGTTTCATTATCATAAAATTTTAAGATGAATTATAACCCATTTGACCTGCTATTAGGAACTTGAATGACCAACTAGCACAAAGTCTGTTCAAAGATTCCTTTGATGTTTTACTGAATCAATGAATGCGTCTTTGTTAGATTGACCTGTCCATCCATCCATCCATTTACTGACATCTTGAATCCCTATTGGGGTCACAGGGCTGCCGGAGCCTATCCCAGTGACTGCTAAGTTAATGCAGTGTACCCTTAGGACAGGTTGCCAGTCTGTCCCAAGCCACACACAAATGAACCCATAAGGATCATTTTAAATCATCTTTTAACGTATGAAGCAAGTTTTCGAACTGTGGGAGGAAATCGGATTTCTCAGAGAAAACCCACGCATGCATGAGGAGAACATGCAAAGTCCACACGGAAAGGATCCTGCCGGGATTATTACCGGGGCTAAGGCTGTAAGGCGAGTGTTAACCACTACACTATCGTGCAGCCCAATAACTAAATGTATAAAAATAATCAATGTATTCCAATCTCTTCACAATACCAAATCTCTGATTCTGTAAGCCTGTTTGCAAGCCTGTAACATTTTAAGATACGTTTATGTCAGTGACAGATTTCCAGTGTAATTAAATCAATATGATATTTATTTTTCAGATTAAGGAAACATAAATGAATTCACTTAGAGTGCAGAGGAAAGCTAAGATTTGATTGCTTTTACCCTACCCAGGGGTGTGCAACCTTGAAAGAACACTGAAAGAGCCATTCGGGTTGATTCTTCACTGACCACAACCCAGTAGGAGCCACAAAGTCTCTCTTCACCCTTTAGAAACATGAGACACTATTTTTATTTGTTATTATTAATCAACTATAAATTGTTAGAGATATTTACCTTTTTTTTTCCAAAATATAAAATTTAAAAAAAGAAAGAAAACTATACACATTTTATGCTAATGTTTGTGGGACACCTCAGCCAGAAATTCATAAGCCTAACTAAAATGAAATCAAATCTAATTAAGTAACCCTAATCTTTTGGACCATATGCCACTCTTGATTTTTTTTAAATTAATTTTAATTTTTTTTAAAAACATGCCCTTCATAATTTGGCACACCAACTGTGTAAATTTTGGTTGTGCTTACTGGTCTCAAATTGATTTTTTTATGGTACACAATGCTCTGTCTAAAGGTTTTAACACAACTCTGGTAAACGATAAAGCCGCACCGCTTGATGGATTGTTGGAGCATTATGGGTACTGTTGCCAGGAGCCTCGCAGAGTGATGTCTACTGTGCTTCAACGGTTTGTAAATAAGGTGAAGGAAGTTTGACTCATCTGATTTTTTAGTTTCGCTTGATGGGCTTTGTACTCTGAAAAATTTGACTTTTTAAAATAAAAAACATTTAATTTTCTTCAACCAAAGAGTCACAGTGAAGGGGTCAAAGAGTTACATGTGGCTCCAGAGCTACAGGTCACAGACCGCTGCCCTAACCCTGAACCAAAACAAATTCCCATGTTTCCCCACTTTTTGGGTTACATGACTGCAACAGAAAGACTGCATTTCCTGCAGCTTGGACAGCAAATAACAATTTTTTTGTTTTATATGTTTTGTTTGATATTTTCAGGGGTTGCAAAAGACATTTCCAACAGCGGAGAGATTCACATTTGGGTAAAAGACTGCAAAGGCCTTCCTCTCATCAGAGCCACCATCGACCCTTATGTTAAGTGGTGTGTTCCCAGTGGATGTCAAGCAGACCATCAGATTATGTTTGAGTTAAACTGTTAAACACCTATTGCCTGACATTCCTGTTTTGTCTTAAGCTTTGTGCTGCCAGACACCAGCAGGAAAGGTCGGCAGAAGACGCGAGTTTTGCGGAGAACGGTGGATCCGGTGTTTAACCACACAATGGTGTATGACGGCATCCGCACAGCTGACCTGACGGAGGCCTGTGTGGAGCTCACCGTCTGGGACAGAGACAGGCTTGCTAGCAACCTGCTGGGGGGAGTGAGGCTTGGAGTTGGTACAGGTACGCCACACTGCATAGTTTTATTCTAAAGCTGAGAGACTAAAGGGCTGTGATGTGAAAAAAGGCGATCGCTTGAATGTGGGTCAGAGTGTTGCTTCATTTGGACGATGAAATGGAGTTCTCATTTTTTAAACTGCCTGATCTTTTTAAATTAATTTCTTATGAACCTTTATTTAACCAGTTTAAAAAAACGGAGAGATCAAGATCTCTTTGGCAACTGTGACCTGACCAAGAGGTCAGCAGCCCGCTGTTGAAAACAGCTGTCCCGCCCACAACTCAGAGCTGAATTTATGACAAACTACTGCAGCTCAGCAGAAACTATGTCCTAGAAAATTATGCATTTTTTATTTTATTTTGGCTAAAAACAACACAATCATAATCGAGAAACCACTGGGAACACTTTTAAATAGATCAAACGATGAATGGAGTGGGACTTTACATTATAGAAATGTTTAAATCAGTTTAACTGGTAATCAATGTGAAGACTGGGGAGCAGAAATGATGTGCTCAGTTCTCCTGGTTCTGGTTTAAACTCTGACACCTGCTTTCTGAACCAGCAGCAACTTTGCAACTTTCTTTTTTTTTAAGATTTAATAGAAGACGATTGTGTCACAATCTTCAAAGCTTCTACATATTATAATCAAGTTTATAGCATTGACTGTATAAGACTGGAGGACACTTATTAAAAAAAATTAGATTAAAGCTGCATGTCTGAGAATTTGTTTATTCAAACTGTTGTGAATCAGGAGCAGACGAAAGATGGAGTTGGAAAAAGCTTGTAGGATCTGGCTTAAAACACTTGGATAGCTTAGATATTCCATTTTATTGCACTTCTAATTTTAGGTTGGGGTTGTGATGACTGTAAGCTAGTGGGAGAAAGTGTAAACAAAGGAATGATGGGAAATGAAGGGAAAGCTCACTCCAAACCTGCGGTCCCGCACACAACTCAGAGGTGAATTTCTAATGAACTCCTGCCGCTCTGCAGAAACAATGCCCAAGAAAACAACACAGGTTTTTTTATTTTACCTAAAAATGGCATAACCATAATTAAAAGACCACTGGGAACACTTTTACAATAGATCCAAAGTGATTGGAGTGGTAGTTTATTTTGTGATTTAAAAATTTCTAAGTCTTTTCTCCTCTTTCTTGTATTTTTGAACCTATTGTCATATCAACATGTTTTGAGGTAAAACGGAGCTGAGTGTGAATAACAGCTGTCATCTGCTGTGACCTTTACATTGAAAGAAGCTAAAGCTAAATAAAAATATACCATGTGCACGGACTAACGCACTTTAGTTCACTTTCACAAGTGGACACTTTCACCGTTATAGTATGAAAATGAGAAAGTGTTTGTAAAAAGCCTGGAGAAACCTGAACCAGGTACAGGATGTATAATAAGGTTGTAGTGATCCATTTCAAGGATGAATATTGTTTTCTAGATAAAAGCATTTCATAAAGGGAGTGTCCATCTTCCACGTTTTAGATTGTAGTAGTTTAAAATCACATAAAAGTTATTAACCAAAGGAGTATTTTTATGTTCTAAAACGATAAGTTTGGAGATGATCCATAATCAAATGAACGGTGTGTTTCTCTGCAGGCAGAAGTTATGGAACACTGGTGGACTGGATGGACTCAGGACCTTATGAGGTGGCCTTGTGGGAGCGCATGATGGCCTCGCCAAATGAGTGGGTGGAAGGCGTTCTGCCACTGAGGATGCTGAATTCTGCTAAAACTGCTTTTAAATAAGTACACGCAACAGCAGAAAATCAAATAACTTGTCTGTATCAGAGAGACATCTGTTTAAAAAACCTTCATTCTAAATGTGCCAAAATGCGCTACACATCTGAGTTGGTATTTTTCAGTAAACCCAAAATTCAATGATATATTTATATTTATACAGAAAAAAAATGGGTAATGGAGTGCAGAAATACTGCTGGTTCATTGCTTTTAAGTTGAGGGGATTTTTGGTTGTTGCTACATCAGTTTAACTTTTGCTTTGATGGTATTATCTTCATTCAAAGTGAATTTGACAGCACTTCTTATATTCTATATTACATTTGTAACAGTTACCATAAATGGGGGGAAAATCCAAAACATGAAATGTTTACACATTTTTTTCAGTAAAGTTGCTGATAAACCTTCTGGTTTACAACATTAAATCACGGTTTTTAATTACATTTTGATCTACCTGAACAACTACTGCACTTGGACTTGCTTTATCTTGTCTAACATTTGTGTTGGTGTCTTCCAGGATGAATTAATAAAAGTACTAAATATTTACAGCTTAAATAACACTGACCATTTCACACTAGAATTGGTTATCCAAACGCACCGAACACAGATGGATATAATCATCTATAATTGGGACGAAGTGTAATGGAATTCATGTTTTTATGTCATTTTACTGCAATATCATTACCTCTTATTTTGTTGTATTAGAGATGCACAGCATCTCAAAGACATGCATGGTGTAACTATTGATGCATAAATAAAGCAAATACACTAAATTAACAAAAAATGTCTTTTTTTTTAGATGTTTTAAACTTTTTGGATAATTTCTGGTTTCACACAAATGGTAAACTGTGTTGTAAACTGTAGGAGCATCTGGTAAGCCCACTTGAGAAGGGCAAGCAGCTCAACCTGCAGCTCCCATGAGCTTCCCAAAGACAATGTAAAATGTCATGTAACTGTCCGACTCAGCTCTACTGTCTTTGGTGTTCATTCTTGAAGAAAAAGTTGACGTTTGCAGTAAACTCCCAGATTTGCAAAAGTAGCAAACTAAATGTAAAATCGCAATGAAAAAATTGATTTAATGCCCGATCTTGCTGGTGTGCAGCGGTTTCCCATATTAATTAAAAAACCCTCCAGTGCTTTCTATAGGGTTTTCAGTGTAAAACTTTCCATCACTGTTGGATAAAACTGCACAAATAAAAATGTACCCACCAAAAAAAACAGCTAATTTGAATGCTTGGATAAAACCTTTATTATTATTACATGTCTGAGTGGAACGTATTTGAAAACGTTATTCAAAAAGCAAAAATAGCAAAGCAGAAAATTTTTACAATCTAGCAGAAAAAAATCCACATATCAAACATGACAAACATTAACCACCTTTACACCTCATCTTTCTTCATTTCTGAGCATGTCTTTGGTCAAAAACAGGTTTTATGAGGACAAATGAAATGTTTTCTCATCATGCTCATTGAAAACATTTATAGAACAGCTGTTGTTCAGACTAACTCCTTTTAAATATTTCAATAATTAAATCTAACTTGAGTCCACATGTTTATTTTACACATATTAAGCCCTTCACATCAAAAAGATTACATATTAACATTGATTATTGCATGCCAAACTCATTTATGTGAATGACTAAACACACCGCTTTCAGCCATCGGATGTCTTTTCCTCCAAAGGAAGGGATTAGGGCAGCCACGAAAACAGCAGTAATGACAGTAATGAGCCCAACAGCGGACTGCTGCAGAGGATCACAGGTGGAGCAGCTGTTGGTGCAAGAAAAAGAACAGACATTCAAGTTTCCCCAACATGAAAAGTGGACATTTTTCTTTGTGATGCAGATTCATACCTCCATAAAGAGGAAGCATCTCCGTTTCTTCTAAAGAAAATAGAAACAAACAGTATTTTTTTATTCACGTTGTCTTGGAACATCTGAAATAAGTATTAGATTACAAAAAATCAGTTCTCAAATCATTGTATGATTTCTCCATCGACTTGGACTATGACTGTATTTTGAGCTTTTATTGGCAAATGTATGTTGATTTGTAAAAAAAAACAAAAACAGCTTGTTTTTCCAACAGCAGAAATGTAGTTACGTGAATAATTGAAGCCACATTTATAATTTTACCATTTTTTTTTTTATGTAATTTTCTTCCTAACTTTTGTTCTGTCATTAAAAAAGCAAGAGAAAAACTTTTAGAAATTTAAAAAGATACAAAATCTCTAAAAAATGTTGTCACTATTAAGCGTCAGCAATCTAATATCAAAGTAAGCTAATTTTAACAATGTTTTACTTAGTTCCTATTTACCTATTTACTGAAACATGTACCTGCATACATGCATGTGAGTGCACAGGCTTTTCAATTTCTAAGTAGGTCTAGACTCTTAAACAGGTGAGGTTGAAATCGAAACAAACATTTAACTTTTAAAGATCTAATAAATTTATGTCAAAGTTTTGGCAATAAAACAAAAGTTTAAGTGTTTTTTTCCAGTTAAAGACCCACCAGCCCTCTGTTTGCCAACGACTATGGGAGGAGAGGTGATCGTCGTGTTGGTCAGCACCATCTCTGCCGACCTCCTTGTCCTGTTTTGGGTGGTTCCACAATTCTGATGTAGCAAGAAATACACAACACGAAAATGTGAGGACAAATTTTAAATATTTGTAACACCAAATCCCCCTCTTTTTCTTTTTAAATGAGAAAAGTAAAACATGTACTCACAGGCAGTAATGAGGCACAGGTAGAAACCTCACAGAGTCTGGTGGCGCAGTGCAGGTAGAAAGTAGAAACCGTCAGGTTTTTGTGCTCCACAAATCTGAAGGCCTCAAATGAGAAGCGTGCCATCTGTGAAACCCCGTTAAGCTCTATCTTTGTCTGCGCGTCACGGGTACATCTTGGGTGCAAGCAGATATGAGGGATTTGTCAGTGGAAAGGAAGTACAAAAGGTCTCCTTGGAATTGAGTGTCAGTGAAGGACTTGTTTTTTGTGTGTACGTTTACGCAACTCACCCCACAAAGAGGTCATAATAGGTGCTCATTACAGGATAAGGGCTGGTTGTGGCGTAACACCTGTCCAGCAGCAAGTTAAACCTGTAGGAAAGTTTACATTGCTGTAACATTTCTCGTACCTTTGTGTTTTTCCATTATTGTTGCGGTCGAGTTCTGAGTACCTGTCTGTCAGATTGGTGGCTTTAACATTAACATAAATCTTGGTTTTGAGGTTGATCCCAGTTGGTGGAACGGTCAGAATCTGTTGGTAAGCTGTATCCTGATGAAGGAAAAGTTGGAAAAAAAAGAAAGTTAAAACCAACAAAAAAATGCTCATCAATCACAATAGCTAAGAACTCGCCTGATAAAGCTGCATGCTCAGCGTGCTGATGAAGCTGCCATTGTTGTCTCGTATGGCAATGTTCACACCTGATCTGCAGTCAGCAAAGAACACATTTTTTTATTTGTTTAACTGTTTATTATTATATTTTTAAAAAGCTCTAGTTGTGATTTTGAGGGTCGGCAGCCCACTTACACCCCGATTTGTGTGTTGTTGAGAAGGTACTGCATAGGGTAGTTACAGGAATACTTGTACAGAATCTGAGGACGATAGGTGATGGCTCCTGCTGAAGGGTCTATGGAATTCACGGTGCCAGAGATGTTCACATACTGGACATTTGAGAAGTCTGCAAATACTCCACTTCCCACCTGACTTGTAACCTGAAAGTAAAATAAAATAAAAATAATTTTTCCTCATAGAAATAAATGTTTATAATAACGGTCACCAGGTTTTGGGAAGCACCTTGTACACATTTGCGCATGCTGAGAGGCTGGTTTCACTGATGGGGAATCGGAACTTTAAAACAGGCGGCGTCGCAGACCAGTCAGCAGCCCCGAAGCACAGGTTGTTAGTGAGCTGATTATTCACAACCATCAGGGACTCATTGTAAAGAGCTTGGTACATCGGACAGATGAAAATACTCAGGTCCATGTACTGGGTTCCACAGGTTACACTGATGTCTGTATTTTCTGGACAAAAAAAAAAAAACCAAGGGAATGTAAATCAGTGCTGTGGAAAGCTTTAAAAAAGACAAGTTGAAGATTATCACTTAAAAACCTACACACCTGGGGGTCTGTTTGTTGGGCTAGCAATGCAGGCACTTGGTATTTGGGCTTTAGCCTGTAAAATCAGGCCAAGATGCAGTGTAATGATGACCAGTCTCATTGTTTTCATTGTGGATCTGAGAAAAAAAGTTTTTAGTGAGAATCGAGGAATTTCACTTTGAGAAATGCTTTAGAAGAAAAATCACAACCATCACAGTCTGCACAACATAGAAAAGCATAATACCATTGCTTTGAATGACTTCTATCTTCAGATGTACAAAAAAGAAAACAAAACTGTGTGCATGGTTCATAATCATCGTTTTACTCTAAATCACTCACTATCTGTACTTACTCATATGCGCAGAATTTTGATACATCAAAAATGGTAAAAAAACAAATCCTGAAATACTTCTATTTCAGTTTTCATATATCTGTAAGTTTAAAACAAATACTTTTAAACGGTTCTGTTCATTTTACAAGCCCACGCTCACAAATACACGAGTTTTCAAACCAGCAGGTAAAATTATCTGGAAACTCACCTGTAGGTCCTTCTGTTGCACATCCTACGTTCTGCTCGCACATCCGTCCATTTATACTGTTGTTGTCTCAGGAGAGGAAGAGGGAGGACAATGTGGCAACCTGAACTGGGCTTTGAATTTCATTTTTTGACAACTGATCACATGTGTTGCCTTGGTGAAAACATAATCTGTTTACTGCCCATTGTACATTCATTAAATTACCCAAAAATGTCAGGTTTTTCATTTTCAAAATCCAATCAAATCAGAATTTTCAAGAATTTGAATCAGTTTGTAAATGAACTAAAGCTTTAAGGTACAAATAAATAAAATGTTGTTTTTATAACTGACCTAAAAAAAGGCTGTTGTGTTAACAAGCATTAAAATGAACACAGAAAAAGTGGAATAGTAACTATTACACAAATGTATGCAAGTGTGAAATCTATCAATGCGACTATTGCACATTATTTTTACTGTGACGTTAATGATTTGTCTTAGCCCATGAATTAAAGTTCCTGATACAGAGGGATTTGTTAAATCGTTTGCATGGAAGCTTTGGGATTGTGACGACACAGAAAGAAGGCTTCCAGCTGTCCAGTTTTATGCAAAATCAATTGCTGACGTTAAATAACAGCAGAGATGCATATAATTATCTGTGTGGCCTAGAGCCCTTCAACCTCCCCTCATCAGCATCTGCAAAGGTGAAATATGGAACAAATTCTTGGTAAAACTTCAGTTATTCTTTAAGGTTGTCAACAGCATTGATTGTGTTGTTGACCTTGTGCTACTGGCCTAAAAAGTGTGTTATTGGGTCACGTTGATGGCCGTCATCACACCTTGTTCCATCATTGGAAACCATAATGTGTTCACTTAAACAAAGGTCTTAATAGGCCAGGAAAGGCAAGGATGAGTGATTTGATCTCAAGGGTTCACCTCTGAGATCTGTTTACGTGATAAAGTCTCACTGTATTGGAGAATACAAGAATTGTAAAAGATCCCTTTTTTGTACATGTTATGACTTCAGGCTGTAACCTTTAAATAGAATCTTCCACAGCTTTTTGTGCACATTGTGAATAAATGACACGCCCATCCTAGAAAACTCCAAAGACTTTTGTGTAGCATCACAACACGAAAAGGACTCCTGAGACCCAGAAGAACACAGGCCATAATGCAACAAGAAGATGCGGCCTCAATACGACACCTGATGGATTACTGTGGGACTATCAGATGTCAAAGACACCACTTTTAAACTCTAGAACATGCTATAAGTGAATCACACGTTCTGCCAGAGCACATTGACAAGTGAAAGCTCTTGTTGAAATGGGTCAGAAGCTGAACTCAATGTAGAATTTATGGAGGTTCTGCAACTCACTTGATTCAGAAGTGTCTGTTTTGTTGTAAATGTAACTATGCATTTCATCTGATCAACTTTTTTTTAATAGAAAAAAAAAGATGTGTCAAAGGCATTGTTCTTTGCCAAGAAATCCATGAGAACGGATTGTGACTTTGACTCATTTTTTAAAATTATCAGTTCATCACATACTTATTTACAGTACTTATGTATGCATTATGTGGAATAATATTTTTTTCAAAATTAAAAGTTGAGCTGTCGCAACTTCAAAACATTTAATCTCTTTTTTTAGATTGTTATCCTCAACATTATTGCCTTTTTAGCTGTCTAACCAGAAAATAGAAATGTTCTTTCAGTCACTTTATTTGCTGAAAAGTAACAAATATCTTCCCATCTGATGGAAACCTTGATTTTAAAATATCTCTTTATAATGATTCCTTCTTGCATCCCTTCACAGACAGAGCAGGAGCTCGGTTTCCATCATCAGGAGTATTTTCCAGTCAAAGCATTTAACGTGGCCCGTCTCTCTACTGTATTCCTAATCCCATCTATTATTGTATCAAAAACTAGATAGATAGTTAAAGAAAAAAAAATGAAAGTCTGTAAAGTTCAGCACAGGTTGAATTTGTTGGGCAAAAAAAAAAAAAAAAAAGAACCAAAACAAAACAAAACAAAAAAAACCTTAAAAGTTTGATAATCTAGGGTTGGCCTAATCTCTAGGATTTTTCGACCAAAACAAAAAAAAAAGGAATTTTACACACTGAATTAAATTGAATTTGAATCTCATGATTTTTCCATGAAAATATTTTCAACCTAAAACTGTGAACATGCAGACATACGTAAGAAAGGCTGTGATGTTCAAGTTACTTTCAACCCTTGTCCAAAGCAGGAGTCTGCAATTTGTGGCTCTGGAGCCACATGCAGCTCTTTCATCCCTCCATTGTTGGAAGATAAAAATGCAAATAATATGAAAAAACTAGTATTTTTGGTTAATTTGTTTAAGTTTATTGAGTTTTGAAGGGGGTTGTTTTTAGACTAACCTTTAAGCACAAATTCCTGTTCTGAAGCAATTTTTTAAAGAACAGAATTGCATCTGCATGTTCTAATTTAAAAAAATACAATATTTTTCACAAATGTGGTCATGTTTATATTTAATAGCTCAAGAAGAAAAGGAGTCGAAATGTTAGAAAACACCATATTTTACTTGGATTTCTTGCCTTTTTTAATTCTAGAAAATCTGCTGCTGCAGGAAGACCTATTTTGACAAAGGATGTAGTTTATTTTGAAAGGAACTTGTGAGTGCTGGTGTCAAAAGTAAATTAAATTAATGCTTTTTATAGAAATATATAACAGTGTTGTGATTCACTTATCGTAAATATTTTAAAGCTTCTTTATATATATAAAGAATGAGCAATTTTTTTTTAAGGTCATGTGGGACTTCGTGGCTATCGCTGGGTTTTGGCCAGTAAGAAACTGGGACTAATGGCTCTTTTAGTGTTAATGGTTGCAGATCTCTGGTCTAAAGTGTCTAATGGGTTTCACCCTGCGATGAGGGTAGGTTTGGGGTATTACTAGTAATGTTTATTTCTGGTAAAGTAAAAGGAGACAGGAGGAGCCCTCAGCTTGAGTCCATTTAGTACAAGAGTCAGTACAGTGGTTCATCTCTGCCAGAAATTTGTAAATCTAACTAAAATTAAATCAGAGCTAATTCATTGACCCCTACCATACTTTTTGAACCATAAACCAAAATACTTGAATTTTTGTCAAAAGGTTTTAGTTCAACTTTGGCAAACCACAAATCCGAACTGCTTGATGGGTTGTAGAGCATTATGGGTACCGTTGTGAAGGAAGTCTTAGGGAGTGGTACATACTGTTCATTAACTGTTTGTGAATGGATTTGATCAAGTTTGAGTTGGTTTACTTTACTTTTTTTTTAAATTTACTATTAACTTACTTTACAGTTACTTTTTAAAATTGAAACCTTTATATTTCTTTTCCTAGAGAGCCAGAATATAGGGGTCAAAGAGCCACATGTGGCCCTGGAGCCTCAGATTGCAGACCCCTGATTTAGTCCGTGTAAAAAAAGACATAAGCAGTTTACTTTGAAAATTAAGGAAATTGATACCAAATTGAGGTACACTTTTTCTTTGATAAAAATCATAAGACACACCAGCAACCAAAGAAATTCTACAACCTGTCTTAATACACAATCATTCTTCTCAAGGAGTCTTGAATCATTTTCATGCAATTTGTTTTTAATCTTTTATATTTCAGCCTACTTGTGTGAAACCTGGTCATTTTTGGATGAACACAGCTGAGACCCTGGCAATGGTATAGGTTTTTAGACCTGACCATCTTTACAGTACACTAGTTTACATTTTCATACTGGTTGAAAAACACTGAAATAGAGAACCAGAGGCCTATGTGGCTTGTAAGGAAGGATTAAAACAAAGTCTGGCTAACAAAAGTAGGTTCTGATTTTTCACAACTTTTGTCAAAGAAAAACACTGGAAGTGTTTTACTCTGATCACTTTTTGTGAGATTAAAACGCAGCTCAGATTTGCATTCAATATTAAAGAAAAAAAGGTTTGTTCTTTATAAAGCGCATAACTTCTTTATCAAGGTTTTTGCTAGATAGCAAATAGAGCACACTTCTCTTTGGTTGGTTTGGGGGACTAAAGGAAACATGAGACATATCCAATTTTTAGGACAAACAAAAGTATGGGAAAGTATATGATGACACAGATGATGTATGTCAGGAAGGCTCACTGAGTTCAAAATGGAATATACAAGCAAATTAAGTACCTAAGTATAAAATAAATCACAAAATTAAAGGAAAAAATATAATTTCTTAAATAAAAAAATATGACAGGACAAACTAATGTTATTTGTTTTCATTTGTTTTAATAAAACTACTTTCATACATATTAGAGTTTTATTTAACATTACTTTTACTTGTTATTTTTCACATATATTCTGGTATTAAAAACCATATTTGTCACAAGTTTTAGTGTCATGATAATACCTTGTGCCTGTGATGCTAAATTCACTATTCCAAGTTGCCTTTTTTAGTCAAACATTTTTTCTAAATAAACAAATGAAACAAACAAAAAACAATCCAGAATAGTCCATAACTTAAAAAAAAAGAATTCAGAACCTTTAACTCCTCTATTTCCAACCTCACCTTTAAAAATTAGATGTATTCAAATGATTTAGTGTTGGATCAATTGTGCAAATCCTACAATGGTGTCAATAACTGTTAGCAAGTAAGTGAGGCACGCTGTTCCATGAGTCATGCCTGAAACGCACGCAACACCAAAGCTTCATCAGCATCCAAATGTTTTGTGGCAGTAACATCAGAGAAGCGCTTTTTTCTTTTAGATGTCACAGCAAGAAAAAGGTATTGCATTGAAATGCATCCCATGAGATCAATCTCAGAATTTTGTATGGAACTTGATCATTCACATTCTACTTCTTATTATGTACTGCTATGATCCAACCATTTGTTGATGATTTTTTTCCTAATATACAGTACTTGCTGCTTTTGTTCATTCTACTGATTTCTTTATTTTTTTTACTAAAAGCCAATCCATGTTTGCTTTACTTTGTGTGAAAAACGTATGAAATATAGCTTTTTTTGTTTTATTTTTAAATGTTTTGGAAGATTAAATGTTGCAATCCCTTTCTGTTATATCTCAATTACATAGTACTTGTGTGATAAATGTATATATATAATTGTATTTCTAGTTTCTGTAGCTGCTATCACAATTTTATAAATAGTTTTTGATTCATTTTTTTTTGCATTTGATTTCCTTTATGCCAAAATGCTAAGGTCCCATTTGGAACACCTAAAGATTTTCCCAAGACTTAAACTAAGGGCAAAAAAAAAATGTTAACATACATTACCAGGTGCGAATCAATTAAATGATTAATTGAATTTATTTCAAAACATGCAAACAGTCATAAACTGAGTTGTCTCAATTGACACCCCACTCCACTTTGTGTTTGTTTGATCCAACTTGTTTAATTTTGGAAGAAGACATTTAATTAAATCACAGAAAAAGTCTTCATTAGCTGGTTATCTAGATAATAAGTTTTAATATTTACTAACACACCTGGCTAAAAAAAAAAAGCTGGGAAAACAAGCAAAAATTATAATCATGTAAGCCAGTTAGTGCTTATAAACAAATATGATCGGTACAAAAGTATAGGGCTTTTGCACAAAGTTGTTGACTCTACACAATTACACATCTGACTGAAAATTAGGTTATTATTAATACGAAATGGAAAAGTAATGCAAACACATTTGTGAGATGTTTTTTTATTGCATATTTTATTTTGTCCATTCAGTGTGTTTCTATCATTAGCTCCTCCACTGTCCTGTTTTTGATCTGAAAGTTTGTAAACCTGTGTTGACTGAAAATAGGCCTGTATTGCTTTAGGTTCTCTTTGTTCATCATACATTTCACCTTCACGAGTTTGTAGGGCGCTGTTGTCAGATCAACCTCTTCAATGCTGCTTTTTTTTCTCTAATTTTTTTTTTCAAACCAGCACATTATCACCTATTGAGTCTTCCCTCAATATTGATATAGTAAACTCGTTGTTTGTTTCACCAAACAAAGAGCTTCAAATGTAGAAGTTCCAAAGATAAAAAACAGAAAAAAATACCTGAGCTGCAGCTACATGATATGACTGTCATCACCCAAGTCCGACATATTCAGAATTAAAAAAACATATAAAAATATTTCTATAGTCAACAGAAACATCTAAGTGCTGTTGAATACCTGGGGGGGGTTACAGGAGTTTTATATACAAACAAACAAGCAAAAAAAAAAAAAGATAACCCAGTTGACTTTGTGTAAAAAGTCAACACAATGCTGCCCTCTACACTTCAAGCATGGTATTGCACAGGTTTTTATAAATTATTTCTACAAGACAGAAAGAAAATCCTAATAGATTCATTTCAAGCAATTGTTGTATTTAAATCATCAGAAAATTGATAACTTAAAGTAATCAAGTATAACAAAATAACTTTCATTTTAATCAGGCACGTCAACCGATTAACATTAACAAGCCAATCAATTAAATAAACTTTTACACAAAAAAGCTTTTAATTAATGTTTAATAAGTCATTACTGCTGAACTTTGTTACACATTGCGTTAGTTAAAAGAAAGGTACAGAACATTCTAGAACATATGTTAGGTGTTTGAAGAATGTTCTGAATGTGACACTTCAGCAGACCTCCTTCATATTACGAATATTTACTTTGAAACGGTGATTTTCTCGCAAACAAGAACCTTCTCTACTATTTGCTGTTTTTTTCCAGAAACGCGATTCAGAACAAACCTCAATACATTTAGCAAGTAGCAACTGTTGGGAAAAATGTGGTAAAACATCTCCTCATTGGACAATTTTCAGTGGCAGAAATTTTGGAGAAAGCGGATTGGTCAGCGTAACTCCTCCCATCTTCCAGAAGCTTCTGGGTTAGAGCTCTTATTGAAGGGGGCGCGGCGGTCTCAGCAGCATGCGCACACTGTTGTGGATCTGATTGTGTAGCTAGGGACTCGTCATCGGCACACCCGGAGCTGCAGTATCGTTTTCAACCGCTGTAATTCAAGAAGAAGTGAAGTTTGATGAGGTGAGTAGCGGTATTTAATCTAGATCACTGGAACAACATGTTGCTAGTAGATAACAATTGACCGTTTAACTGACGTCACAATTAACAGTTTTTAACATTTTATCTTTCAAGTTTACGCTTCCTTTTTTTTTTTAATCAAACGTTATTTTTTAACTTTTTTTTTTTTTTTTTTAAATCTCAACTTCCGATAAGTCTTCTTAGTCGGTAATTTACTCGGAGCTAAATCCTTCTCTGTACCGTATTGCCATCTGAAACGGTAGCATTTCGATTTACTATCTCAAAAGTCTTGGAAGGTTCTAGATTGGGTGCGGACACACCCCCTAACTGTTTAGGGCCTGTACAGAAATGCTTGCATTTTATCTATCATGCACGAGCGGACACGTGTAATACTTGATATTCACCACACGATTGATCAATTTGTGCTTAAAGGGAGGATGGTGTACATTTTTTTAAAAACTTTTTTAGAGCAAATTAAAGGACTTGTCACAGATGCACACAATTGAGGAGAAGTGTATTTTAAGTAAAGGCAGCGGCTTTAAGATTTGCGCTTAAAACTCTGGTCATCATGATTTATTTTATTATTTCGGTAGCATAAGAGTCAACATAGTTTGAGTCTTGTAAACAGGTGCTGTAGGCTTTTTATTTCGAAGACAGTTTGTTTAAATATAACTCCAATAATGGACCCCTTACTGCATGTGTCAGTGAAGGCAGCTGTTCACTTAAACTAGGAACTGAAGTAAATTACATACTGTAAAACTTGGGGAACAATTCTTTTTTTTTTTTCTATCTAGGAAACATGTCTAAGGGACCAGCTGTTGGCATTGATTTGGGCACTACCTACTCCTGCGTAGGAGTGTTTCAGCACGGCAAAGTTGAGATCATTGCAAATGACCAGGGAAACAGGACCACACCCAGTTATGTTGCATTTACTGATACTGAGAGACTGATAGGAGATGCAGCCAAGAATCAAGTGGCTCTCAATCCCAACAACACAGTATTTGGTAAGCATTTAATAACTAAGTCAAGCCAGATTTTTGTTACCTCTGAGGCTTAACTTGCAATTTTTGTCTTTTAGATGCAAAGCGCCTCATTGGACGCAGGTTTGATGACGCTGTTGTCCAGTCAGACATGAAGCATTGGCCGTTCACTGTGGTTAATGATAATTCACGACCCAAAGTACAGGTCAAGTACAAAGGAGAAACCAAAACCTTCTACCCAGAGGAGATCTCCTCCATGGTTCTCGTAAAAATGAAGGAGATTGCAGAGGCCTATCTTGGCAATGTAATGAACTTTATATACGTACTTAAATATTTGCATGCTCATAAATAGAACCACTTGCAGGCTACTCAATATGTTAGTTTAAAATTACTGCTCCCTGAGGGGAAACTGGTTTAAAAAAATCTGAGTATTTCATAAAATGAGCTAACCATTAACAAATGATTTTTTGCAGACTGTAACAAACGCTGTGGTGACTGTGCCTGCCTACTTTAACGACTCCCAGCGCCAAGCTACCAAAGATGCAGGAACAATTTCTGGCCTCAATGTACTGCGTATTATCAATGAGCCCACTGCCGCTGCTATTGCCTATGGCCTGGACAAGAAGGTATGAGCACTCTCTGTACCTCTTTCATTTTTTTTCAAAGCAGCTTTTAAGTTTTCTTCCCAGAAATTACTTTGATCAAATAGATAAGATCATAAAGAATTTGAATACATCAACTATGTCATCTTATTTTGAAACTTTCTTAACCGATAATACATCCAGTGAGAATTATTTGGGATTTGTTAGACACAACAGCATCAACTCGATTGACTAAAGTACAAATATTGGAATTAAAATCTCTTTTATTGTCCTAGCCAACCATACAAGCCGTTTATCTACTTTTAAAATGTATATATTTTGAGAAATGAATTTAATTGAACTATAAATAAATACCCAGCCCTATAAGATACCTCTTAATGTAAATCCTTTAAACAGTTGAGAAACTTAAAACATAAATTGCAGCATTATTACTTTTAATTTAAATGCGACTGATTTAAAATTCCAGGTTGGTGCTGAGAGAAATGTTCTCATCTTTGACCTGGGAGGTGGAACATTTGACGTTTCCATCTTGACCATTGAAGACGGCATCTTTGAGGTGAAATCTACTGCCGGAGACACGCATTTGGGGGGAGAAGACTTTGACAATCGCATGGTGAACCACTTCATTTCTGAGTTCAAGCGCAAGTTCAAAAAGGACATCAGTGACAACAAGAGGGCGGTCAGACGTCTGCGCACTGCGTGCGAAAGAGCCAAACGCACCCTTTCCTCCAGCACTCAAGCCAGCATTGAGATCGACTCTCTCTATGAGGGGGTCGATTTCTACACCTCCATCACCAGAGCCAGGTTTGAGGAGCTCAATGCTGACCTGTTCAGAGGCACCCTGGAGCCTGTAGAAAAGGCTCTCCGTGATGCAAAGATGGACAAGGCTCAAATTCATGACATAGTGTTGGTGGGAGGTTCCACTCGTATTCCCAAGATCCAGAAGTTGCTTCAGCACTTCTTCAATGGGAAGGATCTGAATAAGAGCATTAACCCTGATGAAGCCGTTGCCTATGGTGCAGGTACGTCTAACTTCTACTCTCAGTCATCACTGTCCTTGTTTGCTTCCACCTCTGAACTGTTTTTGTTTTCCTGCAGCCGTGCAGGCAGCCATCTTGTGTGGTGACAAATCTGAAAACGTTCAGGACCTGCTGCTGTTGGACGTCACCCCCTTGTCTCTGGGTATTGAAACAGCTGGAGGAGTCATGACTGTGCTCATCAAGAGGAACACCACTATTCCTACAAAGCAGACGCAGACTTTCACCACCTATGCAGACAACCAACCTGGTGTGCTAATTCAGGTAAGTTGATCACTCCTTCACCTTAAGAGAGATGAAGGGCAGGCAGATAAAGCTGATGGATTTCTCACATTTGCAGGTATTTGAAGGGGAAAGGGCCATGACCAAAGACAACAACCTTCTGGGAAAATTTGATCTGACTGGGATTCCTCCAGCTCCTCGAGGGGTTCCTCAGATTGAGGTGACGTTTGACATAGACGCTAACGGCATCATGAACGTGTCTGCAGCTGACAAAAGCACCGGAAAGGAGAACAAGATCACAATCACCAATGATAAAGGTTTCCTTGAGTGCTCAGCTTGTATTTAGTTAAACTTTTTTTCCTGCCTTTAGTTCATGTCAAAATTAACATTTCTCTGTTACTCAGGACGTTTGAGCAAGGAGGACATCGAGCGCATGGTAAACGAGGCAGAGAAATACAAGGCTGAAGATGACGTGCAGAGAGAGAAGGTGTCAGCCAAGAATGGTCTGGAGTCTTATGCATTCAACATGAAGTCCACTGTGGAGGATGAAAAGCTGAAGGACAAGATCAGTGAGGAAGACAGAACAAAGATTCTGGATAAGTGTAATGAGGTCATCAGTTGGCTGGATAAAAATCAGGTCAGATTTGATTGCTTTGTGCTTAAACATTTATGAATGTAAACTTTTATTGGCTTTGAGTTGAATGTTCTCTTTGTCTCTTCAGTCTGCAGAAAAAGAAGAGTTTGAGCATCAGCAAAAGGAGCTGGAGAAGGTGTGCAACCCAATCATGACCAAGCTGTACCAGGGTGCAGGAGGGATGCCAGGAGGTCCAGGTGGAGTCCATGGAGCTGGTAGTGCAGCTGGCGCAGGAGGAGGTTCCTCTGGTCCTACCATTGAAGAAGTTGACTAAAGTAGATGAGATGAGTAAGGGGGGGGGGGCACCAAAATGCTTTCCCCCAGATTGTGAGGAGCAAAGTTCGTATGTTCTACGGGATATTGTTTTTGCCTTGTTCATTATGGTGTCTGGCTTTGGGAGCATTTGCAGTTCACTTTCCAAATGAGCTATATTTTTTTTAGCATGTTATCAAAATTATTAATGTTAGTGTTCTGTCATTTATATCTACATATCTTTTTTGGTTGTGCAGTGAAGCAAGATTGTTTCCAGTGCACACATGTTTGAAAAATAAAGAATAATTTTGACTTTAAACCCGTTTGTTTATTGAGAAGAAACACAACAGTGTTGGGGACATTTGTTTTATTTATATTAAAGCACTCCATTTGCAATGATGGGGACTTTTCCTTCTAAATATTTTCAACCTTAATGTAAAAGATGCTCTAGAGCAGTTTTTATTCCCTTGAATCTGAGGATTTTGAACAAAACTTTAATCATAATTTAGGTTAACAAAGTTCTCTGGGTTCCTGCTGTGGCTTGTAAAGGTTTCTTCAACTCTGACCGGTCAGCGAGAGTTGGAGTTTCTTGGGCATTCGTGCATCCGGTAGGCACACATGAAGAAGATACCTGAGAGATGATGGATGAATTAATGCAGAGAAGCATGTGGCCTGCACATGTCCTTAAGAATCATACCTGAGAAGAATGTGAGCACCACTGCCACCCAGCCCATAATATAAGACCAGGAGAACCGCCAGCTGCCATAGCGTTTACCATAGTAGTTCACTGTTACCCCAGTGTAGACGGCCATTGCCAGCAACACAAAGAAGCCTGTACGGGAAAATGAATACATCCTGACGAGTTCGCTGCATTACACAGGAGGTGTGGGTTATTGGAGCTCACAGGAAATGAAGAAGAGGATGCCAGCTGCAAATGTCTTGTCAAAGCCATCAAAGGAGGAGTAGTGGATGAAGGCCATGATGCCAATCACGATGCCGATGAAACAAGCCAGCAGGGAGAGAATCATGAAGGCCCGAGTGGCATCCCAGTAGGCTGTGAGGGAAAGAGCAGACCTGACATGTGCTGCAGAACTCCTTCAAAACATCCAATTTATGTCAGACATTTTATTTTTAAACAGCCGAGTCTGTCGACAGTAAAGAGATTTCTGTCTTGACTTGTGTAAAAAAAGAAACATTTCATGCTGTACAATTTGGTGTGCTTGTTTTTTTTTTCAGTTTTACATATATTTTAGGGCTTATAACCCCTTCAACTTTTTAATTGGTGACTAGCTTAACCCAACCTTACCGATACTGTCTGTGTGCGTCATGCATTTCCCTGGAACGCAGTACCGCCATAGGCCCTGGTGCATGTAACTGCTGGAGTGTCGGTACTGCATCCAGTAGTCCGTAGCGGTGGAGACGATGAGGAGTATATTCCCGACTCCGGCACAAAACAACCCGCCTCCCATAAAGCTGTACATCCTGTTAGAGTGTGAGACTGACAACATGGGGAGTAAGCAGTCGGAGCAGGTCAAGGCCTTGGTCACATCCAACTGCTCCTGATGCTGCCCTCCCAAATATAGCAAACTCACAACACTCTGGCCATGAATAAAACAATCTGTGGATTTATGCAGGAGTATGTCAGGCAAGAAAGATCTGGTCAAAATGTTGAAGCAGAAGAGGTTGCTCCATATTTTTCCACACATACGTGGCCCTAAAATACGTTTAAAGGATCAGCGAATGAGTATGAAAGTGTAAATCACACATTTCTTTATATATTTATTTTCTATACATAATTAGCAACATTTTATTTAAAATAAATAAAGTAAACTTTTAGGGTGAACAATAGTCCATAAGGAAAAAAAGCACTTTTTTGTTATTCCACAAAACTGCACAAAAACTCAACTTATTCTCAAAAAAATTCTTTGAAGCTTACCAACTTACCTCTTCCTTTATTTTGGCCTTAGAAAAAGTCAGAGCATCCAATAATTTGGGTTGTCAATGCACAGGGGGAGCCCAGTATTGCCAGGGACAGCAGGAAAGTTTTGTTTGTGTGCAGGAAACCAAGCGAACAAACTGCCCGGCGGAACAATGGGGCACACTGAGCCGCAACCAATCACAGAGGATGAGTTTTGTGTTTTAAGGAATTTGCTGAAAATACAAAACTGTTATGGCGCTGCAATACTGATGACATAGAACTTTTCATTCAAAATGCTTCACAACCTCACAGTTAGCCGACAGTTCCCCCTGAGCTTTACATTAATATGGTGTTTCGATGTAGGGTCACTGGGATTGCTGGTGAAGCTGGGCATCTGACCGTGGTTTCATGTTCTTGTCAGGCTGATTCTTTTTATAAAAACACTTTTCTGCAGCATTTGGGTAACACCCATGACAGCCATCTATTTCCATAAATCGATCCAACATTTCAGAAACTACTAATTGCAGTGTCTTTGAATGTCCGTCCATCCTCAATGAGCTCTTGAATCCATCATTTAGAAGTCAAAATTTAATTTGGCACAAAGAAATGTATCAAGGAAGTGTATAAAAATCTTCTTTGACACTGATAAATACTGAAATATTGCAATAAAAAGGAAAATGAAAACAAAAACTCCTAATTCGAACTTGTTTTATTGTTTTAATGTGGCAAACTCAGAAGTGCTTGCCATTTGTTTCTGGTCAGCCTTTTTTATTATTCTATGTGGAGCAAAAAATTAATAAATCATAGTTTATAGAAAACTGCTCAAATACTAAGTTTTTTGATTGAATGTAAATTGTCATTTATTTTTGTTCTGGAGAGTATAGAGCTTTGGATATGTTTTAATTCTCTTAACATAGTTAGTAGCGCAGTAAAGCTTTCACGCTGTTTCTTTTTACACATTATCGCCCTTTTAAAAGTATTTATTTTACAAAATAAGACTCCATGTGTTCATTTCATTGATCACCTTTCATGATCCCCACGCTCATCTCTGTTTGACCACCAGATGGCGCCATTCATTCATTCTTGAAACAAACATTGAATCAGTGCTTCTATTTTTTTCCTAACAGGTTGGCTGTTCGTGCAAGTCTGAACAGTGTCTAGTCTGAACTAGTGACTTGTGTTTTTCTTCATATTCTCACATTTAGTCATATTATTCATGTTTCGTTGTGCTATCATGCATTATATTTTTGGAGGGGTCCTGTGCCTCCTTTTTAAATCAGTGCCATCTTTTAGATATAGTTTTTTTCTAACAAATCATGTTGTCAAGTATTTATACTTGGGTTTAAATGTTAGCTGACTTAAAAAAATGTTTAATTAATGCCTAATTTACTATTTCACCTATGTGTGTTTTTTTTTACATCACCTCCCAGTTCTCTGTGGTCTTTTAATTATGATTATGCCATTTTTAGCCAAAAAAAAAAACAAAAAAAAAAAACGGTGTTGTTTTCTAGGACAAAGTTTCTGGAGAGTGGCAGTAGTTCATTAGAACTTTTCCTCTGAGTTTTGGACAGGATTGATGACGCAAAGCAACCCCCCTTTCCCATCATCCATCTGTTTACATGCTGTTAAACAAATGGAAGGCTCTGTCATTTTACCTTACAGCCCCTCACAACCTCAACCTATCGGTGTAACGAAAAACAGCAAGCAATATCGGAGCTATCCAAATGTATAGTTTTGAACCAGATGTTAGCAAAAGCAAAAACCTACCTGGATCTAGTTGTGTACAAGGGGATGCATCAGAATAACCCTAACCCAGCCCAGCGTTTTTTCAATGTCACAACTACAAGCTTTTCCCAGCTGCATTTGTTTCATCTTTTCCTGATTTACAATGATTTGAAAAAAGAAAGAAATACTCACAGATGCAGTTTTAAGCTTAATTTTCAACCTCCATCATGAACTGCAACCCAATCAGAGGATCAGCTAATTCTATTTTTACTAGGTTTATGCTGTTAAACAGACAGAAAGTTTTGTCATACTTGGGTGCTTTGGATTAGCAGGAGATTTTGACTTTTTTGCATGACTTGTTTACAATTAATGGAGGTGTTGGAGGTTAGGGGGGTACATTAGAAACAAACTCATAATAATTTATACTCATGCAGCTCCACCATCCATTGTCACTCCAGTGATAAACAAATGCTAGAATTATCACCTTCCTGACAGTTTCAGAGAGGCAAAGAACGTATACGCTTGTTAGGAAGAATTAACAGCACAGCTGCTGGATTGGCTTGTATGAGATTGTGTTGGTGGGTTTGTTGAAGCAGAAGGTTAGAACAGGTTGGATTTATTTTTTTATTTTTCACTTTGTTTATCTTAGAATGCAATTCTTTCCATTAAAGATTAAAAACGTGTTTCAAGTTTAATAAATGAATGAATAAGTCAAACCAAGTCTTGTTTTCCACCATGGAACTTTTTATTTAATGCAAAACCAAGTACCTTTAAAAAAAATACATTTTTTTCACTCATTTACACATTAATTATATTTGCCTGTACAATGCACACTTATTATAATTAAAAAAACAAAAATAAATAAACAAAACCAGAAAGAAATTAAATAGAAGAGAGGACAAATGAATCATGAGTCAATGCTCTTTCCATTTTTTGCAAAGAAGATGACATGGGAGTTAGAAAAACAAGTGGGTTTATGATTATATTATTAGTTATTCATAATATTAAAAATGTCAAACTTTTTTTATGACGTTTATTTTAACAGCATCAACAAACGCTTTATTTTTTCTTCTTAGCTTGGGTATTTTACTGTCCATGTGAAATAGAACAGAAGCCATCAAGTGAATATCTGCCATTGACTCCCTCTAATCTCAATTTATGATCCATTGCAAAAAGAGGATTTTTCTTCCATGTATCTTAGCACCCAATTGTTGTTTAAGTTTAAGTTCAAATATAAAGTGGAAATGTGACGGCTTTGGCTGAATTTGAGTCAAGAATAGAGTAAAAGGAAAGTCTCTGTGTCAAATGTGGTATAAAGGTTGTTTGGAAGGAAAACAAAATGTTTCTAAAGATATCCGAGTGCAGCTGAGGACCGAGTCGAGCCTGGCTCTCTGTGTTAGGGAAGGATGAGTGAGCTGCAGACACTGTAATCCACATGACAAGCCTGAGAGCAGAAAAACTGTAGAACACCTCTGTGTTGCATAACCTGTCCAAATTGCATGGGATTACTATTATCCGAGTGGCCTGACAGAACCCAAGAGTTCAGCTCGCATCTTGCACAATCCAAATGCATTTCCCTCCAACTACTGCAGTCCTTTAATAAGATCTGCACACAAGAGGCTCATACAACTGAAGATGGCACAGACATGAGGAAAAGCCGCTCACACCTCACGGCTGTGACATTTCTGGAGTCATATAGGAAGATGAAGGTTTCCACCTCCTAATAAGCTTCATTCCAAAGCAAGTTCTGCAGTCTGTGGATGGGATTAGATCTAATAAAGTACCTTATATTAGACGCTTCATTTTCCAGAGAGCACTTTAGAAATAGGACAGAGTTCATTCAGACCTCAGCGTTAGTGGTTATCAGTGTAAATCCACAGATCTGGACACCAGAAGATCCCTTTTTTGATGACACAAGAGTTTTTTAAACAGTTTTATTTCATTTACCTGCAAATTCTGTGCAAACATTTTTAGATGGTGAATTGCCAGTCATGATACTGACAGTTTTTTTTAAAGAAAGATTTTGTTGGACCTTTGGAGCTGTAGTTAAAACTCAGAAGATAACAGAAGTTTAAGGATTTAAAGATGTACTCTGATCAAAATGGTGTTTTTAGCATTTTTTGTTGCATTTTTCTGAAGATGGAGGACATATATAAGGAAATTAAGCACAAAACTGTATTTCTGAATGTTTCTTTATTCAAATTGTGATGAATCAGGAGCAGGTTGATACAGATTTTTCATAACTATAAATAAAAGATCACTGGGGACGATTTTACAATAAAAAAACATCTGCTGTTTAATTAAACAATTTTAAAACATTTGAAAACTTCCCAACACATTCCAGATCCTCTCATGTTTCCCATGGAGCAAATTGCTAATCCCCTTTATAATTTCCCCTCAGGAGTAACATTTGTTTTAACCACAGGTCAAACATGACCCCTCTTCCCTCTTTGAGGATAACTCCAGCCACCAAGGCAGCAGACCTGTAGAATCGTCAGTCACCTGATCGTTTTTTTCTCCACATCTCTGCAGTCACTGCCTCTGCCTCTGCTTTCTGCATCAGAAAGTCTCTAACATGCAATCATGCTTGAAATGAGGTTTATGCACTGCAGCCTCGAACGTGAGCAGTGTTCTTGCAGACAGAGTGATCACATCCTAAATTGACATTCCCAGTCACCTCAGGAAGACCTTTGCTTTTGCTCTTCATAACACAAAGTCCTCCGATGTTCCCAGGTCACAGTCATCAGAAGCATTTCATGTCCGTGTTCATGTAGACCAGCATCACACAATAGCTCAATTGGAGCAGAGGAGTCATCTCAACTGAGGCATTTTTCGAGGTGATAGAGATAATAAAGACCTTTTCATTATGTTTGCACCATAAACACATAAATAAGTTTTAAAATATATGAGATTATAGTTACATTATTGAAAAAATTTGGTTTTTTTTTTTGCAAAAAGATTATTTCCTTTCTTTCATTAATGATCTACCTTTAGCCACAATAAAGGTGTGTCTCTTGTTAAATGGTTGGGCTGCATTTGATCAATTCCAAATCACAAAAACTTGAACAAATGATCAAAGATTTTGAAAATTTTGAAAATGACCAGCCTCAAACGCGAAAATCTTTGTTAATAGTTGTTATTTTGTTCCTGCTACTCCATGTTTCCGCAATGCTTTTTCAGAAAAGCATAACCCCATTATTTATTGGACTTAAGTAATATCTTTTTATGTTGGAGTTGAAAAACTAATATCTTGCTTTCAAAGGATTAGTTACACTTAGCTGCAGTGGATGCAGTTTCTTTTTGCTTTACACAAAGAAAGTAGAAAATTGTGTTTCATTTTATTACTGTTCTATATTTACAAAAGACAAAAAAATCCCACATGATTACTGTATTTTTCAGAGTATAAGTCACATTTTTTTGTATAGTTTGTCCAGAGGTGTGACTCATATACTTGTTATTTTTTTGTTAGGTTCAAGTAACCCAAAACATTTATTTCTGCAAAAGAAGGGAGACAGAGGCAATTAGGTTTTTTTTACTTGCAAGAAGAGATGGAGAGGAGGTGTCCCAACCACCTCTGAGCACCCCCTTCCGGACCCTTACTATTTATTAAAATCTGGAAGTGCCCTAGCTACAATTCAGATGCAGCTCTGAAGGAGGGATGAAAGGACAGAAAAAAACACAGCTGCACCTGGGGATAAGAGTTATACATCGTTTCAGCTTCTTAGCTTGCATGTTATTATTGTGTCTTGTCACTCCCTCAGCCACAGGTCAAATTTATGTACATGGCACACAGGACATGTGTCATATCGACTTAAAAGGACATAAAATGTTCAGAAAACTACGATTTCAAAGAAAGGTATCGGAGAGATCTATTTCAGTGTACAGTCCTAACATGGAATAAACTGGAGAATGAAACTAAAAATAAAAAAAAACAATTGCTGCCTTTAAAAGTATTATTAATAGTGAGATGCTAAGCAAGTATTCTAGATAAATGTAGAATTATTTATTAAGCTAAAATTTTCTCATTGATCTTTTAGTAGATAATGCCAATGAACCTTGTGCAGGTAAATATAAATAATGCGGGTTTATGTAATTGTTTATGTAAATGTATATTCATTTATATTTTATATGTTGATTTAAAATGTTGGCTGGGCTTAATATTCAAGTAAAGATCATTTTAATTTAGTTTGTTCGAAGTACTTTGATTTACTTTTGTAGAGTTAGCAATAGGGCTGATACAAGACCAGTAAGTTTTTCTTCTTTCTGCTCCTTTTCATGCACTAACTGTTATTTCATTTTGTATTGTTTTGATGTTTTGAATTATTACTCAATGAAATCAATTCTTAAAAAAAAAAAGAGACAGCGGGCTTGAAATTTGACACACAACTTACGTTCCTGTGGATGCAGCATTCTGCTGGGTTTGGTGGAGATGTTCAGAAGCATTGCACTTTCCTTCCAAACTGCTACTTCCATCCCAGTGCAACTTATACATTATTTTTCCTTGTTTATTATGTTTTTTTTTTTCATAATCTGTGTGTTACTTCCACTCTTATAAGTCACCATATGTTTTTGCCTCTTCTCAGTTTCCACCGAAGCTATTCTTCTATGTTCCTCTCCTGGATACCAAACCTATCCATCACCTCCGTTTCCTGCACCAACATGTCCATTGACATCTGAGCCAATGATGACTCTCTCACTTCTAAGGATGCTCATCATCACTTCATCAAGATCCAAACAGAATGTCTCCTTCTTTCTTCTCTAGCTCACATCCTACCTGTGGGGCACACCCACAAACAACATTAACCTTTTATTTGTATGTTTAGACTCATCACTCTATCTGACACTCTTTTACCTCCACAACACTCCTAACAAACTCCTCCTTTAAGATAACTCCTTCTCCAACTTCTAGCGGCACCCTGTTGGTGAACAGTACTGATGGTGGTGGTTGTTAACCCGGGCCTCAACTGATTTCGTATGAATATCAGAGGTCTGATTTGCATGTTTCCTTTGGCAAAAATTTTAAGTTGGATACCATTCCTGACACAACCCACTGTATTTATCCGGGCTTTGGATGAATCACAATGAGAAGCACACTGAGACCCTGCCTACCATGTAGGGTACAAAAATATTATAAAAACGTATGCCAAGAGAATACAGAAAAAGATACTAGGAACTGACTTCTATTTAAATCAAACCTGTTTTGTTTTTTTTATTTGACATTTTTTCTCGTGGGCTGCAAGACAGTTTGGACTTGTCAACAATCACATGTCATATACATTTTCTAGAGACTCTGCTGTTTGAAATTATGTTTAATGTGATTTAATGCTACATAAATAAACCACCTGAATTATCCCTGTAACTACAGCAACCACTTTAAGTGAACCTTCAGCGTTCCTCCAGCAATATTTTTTTTACATGGATCTGTCATTTCTGCCATCTTTTTCAAATAATTTGCTCATCACACTCAACCTTTTTCACAGAAGTGTGAGGGAATAACAGATCTATTTCTGCATCATTTTCTTCCAGAAAACATCTGTAAGTACTCACTCTAATTTGTCACTCATCACCGGTTCCATATTCAGATAACACGTTTGGTAATTATTTTTAGACCTTTATGAAACAATACCCTCGTTTCCCCTTGCTTTTGCTTTGAAAACTGCAGATAATAATAAAAATTAAAAAAGTAACCAGGAATATAACTTTAACGTGTGTGTACAAAAAACTTTGGTATAAGTCTATTTTGCTGACTTTTTTAACATAAATAAAAATGGTTAAACTGTGATAGACTTTGGCATAGTTGTAAAAAAAGTAATCTGAATTTATTTGCTTCACACAGTGACAGAGATGTTTTTTAACAAATGCTTTATTATTCTATTTAAAAATCAACGCACAGGTGATCCGTAGAAGTACAACACATATGAGTGAGAAATAAAAAACACAAATTCAGACACACAAATACAGCCCACATGCACAGAAACGCACACACACACACCCACACACACACACATACACTAACATGATGGACTATTAACATATTGTCTACTTTAAGTCTTCACCAGTCATTTGTCAAACTTGTGCTATTGTTATCTGCCATCACTTCATGGTCAGGAGTGAACAGAGGATACATTCAATAATCTGCTGTACATCAAGGTTAAACCTCCTTTATTTTTTTTTCATCTCCCAAAAAATACATACTCCGCTCAGAACCAGTTTTAGCAATATACCTGATCAAATGTTTAAAAAAATTCATTAAAGATGTCTGTACACAAAAAAAACCCAAGGAAAAAAAAATAGTAATAATATTAACTTGTGAAAAAGCCAGTCTTGACACTTTACCTTTAGTCTTCATAAGTTTGCAGGTTGCCATGGCAACAGATTTTATGGTTTGCAAAGGCTTCACAAACCAGTGAAGAGTAAAGTGGATGTCACATGACGCCATCAGCTGCTGTCTAGGTGAGATTCTAGAAGGAGAAATTAGAGAACAGAAAGGAATTGAACCCATACAGAAAACTGAATTACAGTGAGATTTAAAACAGAAACAAACATGCAAAGCAACTTAACACTTAAGTAACACTCCAATACTGGCTTGTTTAAATTCATGCTAGCTTCATATCAGAATTATTATTCATTTCCTAATTAAAACACAGAATCTGATATTTCCAAAGCAAAATTGTGTTAAACACAGAAATGCAAATTGTTTTTTTTTTTTTTGCTGTTTCAAGATTAGTTTGAACTGTGTCAAATTTTCATCCTGCAGCTGATTTGTGAACGGGGATTCAAAAAAATGTAATAATTCAAGTTCTTTCTAGCTCAGCACTGCAATAAATAAGACTTTCTTTGTGTGCAACTGTTATCTTCTGTGATTTCGTAATACCATGCAAAGTGAGACAATGCAGTGCAAAGTTTAAAATGAGGTCAAATGCACTTTTTCAAAACTCAAAACAAATATTCTGATGAATTAAAAATATCACAGAAACTGTTAAAATACATTTTAGGCATGAACCGACTGTCTTCTACCCACCAAGTACGACAAAAGCAAACCCTATTGGACTGATCAGTCAAAAAATTATATATATATCTGTTTCTATCAGAGCAGGTTGTAAAAGTTCACAGTGGGAGCAACTTCATCTTCACAAAGATTAATTCATGATTAAAGAAGAATAAATAGCTGATTGGAATGAATTTGGACTCCTTCTCTTCTGTTTCTAGGGTCAGTGTAAGTAATAATCAGGGAGACAAAGTCACCTTCTTTCATCTGCAATTATTAGCCATGTGTCATAAACTGTATTTAGTAGAATTTGGATCTGCTGATCTGCTATTGACAATAGATTACATATGTAGTTTGCAGGGTAAAAGTTGTCAGGCTGTGAAGTTGTGCCAACTGGTCTCACACTGTGATCAGGTAAATGTTAAAAAGATGGAGACTGCAGTCAAGTTTCCGTTATTGTGCAGATGCTGCCTTCAAAACTCAAACAGATTTTCAGGTCATCATTGCTTTTATTTGGGAAATTCACAAGATAATTTATAGAAGCAGTTCAGAAAGTGAAAGAGAAACATCCAAGTTTAAGGTTATTTGTTTCTTCCAAAAAGATTTAATAATCACTCTGACTATTGACCAAAGAAATTTCAAGACCCAGCCCAATGAAAATTGTGTTTTTAACATGTTCTTGTAGCATTTTTCTCACGATGGAGGACACATATTAAATAATTTTAAAGAAAAATGGGTTTCTGCATATTTTTTATTCAAATTATGATGGATCAGGAGCAGATGAATCCCTGCGGTTGAAAAAAGAATTGGTTTGTGATTCAGCGACTGCCATGGGTGGGCCACAGTCTCCCCTCTCCGCTACAATTCTGAAGCATCTACTTGCAGACAAATCCGTTTATTTTCCTAATCTTATTTTCCTAATCTGAACGTCCATTTGGCTCAAAGTAGTGCTCTGATATTGCTCGCCGTTTTCTTTGCTGTACTAATATTAGCTTAGACTTTTGAGATGATATAAGCTAGCAAGAGAGAGTGCTAACAAAGTGCTGATGGGAAAGTAGCAGAGCTAACTTCAGCATCAACAGTCCCGCCCACAACTCAAGAGGTTAATTTTTAATGAGCTCCTGCTGCTCTGCAGAAGATATGTCTTAAGAAAAAAGACACAGGCTTTTTGATTTTGGCTAAAAACAGCATAATCATAATTAAAAGATGACTGGGAAGGATTTTACGATAGAAACATATATAGTTGGAGTGGCGCTTTAACCAGTTATAATGCTTTTAAAAGAATGCAGCTTTACAACATGCTTTTGGATTTCACAACAACAAAACTCAAAATTCAAGCATCTTATATTACTAGTTTTTGCGGGATGAAGAAACAAATTGATGTATTGCCGCATTCAAATGGGACGAGTGGCCTCCTGCAGATGCCAGCATACTCTGTAGTGAACATATTGTGACAGGTAGGCCTATGGTTAGATGAGTAGACGTTTTATTTGTTGTAAAAGTTGTCTTTTGTCAATAAGAATACATTTTAATAATATCGAACACAGTTTTTTGACTCCCACAATTTGACTTCCAAAATGGCAGAGGAGGCGCTGGGATGTCATGTGCAACGGGTCTATAGAGTTATGTTCTCTCACGATCAAGGAAAAGTCTGCTTCACAAACATTTGTGCGGGCAAGAACAGAAACAAAGAAAAAAAATTGAATTAATAGAAGCTAAATAGAATGGAGATCTAGGGTTTATTTGGCTATTTACTTTTGTTTGAAAAAATAAAGTTTATCCAGATCAGAGGACCTGTTGAAAGTCTCACTCCGATTATCTTTTGATTTATTGTAAAAGCGTTCCCAGTGGTTTTTTAATGATGAATATGCAGTTTTATAGGCAAAATCAGAAAAACCTGTGTTGTTTTCTAGGACATAGTTTCTCCAGAGCGACAGTGATTCATACAAAATTCGCCTTGGATTGCGGACGGACTTGTTGGCGCGGAGTAGCCCATCTCGTTTCCCATCATCCATCTGCTTACGCGCTCTCCCGCTAGCTTAGGCTGTCCTCAGTCAATGACGTCAGCTCATGAGAACCTCCTAGATTCGTGGGTAGGGGAGGGGCTGCTGCAGAGATCACAGGTTTTTAGAGGATTACTCAGAAATGCATGAATGGATCAAAATATTGCTTTGAGGTTTATGGTGAAGAATGAGCATCATAATACACTAAGAAGCTCAAAAAGTTGTTTTTTATGTTTAAGCATCTGTAGCTTAAAATAAATACAAATTCAATTTTTTTGATCTTCAGGGTTATTTCTTTTTTACTTCCTGCTTTTTTTTTTTTTAAACAATTTGTAATCATTTTCTTAAAATGTTAGGCTAAACAATTCTTGGTTTTGGTTCACCAGAAAACTTTCACAGTCTCAATCTAACCTCGTTGAGCCCTGTGTACACACTTAGCATAGTCCTCGCATCAACTTAAAAGTACCTCTTCTTTCCTCTGGTCTGCAGGGGAGGATCCAGAAGAGACTCGTCCGCCCAGAGACCCATAACTCATTATCTGGAGCTCGGGGAGGATGTTCAGTTTTCCGTACGGGATTACATTTTCATCTGCTGACCACAAAGAGATCACTAAAATGACAATCGAATTCATGCAGGTTCAATCCTAAAGAGGCCAGACTGAAAATAAACCTCTTGATGTTGAAACTAGAGTTACAAGAACAGGATAACATATGCATTTAAAGATGGCAGCTGTTTTTTTTTTTTGTAAGCCTGAAGGGATTTGCATAAAGCTTAAGAACAATATTCATTCACAATATTTGAGATGTTGTTGCAGCCCCACGACTGCAGACGCATGAAAATAGAGTTTTGTACCTTCTGGCAACCACTTTGTTGAATCCTCGCTTTGGGGTGTGAAATGTTCTCCCCTCTTGGGAAGGGTGGGAGAATTGCTGTCTTCATGTCTTTCACCGTCCGCTCGGCTGCGGCTCAAAACGTCCACCAGGAGCTGCAGGGAGTCCTCTGTGGAAAGAGGGGGAGGTGGAGGAGTGAGTGCTGATTGAGCCACATAAAAAATAAATAGTTCAAAAAATAAACTTAATCAAAATAAGGCTTGATATTTTATTACTGAAAGCCAGATTAAAGGAGCAATCTGCTTTTACTTTTGATTAGGCATGAAATTGTAGCTTTGAAAGGGTTGGAACAGTGGGGAACTCTTTATGTGGCTTTTCTTCAAAGTGTCAGTGACTGTGTAAAACCGTCATTAATATGCTGAATAATGTTTGTTTGAGGAGAACAAAAGCCACATGGTAAGAAATCACAGGCTGTTTGCACAGACTACAATGATCCAAAGTATCAGTTTCTCTGGTTTCCACATAACTGATCCAATAAACAAAACAAGTAAATCAATCAATAAATGAAAAAGACAACAGAAAGGCAAAAAACATCAGATAAATGATTACAACATTTTAAAAGGAAAACAAATTTCCTATAAAACCCAATAAAAAAACGACTGACTGTATATGAGAACTGGACCTAGTAAGTATGATGTCACCCATAGAAAATGGCTTACTTCCAGCTCCAACTAAATGAATGTCCATTTAGTTGCCATGTTCTCATGAAATGGATGTATGTTGGATGTTGGAGCCAGACAGCATCAGTAAGCAGTGATTGGTCCGTGTCGGTCGAGTTAAGATTTCAATGGAATCCACTCTAACCAATCAGAAGTGAGCTGTTGGAAGTCTACACCACTGGTTACACGACATCCGTCAATCAAACATTTCGAACGTCTGAAGCAAATCCCTATTATTGAAGCATTTGATTGGTCAGTTAATACCTTGCAATAACATGCAATAAAGAAAAAATATATATAATGAACAATACTAATATTGTTCAGTTAGTGAGAACATGTTGAACAAAAGGTAGCAGAGCAATAATAGTTATTCTGACTATAGAAGTCTACAGGATTTTGGCTTCTTGGAACCAGCAGGTACTTCCTATTAGGAACGCCAGGGGAATAGGTCACCCAGTTCAGTTGTCATGTACAGTCAATGGAAATAACTGAAGCATAGCCTATATATGTATTCCTTTATTATTTTTACAGCTGGGGGCTCCTCTTGTGCGGGCAGAAATATAGACATAACTAAACTATCAAAATTTAGCATACCTTCACAAAAAATACAAGAGCTATAAGTCAAATTTTCAATCAAAAGTAAGACGAGGTGTGTTGGATTATTGTAAAATTCTCAGAAGAATAATATGCTCTACTCACTCACATTAAACACACATGGAACATACGTTAAACATTTAGCCTGTATTCTGGCAGAAAAAGTCCCAAATTTTCAATGAGTGACATGGGTTTTTGTTCATATAAGTCTTTAGCAATGGTTTTAAGTAAAACCGTGAACAGTTGTTGAACATCAATCAGTTTTAGTATGATCATGATTTTTTCTTTCAAGAATTCACAAAAAAAGTGAATTTAATACTAATTATCAGAAAACTGTGTTTCTCTAAATCGAAGTTCGTTAAAAGTGAATCATATTTTTAAATTATGGTCTTACATTTATTTTTCATTGTCCATAAAATATTGGCTCCACCTCCTACTTTTTAAACCCTTTCTGCCTGATTTTTTTCTAATTATATAAAAATAATCTTCAGTGCTTTTTCCTTTTGAGGTGATGCTAAATTAAGTGGATGAAATGGTATGTTGCAAAATAAGCGACATATGGCATGAAGAGGTTAAAAGTTTGTGTTACTTTCATCCTTTTACAGATGAAAGAAAAATGATTTGAAAAATGGGTCACCGTGTATTGTAACCGCTTGGTTGTGGTGCTCCCTTCTCTTTTGTCCATCTTTTGGCGCCTTCTTCTTACTCCTGGATCTGTGTGCCTGGGGGGCTGGGGGGCTCGATTCTCCGGCAGGAAATTGTCCTGACAAGAAAGCACGCTAATGTCATCGTCAGGAAGCAAATGAGGAGCTATGAGCTTCATTCCCCGTGAATATAGCATGATATCCTTGTGCAAATGTGTTTTATGAAATAACATCTCAAATGAAATACTGCACATCGTTGAGTGGTTACATGCAGCCTAATATGAATAAATTCAAACTGACCCTTGCTGAGGCTTTCCCCCCTGAAGTCTTCTGCCCACTTGCTACAGTTATGCCAGTCCCTGATATCTCGGGTCTTGTTGGTAAACAGATCAGGGTTGGACTGGGACACCTGGGAACCCAAATGGTGATGGGCCAGGAGGTCAAAGTGCTGTGGGCGTGGGCTATGATTAGCTTTAGATGCAGGAGACGACGACTGAGGGGATGACTTCTGTGTGGCTGTGCAAGAGACACCCTCTGGATTAGAGGGCAGGCTGGAGATTTCCTCCTTGGAAGTGTCCATCAGGTAGGTTCTAGCTGGCAGTGGAGGACACCAGTCGTCTTCTTCTTCCTCAGAGCTGTAGGATAGATCATAAGTAGCAGCGGCATGAGAATGTGCCTTCGAGGAGAGCATTGAACATGGAAGACTTTCTTATAAAACCTTTTTTTTCCCAGCCAGACAGAGAAAATAGAACTAACACGTCTGATTCCTTAAAGGGATGAGAAAAAGTAAAAAGACAAAATGTAATAACAGTTTTATTGTACTTGATTTATAGCTCAACTTTTGGCTGAATGGGTAATTTAGCCTGAAGCGGTCAGAAAAAATTGAACTCTTAAAAAGAGGACTTAAAGTCACAGGAAAAGGTAACTTGTAGAACTTTGTGGAGAAATCTACAGAGGTGAGTAGAGTACCCCACAACAGAAGGATTTATCCAATAATGATTCAAGTAGCTAATAGTAACAAAAAGCTTCTAGAGAGCATGTGCTGTATTGTTTAGAAATGACATAATCAGAGAAAAAATATAAAAATGTTAAAGTAAAAATAAAATCCATCAAATAAAGGTGATTGCCTTTCAGGCTACTGCAAATTTGCTTAAAGATCCACTCCAATAAGAATAGTGTTTTTGGTGTTTTTAACATGTCCTTGTAGCTTTTTTATCATAATAGACAACGTATAAAATATTTTAGGATTAAGACTGCATGTCTGAATTTTTCTTTATTCAAATCGTGTTGATTCAGGAGCAGATGAAAACCCGATGTTTGAAAAAGCTTGGGTTTGTGATACAGCGACTGCCATGGGCAGGCCGAAAAGTCTTCCTACTTTGCTCTAATTCTGATGCTTCCACAGAAAAATCGATCCATTACCGTCTTTATTTTCCTTGTCTGAGCTGTCATGTGGCTCAAACTGTACGGCTGGATGGCTTCTATGCTGTTTGCCATTTTTGTTGCACTGCTAAATCCTGGAATGCAGAGAAAACCCACACATGCACACTGAAAGGTCCTAGCTGGGATTCGAACCAGGGCCTTCTGGCTGCAAAGCGAGAGTGTGTATTGCTACTTTACAAGTGTAATGGTGGATTAAGCATAGAAAAGAGAAATGGAAAACAGACACAATATCATTTAGTCATTTAATATCAGGATCCAATTTTTAGGTTGGGTTTTGATTCTAATGGAAAAATATACATGTTGGGAAAATGTAATTTTGCTTCTGTCCTTCTTGTCAGTAGTCTGCAGTTTGATGTGGCAGAACAGCTTGAGTGATCAATCACAACACAGGGAAGTAGCTGCGCTGCCAAATTTGGGGTGAAAGCCACTAAAAAGAGTGTTGCTCTTCCTTCATAGGCTTCCTGGCGTTCTCAGCTTAGACACAAAACAATGCCTTCCATGTTTTTGCTGAATAAAACTCACCCGAGCCTGATGCTAGTGGAATATGACACGACTGAAGAATAATCATAGAATCCAATAATCGTATTTTTCACACCAATAAACATTGGGATCACCTTTGGCAAACATGCCTCTTTGAATTCACATCATGTCTGGAATTTAGAGTAATTACAAATGTGCGCCTGGAATAACATTTAGACGATCACATCGTGTACAGGATGTCAATAAAATGCTTTCAAACCAGATTTTAAATGTGACGCATTTGCAAGAGGTTCTCTGTGTTCTCATAAGATGCATCAATGTGTCCCTGACAAACTTCAGAAGGTCATTTCCAACATGAATAGTGCTGTTAGTCCGAGTTATAGCGAAGATGCTGAGTTTGACCTTATTCATTCAGTGAGCACGTGTACAAATGAGGGAAGTGTTTTGCCAACTGCTCAACCTTCGGAATGAATGGAAATGATTGTTTCTTGTGCTGAATTATCCTTCATAAGCTTGCAGAGTGGAGGGTGATCCATTTGAAGAACGGTGTCTCTTCTTTCAGCTCAGTTTTACTCGATTTAACAGTTTTTTTTTTTTGGCACATTAACCATTATGGTGGCAGGTATTTTAACTGCAAGGAGCTAAATTGAAAAAAAAATATCTAAACAAATTCAAACACAGCAGGAGCATCAAAATAAAAAAAATTGAGACATCAGTTTACTTTAAAAACAAAATTAAATACAAAATGTGCACAAGGACAGACAGAAATCTTACAAATAAATAAAGAAAACATCCATTATTTCCACGCAGCAATAAAACAGAGAGGCGGTGACGAGCCACAGACGATGAGATCCACCTCCATGATTTCTGTTGTCACTTCGGTGCCATCAGGGCTAATTTAATGACGGACACGCCATTGAAAATGGAAAGTACTAATCTAGTCTGTCAGACGGAGGCTACTGTCATTACCAAAGACACAGTGCAGGCAGAAGAGCCCCTGCAATGCAGAGCCCGTTATGTCCTCAGTCTAATGTGTCAGAATAAGTTAGAGCAGACGCTCCCCTTTGTCGCCCTAAAGGGCAATTGACTCACAGCCCACAGGACCAAGAGTTAATTTGTAAACTCCCCAGACTCCAAACTTCATTTAATATCTGCCTGATAAGCCTTCACAGCGTTAAAGGGCAACTTTGATATTCAGCTGCATCAACCCCATCTTTCACAGAAGTTAAATCAGTGGCCTTGATACCAACAAAAACTGTTCCTGACAGCGAGAAAGGACCTTGAAAACCACTCTGCAGTGTGGCACTGACTCTCACCTGTCTTCTTTGTGCCCCTCCTCTTTCTCTGATTTTGCGTGACCTCTGATGTGGTTTGCAGGAAGAGGGAGAGATAAAACATCCACCCAGGTCAGAGGAGCCGACCTCGACGAAGGCTTCTCCTGTAGCAGCTTGTCTAAAAAGAAAAACAAAACATACCATGTTAAATTTCAAGGCCTATACATTCTGTTCACTTTCATATTTTAATACTTTATAACAATGACCCTGCTTTTGATGCTTTTGTGACTGATTCCAAATGCAAACTTACGGAGTAATCAAAGCACTAATTTGAAAATGTACGTTCAATTAAAATAGTCTTTTGGGTGTTTTTATCATGGTCTTGTGGCATTTTTCCCATAATGAAGGACAGATGTAAAGACAATTAAGCTCAAAATGACATTTCTGAGAATTTCTTTTTTCAAAACATCGTGAATCAGGAGATTTGGACAAAGCCCGAAGGGACTAAAGTCAGTGGGCGACAAGCTCCCTGCTCAGATCCATTCCGATACATCCACTTGCAGACAAATAGATCCATTCACGTCTTTGCTTTCCTCGTCTGAACTGGCATCTAGATTCAGTATTGCTCACCATTTTTGATGAACTGGTAATGTTAGGGTGGGGGATTGGGGGACTGGAAGCTTGCAGGATATAGTGTAAACAAAGGGATGATGGGAAATGAGGACTTACTCCACACAAACAGTCCTGCCAGTGGCGACTTCAAAGTTTGGGGGCCCCAGGCGAACAATAACACGGGGCCCTCTGCAGCGCTTGTAAAAATATATATTTTTAAATCTTTGCCTATAGGGTAAAAAGTCAAATGCCTTCCTTATTGGTCTACTTTTAGACAACATCAATCTCAAGAATCAAAATGTTTTAAAAGCTGAAATCACAAATAAATGTAAAAAAAAGTATTTAATGTTATATACATTAGTTTTACTTGGAAAAAATATTATATTTATTAAATTCACTAAGTTGTTAATCCCTCACTTCCTAGTAGGAACAACTGACAATTTTCTGTATTTTCTTTAAATTGTCAAGTTTTACGAAATAAGTGAAGGCAGCACAATACTTGAATGAGGGAACAAACAGAACGGGGTGGCATCAATAAAAAAAAGAAAAACAAATATTTTCAAAGTTACCATTTTCTTCTCCTCTCTTTGCCTTTGCTCTCCTGCTTTCTTCAACTTTTCTAATTCTTTACTTTTTAAAATCTTCTTTAAGAGTCTTTTTATTTAAATTCTGCTCTTGTTTTTCCTATTTTATCTGACTCCCAGCACTTTTTGAAGCATGGCACTAAATTTATTGTTTTCTCTTTGCCTTCTCCTCTTTTTACAGCCACTCAGACCACTATGCTTCATTTTGCCACTTTTTAAAAAAAATTGCTTTGAATCATCATTTACAATCTGTCAGTGTTGCTAGATTCCAGCCCAAAAATCATCTTAAAACCAACAAAAAAACCCACAAAAATATTAATCAGTGATAAATTAGCAGTAAATAATCATACATTATTTTTTGCTTTCTGTTCTGATTGAATGTCCAACTTTGACACATTTTTAATGATTTTACATCCACCATTTTTTTAAAATGAAAAACCTGAAATAACAGACTCCTATTGAACTTTACTGAAAACCACTGATATTTTGCTCAAATATTAGGAACAACAGAAAAAATAATAATAACGCAAAATACATCAAATGGAAAGGGAGGACATAGAATAAAAATGTTAAGAGTGTAAAAAAAATTATTACACTTTACACTATGAGCATACGCTGAGTAAACTAAAGGAACAATCAACCTGACTTTACATGGGATTGTCTAATCTCCTGTGCAGCTCGCAGCCTGTACTGAAATTAAAAAGAAAATATGCAACATATGATTTTCAGGATAAAAATTATTAGAACCAGACATACAGTGGGGATAGAAAGTTTGTAAGGAAATATGAAAAAATCTCCTAAAGGCATCTCTTTACCAATGAGACATTCATTTAATACCGGAATGTCAAAAAAAATTGGCTTTATTTTCATCATTTACTCTTTCAAAATAAAAGAAAAAAATCATAATGTGTGCAAAGGTTTGGGCACTCTGCAGAGTTAGAGTCTCTCAATTCTTGTTTGAGGTATCTCCACCCTTCTTTACAAAAGTCTTTGAGATTTGTGGGATGTCAGGTCTATATAGATTTTCAATGATGTTAAGGTGGGCTGCACGGTGGCGCAGTGGTTAGCGCTCTTGCCTCACAGCAAGAAGGTTCCCGGTTCAAGTCCTGGCTGGTGGACCTTTCTGTGTGGAGTTTGCATGTTCTCCCCGTGCATGCGTGGGTTTTCTCCGGGTACTCCGGCTTCCTCCCACCGTCCAAAAACATGCTTCACAGGTTAATTGATTACTCTAAATTGTCCCTAGATGTGAATGTGAGTGTGCATGGGTGTGTGATTGTGGCCCCTGCGGCAGACTGGCGACCAGTCCAGGGGTGTACCCTGCCTTCGCCCATGAGTAGCCGGGCTAGGCTCCGGCAACCCCGTGACCCCGAAAGGGATAAAGCGGATTGGAAAATGAATGAATGAATGAATGATGTTAAGGTCAGGTGATTGGGAAGGCCACCGCAAGACCTTCAGTTAATGGAAGACAGCGTGGATTTTGAGATGTGTTTAGGATCATTATCCATTTGTAGAAGCCATCCTCTCTTCAACTTTTTCACAGATGGTGTTAGTGTCCAAAATTATATATGTTTATTAACTAACATACTAACTAACTTTCTATTTTAACTAACTTCAAATGTTGAATTTTGTTTTGATGACGTAGAAGAGGTTTTCTTCTGATGACTCTTCCATGAAGACCATATTTGTACAAGTATCTCTTGACAGTAGAACAGTGAACCACAACTCCAGAGTCTGCAGGTCTTTCTGGAGGGATGCTGCAGTCAAACATGGGTTTTGACTTGATTTTCTCACAATCCTGCGAGCTGCTCTGTCTGAGATTTTTCTTGGTCTTCCAGATCTTGCTTATCTTCCACTGTTCCTGTTGACTGCCATTTCTTAATGACATTCCGAAAAGGGGATATTGACATCTGAAAATGCTTTGCTATCTTCTTCTTGCCTTCTCCTGCTTTGTGAGCATCAACTATTTTCAGTTTCATTGTTCTGGAAAACTGCTTGACAAACCCATGATGCTAATTGTTGGGGTGAGGTCAGATGATCTTTGAGATTGAAATCACCTGGCCTTTGCAAAGACTGGAAATAAATTATAATAATGACAAATAAATGATGGAAATAAAGCCCATTTTTTGACATAATAAAAGGATGTCTCATCTATGAAATGATGCCTTTAGGAGATTTTTTAATCTTTCCTTTAATCAGCCAGCAAGAGACAAAATGTATAAACCTCCGTTTGTTGTTGTTAGTCTTTAATCTTTTTACTATTTTTACTTTTGCTCTTTTGTTCACTGGATAGTTGGTTTACATGTTCTAAACCTCACCAGGACCCCAAACACAACAGACTGAGGAAGCAAACTGGTTTGAATCTAACAGTCCTGCTGTACATGAGGCCCATAGTTCCAGTCTTTACCTTTAAAGTCTAAGATTTCTATTTTATTATTCTCTACACATTGAAGGATCTGATGTGAATTATTAAAATCTAAACTTAAAAAATTTGGACAGTCTGTGTGCCATCTATAATCACCAAACTTCAAGATAATTCATGTTTCAAAAAGCTCTTATTTCAGCAGAGTTGTATGTTTGTGTTATTTTTTTTATGTGTCTGTAGATTCCAGAAGTACGGCAATCACCATGATTTTTCTTGGTGTACTGGAGCTTGGCGTATTCAGATCCAGACTGACCAGACTGGATGGTCCACTGATCCAGATCTTTCTCCAAGCACACCATCCCACAATTTGACAGAACCGGGTTGCTGCTGTATGGGTCTGGACCCTGGCTGTATGACATGCTGGAGTAAGTGTTGTAGTACGCCAGCAGGTCGTCCTCGGCAGTTGCGTTGATGGTGCTGTAGATGGGACTGTCGTTGGACGCTGTGCTGCGCTTTCCTGTCTGGTTTGGATAGCTGATGATCCCAAGAGCTGGACATCAAGAGAACGTATTATATAAAAATCATAAACCTCAACCTTTTGTTCCTTTTATTACTGCTCTGCACTAAAAAAATCTTTACTGTTATAATATCTGTGAGGTTCCAGTTTTCCAGAGCAGCAGTTGACTGATTCTTTGTTGTTGTGGGTGAGGTTTGGTGTGGGCCAAGAGTCTGCCAGCCAAGGATAATTTCCCATGTTTGATCCTAATAAACCAGGCCTGGGGAGAGAGGTAAAGACAAAATATTGTTTTCTACAGAAAACATAGTACTTTCCGTCAAAATCAAACTATAATGTCGTATTTACCCTCCATTGATGATTCCTGATCCCTCACTGTGAGCAAAACCCACTAAAAAGAGAAGAGCAAAAGATACAAATCATGTTTGACAGCAGGAAAGAGACAGAAGAAAAGCTTTTGCCTTGGAATGTTTCTTTTTTTAAAGATTCACAACAGGATAAAGGCATTTTGTGGCAAATCATTATACTTCTCAATATGATCCACTAAACAGTTTATCCTGTATGGGCTTCAGAAAAAGCAGATTTGAATTTATTTCTATGAAAATGCACCGCTGACCTACATACACTAAGAAGCTCACAACAGATCTATACGCAGTGTAATATGTTGGCAATGCAAATAAATGCTCTTCCTCCTTTGCTGCATTTAGAGTCTTTTCTTTAGGAAACGACAGGCCAGAATGTGTGTGAGAAACATGATACAACAGTGCAATTATTATGAAGCACTTGTGGAAAATCAAGTGGAAAATGTAATTGCTTTGGGCTCTGGATAAATTATGTTTTTATGGGCTTATGCACAGTACAAAAGGCTGTATTCTAAAATGCATTTTTTGTGATTATGATGTCCATTGGTTTAATTTTGTTTCAGTTTTTCACTCGTCCTATTAGAGAAAAATACATTTTAATAACATCAGAGGAACTTGGCAAAAGGTGAAAAAATGAAAAAGTGTTCATAAATGTGAGGAAAAAAAATCAGCTAAGGCTTTTCCAGAACCCTGTCTCATGTCAGTAGTGACAACTGTGAGTGCATCAACGACCAATCTGAACCAGAGCTCCAGTTAAGCTCTGTCTTCCTGCTCACCTGCTGGTGTATAAGCAAAAGAAGTGGTGTAGTGTCCCAGCTGCTTCCTCTTACGGTGCCGACAGTACAGCCAGCCACTGAAGCCCATCAGCACCAACCACACAGCCACACCTAAGCCCGCGATGAAGGCCGGCTGCTGGATGGCATTTACAATCTGCTCTGCTATGCTGACGCTGCTGCTTTTCTTCACCTCTGGTGGTTGAGCTGAAGGGAGAGGTCATGCAGAAGAGTGATACACAGGCTTGGTGTAAAATGTCGAAGCGGTGCAAATCTCGCAAATCTCGCAAATCTTGCGCTAGGCTTTTTCTATCAATTTTTCCTTTTTTAGTCATTTTCAAAAAGTTGTCTTTTCCTTGAATAATAAGGAACACCATCCATACGACACTACCAAATACAAGTTCCTGAACGTGTCGTCAGTCTGTTTTCAACTTCTTCTTAAATTCAGGTCATTTTAACCCCTTCATGACTACACATTTAGTTAAAATTACAATTTTTTGGCTATTTTTTGATGCTGAGTATGAGTCACAGCAGCCAACATATGCATTATAAAGAGGAAAAGTCATATTTAAGTCGCACTGGAGTATAAGGTGCACTTTTCAGGATTTCTTTTTATTACTAAATACATGAACAAGAATGAACATTTTATCTTGAAAGGCAAGTCAAAATAACAGAATGGAATAACAATATTAGTTTGAATATATGCATTACTACTGTAACTGCATTTAGCTACACAAACAGGGAAAATCTAGTACATTAGCACAACATGTGAACAATTATTCAGATAATCATAAAGAACATGCTAACATGTTAACTAAACTTTTTATATCACTTCAAGTAACTTGAAATCCCTTGAATTTTTCATTATTGGTTTCCCTTCTAAACAACTCCCCGAAGCCCGGCGTAAAACTGAGCAGCTTTCTTATTCTGTGTTGCTATCAGCAGCAAATACTAATACACACATGCAGTGTCCTAGGATGGTTGTCGCTATTTATTATTTAAAAAAAGTCACATAAAAGTCAGACATGAGAATAAGTTGCACCCCCAGCCAAACTATGCAAAACACTGTGACTTATACTATGTTAAAAACCTATTCTTCAGTGGTTGTTTTTTTTTTTCCATTCAAGATGATGCTAAATTAAGTTGAGTCCTGAATTGAGCAATACATGGAAAATTAGTAACATGTGAAAGGGTTAAAAATGGTGACAATATTTAGGTGTGAAGACATTTAATATCAGACTACTACCAACACATATACAAAGGTTCTACCCCTAATATTACCATATAACTCAGTAATCACTGAATATACTAACTTTATCTTTGATGTGTCGCTGTGCTTCAAGTGACCAATTTAAAGACCTTCCAAAAGCAAACGGAGCAGAAATTTTTACAGGGAGTCTGCTTCAAAGTAACTCATGACGTTTTCATCAAAAGTCCAAATGTTTAATTAAAGAAACATAATTCTCTTTCTAGTATATTTAATGGACAGTGACAGTTCTCAGTTTTCCAAGCAAGTTTTTCCAAAGGTTCAACTTCCAACTTCAGAAGCAACTTAAAAGTAAGTAAAAACATAAAAAAGAATAATGTAACATAAAATTAGCTTAATAATTTAAACTATTTGTTATTTTCAGTCAAGAAATTGGTATTTTCATTCAGTCATTCATTTTCCAAACCCGTTTTTGTCCCTTTTGGGGTAACGGGCTGCTGGAGCCTATCCCGGCCACTCATGGGTGAAGGCAGGGTTCACCCAGGACAGGTCGCCAGTCTGTCGCAAGGGAAATTTGGTGTATTTTTTTCTATTTATTTCCAGGTGCGTCTCGTTTAAAATGGTGTGGATTATTCATTTCGTTAACACCAACTCCAGCCTTGACATTTCTTCGACTACCGCAAATTTTCAACCATTTACTCAATTGGTATAAATCCAGCTAGTTCTGAAGCAGAGAAAAACAGCCCTGTGCTGATATGCAACATTTTATGTTAGTAATGTGTTGCAAAACGGCACTAAAGCAATATGAAAAGCTACTTTTCTCCATGTCAAACATCAGCTGATTCACATTGATCGCATAAATGATTGAGGAGTTGTATGTCAAAGAGTGTCTGTCATTTAGATGGCAACGTCTCCAGTGTTAAAGGGTCAATGAAGCAGTAAAAGCTGTAACTAAAGTTAGTAAGGGTGTTTTCAGACTGGGCACATTTAGTTCATTTAAAATGACCCAGAGTTTGTTTCCCCTGATAATCCTGAACAAATTTTCAGTCTGAATACACCCAAGCGGAACCTCATCCAAGACGAGGGACTGCTCTTGGATCCATCTTTTGAAGTGGTCTTGGCTTGTTCATACTTGGACTAAGCTTTGAGCTTTGACAGTCCTTAGGCTCCATGCTCAGAGCAAAACAACTGAACCAAAACGGCCATGTAGCCAGGCATTACAGCATGTAAACAGTAGGAAAAAACTTTTAACGTGATACAGATTGCTTCTCACACTGTTTTCCTGGCAATCTACATGTCATAGACACTTATCAGGGTTGGTCCGCAATATTTAAAGTTTGAATTAGTGAACTATCCAGACAGGATTGCAAAGCGCAATCTTCCATTATTTCTTCTGTCATTGTCAGTTTGCCCTCCATGTAGAACACACTAAATGAAAAACAATCCTGTCATCTTTTGAGGAACCTTGATCCATTTGTACACAACTGTACATAAAAAAAAAACAGTTGAGATAGGAGGGAAAAAGGTGGTTGTGTAATGAGGCTTGGCATTGTTTCATGGACAAAGCTGAACAGATTCTCGCTCACATCACAGTTACAGGAGGATGAGTCATGGGCATTTTAAGTCCTGGTAAGGAGTGCGAGACACAGATCCATGAATGTATTCATGAGTTAAATTCTAGGTCTCTTGCCTCTAAGAGATTGGAGTTTTATCTGCATTAGTGAGACCTACTGATCAAAAGGCATTCTCTAACGTTTAGAAAGTTTTATTTTGAAATGATAATACCAGAAAGGGGGATAGGGCTAAGATAATGAGGCAGTTTGATAAATTAGCATCTAAATTAATGACTAAAGCATTTACACGTTCACACTCCAAAAAATCACATCATATTTTTTTTAACATACTCAAAACCTACTTCACGCAGGCTCCCCTTCTGTAAACCTAACTGTGCTGAGTGTACTCAGCCATATTTTTCTCTGTGTGTGTTAGCGGTAGCAGTTTGAGTGACTCACTGAGAAGCAGGCTGACAGGCGGGCTTTGGGCACCCACACCCAAGCTGGTGACAGCAGCTACCACCACAGTGTAACGGACGTCAGGCAGCAGGTCTGTCAATAAGATGGACAAAACCGCTCCGTCCACGGTTCGGTTTATATGCCTCTCCCACTCCACGTCGCTGGCCAGACACCAGACCTGACAAAAGGAGAGTCGGTGATTCAGTGAGAACATTTACTGCTTTTGTGGGAGCGTAGAGCAAAGTACAACAGAAGGGCCACAGTCACAGCGCAGTCACAATGTAAAAGGCAAGGCAAGTTTATTTAGCACATTTCACGTATAAAGACAATTCAATGCTTTACATAAAAAATTAAAAGAAACATTCAAGAAAAATATTAAAAGAGTGATCATTGACATCAGATGTAAAGAACGTTGAAAACTGAATTTAAATTAAGCATGGGATAACAGGGCAGATGTAAACTTTTGAATAAAAACGTATCAAAGGCAGCTGAGAACAGGTGGGTCTTTTACCTGGATTTAAATAAGCTGAGTGTTTCAGCTGATCTAAGACTTTCTGGAAGTCTGTTCCAGATCTGTGGAGCATAGAAGCTGAATGCAGATTCTCCATGTTTGGTTTTGACTAACAAAAGACCGTTAAAACTAATATTCATCAGATCCACATCCTACCTTTTTCAGTCTATTTATGCATCAAAATATATTCAGAGTTTTTATTATTTATCTTGGTGAAAGACTCCTCCCCCATCATGTCCCTAACAGGAAGTACCTGCTGGTTCCAAAAACCAAAATCCCATAGACTTCTTTTGAGAAATAAAGAGCTATTACTCAGTCATTTTATTTCTCCAAATGTTCATTCTTGCTCCATACATGTTCTTGCTATATTCCTGTTCTTTCTTTCATAAAATGTTTTTCTGTAGTGCAAGTATTTCAAGTAAACAAATCAATCAAATGTCTCAAGAAAAGTATGTAGTCTTACATTTAACATTCAACATCTTTGATTGACAGATGTTGTGTAGCCCGCTTTCAGTGGTAGGGGTGTGAATTTCCAATTACCTCTCTCCTGATCGGTGAGATTGGCCGCCACGGAAACGTTGACTCAGACCAACTCAGACCAATCACTGCTTGCTAATGATGCCTGGCTGCAACATGGCGACAGCCATATCGCAAAAAAAAAAGGTTTGAGCCAGAAGTAAGCCATTTTCTATGGGTGACATCACACAAACTCGGTCCAGTTCTCATTTACAGTCAGTGAGTGCCACATATATCACACCAACAGGAAACCAGTGTACTGAGAGAAAACATTTACATATGTGGAGTTGCCAGGACTCAAACCAGAAATGGACGCTGCAAAGTTAACCACCACACAACCATGCATTTTAAAGAATGTCTTTGCTATTTATTTATTTATTTTATTTGGCATGCACAAGGCGGTTCTTGTTGTAGTCACAATTGCCTTTGTCTTTTTTGTACACTTCAGGATACACAGAAAAAGGAACAGTCGGAAGCCCTGATGTAAGCTGTCTAAAATGAGTCTTGGTATGTCCCAAATTAATCCACAAATAGGAAATGCTGCCCTCATTGAAGCATACATCTCCCCAGGATTCCAGTGTTGACCTTAATGTCTGCCTATCCATCTAAGAAAGGTTTGCGCCCAAAGATCTCCATAGTATAAAAAGAAAGAAGATGTATGACTCGTCCTTACTTAGTTTGAGGTTACATTCATGGCTGTAGCATCAGGCTTTTCTGATTGACTTGGACTTTAGCAACCCACAAGAAATCAATGAAACTGCTGTTCTGTTTTACTGTCATTTACATTTTTTTGCATCCTGGGTTTTAGTCTAACTTTGTCACATTAAATTAGTAACATTTTAGACAGAATAAATGAGCCTCAATGCGTTCTACAATATTTTTTGGATGTAATTACACAAAACTTCCAAACTTTGTTGCAATTTAGATTTGTTACATATATATATATTTTTTAAATGACAAATCCCATTTCAGATTTGGTTTCTCTTGCTTAACATTCACATAAAGGCTCAATCTTTTCATGGTAATCCAGTTTTTGTTCATTTTCATGCTAGTTATGTCACTTAGCTGGGTTTCTGTTTATTCTTTTCAGGGTTTTTTGGCAGGGAAACAGCTTGTCATTCACCTGATTGTATTTAAACCAAACCAGGATCAACTTTGTTTTCACAAAAAGGAAAAACTGGGTTATGCTTTATCCCTAAACCTCTGTCGCAGTTTCTCCTTTCTTCATTGTGGTACTTCATGTAATGGTAGCTTAAGCTTCCTGACACGAGCATTCGTTTCTAGTGTAAAGTACCCAGTCTGTTCCTTTCGGCCATTCTTGTTCAGTAATTGTGCTCCATTCTTGCTTAGATTGCCAATGTCTCTGAATCAGCCAAGCTGTCATCCAGCCATGCTTCAGTCATTCACATTCTGCTTTAATTCAACAAAACTCAAATCTAAATGTGAGATTTTCTTTCTTTCTTTTTCCATAGAAAAAAAAAAGTTTACATTCAAATCCCTTCCATTTTCTACTTTCACTTTGGAACATGATATAATTAAAATTACCTTCTGTCCTCTTATACCAGTAATTATAATTAGAGTTAGGTTGATGCTGACGGAAAAGCACTTTAGTTTAGTTAACAGAACAATTTGGTAGGACAAAGCCACTAAAATTGAGTTATGCTGAGAAATGTCAGCAGGTGGGAATGTGGTATGAATGAACAAAAATGAATGAAAGAGGAGGCTTTCAGGATGACAGCTCAGACGTCATTGATGGATTGATGTTCAGGTAGAAGGACAGCAGAAATATGCAAAAAGATAAGTTGGGAGAGAAGGGAGCAAACACTGGATAGACCCTTTCCAAAAAATTAGAATATCTTGAAAAAGTGTACTCATTTCCATAATTCCATTAAAATTTTAATAGAATATAGATTCAGGGCCTACTGTTTAATTGATTTTCAATATTTATTTGTTAATTTTTTTAATAAATTGGGGTTTCAGCTCCAAAAAAATCACAAATTCAGGATTTCAAAAAACTAGAATACTTCAGAGAAATCTGCCCAGATTTGGCAGAACTTGCAACACGAAGCAGGATATGGTCGGGTTGGATTGGGAGACAAGAACTCAGGCAAGATTGGTATGAGGTGGCTCGCCACACAATGAAAACAAGGTGTGTGAGACACTCACCCACACCTAACAGATTATTTTCATATGACAAGAGGCATCAGTGTTCAGCAGAAAATAAAATGGCAAAACAAGTACTGGCAGCTTATATGGGCGAGTAATTACTAAATTTTAATTAAAATCTGTGTTTTTCATTTAAAAAGAGCAATGCCAGTGGGAAAATGACAACACAGCAGAGGGAAGGAAGACCAACTTGTTCACTTTGTTGGGCGGTCTCACCTTGTACTCGCGGATAGTGCCACTCTGAATGTTGTGAGGAGGTGACTCCCAGGAGACGCTGATACTACAGCTGTTGGTGAGCTGCACCACTGACACAGCACGAGGAGGAGCGCACAAAACTGGATGCAGACAAACACAGAATATATATTAGAGTCATCAGGAACAGATAATGTTGTGGCAAAGCTGTTCAAACTCCTCTATCAATTTAGATCAATGAGATAATAGTAGGCTGCATGGTGGCGCAGTGGTTAGCGCTCCTGCCTCACAGCAAGAAGGTTCCCGGTTCAAGTCCTGGCTGGGGGACCTTTCTGTGTGGAGTTTGCATGTTCTCCCCGTGTATGCGTGGGTTTTCTCCGGGGACTCCGGCTTCCTCCCACCATCCAAAAACATGCTTCACAGATTGATTGGTTACTCTAAATTGTCCGTAGATGTGAATGTGAGTGTGCATGGATGTGTGATTGTGGCCCCTGCGACAGACTGGCGACCAGTCCAGGTGTGTACCCTGCCTTCGCCCATAAGTAGCCGGGTTAGGCTACGGTGACCCCGTGACCCCGAAAGGGATAAAGCGGATTGGAAGATGAATGAATGAGATAATAGTGTTCATTTCCTTTATTTTTAACTTTCATGGTTAGTAAATATTCTAATTAAAATATATATATTTTTCCTGTATTTAAACTTTCAATTAATATTTTAAATATTTTAGAGTTTAATTACATTAATTGCTTTTTTTCAAGATCCTTCGCTTTGTTTTTCAAATAAAAAATATTGTCTTTAATATAAATTAACACATACAAAATACTGTATTGAATTGCTTTCCTAAAATTCTACTTTTCTTTACTAATTGAGTACTAATGCATTTGAAAACATTACATCTTTGGTTAAACCATCAGTCTATCAAATATGAGCTATAATACACAAATGAGCTGTAACAGAGAGTGTAAATTAGCACAATGACTGGAGAAATAGATTTTTTAACTCATTATTTAATGTCTCAGTCATAACTGCCCATATATGTAAATATGGGCTGTCTGCAAGCAAAAAAAATGGGCAAACCTGCACGGGACAAGCAGGTAGTCCGCACAAAATTTTCGGGCACTTTTTTTTTTTAGCAAGCATGCTGCGGGGAACAAGTCATAGTCAACACAGCATGCAAGGATAAGTAAGGATGAAGTAGGTGAGACGCAGGTGGGTCACACAGATTTTTCACTTTTTCAACCTCTCTGAAATCTGCTTACTGCGCATGGGGCCTGTTCGTCGTGTTCACGTGATAAGTGTGTGCCTCTTGTACGCCCCGTGCTTGCAGCCTGACTGTTATAAATTAGGAAATTAGACTTAGTTTGTGTGGACATTCTACAGGCACTCATTACCACCTGTACACACAGTCAGGAGCCAGTGCACGCGCCTCACTAATGGCTAGAGTGTGGCGTAAGGGCACTGTATGATCGCATCACCGATACATAACAAAAGTGTGTGTAACTGACTGTAGGTCATCATTACAAACACTTCATAATACACTGTCCACGCAAATGACAATAGTATTATTACAAAAGTTCCATTTTCCTTTCAATGAGCCAAAAAGGAAATGCAAGACATGTCTGTGCTTCCCTTCTTGTCTACAACCCTCCCTGCCCCAAGACAACCAAAAAACCCACAGCATTCATACGGGTCGACCCCCATGCAGGTGCATGTGACTAAAGCAGAACCTTTCAGGAAAAAGGTTATAGATAGACAAGTTTGTTAACGTTTATTAAACAGAAAAGTCTGATTTCTTTACCCTCCTCAGGGGTTCGCAGCAGGAGCGTGATGCTATCATGACCCTGGAGTTCATTGAAGTAAGGTCTCATCTTGACCTCATACTCTGTATTACTGTGTAGATTTGCCAACACGGTGCTATAGTCAGATGTGGCCTCCACGTCTTGGACCATCCAGGAGCTGCCAATAGTCCGATAAAAGATGCGGTAACCCTGAACGAAGGGTGACAGGCGGGCGACCTGAGATATAGACATTTTTGAAGTTTTCACAGTCAGTGGAGCAGAGCGAAAATCCTCATAACCTCACCCCTTTGAGGTGAGGAGGTCAGCATAATGGTTTCTGCTTTGAGACACTCACAGTCCAGGAGATCCTGGCGCCGGTGGGGGACAGAACCACAGGTCTTTGCAGGTAGATAGACACTTCACCCAGCTCTTTCTGCACCTGTCTGTGGTCCACACCCTGTTCTGTTGGACTCCCGTCTGAAACCACAGAGAAATCTGCGCAGTTCAGGTCAAAGTCAAAAAAATAAAAAATAGCACAGCTTAAAAGCACTGAGTGCAAAGGAAAAAAAAAACGTTGAAATTCAATATTGCTCACGGCAGAAGAACATCACACCGAGAAAGCAATTACTTCTGACACTGCAAAGCCAGATTTTTCAAACCCGCTCGCACATTATCACCATCCTACATCCACTTCCCCTCATTTCTTTTTCTAAAAAAAGAAGCTGAAATACATTCTCAAGAGTGAGACTTGTGTAATGTTAAAAAAGCCCTGATTACATTATTATTTTCTGACTTGTGTAACTCACCCTGAGTTCTCACAGGCTCAGAGATGGGACTGGGGTCACTGAGGCCGTAAGAGTTGACCGCTCTCACTATGAAGAGGTAAACCGTGTTTGGGAAAAGCCCCACAACTGTGTGCGTCTCCTGCTTCACTTGATCTGCCACCGTTTGCCAGGTGCTGCCCACAGACTGGCTGCAGGACAAAAAAGATAATTAGTCTAAAAGAAATTATGAAATGATAACAGTTTATGATCTAAAAATATCGGTTTCCAGGATCAGGCCTTTAATTTTCCAACAGCAGAGAAAGAATGAGTGAACCGGAACACGACTGGACTATTAAAAAGGAGGATGTTTGCCATCTCAAAGAGAATAATGATTCACTGCCGTAATCATGTATGTTATCTGGAATGATCTGGGTTTGATCAAAACTCTTATCTAACTGCACATGATCCAACATCACAATGTGCTGAAACAGGAACAGCAGGTGTCGGAAAGATGGATTTAAGTTTTGGCATGAAATGGATTCACCAAAGTCCTCCTCATGAGGTAATTAACATATAGCTCTGATTCTCAAAAACATCAGAAATAATGCTTTAGGAACCTCAAGTATGAAGGAATTTGAGGCAAAAGTTTAACTCCTAGATTTTCGGGTCATTAACTGATTTGGAGCAGTCTCAAATTTCAAAACACCCCAAAAATATACATTTATTCCTTGTTTTTACATGCATTTAAGTGAAAACACAACTATTTGAATAACTCAGTAAAGTTAAAGCCCGATCACCTTTTCATATATAGTAAAAGCGGTCTTTAAATTATGCCGTTTTCAGGAACAATCAAAAAACTCGAATCATTTTCTAGGATATCGTTTCTGCAGAGTGGCAGTAGTTCGTTAGAAATTTAAATTTCAGTTGTTAAAGGGACAACCCCAACCCCATTTCCCATAATCCTTTTGATTTACCCTAACCCAGAAAAACCAAGACGTACATGGATGTCTGCTCCTGATTCACAACAATTTGAATGAAGAAATAATCAGAAATGCAGTTATAAGATTAATTTTCTTTATGAATAGACTCCACAATCAGCAAAATGCTGCAAGAACATGTTAAAAACAGCAAAAAGACCATTTTCATCAGAGAGGGTCTTGAATTAGTTCAAACTTGCCCATTAGAAACTTTGCTTGTACTTTTATTTCAGAGTTTGCTCTTAGTTTGACAATTTTAATGATCCAAGTTCAAAAAGTAATATTACTAAAGAAAAATCTATTTATAATAAAAAAAACTGGGTTAAGAATAGAAATGTTTAAAATAAATCAAGTTGGATTGATGTCAGTTAAATAAATTGATGAAATTGCTGATACTCAGTACTCAGAATTTAGTTAATCTAAACACATCCACAAACAAAACGTACAAATAAAAACTCTGTAAAGTACCTTACACTAGAAAATACTTTTGTTCATACTATCATTAAGATTAGAGGAACCAAAACTGGATTTATTGCTAATTTTAAGTGGAAGTTGGTAACATGACCTGAGCATGCAGGTGCTGCAGTCGGAACATTTGATTTATGACATAAAGTTTTCCTCTTTTAGGAAAGCATTTTGTTTTTTTCAAATTTTTTTCATTGAGATGAAAGTTTTTCTTTAGAAATGAAACAAAGAAAACTTGAGAGAAACTCCTGAAACACAATAATATATTCTTTTGCTTGTTAAAGCAGAACCAAACCTGCCTCTTCCTGAACTGACGTTGATCTTTTCCATCTCAGCCAGAAAGTAATCAAAATTAAAAGTTGAGCTAAAGAACAAAAATAGGTTTTGCTGTTAAAGTGACGACATTTCTTAATATTAAAAAAAATGAAAGGAACCCGTGGTCTTAGACTGAGGACAAAATGTTGGGTTTTTTTTGCTCATAAATTTGCTCATAAACAAGCACAGCAGCTTGTTGGATGATGGCTACTATCAAACAGCATGAGTGCAGCTGAAACATTTTCCACAACTCCACAGAGAGGAAAACAGGGAGGTAATTACATCAAACAGGTCAAAGCTTTTTCTCTCATCGAGGGCATTTTTTTTCCCTTTTCAACACCCCCACCCCCCACCCCCCCACCCCCCAAAAAACAGTTTTTCCATTTAAAGAGTCAAGCTGCATTATAAATTGCTTTTCAGATTGAATCTGCACCATCTGTTATTTTACTAAATTCTCTTGTCAGGATTTCTCACCGTTTGACTTTAAAAAACAACTTGTTGGTGATGCTGCACGGGTTTCGTGAAAGAAGAGATGCAACACCACAGAGCACAGGTTCTCTTTGTTCCTTTTGAAACCTATCCAAGAGTGATAATGAGAAGACGAGTGCACCTTATGTTCGTATACACTCACCAGCCACTTTATTAGGTACACCTTGCTAGTTTCGGGTTGGACCCTCCTTTGCTTTCAGAACTGCCTTAATCCATGGTGGCAAAGATTCAACAAGGTACTGAAAACATTCCTCAGAGAGTTTGGTCCATATTGACATGATAGCATCATGCAGTTGTTGCAGATTTGTCGGTTTCACATCCATGATGCCGATCTCCCATTCCACCACATCCTAGAGGTGTTCTTTTGAGATCTGGTAGATGTGGAGGTCATTTGAGTCCAGTGAACTCATTGTCATGTTCAAGAAACCAGTCTGAGATGATTCCAGTTTTATGACATGGAGCCTCATCCTGCTGGAAGAAGCCATCAGAAGATGGGACACTGTGGTCATAAACGGATGGACATGGTCAGCAACAATACTCAGGTGGCGAGCATGAACAAATGGGTCATCTATTTGGATTAGGATGGTTACTCATCTTAATAGGGATGGTGAATGTAGAGGCTCAGAATCCCTCTTTAAATATTGGCTTGTTCATGTGGCGTTGTGGTGGTCATTCTCAATTGGTGCTAAGGGGCCCAAACGGTGGCAAGAAAATATCCCCACACCATTACACCACCACCACCTGCCTGAACCATTGTTACAAGGCAGGATGGACCCATGCTTTCATGATGTCGATGCCAAATTCTGACCCTCCCATGCGAATGTCGCAGCAAAAATGGAAACTCATCAGACCAGATAACATTTTTCCGATCTTCAATTGGCGAATTTTGGTGAGCTTGTGGGAATTGTAGCCGCAGTTTCCTGTTCTTAGCTGACAGGAGTGGCACCTGATGTGGTGTGACAATCATGCCACATTCAAAGACACTTCATCAGACGTGGCACTGTCCCATTCTGATGCTCGGTTTGAACTGCAGCAGATCATCTTGACCTTGTCTACATGCCTAAATCCATTGATTTGCTGCCTCGTGATTGGCTGATTACACATTTGCATTAACAAGAAGTTGGACAGGTTTGACTAATAAAGTGGCCAGTGAGTGTACATTCCTCTTTTACTCCAAAACTGATGTACAGTATGTGTCTGAGTGTGTGTGCTTGTTTGGGGTTTTTCTGCCTTGGTTCTGTAATGAGTGAACTTCCTGACATGTCATGGATCCCCTCACTTTATTGCCCCAGGACAGCACAGAGCTGCCAGGCTGACCACTGCGGTAATTGTTTTCTTTTTCAGTCGCTGTCCTCCTGGCTGATGCTCTTGGACGTTTGTTGTAGCAACAATGGCTCTCTTCAGGACACCCATGCTGCAGACTGAGGCAGGCAACTGTCACATTATAACTTCCTAATGTCACATCACGGAGCGATGTCTACCAAAGGCAAACAATTATTAATGAAGAAGACTTCATTACTGGGGAACACACTGTCTGACAGATCTTTATCCTAATCAGGACTGTCGGCTGAACTTCAACTCCAGGAGACTCATCATTAGGTAGAAAGTGCGCAGAAAAAATATTATAATTGATGCCTCCTGAAGCACCACTGCTGAGCTTGCTTCTGGCTGTTTTTTTTTTTTTTTTCCCCACAATCACACAGCGTCAGTCATGGTTTGTCACACATTTCATGCAACTCAGAAAGAGCAGGCTCTTATCTGCAGCTAACAGTAATAGTCGTAACCTTGTAGAAGCAGCCAAAACTGCTTGTGATGTTTTGCGTTCTAGTTACTAGTAATAACCTTGGCTGCATGCACATGAGGGAAAAGTGTCCTCACAGATTAATAGATGCGTTCCATTAACATTATTTCTAAATTGACCTGAAATGTGAACAACTAACTATTTTTCTTTGTGCAATAACCACACTGGTACTACATAATTTTTACCATGAGCTGGATGTTGTACAAGGGTGTGTGTAAAGACAGTAGTCGATTCATTTTTATGCAAATTTCAAATAAATTGTACTTTTTAATTTCACATTATTTTGTAGATTTGTTTATTTTGGAAAACGCGTCGAACACTTTCAAAATCACCCATCGACTGTACCCTTGAAGTGAAAATTAAACCAACAGATCACTCAACACCAAAACATATTAAAGATCACAACAACTATTAAAGAAGTAAAACAAATAATAAAAACTCATAACATTTTAGAAATTAAAAAAATTCCAGAAACCAAAACAAAATTCCAAAATATAGCCGCAAGTGGTTTGAAGATTTGCAGGAACTACCCATCCTCGCCACCCGCCTCTATGTGCCATCGCTACCCTTATCACCCTCCCCGCCCACCTTTAACCCAACCTCATTTGGTAGTCAGCCTAGTATCCTATGTATGTATCTTATGTGCTAAGATCCTAGTATTCTAAGTGATCTAATTTTGTTCAGCTCTAGCCAGGGATCCATGGATTAAATATTCACAATATTCTGTTAAAAATGTGGGAGGAGCAGGAGCATGCTTCAAAATTTGCTACAATTTCTAATTGCAAAATTTTTTTTCCAAAGCAGCTTTCCATTGACCCTGGAGCTGGCACTAAAGACGTTTCTCTGTTTAAAACTAAAGATGGCAGCCTATTCTCTAGGTCAAAGGTCAACAAAATGCCTGTGGTGGTGTGGACTTAAGATGGCAGCATGTGTGTGAAATTTTGTGAAAATTGCTCAAATAAAAGTTTCCTTTAGCCAGATTTTATACTTATTTTATATGCTTTTATACCTATTATGTTTTTATATCTGTTTAATTTTTTTATAGTTATGTCATCTGATCTTGGGAAAAGGGGGGTAATTTCTTAATTTTGTTGTCCAAGTGTACAATGGCAAATATAAATTATTCTATTCTATTCTATTCTATTCTATTCTATTCTATTCTATTCTATTCGGTAGGGTGGTCATCCTATGATTGGAAGATTGCAGGTTCGATTCCCACCTTGCCCACCCATGTTTCAGAGTGTCCTTGGTCAAGACACTGAACTCTACATGCCTCTGATGGAAGGTTGGCGCCAGTGTTCAGCGCCGGAGCCACGATGAGTGTGTGAATGTGTGTGTGGGGGATTGTGTGTAAAACTCTTTGGGCCTTCAATGAAGGTAGAAAAGTGCTATATGAGTATGCGCCATTTACCATCCCATAATAATTTTTCCTCAAAGTGCCAGAAAGAAAGAAGACAAAGAATAATAATAAACGTTATACGTAAAACATTTTACGTAGAAAATTTGCGGTTAGAGCTGAGTGTGTCTGTTTGTGTTCTATTACTTCTGTCTTTTATTGTAATTCATTGTTAAGTGATTTTATTTGACTTTGTGTTCAGCACTTTGGTTGCTCCCACTTTTATAAGGACTATATAATACATCGATTTATTTATTGATTCCATCCAATCTAAGTTTGTTGTGTAGTTTATGGAAGAAGAAAAATAATGATATCACAAATACTGAAAAGGATTTCTGAAAGAGAGACTGGGCTCATCCTTATGGATAGGCATCCCTGACCCCCTGTCTCCTCCAAAAAATAATAGCCCAAAAATGACACTGTATTAAATTATATTCAGTTTATGTGTCATCTTCAGTTATGACTGGATAACACATTAAGGTTAGTGTAGGTTAGAACGTGGCCACTTGTTTGATCAGTTCTTCAAATCACAGAAGTTTCAGATAACTGTCAACTGTGTCTGAATGTCTGTGTATGAAGTACCTGAATGCCTCAATAATGTAGGATGTGACAGCAGCTCCCCCTTCATGTGGATTGGACTGCCAGGTTAGAGTGACAGTGTTTTTGGTCACGTCAGTCACCACAGGCTTATGGGGAGGCCCTGGAAGCTGGATGTACTCAGAAACTCTGGATCCTGAAGAAGTCCCTTCTTCTGCAAAACACAAGAGGCAGGCCGAACCTTCATCCTCGTTAAGACAACAGATGGGGCTGTTATGGAGAACAACGGCAGACTGTGTGGTTTCTTGACAACAGAGGTGTGAAAGTGACAAAGTGTGAAGTGGGAAAGAAACAAAAGCAAGTGGAGAGTTTTTGGTTCAAGTACCTCTCACAGTCAGCACGCCACTCCAGCTCGATTCGCCCGTGACGCTGGACACTACACATGTGTACATTCCAGAGTCTGTGTCCTGTTAAGCAAAAAAAAAAAAAAAAAAACACAGACTTTATGATAAAAACTATAGAATAAATTCAGGAAAAAAAATCTAGGATTTTTTTTCATCTTACAGTAAAAAAAATATGTATTCCCTTGTGATTTAAGAAGTATAAGAAATACTCATAATTGCAGTCACCCAAATTCAAATAAATAAATTAATTCAGCAAAACATTACAGATTAATTTAAACTTCAACAGTGTCTCTAATCATCTTTAATTCTAACCTTCAGCTTCCCAGAGAACCTCAGTGTGTTGCTTTCTTCTTGTGTTTTTGGTGTCACGGTCACGCTGGCTGGAATCCATGACCTACATGTATTGCTCTGACTCAACAAAGGCTTTCTTCAAAAAAACTGACAGAATCTCTTTTATAAATGAGAAAAAAAGTAAGGTTCAAAAAGCTCAATTGTAGTAACATGATTGACTGATTGATTGATTGATAAATTGCGTAATTAAACGATTGAATACTTCGGGATCTTTTTGCAAGGGATGGGATCAGACATGGAGCGCTCTGTAAAAGAATAGGCCTCCCTACCCCTAATCTCACCTAATACAGAAATCCTACTAACAGACTAACCAGTGATGGTTTTTGTCATATTTAAGTTATTTTGTTAAATGGAGTTACATTCAAAAGTTTCTGTCTCCTGCTTTTAGATCTTCCACAACCAACATTGGTTACAGGTCTGTGGTCATTCGGTGACCATCACAGGTCAGTGTGTTAGATTATAGGATTAAGGTGAAAGCAATTTTGATTAAATACAACCAAAAAACAATCATTAAGAGGCATTGAATTATTTCAAGCACTTGAAGGACTTTTGTTTCTGAGTAAAAACTTACAAATAAATTCTTGTGAAGATGCCAAAGAAGCACAAGAAAGGCTTGCATCTGAGTTTGTTAGGAAAAATCTATGATTTGTGTTTATAATCTGACAAACAAGAGTCCCAAAAATACATGAGTTATAACATTTTTGCCCTCAGTTTCTCTGCAACTTTTGTGTCCCAAAGGTGCATTTAAAACTCTCCAGGCCCGTTTAATTTTGTGTTACCTCTGAGGTGCAGAGGTAAAGCGGTTTGGTTTGGTTCCTGCCTCGCCCGCCCATGTGCCGAAGTGCCCTTGGGAAGAAACTGAACCCCATGTTGCTCCTGTTGGTCATAGGTTGGCAGCAGTGTTTGGCAGCAGAGTCAAACCTTTGACTACTGTTACATTTCCCAAAATGCCACCACGCAGTGACCTAAAAGCGAGTTTTTTAGCAAATTTGGCAGGTGGCCGCGCGGTGAAACTTTTAATCGCAAGGCAGCAGTCGCATTTTTACACGCCATGCAGTGGCTGCTGAGGTTCAAGACATTTTTTTACAGCAACCAGATTATTCTCTAAAAGCCGACATTGGTCGCCTGGGCATATTTCAAGGTTGAGCGGTAGCAGTCCAGCGACCCCATTACAAAGGCCGGGCAACAGCTGGTTGGCCAAAGGGCGGGGGCAGCCGGAGTCATTGGCTGGCAGCAGCTCTTCCTGGATGATGTGTAAATGTCTCCAGACGGCAGTCGTCCATATCAAGTGCCACTGGCCGCCGGCCGCTCAGTAGCCTGGGAGCCACTTGGTGGCCAACGTCTACATTCATGATTTCAAAAAAATCTGGCGGCAGCAGGAAAACTTGAAGATTCTGCCTATGCCTCTCAATTACACGGTGGCTGTTGTATTTGTGACTGTAAGATGAGTGTGTGAATGTGTGTGTGTGTACATGAGTGAATGGGATTGTGATTGTAAAGCACTTTGTAAAGCCTTCTATGAAGGTAGTACAGCACTATATAAGTATCCACCATTTAGAAAACTAACATGATTTTACCAAACACCTTTTTAGCTGATTTTATGTAAAACCCAAATTTACTAGACTTAACCATAGTCAATTCTTTTATATTTTATGTTTTTTTCCAAACTTTCAAAATAATTGAGCAAAATTGGTAGACTTGTTCAGAAAGATCTCCTCTTTTCTGTCATAGCCTAAAAAGCATCTTAACCCAAAAAATTCACTGTGAAGATAAACACACAGCAGTTCTTTTTTTTGGCCTAATTAAAAAAAAAACTAAAAAAAAAACAACATTTTGTTCTCATTTCAGGGTTTTGTAATCAAACATGGGTTTTAATTAACATAATTAATAGTTAGGTTGTACTGTGTTTTCTTCTAAACCAAGGTACGTTTAGTTGTTAAGTGAGTTGAGTTTGGGCAACTTTAGTTAGTATGCTGTAGATGCCTGTGTGTAGAAAAGAGTTTTAAGTCTTTTGTTTTTTAAATACACGATAAGCATATCTAATGAGGGTGTTTTGATGAAAACATAGTCGATTATGATAATTGAATGAATTTTAATATTGAATCTGGAGAATAGTTAAATAAGATACGTTTTTGGCAACAACAACAAAAAAATAGAAAGAAATGCATTGTTTCCAAAACAAAAGAAAATGAAACAAAAGCATTTTTGTTTTTTTGTTTTGTCAATTTACGATTATGAACTTTACAAGATGCAATTTGTTTTTGTTGTTTTGCTTTTTAAGTAAATGCAGCCTTCATTGTATTTCATCAATTATACCATTGTTCCAAAGGGGCTTCTAATTAGGCTAAATTACATTCATCAAACTTTTTTTGAGTTGAAATTTATTGATAAAATTACTGAAGAAGTGCAGTTAGACAGCAATTAAAAAGATAGAAAACAGCAAAAACAAGCTGCACACAACACTGCAACTGGATGTAGCAGAGCTTGAGCAATGGACCAAATCATTGTTTATGTGGAGCCTTTGGTATCTTTTCTCTGAAAACTGCTGCCTGTTGCTGATGAGAACAGCCAGAATAGACTGGAGCGGGAACACTGCAGGTCATAAAATCTGGAAAAAAAAACTACAGAGCTGAAACGCATCAAAAAGCTCAACAGAGCTGCAGGCGAGTGCAGCCTTGTGTGATAACTCCCTGCAGGATTGTCACAGCTAAACGGCACCCTTCTCTGCACGCACAGATCTATGATTCACTGTTAAAATACAGAGCTAAAGTGGCTTCTACTGCACACATTTAAATGCACGTCATGCAAAACACTAAATATTTTCTACCAAACATATCACAGAAAAAAAAAACAACGAATTACTTAGAATTGCTGCAATTTAAGTTTCTTAGTTGCATGGTGAACACAAGTCTTGATAAAGGTAAGAGAACACAACAAATCACTTACATTTAAAAGTTGAACACCCTGCCGCTATTAAGCGACGAATACTTCTTAAAACACATTAGTAGCAAAAGCTTGATTATGTCGTGTCGAATTTGTTTGTCTAAAATTGTTGACGGAGCTGTTTGACTAATCAAGCAAAAGGAAGTTAATCAGCTGCTTCGAGAACGATTTTGGATGCTTTTGCTTCGCAGATGTTAATTTAAGAGGAAATGATAGAAATCATTTACATTTGTCCTTGTGCAGAAGAAGTGCAGCAGCAGAAGTCATTTTACTTCTACTAAGCTGTTAGGCTGTTCATTGGTCATCTTTCTGTGATTTTTTTTAGTAAATCTAAGCAGTACTTCAATGTTTGATGTGTGATTTAAAAAAAGGTTGTACCGCTTTGTACAAAAAATACATTTTGCAACATCACAGCTGCATTCTTTTGTTTTTTTTTCTCCTTTTTGAGCTGGTTGTCTGCTTTACTTCAGTAATAGGGTTTATTCTCTTTTTAACTGTGCAGGAGAGGTCTGTTAACTGATTTATGCGGTTCAATATTCCGCATAACATCAGCCAAGGAGGTCTTGTCCTTTTTCTCTGCTCCATTGTTGGGAGATGAACTGTTAAAGGCTGCTGCGTGTTCGTCATTGATCATCGGTTGTTTGGTAACAGAAGAAGGAGACAGGCAGTAATTTTTTTTGTGCACATAATGGCTCTGGTGTGATGTTCCCTCACTGTACATGCTGATATTTTTGCATAAGTTGCTTAGAAAGTCTGCGTCCTTTTTTTTTCTGGGATGTCAAATCAATCTTTTATCAATCACCCCTGCAACATTGGGGATTTTTGGACTACAACAATTGATTTGATACAAAACCCTGATCCAGTACCCAAATACTTAAAAAAAACTAAAACTATATTAATAGAAACAATTCCTTGGCTAAGCATCTGGAGAACGGATGTGGAGAAATTTTCAAATCGCAGAGAAGGGCAACAATTTAACATTTGCAACGTTATTAAAGCAATAGTAACAGGTGTTGGGATAAAAAATACGTTTTAAGACTCCAATCATCTTTTGTTCTATTTTAAAAAGCATTTCCAGTAATCTTTTAATTAGAATTATGCTGTTTTTAGACAAAATCATAAAACCCGGTGTCATTCTCTAGGACATTGTTTCTGCAGAATTTATAAGAAGTTTGCCTCTAAGTTGATGTTTGGGACTAGTTGGTACAGAGTGAGCCTGTCTTCATTTCCCATCATCTCTTTGTCTACACTCTCTCCCGCTAGCTTACAACCTCTGAGAACCCCAATCTAACATTGGCAATGCAACAAAAATGGCCAGCAATATAGGAGCTATCCAGCCATACAGTTTTGAGACAGATGCCACCTCAGACGAGGAAAATGAAGACATACATAGATTTCTTTGTCTGCAAGTGGATGCATCAGTATTGGAGCGGAGCAGGGAGCTTGTTGCCTGCTGACTGTGGCTTCCACACACTTACACATTTTTTCAAACTGCATTTTTTGTCAGCTGTGGATTCACCCTGATTTGAGGAAAGAAGCACGGAGAAATGCCATTTTAAGCCTGTTCTTTAAATATCCTCCATTGTGAGAAAATGCCACAAGGAGATGTTAAAAACACCTTTTAATCAAAGTGGGCTTGAAATGTATTATCACACAAAAAAAGAAAGACTTTGTGTTGCTATCCAAAAAAGGAAAACAATTGCTTAAAATTGCATATTTGTTAATGGTTGACATAAAATTTTGGTAAAAAAAACTATATTTTACAGTTTAATCAGTTTTTTCTGAAACACCAGAATTTGAACTTGTATTATAACATTTTTTTTCTTGATAAGCTTCCGACCATAATCAGATAAATCTAGACCGGTTCCTCTGCCTTTGTGCTGTTTTTTAACCAGTGTCTGCACTTATGAATTTTGTTTTGATTAATTGTTTGGAAGCCAACTTTTTACATCTTTTTGAGTAACAATGTTTTAAAGAAATGCTGCTCTTTAATATAATTTCTGGATACTCCATCCACCTCTGACAAACAACAAATTGTAATCCATCATAACAGTTCCATCCATCTTATCCGTGATCTTTTTCATTTCCATTGGCAACTTGCCATCTTTCTCTTATGTCTGTTGTTCTGTTGTCTTTGTCTGATGTCAGAATAAAATAAAAGATTTGTTTGTTATGTTATGTGTCATACTAGTCATGTTAAATCATCCATTCATCAATTTTCCAAACCCACTCAATCTCTTTTGAGGTCACAGGGTTGCATGAGTCTATCTAAGCCACTGTTGGGTGAAGGCAGGCAAGGTACACCCTGGATGGGTCACCAATCCACTTCATGACTACGCAACAACACACACACACACACTTATATTCACACCTAGGGACAATTTAGAGACAACAATTGAACTATAATGCATGCCCAAAGAAAACCCATGCATGCACAACGAGAGCGTGCAAACTCCACACAGTAATGCTGAGGACACAAATACAACTGCCACCACGTAATGTGAGGCATCGGCAGAATTTTCAAGATTTCATGCCGCCGCCTGATTTTTTTGAAAATCATTGGCATGGACAGGAATGTAGATGGCGGCAGTGAGGTGGCCATCAGGTGTGGAGAATGGTCTGCTTTTTATTTACCCCAGGTCCACTGGGCGGCTGGCGGCCGGTGGCATTTGATATGGACGGCCAGAGACATTTACACATCATCCAGTCAGAGCTGCTGCCGGCCGGCGACTCCAGCTGCCACCGACCTGTTTTCGTAATGGCGTCATCTCCGCCTGTCACTGGACTGCCACCGCACGACCTCGAAATGTGCCGGGGCGACCACTTACCGATGTCAACTTTTAGAGAAAAATTGCCACAAAATTTGAACTTTATCTTAAAGCCTAAGAAAAGCCACCACCGTACAGCCCACCATGTTAAATCAACTTGTGTTGAGTTTCCTTTTTTCCTCTTTATGGTTTTGTTCATGACTTTCAGTTTATTGTACTTAAAAGTTAGCTTTGCATCACGTCAACTGTCAGTTTCTTCCAATAAGATCCTCCACAACTTGACAACAGTTATCAACTGTAATTGTTAACGTCAACCAACAAAGATTATAAAAAACAAAATTCTCCAATGTAATTAAAAAAAAGAGATCACCAGTTTCTAAATATGCAATGGTGTGAAACACTCTGAGTTCCTGGCACTCCCTGCTGGGACCTCATGGAGTCACAGTGGCTGTAAACATGGCTGTTGACATGACTCATGCATGAGCCCGCATGCTTGTGGCCTCAGTCTGGCTCAGAGCCAGTCTGAGGAGCTACCATCAGACCCTATGAGATCATCCTCTGCAGTGTCGACCTCTGGATGACAGACGGCGCAGCATGCAGGCAGGCAGGTGGATTTTTTAAATGTATTTCAGCTAAAATATTGATACCTGTTGGGGGCATCTGCAGGCTGAATATTTTTATCCCGTCACTCGTCATCTCAATTTCTCCTCTTTTTCCCTAATGTCAACCCCTCCATGCCATGCTAATGTATCTTTTCTTTTCCATTGAGCACATTGGCGTGGCAGATTCCCCCTCCCCGCCCCAGAGGTGCAGCGGACCGAGCCCTAATGTTTACTGCACACTGCTGCTGAGACCCGGCACGGCGAGGAGATGAATTGGCAAAGTCCAGCAAGAAGATTTAATTAAAAGCCAGTTAGATGATTAATCTGCGATAGCTGGTCAATTAATGAAATTGATGCTGCTTTTGCATTGTCCTGCACACACTCACTGACCTCGAGATGAGGTTAAGGCACAAAGGCGGCTCCTGAATCCTCTTCCATCAAGGCAGAGCACATTAACATTTATAAACAAGCGCCTTCATTAACATTACAATTACACAGCGCATGAGCACATAATTGCGCTGGAGAGATAATGCACTGCCTTAAAGAGACTGCCCTTTGAAACTCAGTCTCACCTTAATTTTGCCGCTGAAAATGGAATTTGGGATTGAAATTAGATAAAGATCTGTCAGTGTGTGGTCTGCCGAGAAGGTGACAGGAGGTCAGAGATGAGACGTCCTGGGTTTTTGTAGTTTCCATCTCTCAGTTCTCCTTTTCCTCAAAGGGAGGCATGTTTTCACAGCCTAACCTTTCCAAAGCCCTTCCCATAAGCGCTCTTCTCGCACACACTCACACCTTTACATCAGTGATTTGCAACGTCCCGTTCTCCATCAAGGTTAGCCGGAGTTTATTTCCCTGAAGTCTCTCTCCGTCCTTCTCCCATGAGATCTTCACTGAAGTACCCCTGACCACGCGACAATGCAGCTGCACCGTCGCACCCAGGGAGACTGTCTGGTTGGCCGGGCCTTGCCGAATGATTGGAGGGATACGACCGGAAGGACCTGGCAGGAGAACAGAAACACTTAGACACACCAAACAGCAAAGTGCCAGCTGTATGAATGCAAAGCACTTTAGGAGCCAAGCAGGCATGAAACAATCAGCAGTAAAAATCATAAATCTGTTGTTTACAAGCTGCACAAAGAACATTAAAGTCATTGCTCATCCAGCATGTGCTCCTCCTAAGCAGTTAAGAATGTTTTCCCTCATTAGCTGAAGATGTGAAGTAAACCTCTGGAAGGCTCAGACATGATGCTAAGCGTCAAAGTCTCACCTCCTTCCACCTCCAGCAGTGCCTTGGTCAGCACACTTCCAGCCACGCTGATGGCCTGGCAAACATAAAAGCCAGAGTCCTCAGGGTGAACATCCGTGATGGTCAGCTCCCCAATCTTGGAAACAGAGTATCGGCCAGACTGTGACGGTGGCTGACCAGGAAACAGCAGCATCTGGACACATGTACACAACAAGAAATGGTGTTACTCTAACCCCTTCTGCAGCGAACACAAAAAAGAGGAGTCTAAGCAAAGCAGAGCAACACCAAAAGAAACAGAATTCAGATTAAAGACACTCTGCTGGTCATGAGACAGTAATTCTCTTTAATTTTTATAAAATATTTTTTCCCATTTGCAGAGTTGCATTATTCTTTGACAAAGGTAGATGTTCTCAGAATCTCTGGAAATTATTTCAAGAAAAAATATGTTTATGTGAACAGAAGACTAGACTACTGTTAATCAACAACAAAGTTTATAATACAAAAAAGGAAAAATGTAAACCCAGAATGTCCCAGGAACAAACTGTTGACTGTAATCACAGGCAAAATATTGATTTGGTTTAATTTGTGAATTGTGCTTCTTTTTGAATTACAGTCAAAGCTTTTGTTTGATATTATTGTTGTGATATTAATTCAACAGTTTCCACATTAAGTCAAAACTATGCATGGATGTTGATTCCAAACTGTTTTATCAAACTGAACGCTTAACTCCAATCCCTGACTCTAATGTTTTCATTTGTCAAATGTCATAGTTTTACAATCAAAAGTCTATGAACTTTGAAAAATGCTATCAAAAATGTTTTTAGCTTAGTTTTTCAAATAAGTGCACGGTGTTTCCACCTTTAAATTCTTTCATATGTTTTCAGATTTTTGGCATTGACTCCCTCCCCCCTCGTGTGCCAAACAGGAAGTACCCGCTGGCCCCAAGAAGCCAAAATCTCATAGAATTCTTCTGAGAAATAATCGGCTTTTACTCCATCATTCTATTTGTCAGAATAACCATTCTTGCTCCAATCCCTTTTTTTTTGCATGTTTTTGCTAATCCTGTCTTTTTTTCATCTTATTTTTTCTTTATCGCAAGTTATTGAAGTTATAAACTGGCCAATCAGATGCCTCAATAAAAGCATGTGGTACTTGCTGGCCCCCACCTTGAACGTTTGATTGACAGACTCTCCTAAGCCTGTTTTCAGTGGATGGGGTGTGATCTTCTAACAAGCTTACTCCTGATTGGTGACAAATGTTGCCCTAGAAACGTTGACTCAGACCGACTCGGATCAATCCCTGTTGTCTGGCTCCAACATGGCAACGTCCGTATCGCAGAAAAATGGCAACACATTGTAATTAGCTTAATTTCGCTGGAGCCAGAAGTAAGGCATTTTAAGGGTGAAATCACTCACTCTGTCCAGTTCTTTTTTACAGTCAATGGTTTCTAGGTTGAAAACAAATGTTGTTTACTTTTAAATCTTCACTGTCTAACTATCACTGTCTGGCTTTTATTTTTTTAGGAATTTGGCTAAACAGCTGGAAAAGTCATTGTAAGAGAACCAGAATACACTTTTATTTACCATATTTTTTTTTTACAGTAAATAAACTGGAAATGAAAAAACTGTAATATTGTCATGAAATGAAGCGCAGTAGAATGACTGTAAGAACATTTACGGTAACTACTGGATGCCAGTAACTACTGTGTTTCATTTTACAGTTGTACTGTAAAATGAAATACAGTAGTTACTCTGAATATCAGTGTACTGTGATTTATCTTACAGCTTTATTGCTGTAAAATGAAATACAGTACACAGAAATTCTACTGTATTTTATCTTACAGTAATAAAGCTGTAGAATGCTTTACAATAATTACTGGCATCCAGCTGCCAGTAAGGTACTGTAAACTCTACAGCAACTATTTTACAGTGTATTCTTTGGCCTTTTTTGACAGATTCTTCCATGGTTTAGGGCTCCGCTTCTGATACAGGAAAAATAAACCCTACTTGTGACTGCTGAAGGTCAGCCTTAAGCTCTTTAAAAGCCTGGGTGGCCAATTTTTCCCACATCAACCTATGCAGACATCTCCTGCTGAGTTCTTTTGTAAGTCTAAAATCTTTGAAGCACCTTTATAGTTGGGGTCCTGTGGACATTATGCTGTTACAAAAAGCTGGAATAAGATTTTGTTTCTTAATGTGAGGTTTACATTTTCTGTCAACAAACACTGAAAGCAGGAAAACTGAAAAATGTCCTAGTGATATAATACAGTAATTTCATTCTTCACACGTTATTATGAAACATTAAGCAAACATTAAGGGAAAATACAATAATGTCACTGTGTATTTTATCCATCAACTATTATTTCTATATATACAACCTTTCTGTTTGTTTTGTGACTCTGGCAATTTAATTTAAATTTTTCATAAAATCATTATAGTTAAAGACACCTTTTACTCAGAATGCACACTTTTCCTGCATAATTTAGTCAGTTTTATAATTTAGAAAAAGATAAGTAACTTGCATCTTGCTTCAACGTCTTTTTCAACATAAAATGATAAAATTCACATTTTGGTAACCAAATGGCTCCACACATTTCGTTATTTTGTACATGTTTCTTGAAGATGTTCTTTTTTGATAATTGGAATACCAATCTGTTTTATTGAAATAAACAGCAAATCACCACATCTTTTTCAAATTTTTTTTCAAAAATTTCAAACATTTTTCGAAATGTGACTTTTGTGAGCTAATAAAAATTGCATTACCTAACAAATTAACATCCAATGTGTTGTTAATGTTTTTATTGTTGACATCTTATTGTATGTGTGTGTGCGTGTGCGTGTGTGTGTGTGTGGGGGGGGGGGGGATTCGTCCATTCAGCCATCCATTTCATTGCATTAAGAGGCTTAGATTTCAGCAGACCAGCCAAGGTTACGAGGCTACTGATATAATCCAGTGAATATAGCAAAATCCCAGAGTCTGACGGCACCCAAACCTGTAGTGTAGTCCCTATTGGTGAGCCCAGCTGCTAATTGAGAAGGACTGTTTGAATAGTTGAGGGTAATGTAAAAGCAGGGCAGCCTGTCTGCAGGTTTGCCCCAGGGAAGCGATTCATTCATCTGGCTGCACCTCTAGCAAACCGTCTTTCTTTCGCCCACTATTCCTCCACCCCCATCCCAGCAAGTGCGCTCTGGTTGCAAACTGGAGAAAACATTTACTGTCAACATGAAACATCCTCCAACATAACACCCCACCCCCCACCCCCCCTCCTCCTACCAATGCAAAAGTGTCTGAAACGAATGTGGGCAGCTTGAACAAAAAAGGTGTCACCATCAATTCAGACAAAACCTGCATGTGAGTCACAGTCGCCTTAAAAAAACGGTGAAAAACTGTGCTTAGTGGTATGCTGAACAAAAGAGGTTCAGCAAACATGAATAACAGTTCAAAGTCAACCCTAATCCACGTTCTTTTGTCCTAAATGTAGCTTCTACTCCAGTATTCAGGATCCCAGGATGTTTTTGAGCTCTGTTAATGTTTCTTACCTGGCTGCCCTCTTTCTGCCAGAAGATGGCAGGTGGAGGGTTTCCTGTTGTGCCACACTGGAAGGTGATGCTCCTCCCCTGGGTGGCAATCTGGTCTCGGGGCTTTGTAGCAATCTGTGGCGGTACTGGGAGTAAAAAGGGACAGCGAACATCCATTAGAGGGCTTGCTTCTGCATGAAAAATACATTTGTCTTTTTTTTTTTTTACAAAGCTAACAACCTAATTCCTCAATCTGGTGGTTGGAGTGAGGGGTTAGGTTTTCATATGTGCAAATGCTAATACAAAGATGGGAAATTACAGAAATCAAACTAGCAAAAGAAAAGACTTGCATTTGAAATTTGAGGGGTTTTTCTATTAATAAAGCCTCTTGTGTGGAACATGCTGTTACATTGAAACTGGCAGTAGTGATGCGTCTTGGTGTTAGCAGACTTTTGATGCTGGAACAGGTCCTACTTTTTGTACACTTGAGGAGTCAAGTGCCTTTCCAATCACAGGGTGCAAGGGTAATGCTACAATTATAGAGCAATGTGAGATGATTCACATTTGTAAGAAAAAAATATGTGTTCTTTCTGGGATGAATAAAAAATGAAGTGGAAAAAAATGGTGAATGGTTACATTTGCTGCAAATCCTTTCTGTGGAATATTCATCCAGTCCAGATCATCCCAAACAAATAGAAAAACACAATTACAGCACAATCCAGTCTCATCCTGATGACATTCTACGCTGTTATTTTTGGAAAGGTCTACATGAAGCTGCCAATTTCTACTACGGGGTCAGATCCCTTCATAATCCACGCCAACATCCTCTGCAAACTCATATTGACCACCAGCTATACCTCCACTTGGTGTAATTGGCTGAAACTCTTCTGCAGCCTGCGTTCGTCTTCTCTTCAAACCTCTGCTTGATGCATTTGCGCGCTCACACAGACAAAAAACAATCATTCATTCTGCAGGGTTTCCTTCAGCTTCAAGTCTTTTTCTGACAAACATCCAAACATGCGAATAATCTAAATGGATTCTGGAGCAACATGAGTAATGCTTAAACACATATTTGGCCGTAGACAGGAGAGAAGTGAATCATCTGTGATGTGGCTCATTCTCAAAGAGAGACACTCTGATCAACATCAAAGCCACGTGAGATGTTTTTGTCAATTCACTTTTTTTCTTCTGATAGCATCTTTCTTTTTCAAATGTGATGCTCACTCACACACAAAATTTGATTTTTTTTAATATCATTGATTTTGACACTGTCGTCACAGGCTGTGGAGGTCTGATGAAGGTAACAGAGTGTGACTGCAGCGGTTCAAAAAACAGTTGTTCATCGATTGTTAATCTGTTGGGGTTTTTTTTTTTTCATCATCTGATAAAAAAGGAGTTTATCTTGACCCACTGCCAAAGGCAAGAAAAATGTAAGGTGAGCGGAGCCACGTCAGTTCATCAGGTAACCTGTAGGTGGCTTTTTTTTTTTTAAAGGCCCAAATTTACAAAATAAATAAAAACATTTCAAAAAGTTTTTGTTAATTCCTGTTGCTAAAAACAAAAAAACTAATGCTAGAGAACCAAGAAGAATTATTTTCTGATTTTTCAAGTAAATTTGACATTTTTTTCTTTGTTCATTTTGGGAAGCAACAAATAACAGTGAGCAAATAAATGAAGGAATAAATACATGCCTAAATGTAGTTGCTTTAGTTGCTTGTTTTTTCTTTCATTTTAACTTTTCTTTTGATGTTTTGGTAGGCCTCGTAATACATTGGACATTACCACCCCTCTGTGTTTGGTTCTGATTTGATGCTGTCTTTTTGTAAAGCACTTTGTGATTCTTTCTGTGTAAAGTGCTATAGAAATAAAAATATTCTATTCTAATCTAATTTGACCCCTTGGGTTCTCCAAGGTTAGAAAACCACTTGAGGAGGAGAATCATTCATTCATTTCATCCTTCTACTTTTTTATTTTTAACACATTTGTGCACAAATGAGCGTGTGAGTTGATTGACAGGCCATGGTTTCATTCTCGCATCTAGAGTTGGGTGTGTTTCAGCTGCTTGTAGTCTTTATCCCCCAAATTGATCCATGGAATTGAAAAGTTAGGGTGCATTCATACTGGAAATGTCTGTTGGCCTGGACCGAGTTTGCTTAATTTGGTTCGGATCAAGTCTTCAACATTGAGCTTGGTCTGCATTCAGACTGCCATCTACTGGACGTTCTGTTTTGAACCAAAGCTTGTAAACAAAACTATGTGTCTAAAGGTCTCTTCATCATTGAATTATGAGAGTGGGGCAAAGCGACAATGAGTAATGGAAGTGCAAAACTTCATATTTCACTGACCAATTTTGAACGTCTATATCAAAGTCAGGTACAACACTTTTTATTGCTACTTTTGTACAGTGGAGGCATGCTGCAAGGCTATTGCTGAGGACACAACCACCAAGATGTGTATTACGTTAAAAGTTGTTTTAATGATCCTGCCTTCATCCGACCACATTGTTGTGTCTCATCATTGCTCCAGGTCTATCCGCAGCTCATGGTTGCTACCTTCCTACTCTGTTTATGTCACGTAAAGCCCGGCTACAGTAGCCATTTTGGTCCAGATGTTCCACCCCGAGAATGGAACCCATTCAGAATGAGGAAATTCAGAGTGAACTGGACACAAGACTATTTTTCCTGTAGAAATCTATACATTCAAGTTCAAGCAAACTCTTTAATGGTGTCACAAACAGACAAACGGCTGGTTCCACATGCAGCAGGTTTTATTGACTCAGACAGACAGACAGGAGCAAAGCTCAGCTAACAGTCTACAAAACAAAATCAAGGTCAGAGTCCAGGAAAGGTCAGGGCAGGTGGCAAAGAGGCAGAGTCAAATACCAAGCAGGGTCAGGTAAACAGGTGATCAGCTCAGGATAAACCGCTCGGTATGCAGGCTGAATGGCACAAACCATACTTTGCACCGAGCGTGGCTCAGAGCAGTGCTAAAGTGTCCTGTGGCTGATTAGCAGATGAGAGTCAGGTGGGAGGCATTCAGTCACTGTGTGCTTGGGTTGATGGGAGATGAAGTTTCAGTATTCAGGAGGTGGCGCCGGTGACCAGAGAGGGAGACAGAGCTCAGATTCCTGACAAATGGGGCATTTTCAGTATAAAGTTTCACTCGTGGCCCCCTTTTTTTGGGACCAATTCACAACATAACCAAGAAGGAGTCAGAGTGCTTGACTGTATATAAATCACACACTCCTATTCCCAGAAGTTAAAGTTGTGCAATCAGAGAAGCAGGATCCCATCAAGCATGTTTGTGGGGCTTAAGCAGCACAATTCTTCTGCAGCTCAGCTGTGGGTTTTGGAAGCTTAGGGCTGTATCTGACAGCTACCATATGAAAATAATAAGAAAGACTTGTGATATTTGAAAAAAATACTATAAAAGTTAAAGGAAAAATACAAGAGGAGAGGGAGAGATCCAATGAGTTTGTTTGTGTGCACATGTGAGTGTGCTGAATCGACCTATTTTATTTTGAAAGTCACTAAAATCTTCTCTTGTTCTTACATCTGAACAGGTCTGAACATAGTTTTTTTCACTTTTGTCCTACTATTACTACTTTTGGAGATACGAGAAAGGTCTGATGGAGGAAAAGCCTATTTCATTACTTAGTCAAAAATTGTAGGAAAAATATAAAGTTCTTGTTAGATACATGCATTTCTGAGACCCAATTTCAAGAAAATGTAGTTATAAACATGTGGAGTCATACAAATTCAATGTCAATGTGCTCCAGCACCTCGGTGACCCCGAAAGGGACGGAGTAGGAAAATAAATGAATGAATGATCCTCTTTCCATATTTTATCAAAGGGATCAAAAAACGTATCTATTTAGGGATGGATCGAATTCGAGTTGAGCAGGGAGCTTTTGACCCTCCGATTGTAGTTTTAACATAACAACCACAAGCTTTTTCGAACTGCATTTTTTTTGGCTCCTGATCAACAACGATTTAAATAAAGAAATACTCAGAAATGCAATTTTATTCTTAATTTCCTTTTTAATCTAATTTTCTGTCCTCCATCAGGAGAAAACAAGAGCATCGTAAAAGCACAAACAATTTTCGTTGGAGAGGGTCTTTAAGAGGAACGGTTTCATAGCCATCTGTCAAAGCATATGTGCTCATCCATCATCATGTTTAGGTTAAATGCTTGGCAATGCCAGTTAGCATCTGTATTTAAGCAGCAGACATTATGGTTGTGTTTGACGACCATAGAGCTGCATTACTGCAGAAAAGGATTTACATGGTGTAACATTACCCTGACACACTCCCCTCCACGCAGCAGATGTGTGTGTATGTGTGTGAAAGAGGAGTCTTTAATCTGCTGTACATTAAATCACTCTGACTGAAGCCCACTAAATGCCTGACTGCAGCAACAAGCATGTTGTCAACATGTCAGCATCTAATGGAAGGACTTATTACCACCACTAAGCCCTGATTGTTGCTTTTTAAAACCCTTAAAAAAATACAGTAGAAAAGGGGCAAAAAAGGGAAAAGTGACATTTTTTCTTGATTCACTCAAGAAAAGCATCTTTTAAATGAAAATGAAAGAGAGTGAACTGCCAGTAATATAGAGAAACTTGAAAGATGATGGAGCGAAATGGATCATTATTCAAAAGGACAAGAAAGACGGAGCCGCAAAACAAAGAAGACATTTTAAAACATACACAAAGAAAAAGAATAGACAACTCCTGCTTTTGGATTTCATTACACTGATAAAGGCTTAGTGGGTGAAGTCATCTCACTGTGTTTAATTCAAAGCAAAGAAAAAGTGACGAAAAAAATAGCACAGAACTATAAAGAGGAAAGAGATAAAGAGACAGAGGGGAAAAGAGGGAGACTCATGTCTTATTAATACTGTGACGGCTCTCTGGCAGTGAGTTAAAGCACACAACCACCAAACATCTGTCAAATGGCGTAATCCATACAGTTTAGCATAAGCTCCTCGCACCACCCCTGGACTGGCACACAAACTCAGATGTAAAAACCTCATCCGAACATTGGACGTTAACACATGCGCAGGCTGCAGATCGATGTGGTTGTATTGCATGAATGGGTGCAAGCCTATTCTCATATTCAATATGCATTTTGTGCTCCTCACCGTGGACCTGCAGCATGGCAGAAACCGACGTTTTGCCCACGCTGTTCTCAGATGTGCAAGTGTACGTCCCTTCATCCTGTTCTTTCACTCGGAACAGCCGCAGGTTGTTGCCGTTGCGGATTTCAAACCTGAGGATGAAGAAATGAAAGTTCTAAGAGTTGCAAAAATGGGCACTAAACTCCATCGGTGCAACAAAATAATGTAATTTCAGAATCATTCATTTTCATCTGTGTTACCTCCACCAATGAGGGATTTTTTAGGTGACAAATGATTGCTTCAAAGAGAAAGAAAACAAAACATACAGTAAAGCATAAATAGCATAAAAAACCTGCTGTCAGGATTGTCTGTTATAGTCAAATAGAATTATGCAAAAATCAGTGCAAAGTCTGTCTCAGATATTATCGTTGGCATCAAAAGGGTTAATGGAACATTTGCCAATGAAGAAATAGTCGCCATCAACTCAAAGTGTTGAATGCTTTTTCCTTTAGCTGCATGAAAACAACATATTATCTCCAAAGAGGCAACAAAAAAAAAAATATATTATATAAAAATATATATATATATATATATATATATATATATATAATTAAGTTGTCAGTGTCTTTGGAAACATAAAATGTTTGATCCCACTTTTTTTCATTAACCTTAGCAGCACAAAAGGAAAAAGCTAGAAGAAAAAAACACGATATAAGATAAGAAATTCAGAGACTAAAAGAAAAAAAATTAATGAAAAAATAATGTTTTCATCGAGTCACAATGAACTTCTATTCATCAGCGCTGATTCATCTGAATTTACATTTGTTTTCCAATTATTGCTGTAAAGGCTGCTTGATTATCAGCAACCCAGTTGCTCAAAATAAACATTTATTCCACTAAAAACCCTTACATAGTGTTTCTGTGGAAAACTCTTGCTTAAAACATGTTTATTTATGATTTCAGGGTTCCAGTTCAAAAGACATTCATTCATTCATTCGGTTCAAAAGACTAGAAGAATGAAGGACACCATTGTTCAAACAAATATACAACACTGTCATTTTTTTGTCAAGTAATTTGAGAGGTTGCAGATGAAATACAACCTTGCACCAAAAAAAAATAGAAACTGATAAGAATTTCTGTAAAAACTTTCTACACAAAGATTTGAGTGACAGCTACTTTAAATATTTGTAAAGAAAATTTGATTGATTTCATTTCACCTAAAAAGTAACAATTGCAGAGTCCTTAAAATTACATCTTATCCAACTTTTTAAAAGCAGAATTCCTTTTTTGTGTGTGTCTTTTGTAGAGAAAAGTCTTCCTGTGTAAAAATGATATTCTGCTTGATAAACTCAATACAGAATTAAAGCGAAAGCTCCTTAATGGTTCATAAACTACTTAAACTACGGACAATAGTACCGACATATCAATAAAACCAAATCAAATCTTTGCGATTTAACTTGTGGCGTACTGCAAGGGTCTGTCCTAGGACTAAGGTTATTCAATCTGGATATAAATGACATTGTAAGTGCATCTAGAAGTTTAAGATTTGTCCTATTTGCTGACGACACATTCTTTCATGTTGTCGACAATTAAGTAATCTTTTTACTAAACTTTTCCTCAATGTAAAGCTTTTATTTTAGGAAAAAAAAATTCAAAAACACATTTTTATCTATTGGTTCTGTGCACACATCATGCTATTTTTTATTATATTGTATGAAAGATTAAAAAAATACAATTTAACTGTATAAATGTATCTATTGTTAAAAGACAGATTATTTATTTTTTTAATGTAAAAGTTATTGTCTTGTGTAGAAGGAAAAAATGTTGTGATTGCATAAAATAGTAGAAAACCACTAATTAATGGTTAATTTATTAAGTTATTTTTCTCATTAATTTGCATGATAAAACAGAACTCATGATGGTAATTAAAAAAAAACATTTTTAATGAGCACACACAATCAGATTTGCTTACATTTCTAATAGAAATAATTGCAACTTTCATGTTTTCTGGGTCACTTTCTCTACACTGCCTATTGATGAGTGCACACGCCTGTCACTCTCACCTCCCACGGGGAAGCTCTCCTCCCTCCCGTTGCCATCGCACAGTGGGAGCGGGATCCCCGTGAACCTCACATGTGAAGTCCACAGTCTCTTCCTCCATCACCACCTGGTTCACAGGCCTCCGGACCAGTACAGGGCGCTCTGCGGGAACCACGGAAGCATCAATACGAGCCCAGCCTTTTTTCCAGCTGCTTAAAACATGATGGACACAAACATTTGAAGCTCACCATAGACCACCAGCTCTGCAGGATCGCTGTCCCTCTCACCAACCATGTTGGTGCCCACACACACATACATGCCAGCGTCACTCTTTTTGGTGTGAGAGATCATCAACTTGCCTCCTTGCATCTAAAAGAAAACAGTGACTTGAGACAAGTCTGCAAGAAGACACCATTTCAGCCTTTTGACCCAAAAATTCAAATTCAAACCAGTTTTTCTGCATTTTCTTATGCTTGGAGATTGCATATCATTTAGAGCAAGGTTGTATATGGGTTGAATGGTCCCTCACTACAGCTTCTGTTAACATTCTTGACCAGCTTCAGGTCGTCAGCGCCGACATCTCTGAAAAAAACCTTTCAACAGTCTCTGATTGTGCCACGCCATTGATTTTACACATGAGCGGACAGGACGACAGTGACACTGAGAGTCAGAGACATTTTCCAGATTGCAGCACGCAAGATGTCTGCACAGAATTATAGTGTTTTGAAACCATTGTCAGTCAAAATGAGTGTCCGCCCTTGTATAATGGATGTTTGCATGCCTACTCAAGGTCAGAAGCGCAGGGAAAGGAGCACAAGCTGAAGTCTTTCCACTGAGACCAACAGTGACTCCATGTCTGAACTGATGACAGCTGTGATGACCGCTCATCCCAAAGAAGAAGAAGAAGAAATGTTTATTGTTTTGTCTTTTCAAACTTTTTCACCATTTTATAAAGACCCAAATCTGTCACAGTAAAATTCTCAGTCAAATGATCATAAAATTTTTACATGTTGAATTATTAACCGCATGGCCTCCAGTGGTTTTCTGTAAGAACTACAATTTTACCCCAGTTAACTAAATATTTGAACATGATTGTAAAGACATTTCGTTTTTTAGGATTCACTAATTCATATTTATGCATGGAGATCAGAAAAGTATAATCAAAATGTCATTAAAATGTAACCCATCATTTTGAACTTTTGTTGTTTATTCTCTTTCACACTAAAATTAGAAAACTGCACATTTATGAAATAATTCATCTAACATATTTTCAGACAGCGTTCATCTGCAGACATAAAAAGCAAATAGAAAAACTGTCAACTTTGCGAGTGCAAATATTGATGCAATTTCAGCAAAAATTTAATTTGTGTTAACTTTTAACTGCATTCATCATAAATGAGAAAAAAAATACCATTTAATTACTAAAATTGAAATGACTTTCTTTTATCCACAACCATCATTTTATTTATTTTTTTATTTTTTGGAGATCATTTCAGCCATTTTCTAACCTTTGATTTGAAAAAGTTGCAATTTTTTTGTAATGATTCAAATTCTATCACTATATAACCACAATAAGCGTCCTGTTCTCATCCTTCGGCCGTTTTCCTTCTTCTCCAGGTTCATGTAATCAGTTGTCATTTTTATCACTCGTCACCCCTGCATTTATACTGCTGTTTCTGCTCTCTTCAGTGCCAGTTCGTTTGCTCTGCAAGCCTGGTAGGTTTTTGGCTGTGGTGGTTCCTGGTTTGTCTAATGTTTTATGGCTGTGAGTTTTGATCCTCTTACCTTTTATTTGTGATCTGACCTGTTGGAGTTTTTGTTTCCTTTTTGGAACTGTTTCTGTGTGTTGGATTTTTTCCCATGGAAGTGAAGAGGATCTCTCTGCGTGGAACTTTTTCTTCTGAAGGTCCTTACCACCGCTTTGATTTATTATTATTTTTTAATCAAATTGTCTTCCCCTCATTAACTCTAATTTTTGTCTTCGGATTTCCTCTACGTGGGGAAGGGGCTACGGCAGTTACTTTGGAGTGTGGAAATCCTTGTTTTCTTAAATCTTTTCTCACTTCCTCCTGTGTTTGGGTTGTCCTCACTAAAACACTACAATAAGTTAGTATCTTTCACTCATAAAAATCTTTTAAAAAACCTTCACCAAATAAGGCATCAGATTAATGACTTTAATCCTCAAAATTACACTTCAATGTTTACATTTTTTTGGAAAGAGTGGTGCAGTGGTTCGTGCTCTCATCTCACAGTGTGAATTTTTAACTTATTTCTAAAGGGTCTGTTTTTGCACTGTGGTTACTGAGTTAGGTGTGTGCATTTTACCAAGTAGCTGCACAAAGGCTTGTATATATTTAAGAACCTCATAAGAAGTTGCATTTAATAGTATCTTATCTTTTTGATGAAATAGTCAGCACTTTGGTGGAGCTTACTTTTATTCATTCATTCATTCATTCATTGTCCAATCCGCTTTATCCCTTTCGGGGTCACGGGGTTGCCGGAGCCTAACCCGGCTACTCATGGGCGAAGGCAGGGTACACCCCTGGACTGGTCGCCAGTCTGTCGCAGGGGCCACAATCACTCACATTCACACCTAGGGACAATTTAGAGTGATCAATTAACCTGTGAAGCATGTTTTTGGACGGTGGGAGGAAGCCGGAGTCCCCGGAGAAAACCCACACATGCACGGGGAGAACATGCAAACTCCACACAGAAAGGTCCCCCAGCCAGGACTTGAACCGGGAACCTTCTTGCTGTGAGGCAGGAGCGCTAACCACTGCGCCACCGCGCAGCCCAGCTTACTTTTAGAGAGATTTATTTTTGGATCAAATTAAAAATGTGACATCCTCATGACATGCTTAAGAACTTGTAAATTTAAAGCCTTTTATGAATCTAATTTTTTTTCCCCCTAACAGTTGAGTGTGCCTTTGTGTTGAACTCACAGAGATGCGGTCATCTTTGGTGCTGACGCGGGCGTTGTTGCGTTTCCAGGACACAGAGGGCTCAGGGTGACCTCGCGGAGGCACACACTCCAGCACGGCAGGCTCACCAGCAGCCACCACCACGTCACTCGGGGCCTGCCGAAAGTCGTCTCTCAGGACTGAGAAGGAAGACACAAATCAAATTAGCCTGATGGGTCCTCCCTCTGAGTACGTCTAATGTATTTAACACAGCATGACCTTTCATACACATCTGATATGTGTATTTAAAATGTCTTTTTGATGAAAAATGAACACAAGTGACAAAGTTCATTACTGGGTTTGCATGAGCCTGACGGCTCAAATCCTCTCAAGGTTCTAGTTAGACTGGCAGTGTTGAGGCTTTCCCAAGCCTGCACCCTTGTCCTCTGTCTGTCCTGTCAGAGCAGATGAATAATGCACGTCTCTCAGCCAAACATGGAGAAAACAAATAATATTGCATCCATAATTTAGCCCCTGTGTGTGGATTTAGAAATGAGAAGCTCCAGCATTAAAGAGTGGGTTGCGTCTGTGATTTTGTATCTTACAAACCCGTGGCACCGCTCTGACTCAACCGAAATGAGAAAACCGATTCTCATGTCAGCCCTGAAGTCTGAGCTCGCACCACCCTGTGGAGGTGGACAGGATGAGAGCGCTGACATGGTGACCTTTGATATCCTCTAATCTTCTGCCGCAACTGTCAGATGAAAGCACGGTACTGAACTGTGAACTGAACCTTCTCTTGAGACTTCCTGTACAATGGAAACTCATTCCTGGACAATGACAGGCTCACCCTCACCGACGCTCCACACGGATTCTTTGGTGATGTTAGCCCACATGCAGCAGCCTGCAGATCTTTTTCTTTTTTTCAAATTAAGGAGTATCATCCCAATATAATCAATAACTGCAGTCTCTTTTTACAATGTCATGAATATTTTAGTGACCCTTACTGCTGCAACGATTAAATGTCTTGGGCTTTTTGTCAGTGAGCAATATGTGGCAAAATAGTCAATGTTAACACAAATGAAGTCCAATCAGCAACAAAGTTTGATTACCTGGGAAGGCATGTTTATGCAGCAGCAGATATCCACAACTGACACTCAGTCTGACTTGATTTCTTTTTTCTGGATTCCAAAATATTCCAAAGATTTAAATAAAAATACATATATTCAATGTGGGGAGGTTCAACAAGACAAAAAGCACTCTCATTTCAATAATTTAGTGACACATTAAAGAGTCCGCTCTTCTTTTTGTTTTATTTTTGCATGTATGTGTGTGTGTGTTGTGCTGTGAACACAATTTGCATGTCAAATTCACGTCCCCTATCGCTCTTTCAATGCACGTCAAATTCACTGCTTTATGTGGCAAGCGAAAGGTATCATAACTCACCAGAAAAAATGTCACAAACAATGGCGTCTTGGTCATCAAAAACGCAGTTTTTTTTTTGTTTTTTTTTACAGCCGTTTTCAAAGTAGCTCATAATGTATGCTGCCTTGTGTTAGCTCAAGACGGGCGTAAAAAGCAGCGTTTTATTGCATCTAAAACATCATTCTAGTGCATTCAAAACCACGCGTTTGAAACACTATTTTATTCTGTTGCATACGTGCGTCGAAATTGCTGTCATATTTGAATAATGAGCCTAAAGTCTTGTGCAGGAATTGCATTTTTGAATTCAGGGTGTACACAGCAGACTGCATGTTTATCTTTTTCTTTTGCTAACTTGTTCTTGATCGCAGAAACAGCGCTCCGATTTTCCCAGTGTTTTCCCAGGTGATTTATGATACCTTTTATTTGCAATAAAAATGCTCTCCCCAAAACATCACACAGACTGACCACCTCAAAATGCAGCAAAGGACCTCTGATCGTGCCTGTACATTGAGTTAACATTGAAACTGGAGGCTCTTAACACGCGAATCACGTTTGCTGTGAACGCACCTTTAGGGATGCCACAATTCTTACCTTAAAACCAAAGAGTATGTTACACCCCTAAACCAAATTGTGGAGACAGTGTGTGTTGTATCCCTACTGCATATGTTTACATTGAAAGTATAAAACACACATTAACACGCATTAAATTTATCTTTATTTAATATTGTTTTAATTATACTACACCAGACTTAATAAAAGCCAACTGAAAGAATTATCTGAATTGTTACTTAATTATGAGCAAATTAAAAAGATGGATTTTTCCAGGTTTTTTGCTGTTGTTTTTAGTACACAATTTATATCAAATTCTAAAATTAAAATTTGGAATTTTTGGTAATTTGATAATTTTGGTTTCACATTTCTTTTTTGTGTTCAACCTTCGCAGTGATATAGAACTTCGTAAACGAAGTGAACTGAATTGAGTTGTAATTATCATGTGATGACATTATGTTGTTTGATGAAAACAGAGATAACACAGTATTGAGGTTTTCACTATGTCAATAACTAAATGGAAATGAAAGCACATAAAATATGATCAAATAGAGGATCATAATAAAGACTAGTAAAAACAAACTAAATGTAGAATCAACCTAAAAAAAAAGGCAGTTAGATTGTTGGAATCAGGCTGTTTCCTCAAACAAAACACAGTAAAGCCATAAAACTAAACTCCCAATGCAAAACCAGTTCCACACAACATTAAAAATGGATCCAAACGCTGCTGGTGGAAGCCATAAGTTGTGGTGGAAGCCTGTCAGGCTTTCAAAGGAACAGCTCAGCAAATAAGGACCTAAATGAAAGAGATAGAGACAGAATAAGACGAGGCATTCATTTGAACAAAACCCAAAGCTGACGAGCTGCAGATAAGGGTCCAGAGGGGCTCAGAAATGAGTGTGAAAAGATGCTGCGCACAAAAGCATGTCAGGCACCATGTAGACATTTGATCAAACAATAACTCATGTTTGTAACAAGACACCAACAACCATCTCAGATTGATGCAAAATTTTGACCAAAAAAGAATATATTTATATACATAAATTACAAAGTATTTACTAAGTGTAAAAATTCCCAATTTTCAGCTCACAGTTGGAATAAGGAGTAAATTCTTCTTTCACAGATGATTATTAGCAAATTTAGGTTGTTTTGAAAGACTGTTATTTTTGACTTCTGGTCCTTCTCCTTTGACATTTTTTTTATTAAACTGATGAAGTCGTGAAGACTTTTCCCCCGTTATTTTGCAAAACTTGCATCATCCAATCAGCTGGTAACACTGTTCATAGTTGACATTTTAAATAAGCTAAAAATAAAGTTTCCACCTATGAGCCTGTGCTGTCTTTGTTTTAGCTCCCAGAAACTCATCATGCTGATGAAACCTCTCGGCAATCGCTGTCACTTTGGTCAACCGATGGCATATATTTACCCCTGAATTTGGTCCCAAACAATTAAGAGCAACTTAGAATGAATTTGTGAAGATGCCAGATTGTTTTCCCTCTGAACAAAGTGAGTTTAATTAACCACCTTTAAAATACTGAGCTTGTGTCACACTCTTTCCAGTCCTTGAAGTTTTTTTGTAGTTCACATTTGCGTGTGCTTAACCTAAACAGGTTGCATTTAAAATTACAGAACAAAGTTCAGAAAGTAATGATAGATTAAAAATGTTCTAATTTTTTATGTACATAGTGTCAGGAACCTGTGGGGAAGGACCCAGTATGCAAGAGACCAGGCTTGTGGCAGAAACTCAAATTTTAATCAACTTAAATATGACAAAAGCAGTGAACTAAGAGGGACAGAAACTGAAAACCAGACACTTAATTGCATTGGGAGTGATTAACCCAAATCAAGACAGGTGGTGGTAAATGTCAACCATAACCTGGTGTGACTGACATGGGAACAACTTATAAACAGAACATTGCAAGAATCAAGGAAATACACATCCATCCGTGTTCTGAACCCACTGCTTCCCTTTTGGGGCCACAGGGTTGCTGGAGCTTTTCCCTGCTAATATTGGGCAAAGACAGGGTACACCCTGAACAGAGACAAGTTAGAATACCTATGAAGCATGTCTTTGGACTGTGGAAGGAAGCCAGAGAAAACTTACGCATGCACAAAGAGAGCATGTAAACTCCACACAGAACTGAGATTTGAACCTGAACCTTCTTGCTATTAGGCACTACTTCACATTGCAGCCAGCATTGGAAGCGAACTAACAAAGGCCACAATCCTCATACAAAGTATACTATGAGATGAACACAATGTATTGAGCTCTGTAAAAGTTAAAATATAATGTTTAAAAAAAATTTGTAAAAAGTCACATTTTCCAATTTTGTGAGGTGTTTCTCAAATGTTACCTATTTTATTGTCTCTTTCCTTTTCATATCATTGCTATCTTTCAAAAGATAAACTCGGAAAGAAATTTGACATGCAGCAAAAAAGAAAAAAGCAGAAATGCAAAAACATTTCAGGAGACATTGGCACTTTTTATATATATATTATTAAAATGGCAAGCAAAATAAAGAGCAGAAATTAAAGATGTGCAAAAGCAGTGAAAAATAATTCTGCATCTAAAAAAATACTGGAATGTGCAACAGAATGAAAATGAATGAATGTGCAAATGTCCAGCTGTCTAAAGCTATGTTCAGACCAGGCATGTGACACACAGTCAAGCATGAGCTAAACATGCTAAAGCCGGATTCTTTAAAGTGCAGTTAGCCCATGGTGTTCACACATTGGACGAGCATGGAGGGCCTTCTTCTTCTGTTTTTTTCAACTGTTTACCAGCACATGTCTGCCACCTACAGTTGGAAGAGGCTTGTTGCAAAATGTTGAAGTGGTGCGAATCTTAAGTTTCTTTCACAGCTCTATTCTATATAAAAGAAATAGTGTCAAAATATTCAGGCAGGGCACAAACTGCACTTGATCAGTTTTCAAATGATTACCATTATCAAACGGTAATACCAAATCAGAGTCCCTGATTGGTCAAAGTTCAACTTGGTTTTTTTTCAACAAGCATTCAATGGCTGCACATTTTGTATGTAGAGCCCAAAAATGATCATAGAAACTTGCACAGCTAAGCGTGAATGTGAGAGTTTTGAAGCTCGAAATGCACCTTTATGTGGGTTTACATAGACTTTTAATTAGAAGTGGTCGCTTGAACACGTGTTGCAGAGAGCGGTGTGAACATAGCTTTAGGAATGTTTTGTAAAGATACAGTCGGTGTCAGACCGCAGCTTCATGTCTAACAGTCCATTAGAACATGACAAAACTGGTAAGTTCCTTTTTAGCCGTTTCAGCATCAACCTTCCTTACAAGTTTGTGCAATCAAATAGCATCTCTCCTCATTATGCTGCTGCCTCCACAGGACACCACACCATGAAAGAACTGATAATGTTTTTTGTTTTGGGTTCTTTCTCTACAATCTTCCTGGAATTGCTTCAAGTTGTCACCAGGTTTAACAAATATAGAAAATAAACTGGCAGAAAAAAAAGAGGGAAAAAATGGTTGAGTGTTTGTCTGCAGACTTCATCTCATGCCTGTCAGAACAGTCTCAAACGTGTACAAATCTCACATGAAATCAGTTTTTAATTTCACACTACTTCAAAAGAGTGATCGATCAAAAGTCTGTTCAAATGTGAAAAGGACGTTCAAACACATTTGTGGACGGATAATGATTAAAACTAACCACAGTGAACAGAAACATGCTTTCTAAAATAAATCTAACTGAGCAAACCGCTTTCTTTTTGGCCTTAACTTAGTTCATCTGAGCTTATCTTTCTGCCTTGCTCACAAGAACTGCGGTTTAAATGGAACTTTGAAGACATCAAACATGGAGTTTCCCTTTTATTCAGCGAGAAAAAATTGGACTTTTGAGCTACTTTTTTGTTATGCGGTGCAGCAACATGTCATAAACAAGAGTTTAAAGCATTTAAAATGTATAACCTTTACAAATGGTGAAATTTATGGTTCAGTTGAAGCAATATTTATGGACAGACATTTGTAAACAAAGACTGAGTAAAAAGGCTCATTAAATGATTTAATAAGCAGCTTTAGGAGTGGAGAAGAAAATGGCACAGATAGGAGTTTTGAAGCAAATTTATGCTCTAGAATGGCTTCACCAAATGACTTGTGTTCACTTGGATGCCTGGTTGAAAAGCTCTGCAGAGCTGATTGAAAAGGCTGCATTATTTTTAGACCTCTGACTGTAGGGCCTGGCTAGAGGAACACGGAGATCTTTGTTTTCATGCCATGGTGACTGAAGTGTAAAAGTAACGACCAGGCAGTTAATTCCCAAACACTCACGCATACCCACAAAAACACATTTGAATCCCACAGTCCCTCAGCATAAACCTCTAAAAGTGGGACGTTTGAGGGCTGAAACGTGTCAGAGAGCAGAGGCCTGACATTACAAGCTCAAAAATTGCCTTTGAAGCTGATGAGATCCTTTCCTGCTCTGGCTTTTAAGTCTGCCACAACCAGCAGAGCTCCTCGTGGATGCGCGTGCCTACGTCTACTCCGTGGTGAGACAAAGTCCCCTTCCCGAGGGGTTGCTGTCCTCTGCAATGTCCCAGACATAATACGAGCGGGTTTGCCGAGTAATCTCTCTTCTCGCCGTGGCCCGTCCACATCGCGCTAAGACAGGCAGAACTTCTGCAGACAAATCCTCATTTTCCCTCAAGGCACCTCGTGTGAGCCTTAACAATGCCAAAAGCAGGCCCAAAATGATTTTTATCATCATTCCCACGGGGGTTGTATGAGCACACCCGTTCAATTTTATTTAACTCTATGTATAAACAGATTAGGACATTTAATCTCTAGGAGAATAGTCATTGTTTGATTTCAAAGTAACATTTGTCTTTGTATAATTGTGTTAGACAAAGCTAAGATCTGTTGATGTTTTCACCAAAACTAACGAGGAGACCGATAAGTCATGAGGTCAAGCATTGTCTTCAAACAAGTCATATATTCTGCATGTTATAGTCCCACTCTGATCATTTTTTGAACTATTTTAATTGCTTTCACAGTCTTGATTATGCCGTTTTAAGCCAAAAAAAAAAGAAAACCTGTGTCGTTTTCTAGGTAGTATTCCATTAGAAATTCGCCTCTGAGTTGTGAGCGAAGCTGTTTGCACGGAGCAACCCCACCCGTCTTCCCCTTCCTTGAAAGCTCAGAGCAGGGGGCTTGTAAATAAGCTCTTTCTCCAACTGCATTTTTTCATCTGTTCCTGATTCACTACGATTTCAAGAACAAAATACTCAGAAATGCAATTTTAAGCTAAATTTTCTTAATATATGTCCTTTCATCACGTGAAAAATGCCACAAAAACATGTTAAACACAATTTTTGTCATAGTGGGTCTTTAAAACCTGGTTGGATTCGATGAGCAATCAGCAAACCCACAGATCTCATTGAAAAGTGGAGGACAGGAAGTTTAAAGGCCAGCCAACGTGAACATTTTAGGAATTGTTCCTTCTGTTTTGCTCCAATTGTTCTTTTGCTCGTGAGTTGTAAACCCATTAGGGAAGTGGTCTAATCCTATAGTAGTGATACTGCCCTGTCGTACAGTAGCTAATGGAGGCTCTGCCTGCAGAGTGCAGAGATTGTTTTAATCCACCCATTGTATGATTGTGTTGATGGGGGAATAGAAACCACTCCAGGGTAAAATGCCTTTATGAGACAACCTCTGCCGTAAAAACTCCCTCATATGGAGGCTTTAAATAAAGCTCCATAAAGACACCCTAACACTTATATTACTGCATTCAAACTATTTCTGCAGCAACGGTTGATTTGCACCTGCACTTCCTTTTCACTGAGTGAAAAACACCAGCAGAAGACAGGAAATAAGCCTCAGCCACAAGTTTTATTCCTTCATAATCCCTCATCAGGAATAAGAGGAACATCTGGCCCTAAAGCCTTTTAAGCAAGTTTTATTTTTTATTTGTCCCACTTTATTTTAATCCCTCCATACCATGTGACACGCTCTCAGAGGAAGGCAAGTTTTTGCATTCATGATTTCAAAAAGGATACTACTACGACTGCGTTTCTTTAAACCACCTCAAGAATGACAGAATGGATTTGAGCCCGCCCCCACTCCCTGAGCATTCTGGCTTTTACAACTGCAGGGGATGTCAGACAGTTTCTGGCAGCCTGGAGTGAAAAAAACAGTGGAAATAAAACGGAATAATGATTGCTGCTAGGAATTCTTAGCGGTACAAACCAGTCACAGTGACAAACTCTACAAGGAAGGTACAACCACCAAAAATAATCATAATAATCCCTAGTGGACCTCAGGGAGAATAAATGTTCATTTGAGGAGAAAGCATTCACTTGCACATTAAAAGGAGTTGCATGTTATGAATATGTTCATGCTCAGCAACTGTTTTAAGGAGCTGTGACATGACCATGCCTCTAATTTGAAAGTATTTGTCTGTCTTTTGATTTTTAATGTATATTTTTAATTCAAATTATGCGTGCCTTATTATAAGACCTTTGGAGAACAATGACACTAAAACAACCTGTCAGAATCATACAAACAACGGTGACAATTTAATTTTTCTTCCCCAAGGGTAATAATAACTAGGCAAGAGGATTCAAAGAGTCGTGCATTTCACACAAAAAAGCATGTAAAGCATTTAAAAAATATGCTATTCTTAAAGATAGAAACTGACAAAATTCAGAGGGATTGTTTAGGTAAATCAAAACTTAATATATATGCATTTATTCAGTTTCAAAAATTCTACATAAAAAGTTTAAAGTTTACATTTAAGGCATATCTCTAGAAAAATATGACCAAGGACACCTTTCACCTCTACTGTTTAAATGGGTTCAGATTTAAATTATGACAACTCAGTTTAACGAACCAAATTTTAGCCAAGGGTATGAGGGGCCGTACAAGACATATGGTATGGCCCCTCATACCCTGTTGTGCTTTAGTTACATGCACCCATATGGGAGTTGACCTGTACTTTTGCATTGGGATTTTTGGGTTGTTTGGGCCTGTGGAGGGTTGTAGAGAGGAGCTCATAGAAAAGACGAGCATGAATATTTTCACTCTACGGGTTCACCGAGTGGTCAGCAATCTTAAAATTTTGTGCAGGCAACCTGCGAGCCCCCATACAGGTTTGCCCATTTTTCTCCCACAGACAGCCCATATTCACCCATAAGAGCAACTGTGACTATGACAGTGAATGTAAACAAAGTTCACAGTTTAAATAAAGTTTTTCCTAGTTTCAGGCTGAAAAAGGTTTACTGCAACATTTCTAGCTCGGCATGTTTGGGGAAACCAAAAGTAGTGGTGAGAGCATCCTCAGACCTTAGGTAGTAGGTCATTAAAAATATAGTTTTTACGTGGTTTTCAGGAGGGAACACTGGATTATCATAAACACTTAATGACATTACACACATCTTTATTCGTCACTCAAGAAAGATCAAACGGATGAATAAATATGTGGAAAACAGCAGTTTTAAAAGCTCCTTTTAGAAGCAGTGATTTATAGGTAATATTTTCTGTATGATGTTTTCTGGCTCGCACGACACTGTATAATGTAGCTGCCATGAATTTTTTTTTACAGCAAAGCCAGCTTTTTCATAGTTTGTTTATCCACAGCTCTTTGGGACTGTAAAAGTGTTGATACAGTTTTTTTATTTTTTTATTTTATGGAGCTGAGATCAGAACGTTGACTAATTTGGTTTGACATCCTTTTTCTCTTCAGTTAGTCAGCTGTAGCTTTACTATTGCTCTTGGGATCCTTTCCCTGCATGAACCAGCTGGAAAAACCTGAGACGGCAGACATGAAGTTTGACATTTGATCTAAAAATGTTTTAAGAAAGAGGACAGATTGTATTTGTCTCAAAAACTGCTTTACATCAAGGTGTGTCAACTCCACAAACATTCTTCTTTCACCACCCTGTATCTTGGAGGGTGAAATTTCTTGTTTTCTGTTTTTTTTTTTTTTTTACAAAACTGTGATGAATTCTACAGGTAAAACCCTCTGCTTGGGCCTCTTAGTCTATTGTTAAAATTCAACTTTACAAACTGCAGCCATGCTAAGTTTGTCTCTTTGGATAAAGGATTTCCACCCCAAGAACACTATACCCACTGAGAAGCATGGAAGTGAGAGCATCATCATTTGAGGGAGTTTTTTTGTGCAAAAGGGACTGGATGACTGACCAGTATTGCAGAAAGGATGTATGTGGCCATGTATGGTGAGATTTTAGGCGAACTCTCTGTCCATCAGTGAGGGTTTTGAGGATAAAACATAGCTGCACCTTAAAATGATCTCAAACATATCACCCAGACAACAAGCTAGTGGCTACGTAAAAATTATTTCAAGGCTCTGGAATGGCTGAGCTGGTTTCTGAACCTTGATCCTTTTGAGAATTGATGTTATATTTAAAAGCTAGGTCACTACGTCTATACTGGTATCTATTTTAAAATATAGCTGGGTTTTTTTTACCGTACATGTCTACATTTTGACTTTTCAAGCTTTTGTGGCAGTCTTCCGTAGACGACTGAGGTTCAGCACTAACATGCAGTGATCTAACTGAAAAGCTCACCATATAAGCACGTTTTTGTCTTTTTCTTGGTTCAACAAATTTGACCTAAAAAATTACCATATTCCAAATCTAAGTTATTAAAGCAAAGAATGAGTTTCTTACACACACATGAATGCATGTCTTACTCAACATTGTAAATCCAGAAAACACAGAAAAAGCTAGATTCATTATTGTGTCACTAATATGGACTGTGTCCCACATTTGATGTTTATCAGACATTTAATTTCAGAAGAATATGTATCAATAAAAACCCTATTGTGGAAAAAGAAATAAGGTAAACATGCATTTTCTCAAAGAAAAAACTTGCAGAAAGGCCCTTAGAAAAAAAATTACAAGATAATATACTGCATTTGCATTTTATTGGGAATTAAAAAAAGAAAACATGTAATATTTTTATTTGTGTTAATTCACACCAAAAAACATGTTTTAAAAATGTCTGTGTTGTTTTGAGAGGAGAGAAGGAATTCACATTAATGTAGAAAATATATGACTAAATTATAAATTGGATATACTTATATGGCATTTTTCTCCCTTAATTAATGTGAAAAGGGTTTTACAGTGACTCTCCCATTCAACTGTGCACACATACACCCACACACACATTTACACACTGACGGTGCCAGCTTGTAACCACCAGAATCAACATGGGTATAAGGGTCTTGCCCAAGGACACTCTGGCACATGAGCAGGCAAGGTGGGAACCAATCCTGCGAACCTCCCAATCAGAGGTCGGCCGCTGTACCTCTGCACCACGGCCACCCAATATTTACTGGATCATAGATAAGGTTAACAAAGTGCATGCTGCAACATGAGCTAACACATTTTGTAGTTTTCATGTTAACTGTTCTGAGCATACACTTAAAGACCCACTCCGAAGAAAATCTTTTTTTTTTTTTTTTGTGAATCTAAAAAGCCTTTTTCTCATGATGGAGGACATGTGTCACATATTTGAAATTAAAACTGCGTTTCTGAGCTTTATAACAATCATGATGGATCAGGAGCAGATGAAAACCTGTGGTTTGAAAAAGCTCAGGTTTGTGATGCAGCAAAGACGCCCTGCTCTGCTCCAATTATGATGTATCCACTTGGAGACAAATAGATCCGTGTATGTCTTTGTTTTCTTCCTTTGAGCTCGTGTCTGGCTCAAAACTACAGCTGCATAGCTCTGATATTGCTCGCCATTTTTTTTCTAAGCTACAGTTACCTTTGGGTTGTGAGGAGCTGTAAACTATGGAGTGTAAACAAAGGAATGATGGGATATTACTGTAGAGTTACGTCAACAGTCCCGCCCACAAATCAGAGGTGAATTTCTGATAAACTTGTGCTGCTCTACAGAAAATATGTCTTTAAAAACAACACAGGCTTTTTGATTTTTCCTGAAAACTGCATAATCATAATTAAAAGGTCACTGAGGACGCTTTAAAATAGAACAAATATAGTTGGAGTGGGGCTTTAAGTGTTTACCCAACAACACTGAACACATCACTCCTGTGTCCTCTTCCGTGCAGTACAATATTTGTCTTTAAGGAAAACTCTTTCAGAGTTCAAACCTAACACTTGAATATTTATTAAACCCTCACATATGAGACATTTCAGAATTAAAACACTGACAACTGACCTCTTTAGTTACTGTTACCTTGGCTACAGTTTTACGAAGGTTCTTTTTATTCTGGAGATTGATAGAGGGGAAAAAAACTGTTTTTTAATTCCAGAAGGTCCATTCATGCATCTACTATAAAATGTGCTTTCATCATGTTCAAGGTTGCAGGGGTGCTGAGAGTAAGTTGGATATAGAGGAGTTGTGTGGGTTTTTGAATATTCTTATTTTTATATTCACATAAATAAATGTGGTAGTATACTCATATAAATGTAAACACAAAAAGATCAGTGACAGAAACTGTGAAGCAAAGATAGATGTAAGAAAGCTGACACATTTATCAGTGAAACAAGAAAAACATGTAAACAGAGAAAACAGCACCAATTGAAGCAAAAAGTATTTATTTTCCCATGAGCTTCTTCAGCACCTTCCCCATAAAATCTATGAAAACTCAAACCTCAAAGACATTTAGTAGAAAAAAACATCTCAACATGAGGTCTCTTCAGTCTGGAGTGACACAAAACACCCTGCAGTGCGCTGGAATAATTTAGGAAGTTTGTGCAGTAATTAGAGGAAAACATCAATCAGACTGAATATGGTGCGACTGAGGAAAAAGTCAAGAGCAGAGTTCAATTCAATTCAGTTTTATTTATATAGCCCAATATCACAACCATAGTCATCTCAATGGGCTTCAAGTCGATATTTCTGCAAAGAACATAATATCAGTCATAAAAATATAAACAATAGCTTGTTGCTAACCTAAACAGACTGAGCTAAACTGGCATCCCTGCCCTCAGACCCTCCTTCTCAATGAGGAAAAACTCATAAAAAAAACTATCTTGGGGAAAAAATAAGAATCTCAAAGGGGAGCGGGAATTAGGGGGAACATATGAATTGCACTGCAAAAAACAGAGGCATGATGAACTAAATAAAATATGGTACTGGGTAAATGATAAAGAAGAGAAGAGATAAGTAAAAGAGGACAGAACCCCAGTGCACCATACTTTCCCCAGCTACTATCCTGCCAGCAACTAATTGATGTTGAATTTTAATTCAATGTTACATGTTAATTGTAAGTTGCATGTAATACGGCACAGACAGTGGACAGTAATAATAATAACAGTAAAAGAGAATCTGAAATTTTAGCACGTCAATGTAAAAATAAATGATCAATCTAATCTAAGCTATCGTAAACCCACTAAGCAGGGAGAATAGGCCACCATGGCCAGATTTATCAAACCATCTTCCCTCTGCTTAGCTCCACGGAGAAGTATGTAGAATGGATGTAATAAAAATTATAATTATTATCCCAAACTTCATTAAAATAGGTGAGGTAGGACAGCAGTAAGTTAGATATTCTCTTATTACTAACTAGCCTGGCAATAAGCCTGTCCAAAGAGGAATGTTTTAAGCCTAACTTTGAATGTAGGAACTGTGTCTGCCTCTCTTTCATGAGCTGGGAGCTTATTTCATGAGACGACTTTGTGGCTAAAGGCTCTACCTCAGCCCAACATTCTGATGCAATCACACCAATAAACAAATAATGTGGTTAAAGAATTAAAACCAGGTTAGTGGGAACTTTCTCCTAAGCCGCAACAGTTGCACAGATGCATCCGTGTTAATTACTGCTCAGTAGGAGTTTAAAGCCTTTCCTCCTTCCCCCACCTGTTGTTATCCGGACCCTTGCCTCACATGCAATCACAGCCAACACGGATTTCTGCAAGACCACCAGCTTAAAACTGGGCTCTCATTAACACTGAATACCCCACCACCACCACCACCACACACACACACCTCCCTGCCACTGCTAATTGGGTCACTATTTACCCCACAGTCAGCACAGCCTCACAGTGAGGGGAGGGGGGACCTCTAAGACCACCATCAAACTGTCTTAGCCCTTGTGCTAGATAACTGCAGGCAAAGAGATTAGAACAAAACAGGCACATATTAATATAGTTAGTCACTGGGTGCCAGCAGGTGATTCATCCCTTCTTTTTTTTACGACCGTGCTGTAATCTACAGCTGCACACAATGCTAAATTTTATTATCAGTGCATTAAAAAGAGGCAAAGTGACAGTGCATTCATTATATTTGCTCCCAGCTTGGATATCTGCATGAGTTACAGATGCTCTTGGCTCCCAAAATGCATGAGAACTGAGGAGGATGTCCCTGTTTTGTGAGCTGATGAAGTCAGTCGTCCATAAGACCACACACAGCACACTGTCTTACTACCAGTAAGGTCGCCTCAGCATGGCGGAAGATAAGACACAGCTCAAATTGTCATTTTGTGTTTTTACCGAGGACAATCCAACCTTCTAATCAGTTTTTCTCTAAACCACCGGTTAATCCATTTCTTTCTTTTTAAGGAGTGCTGCCGTTCATTTAAGGGCTGAGACACGTTGGCACAATTAGCAGAGGCAAGAAAAGGGAGCTTGTCCTGGCAGAAGCTCAGACTGTACCATCATAGTCCTCAGCAAGGGGAAACATGCCAAGAAAAATGAGGGATAAACCATTCATGCTCTTTGATTCTTTTGTGATGAGATGGCATGGCTCTAAAGGCACTGACACACCGGGGATTTGACGAATGGTCGAGCACGCACTACAAGCATGTTCTTGAACCCGTGCTTAGCCCACAGTGTTCAAACTGGACAAGCAGGGAGGGGCTTCGTATTGTCCTTTTTCTACTGAGTACTAGCTCATGTCTGCCACCTACAGTTGGAAGAGGCTTTATGCGAAATGTCAAAGAGGTGAAAATGTGGCAAATCTTGCTCCATGCTTTAACTTTCACAGTTCTATTCGGATACATGACTTGATGTCATATAAATCTGGCCGGGGACAAAGCGCAATTATTAATTTTTCGTTTGTGGTCCATTTTCAAATTAAAGCAGTTTTCAAATTAAAAGGGACACCATTCATACGTCAGTACCAAATCCTAGTCCCTGATTGGTCAAAGTTGGACCTGGTTTAACTAGCAACACAAGTTCATTAGCCAAGCATTTTGTATGTAAAGAACAAAAACCTGCGTAAACGTGCGTAAAACACATACATTTTGAACACAGAAGCCGGAATTGCACAAGTTTGTGCGTGTTTACATAGACTTTAGAAGTCAGCCATTCAAATGTATGAATGTAGCTTTAATAAATATAAGATAAATTAATAAATAAAGCTGATCTCTCAACACCATCTGTGTCTGCAATGCACTGTAAATGAGATATATAGTCATTGCTCTCGTGTAGCTTTAAGGCTAAAATCTCTAAACTGTAGCTCCTCCCACATGCATCTGTAGTGTCAAGTTTAAGAAAACATTTTTGGACAAGCATCGAGCAGGAAATTTGACGTGCGTCAAAATCTCAGCATCCAATGTGAATTTGGTGAGCCAGTCACGTTCAGAGTGAAGGCATCATTACAGAAACAAAACTCCAAACTGATAATAATTAACCATTAACTTGTCTGTGCCAACATGACAGATAAGTTCATGGTCTTATGGAGCACAATGCAATTTCTGCACAGGAAATGCATCAATACTTAGTTGCTAAGGTTGTCGTGCACATACTCTGGATGGTAATTTGTTCATATTTGCAGCCTTGTCTTTCATTTTCCTTTTATAGACGTAAACTGAAGCTTATTTACAATCTGGAGGTTTTCCCATTACCTGACTACATTTAATTTGCATGCTGTTTTCAAAATGACCACTTTAATGTGGCTCATTTCACAGCTGATTTGGTCACACTTAAAAAGATTTTAAACATAATTTGTGTTTAAATGGTAAAAAGCTTCAAGATGCTTTAGCGACTGTTTATTGAGTGTCAACAACTAAAGTGTAGATATTGTGTTTTTTTAACAAATGCATTTAAGAAATGAACATTATTTAATTTTTAGCATTGATTTGAACAAAACAAATTAAGCCAAAATAAAATGAATTGCATTAACCTCAGATAAGATAACCTGGCACAAAGCAGTATAATTAATGAGCCAGCTAACTGTTTCTCTTTTATAGAAAATTATGTTTTATAAATGATTTGGTTTTCCTGCTTAAGCTTCAGATGAATTGTGACCAAACAAATTTTTGTTTTTTCCATAACAAAAACTGCAATACAAGGTTAAATACGTTAAAAGTATAATCCTGGCACATTACATTTTGTGTTCTTTCACACCCCGGATCCGATCTAACAGGTAAGACGTCTCCAAAATGTTCCCCTTTCCTTGGATTTGGCTACCTTTCACACTTAAGCAGATTATTTTGCCTTAAAATGTCATGCAGTTCCAACAGATGCTCATTTCAGAGCAGAATTGCCCAAAACAAGTGCTGGCCAAAATTAATGACAGGGAAAAAAAAAATCAAGCAGCCTTTACCTCCCTGGTACACAAATGAGACGTTTTCAGCTTTTTTTCCCAGTAATTTAACTTTTTTAGTTTTTTTAACTGTGGGCTTTTTTTCCCTTTTCTCTGAGGGTTCCATGTTTAGATCGATTGCTCTGTGTTGTTTGTTTCTACTCTGGCCTGCTAAAAAGTCTATTTACATTCCAACTGTTGAATACAAATGGGTCAGTGCTTAACTTCACGGGGTTCACTTGCAAGTCAACCTATTTCCCCTTGTTTTGTACAAATCAAAGTTTGATCAAATGGTTTGCACTGAATTTCAGGTAAGCTTTAAATACTTGGTTGACAAATCAGCCTTTACAAAGGAACCAACTCTGGAGTGGACCTCATAGCTTTGTAGACTAGTAGTAGCACTTAGACTTAGCAGATTGAAAATTCAAGGTCAAATTCTTATATTGTAATAGTATGGATTACATATAATAGGGTTTTTGTGCTGAAACAATTCAGAAAACCTCCTAAAAATGTATGGATCGAGCTGGCGCAGCGCCACGTAGTCTGGTAGTATATACTTGTTGATTTTACAAACTTTCTTATACAACAGCTGGAACAAAAAGGCTCATCAGCACAGTTTTTCAACAGTGGATTGGCATTCCTACCTTTCTCAGTTGCGCAGAAAAGTTGGAAAGATGTTGAAAAACTTGCCAAAATTATCTATTAGCATGAGAGATCAAATAAACTCTTTTTAAATTTGTTTCTTTCTAAACTTTTTATTCAGTTGATTATTGGGACATTTGTCTATCTACTCTGACATTTCCTATTAAACATCCTGAGTCAGACATTAGTGTAATAGAACAGAAACAAATTCAAACTTGGTTCAGATTTATAACGACCCACTCCAAAAAAACCATCATATTTTTGATGTTTTAAACATGTTCTTGTAGCATTTTTCTGATGATGGAAGACATATGAAGAAAATTAAGATTAAAACTGCGTTTCTGAGTATTTCTTTATTCAAACCATTGTGAATCAGGAGCAAACAAAAATGTGCCATTGGAAAAAAGTCTGTAGCAGTGACGTAGGTGCTACAGTCGGTGGGCCACTATCTCCCTGCTCTGCTCCATCCACCTCTAGACAAATAGAACCATCTTTGTTTTCCTCATCTGAGCTGGCATCTGACTGGCATGAAAGAGTGTAAATAAGGGGATGATGGGAAATGAGGCTCACTCCACGCCAATGGTCCTGCTTCAGAGGCAAATTTCAAATAAACTGCCGTCCAAGAAAGTGACTGTTTTTGTTTTGTCTAAAAATGACATCATCATCATTAAAAGACCACTGGGAACACTTAGAAAAAAGATCAAAAGATGAATGGAGTGGGATTTCAAAGCAATGTGTTCTTCTTTCTGTGGCAAACAGTGGAAAAGTCGGTCTTTTTAGATCTTTTTTTTTTTTCTGCGAACATTTTTATACCTTTGGCACTTGATTTTTGTTTCTTTTTTTATAAGGGTAACTTTCATAAATGTATGGAAAACAACAGTGATCCTGCACACTTGAGAGTAAACAATTAATTATTGGTGACTTCAAGCCTTACTGGCAACTTCGAGCGAAGCATTCCGACTAACGGCTTCTCCCAGGTAGTTTCTGGCCACGCAGGTGTAGACGCCCTCATCCGGTTTGCTTCTGCGCCCGTGTACGATCCTCAGGAAGAAGAGGGAGCCGCTGGGCAGGAGCATGCGGTGAGATCTGGAATCATCCTTGTCGGTCTCCACACGCTCCCCATCTTTATACCACTCTATGCTGGGAGTGGGTCGGCCCTCTGCCTTGCAGTTGAGGGTGGCTGGCTCCCCCTTGGAGACGATCAAATCTGAGGGGTCCTCCACAATCCGAGGAAAACTATCTTCAAACCGTGCCCGGGATGCTGTAAGAAGAGATAAGACAGAAGTTACCTATCTGGCTGACCGCATACCAGTCATGAAAGAGCTTAACTGATTTGAGAGAGTTCACACAAGCAAAGCCATCTGAAAGCTTAGAAGCTTCTCCTTTAAGCTGCAATGTTTGTGTTAAAAAAAAGAAAACACATGAAACTGGTCTTTTGGTGATATTTCCTGCTGCTTTAGGATGCATCAGCTCATTTCTTCCCATTTCTGTACATAAAGTGTAAATAACTTCGCAACTCTGTGAAAAATGCAGTTCAACCACACCTGCACATAGATGCAATCACCCACGTGGCAGGATAATAACCAATCTCTGTATGAGCTAGGAATAAGAAAGAACGATCTTAGTATTTAGTAGTAGAAAGACCCGAGCAGTGAGAGTGAGAACAGCAGAAAGAGCCAAATAACTCCCATACTCATCTCCTTGGGGATTCATTACCACCTTCACCTGGTTGTGAGGAGGAAGCTCACTGCCTCAAGACCCATGGTAAACTCTCAGAACACAAGCAAAGGTCTCCCAGAATTTCCTACAGCCAGAAAAATTAATAATTCAAAAAGATGTTGCTTTCAGGTTTGCTTCTAAGGAGCAGATGAGCAGATGTGCCCGCTTTCTCTGATTCCTCTTCTTTTTTGAGTGAACCAAATGGTCACAGTGTCACTGATTATTATGCTGCTTACTCTCAGACATTAGAGTCAGCACTGGATCCAGATTGTACTGTAAAAAAATCTTTCATTATCATAGTAGAGGAGCAGTTTGGAGTAAACTAATGGTGCTCATGCTGTCATTGTATTATACTTGACCCAGAGGCATCAAGATATAAACCAGCACTTCTGCTGTAAGCAGATTTATCCATGCTGGCCAAAAGTCACCATCCATGCATAAACCTGAGGTAAATGCCTAAAGAGCAATCTGAGAGCTTGCAGCGCACGCTTCAGGGTCACGAGGGAGGACAGCTTGAAACACTAATGCAGGATGTGGGTGAATAGCAATTGAGCCATTATAATGTAGTGTGGCACCTTCTGGGCATCCGGGTGCAAAAACACACAGTGCTTAAAAAGTAACCACACATGAAATATCTAATGTAATCCTGAGCAATATTATTATCGACTTTGTCTGGGATTATAATTTGTCTCATATTCTGCATATAAATGTGCAGATACACTGTATGTATTTAACTGTGACTTTTGACCACAAAAGCACAAAGTGAATTGTTTTTTTTTTTTTTTGTTCTTGTATGACTAACACAAATCACTGTGCAAATAAGTTCTGTTAACAAAACAAATTGACAGAATTAGTTTTTTGTATGAGATGCGTCATGTTCCAGTTTGTTTTTTGTGATAAAAATAAACCATTTTGGTAAACTGTGCCAAAACAACCGTTTTTTCTTGGAGCTTGATTCAGCCAGACAATTCCCCATCTCACTGTGCATTGTCCACGGCATGCATGTAAGAACGCGTGTTCATCCGACTGTCTGCAAGCCTAATATACTATTTTACTGAATATTCATGGTCCAAAAAATAATCAGGCAAAAATAGAGGCGGAAATTGTTGTAAATTAAAACTAAAGTGACAATGTGTTTTTTTTTTTACTTTCTTAGCATCAATATCTCAAAAGTTGGTTCTGTTTTGCAACAACTTTGCAACTCCGTAAATAGTTCACAGATCGTAATGGCGTCATGGTCTTTTATGAATTTTAATTTGCTAATATGGTATTAAAACAGTCATTGCTTGCTCATGCTGTTACATGGTTGCTATGGCATCTGGTGACCAATACATGTTCTTGTATTTTTCTTTTTTGTAGTTCTTTTTTTAGTCTTAACACTCAACTTAGTTGTTACTGGGAAGATTAAAAGTAAAGCCCTCAAAGCTGAATCAGATTTCATTTTTCCCGTGTGTTTTTTGTTGAAAATTCTGTTATTAATTCCTCATTAAAGACCCACTCCAATGAAAATGGTGTTTTTCGGTCTTTCAATATGTTCTTAAGGAATTTTTCTGATGTTGGATGACATATATAAAGAAAACTAAGCTCAAAATAGCATTTCTAGGTATTTTTTTTATTCAAGTCATAAATCAGGAGCAGATAAAAAAATGCCAAGAGAACATATTTGTGAAGTCAAATATAAACTGGGCCGATCACAAGCTCCCTGCCCCGTTCCATTCTGATGCATCCTCTTGCAGACGGCAATCATGTGTCTACATCATACTCCTCTAGGTTTTAAAGACTCTTTTCCTTTTTTTACATTGGTCTCAATATTCAGTGCTCTCCTCCATGCGTGGATAACAGGATTTATTTACACAAACGAAAAACTATAAACACTCTGTAAGAGAAAATAACAGAAAATGAAGGCTAAAATCCCAGTTATTAAAACTATGATAGTTGTGCTGAACATTTTGTACAAAGCAAAGTACATCCTTTTGTACAATAATTATACATCTTTTTCATAATCCATCAGCAATGCTTTATAAATTTATAAAATGGCAGATCAATTTTGCAGAGGTAGAATTATAGGTGGTTTTAATGCGTCACCATTTTTTCTAAGCCCCTTTGGCAGAGTAAAGGCATCTTATTTGCACCTCTATAATGTCGAGCTCATGGTGTTCTAGAAGGCAGTAGACAGGGCACCGAGTAAAATATTCATACAGCTCTCCCAGACTTTCTGATGTAAGTGGAGCACATAGGTCACATTCTGAGTCATCTCACAACATCCATGGCACTCATTTTTTCGAGTGCCATAGTTGTGTGCTTGGAAAAACAACATTTTGTTTAAAATGATGGTGATGAGTGGGATGCTGGTGCCCTGTTGGAGCCATTGACAGCAAAGCCAAAGGGCAGCTCTCTGAGGGTTGTGTTTGAGTCTAGCATCTTTACGCTTAGGCTACACTGAGCAGAGGTCCTTCCCTCGGGTGAACCTCAGGAGTCCTGCAAAGTTCACTGAGCTGCAGTGGTTGTGATGTTTTTGAGTGGAACTCCTGGTGGCAGTTTTGCTTATCCTTGGAACGAGGATGATCTGTGGTTGTTCAGTTAAAAGTTGTTGAGCAAAAAGCAAAACCTCAACTCAGGATGTGCTAAAAAGTCAATCAGAGTAAAGTCTCAAGCCATGAAGTAAATTCAAACTGTATTTCATCATTTTGCCAGGCATACTGGGTGTCGCACTGTCCATCTGCACAAACACAATGCTTTTCCTTTGGAGCCCATTTCATAATCTCCCATCAGACCACGCTAGCTAATAACACATCCAACAAATATAGAGCAAAGATAACATTTATGCATCAGTGTTTCTTTTACTGGTGAGTCCAATTATCTATCTCCTTTAAGATCTGGATTTGGTCTCCTCTAACTCCACTGGGAAATGAATGCCTCATTAGCTGTTAGATGCTCCACTTTGCTCACCATCCAGCCACTAAATGTATCTGACTGCTGTTGAGTGCTCTGCAGGTTAGCGGTGAAGGTGCAGCACGGAGCCTTTTCCATCTCTTTATGCCAACAGCTTCCCACTGTGGCTGGGAACAACAGTGTTCAGCTGTGGAGCAGGTAATGAAACGAGTTTAGAAACAAGTTGGTGTGGTGCATAGAGTCACAGTTAAATGAATATTTCTCTTTTTAAAGCTGGTTTGATTTAGATTGATTGTTTAAAAACTAATGTGTGATTCTTACAGGTGTAGAAAAATTTCTCTGACAACATTTCAGTCTTTTAAGCTCCAGACTGAATATTGTTTGCAAACAAAAGAAACTGGAACCAGGGAAAAATTATCAAGTGACCACTAAGGGAAGATTCACCCCCAGGAATCTACGTTGGTCTGCTTCTTTGGTCCGGTTTGAAAGTAGATTTTCTTTTTTTTTTTTCAGTTTTGAACTGGTGTGTAGCTTCACTGCAGTGTTGCAAATGGAGTAAAAGCATAAGCAGGCATCACAAAGACAGACAACACAACTTTAGAAAAGCAATCACAGATACCCTTCAGTATATTAAAAATGTAGGAAAAATATTGTTCAATGTCATGATCATTTGTTTTAAAAGTGCTTCTTAAGCAGTTGTGCTTAGTATTTTAAAACATACAAAGTCGTCACTTCTCTCTACGTCAGAATCAGCTGAGTCCCATTAATCTGTAAAAGATTGTAATCTGTTAAAGATTTAGAAGTAGATGTTTTATTTAGGAGTTGCCAGTGACATCTCACATCTTAAAGAGTTAAATACTGCAAGAGTACAACAAAAAATTTAAACTAATTTAAACAAATGACCCATGAGCACAAGCTTTACCTGTGTCTTCTAAAATTAAAAAATATTATTTATTTTAAACCTATTATTTTCTCACAAAAAACTTGAAACTTTTAACACTGAGCTTCCTTTAAGTACAGATGCCAGCAGAAATAGGCTCAACCCAATTGTTATTTCATTATTCCAAGCATGTCGTAAAGCCATTACGCTGCCATTAACGATGCAATCAACTGTTAACAGCATATAAATGTTTATATTTCTGACAGCTGCCTGTGACTCTTTGTTAGCTTTAGGTAAATTATAGAAATTACTTGTTTGAATCAAGCATAAACGTAAAGGATTGAGCTCTTTTAATCTTGTAGGTATCAGCGATTGTTGATATGTGAACAGATTCAAGACGAGGACATAGAAAAATGAAGTTAGAAATTATTTTTCCTCTTGGTTCAGTGGACACCAAATGTATTAGTGAGTCAAAGGACACAGTGGCAGCTATGGTTGTTGGATCATCAGGCACATTTAGAGGGATCACAAAGCAAAAATGAGAAATTGAAGAGGCCAAAGTGAGGCCAGAGCAACTGGCTAAAGTCTCCTGCACAAAAACTCATTTTCTTTATGAAAGGGAATATTTTCGCCAGTAACGCTGGCTTATGGCAGAAAGATTGTTGTGCTGCACTTGAAAGCACCTTTCAGCAAAAAAAAAAAAGAGAAACGCTTGTGTCACCGAAAAATAAATGTCACAGGGAACGATAGGGATCTTTGTGAAGGTATGTGTTTAGTCAGATCATAAACGCACCATTAGAGCCTGCAGTGAGTCCACAGAGATCTAAAAGCACATGGGAATTTAGACTGGAACTGTGGTTTGAAGGAAAATCTTCATCTGAGGCACTCTTCTGTAAAATGACTTTCACATTCACAAGGGATGAACAACCGAAGTGCGGAATAAAAGCAGAGTTTCAGAGATAATGATTACAAGAATAGAAAACAAAAAGCTCACGTTGCATTGTATTCCAATTCTTGCTTTAATTAACAGTTGATTTCTTTCATGCTCCTATTGCAACAAGTTAAACTAAAACATTAATTGCAATTTTTTGTGTGATAAAAAAAAGCTTGTTTTTGTTTACCTCGGCTTTACACCTGCTCAGAAACTGACAAATGAAACCAAATTAATTTACATTCAGCAAAATGTTATTTTCCGTATAAATAATTGCATTCAGTTTAATACTGATGGTTTCGGATGAAAGACAATTAAATTGTGTCGTTTTAAAAAAAAAAGCCATTTGGTAAGCAGGTAAATTAAAAAAAAAGGAATTTTGAAACCAGCAAGTGCTTTAAGAGCAGCAACGCCTTCATTTTTCTATGTAAATTCACTGTTTGATCCACACTGTTTCACTGGTAAATATATACCAGTAAAGAGGTATCTAAAATCTTTAATTAACCACTGAAATAGTGGAAACATTTCAGACTGGTGCAATCAAGACGCTCCTCATCTGTGCGGTTCTGTGCTTCCGCAGACAAATTCTTTCAAAAACGCCAACTTCTGTGAAGGTGAGCGGCGAAATAGACTGGAGATAAAGCATGAGAGGCAATGGCAGTCAACCTTGAGCTGTCACACCAAATAGAAGGAGATTTAAGAATGAGAATGTGCCCGGCTCATGCAAGGTTATCACTGTTTAATATACTCTCAAGGCTGTTTGGAGTGAGGGATGCTTCTCAGAGGGAAATGGAGTAAATTTCTCTAACCAGCTTCACCTAAACCATGACTAATTAAAAAGATGAAAATAACTTTTTAAATTTGCTAACAAAACTTTGAAGCAGCTTTTTCCTAGTTGATTATTTTTTTCCTGATCATTGTATGATAAGTACTTTCTCTTTTTTCCATTTTTGCTGCACGACATTGCAAGGTTAAGCTTTTATTTGAACAACCTAACATTTACTTCTACAAAGGACTTTCAAGATCTGCAAAAACATGGGTTTTGTCAGATTTTAGGTGCATAAATCTGTCAGGGAGGACTTGCACAACCTTCATTTGTGGCCAAACTCTATCATTCGAACTCTCTTTAAGCTTTTTTTTTTTTTTTTGGGCGCCATCAACCCCTTAGGGAAATATCTGGCTCTTCAGAATCTGCAGGTTTCCGATCAGACGGTGTACCGAAGGGACTGAGAGCTCTTTGTCAGATAACAACTGCTCGTCGAGGCACAGAAGAGTTTAAAGCAAAATAAATAAATAAATGAATGACCAGACAGGTAAACAATAAAATGAAAATCACTGTAAGGCTGCTCAAAGCGGCTGTGGTGAGCTGCAGATACGGCTCAGCCTGCAGGCTGACTACTCCACTTGAAATGAAATTGATTTCTCTCTGTCGTTTAACTGGAGACTTTCCTGAAGTGAGGCACTTTTGAAATGATCTGAACTCCACGTTGGGAGCGTCAGCACAGAAAACATTTTTTCACATTTACTTCTTGTCTTTCCTGTGGTGTTCCAATCATAAAAACAGATTAAATGCAACTTTAGATGGACTCTCCATCATTATATAATTGAAAGTTACGTGGGGTTAGACTGCAATCATTCATTCAGAAGTAATAAAATGGAATTCCAGGAAAAAAGGGGCTGCTACGTTAAAACAAAGCCCATTAGTGCAGCAGAAAACTCTGACAGACAAGTTATTGCATTGGTCCTAATTGCAAACTCTGACACATGCCCACATGTTTGCTCGTGGCATCTCCTCATTCATGCCTCATTTAGCAAACAGCACAAGCAGAAAGAGAGCTGTGAGGAAGATGAAGAACACGCCTGTAATACCTTGTTGATCCACGCCATATCTGGCGTTTCTTGGCTTCTGGATCTGGAGTTACATAAGATGTTATAGAGTGGGGGGGGCATTAATTAGTATTTACAAATATTAACCATGCATCCTCCTCTCCAGGGGCAGAAATGTACTCCTGTCACACTTCTGCATGAAAACAAAAACACCTCAGAGCAGCCGTCCTGCTTCCCTTCAGATTTCTGGGCCTTTTAACTACTGACAGAACAACAGATGCCAGAACCGGGACTTGTCTGAGCTCACAGCTTCATATCTGCAGGAAGAAGAAAAAAAAGCAGCAACCTGCAGAAACCTCAGAGACTTTGCATGCATGTTAAAGTGAGGCAGGAGCAGAAGGCTGGCAGCTAGCCTGTTGGGCTGGTGGCTGTCTGCTGAGATTTCCTCGTGTCTTTTTCAATTTCATTTCATTTACATACTTGAAAAGGCCAAAATCATTCAAGCAGTTTATGTGACAAGTTGCCATGTTGTAATCTGTACGCCGCAGAAACTTCATTTCAAAGAGAAAACGTCAAGTTTAAACGATCAACTCTTAAATGGGCCTTTTAACCTTATCTAGGTTCGGCAAAGCACCTAAAAAATTTGTTTGGCATTCACACTAAAAACAGGGCAGCTGAACATGGAGGCTAGTCAAGGAAAAGTACAGTTTCTTTTAGCTTAAAATTTCATTTGGCAATATCTATGGGTTGTTTCATTTCAAGGCAGCAGCACATGAAATACTGCATTCATGAAGAAATCTTGAAAATGTCTCAAAGCATTATTTTACTTCAGAAAAACTTTCCTAAAATTTGAACACAATACATGTGAAGAAATTTTTTAATTCTAAAGTTGATTTCAAAGCAGCCCCAGACTTGTCTTGGTTCATTGTTGGATGAGTAAAAAATGGCAGAAACTGTCTAAAACAAAAAATGTAACTGCCATGAAAAAAAAAAAAAAAAAAAAGAGTCACATGTGTCCTTTCTAGTATGTCATTAGTGTCACACAACGTTTGTATGACACTCACATGGGTGTGGAGCAAGTTTTGCACACAGTTCAAAGCAAGGCTTTCATGCGTTAGCAATTATGGTTGATTCCAAGTGAAAACCATTATTAGACTCAGAGGAAGTGACTCTGTGTCTCGCATTAGTCTGTAAAGGCCTTTAGAGGGTAAACAGCAGATAGAGTCGCTGCTAATGAAATTCCTGTTTTATTTAACATGTAATTGCAAAGAGGAGTTAAAGCTTTACACATTTTTGCTATTTTTATTCACGTGCATTTATGAGAATATTTATTCTTGAAGAGTCTGCATCAAAATTCATGTTAAGAAGCACAATTTCTAGATTTTGTATTTTATAACTTAAAAAAGTATGTTTTAAGAATAACTAACTGTAAATCAATAAAAAAAATAATTCGCTTTAATCTTATTACATCAACAATTAACTCATAATAGACCCACAGCATATTTGCATATTTCTATGCTTAACGAATGAAGTGCAAGACTGTAGTAAATTAACAAAGTGTGGTGTTAAACCATTGACTGCATGTGAGAACTGGACTGAGTGATCCCTCCCCCTTTGTACTCCTAACAGGAAGTACACGACCAAAAAGTCAAAATCCCAGACTTCTCTTGGGAATACAGTTATAACAGTTAGAACTGTTATTATGAAAACGTTAGATTCTCTCAGCCTACTTTAAATTGGTATGGATGTGGACTTCCAACAAGTTCACTCCTGATGGCGAGAGTGGTTGTCATAGAAATAATGACTCAGACCGACTTGGACCAACAACTGCTTACTGACATCGTCTGGCTCCAACACGGAGGCATCCAAACTGCGAAAGAATGACGACTGAATTGACTTAACTTGATTGGAGCTGGAAGTGAACTATTTTCTATGAGTGGTGTCACACTCACTCAGTCCAGATCTCATATACAGTCAATGTGTCAAACTTGCAAATTGAAAGATAAAGGGAACCAATGCTCCCAATCCTTTACTTTGACCGTTAAAAGTTCCCTCAATAAACTAAAATTACTTTTGCAATGTGTAAACTCTTATTTAAGGACACATACATGTATTTAAAATACATTTAAAAATGAAATAAAATACAAATGACAATATTGATATTGAAAAGAAAATATACATAAATGACTTGATACTTTGCATTTTACAGTTGCCTGTCCCTTAGCCCCTTTCGAGGTGCAATAAATGATCACTTTTCCACCTCTGGAGGATTCACAGTTACCCCTGAGGGCATAAATGTCCCTCCATGTTACAGAATTAAAGGGGGACGTGGGGTACTCTGAAAAAAACCTATAAACCAGGCTTCACATATATTTACGGTTCCTATTTGTTAAATACTCCAGACACAATTCTTCATCTGCTTTAGGATGATTGAACCCTTTTAATCCCTGTGATCAGGGTGGTTTATTTCAAGAAAGCTGTAAGTGAGCACTCCTGAGCAAGGAGACTGAGCCTGAGCTGATTTGAAGAAAAATACTGAAGACCAACTTTGAAACTTGATCATGTCTTTTGTTCTGGGTAACTCACTGCAAGAAAACTTCACCCTGGAACCAGAAATTGTTTACCGTACGAAACAATTATTTTCTGCAGTTGTTTATGAGCCTTGAAAAACCTAAAAAATCAAGAATGTTTGCTAACAACACTAATGTTGAGTTAACTCATTAAAGTTCCACTCCAACTATTTACTTTTTCTATTGCAAAATTGTTCCCAGTGGTCTTTTAAAAATGATTATGCTTTTTTAAGCCAAAATTTTAAAACAATACCTGTCATTTTCTAAGGACATAGCTTCTGCAGAGCAACAGGATTTTATCAGAAATTCGCTTCTTGGTTGTGGACGGTACTGTCGGCATGGAATAAGCCTTCCTTCATTTCCCATCATCCCTTTGTTTACACGGACTCCTGCTAGCTAGAGCCCCTCACACTCCCAGCTTAACATTACTGGTGCAACAAAAATGGCGAGCAATATTGGAGGTATCAAGCCATACAGTTCTGCGCCAGCTCCCAGCTCAAATGAGGAAAACAAAAACGTACATGGATCTATTTCTCTACAAGTGGATGCATCAGAATGCTACAGGCTTTTTTCCAACTGCGTATTTCCATCTGCTCCTGATTCACAATGACTTGAATAAATCAAACACTTAGAAGCACAATTTTGAGCGTAATTTTCTTTATATATGTCGTCCATCATGGAAAAAAAGCCACAGGAACATGTTAAAAAACACCATTTTAATTGGAGCGGGTCTTAAAAGTGCAAGGCAGTTGACAGTTCTAAGAAAAACTCAGTTTTGTTTGAAAAGTTGCCAATTTGTAAGGAAGTGGAAAGTTGCAAAAAAATAGATAGAAATATACATTTCTGACCTCTCAACCCTACTAAATGTTCAAATGTATTCCTGTACAATCTAAAAAAATGCACAGGCTTATTTCAGAACACTGTCAGAGAACATCTTTCCAAAATAAGCTGTTCTGGGTTAGGTTCTTAGTGATTAATGCTGGTTTCTCATGAAGACTTTGACACAGTGCAGTGAATCAGATGAAGAACACCATTTTCAAGCCCTGCAACTGTCCTCCATCTCCGTTCTCCAACCTCTACATGATGTCATCTGCCACCGTATTCCAGAAACAGACCATCACCAGCATCCAGGAAAATGAGTCAAGACTGAGGCACAGGAGACGACAAAAGCAGCGTCTGCTTTTATCACCCACTGTTGTTTCATCAAGCAGGTCTGTAGGAGGCTTTAGTCAGCCTTCAGCCTCATTTGTCACCAAATAATGAGTGCGGGGAGAGAGTGGACACAAATCACCAGATAGGGATAGTTTGGCATCGATTTGTTTCTGTCTGATCACAGAAACAAAGATGAGTCAAATTACAGTAAGATGCTGTCAAATTATTTCATCCACATTGCTTGAACAACAAAAAAAGGCTCATTTGCCATTTCAGTTTGGTTTCACTACAATCACAGGAAGATTTGAGCAAGTAAAAAACAAAGTGTCACATATCTCGACTTATTGACCCAACACCACCTTAAATAAAACCTATTTTGCTGCCAGACCTGAGCCTGGTTACTTTATTTTTTAACCAATGAAGGATTTTTTAAACCTCTTCTTTCAAGTAGGCTACTTGGTTAGAAATTACACACATTACTGATAGGAACATGCACCATCACAGAGGTGATTTTTGAACCACACGAGCACTCCAGATTAATGGATGCAGGCAGATGCTATGAGTGCTGAAAAGTGCCTTTTTGATATTAAGAGGTTAACACATTTAATCACAGACAAAAATGAAAAACAGAGTCACAGTCACGATCTGGCAAGATCGGTTCAAGTTGGTTGATGTTTTTGAAATTTTGAAAAAAAAGAGAGGGGAAATTTAAATCATTCTTTACAAATATTTTAAATGAATTGATTTTATCAAATTTGGTGATTGTAATGTATTGCTGCTTGAGAATAACGCATTTTGCTTTAAAAAAAAAGTCTAAATTTTACAGGTTTGTGTGGTGCTACTTGATGCTTTCTTGAACACAAACAAATGTTTGTTTGTACTGTTTTCTCACTTGAATGCATGTTGCGCTTTATAACACAGCGGCTTAACAAATTGGCCGTACAAGACCTTCTCCAAAAGCCCTGTTTAAATCCTGCATTGTCCTAACTTGCAAACAGTCTTCTTCTTGGCCATGTGTTGGTTTGTTAATGTTAACAACCGTGAACACATCAAGAGAGCTGAATTGTTGTCATTTTCCTTTGGCTGTCATGCGGCAGAACTTCACAGGGATGCTGTGTTTGCATAAGACCTTCTAAAGTTTCTCAGAAACGTCTTTTTTTTTTTTTTCTTTTTGGTACTTTTGAGTTTGTTCCAAATTTCTTGGGTGGCTAAAAAAATTACCCAGTTTGAGTATTCATGGATTTGAAGAGCTTTCTTAATGCTTTGGGATGCGGCTTGGTAAATATAAGTTCTAATAAAAAAAATTTTGTAATCAAGTTTTTTATGCATTTCCAGCTATTAGTTTCTTCTGAAAGAGCCTTTGCCTCTTTTCAGAGGTGCTACCATTCAGAAAAGGTAAAAATCCTCCAAGATGTTTAGCATATTTTAGAATATCCACAACAAGCTGTATCTAAAAGACAATTTAAACCCTATATAACCATTCATATCAAAGTTGATACATGCATTTCTGAGACCCTTTATCTCTCTAGTATGATCAAAACTGCATAAAAAAACTCAATTAAATAGAACTCCATGTCGTTGCCATCTTTTTGCCCAGTAGTTCATAATCATTCCATTGGGGGTAGTAGAAAGACTTTTCCTGCTCATGTCAAAATGGCTGCTTCTGTGAAATCTCAAAAACACTTTAGGTACACTTTCAGCTTTATGGTGACAATAACTCATCTATTGTTACTCATTTTTTTAAATGACTACTTGCTGTATTGAAAGAATGCAACATTTGTTGATAATTAATTTTTTATAGTTCGATCAAAACATCCATCCATCCATTCATCCTCTTCTGCTCATCATAGAGACATAGTCTCTCCAGCGTGTCCTGGGTCTTCCCCAGGGCCTCTGCCCAGTGGGACATGGCCGGACCACCTTCCCGGGAAGGCATACAGTGGGCTTCCGGACCAGATGCCTGAGCCACCTCAACTGGCTCCTCTTGATGTGGAGGAGCAGTGGCTCTTCTCTGAGTTCTCCCCGGTTGACCGAGCTTCTCACCCTATCTCTAAGGGAGTGTCCAACCACCCTACAGAGAAAAAGCTAATTTTAGCCGCTTTTTTCCAGGACCTTGTTCTTTCGGTAAAGACCCAGAGCTCATAACCATAAGTGAGCACTGGAACGAATATCGATCGGTAAATGAGAGCTTTGCTTCTCGGTTCAGCTCTCTACGCCAGTACAGCGACCCCATAATGGTGGACACTGCATCAGTCCACCTGTCATTCTCGCGCTCCAATCTTCCCTCACTCGTGAACAAGACCCCAAGATACTTAAACTCCTCCACCATGGGCAGGAGCACTCCACCCAACCAGAGAGGGCAAACTACCTTTCTCCGGTCAAGAACCATGGCCTCAGACTTAGTGGTGCTGATCCTCATGCCAGCCGCTTCACACTCAGCTGCAAACCATTCCAATGCATGTTGGAGGTCCTAGCTGGATGAAACCAACAGGACAAAATTGTTTGTAAAGAGCAGAGAGGAAATCCTGCCGCCCCAAACCAGATCCCCTCCGGCCCCTGGCTGCACCTAGAGATTCTGTCCACAGTATCCAGAGACTTGAAGTACTCAGAGCAGACCTCATTCATTCCAGGAGCATTGCCACCAAGGAGCTCGTCAACTACTTCAATGACTTCAGCCCAGATGATGGACAGCCCCACCCCAAAGTCAGTCTCTGCTTCCTCAAGAGAAAGGGTGTCAACGGGATTGAGGAAATCCTCGAAGTATTCCTTCCACCATCCAACAATGTCCCCAGTCAAAGTCAGCAGCTGATAAAGGTACCTGTAGAATACGGCTTACCATACCATGTTAACATGTTTGGATCAAATTTAAGACAGTCAGCATATAAGAGGCTTTTTTTCTGAACACTCATGTCAATGTCTTTGCATCTAAAACTAACATTGTTGTGATCAAAAACTTACCAAATCACCCCAACGTATTGTGATTGAGGCCCATCTTTATCTCATAGGAAATATATTGCAAATGTTTTGGAGAAATTTCATCCTCTGGGTTAAAAAAATCCTAATAAGTCTAAGAAAAAAAAACAGAACTTTCTGTCAATTCTTTGATTTAGTGGTCTTTACAGGGTCAAAAACAAATCTAAAATCTCAAGTTACACCAAGAGAACGCCATACTCTGATATCTGATTGGTTGAAGGATCAACCACACCATCATCTGGTTTGTAGTCCAACAAAGATAAGGCATCATTTAGCCATTTCCATTTATGGTAACTATAGACTCAAAGTGATCTGTGATGAGGATAGTTTGACAAATTTGACAGTTTGCACTCATTTATATATTAGAAGTTTCTGTGCATTAAGAAGTGTCTTTGTTTTAGTTTAAACCATGTTCAAATTTTTTTTCTTTTTTTTTTACTGAAAATAGACAACTTCAGAGTAGTTTATGTATACATTCATGTTTACGTTAAATCATTATTCTAAACATTACGATAAGATTTACTATCAAATTAGCATAGTATTTGTAAAATATTGTTTAAGTTAAAAAATTATGCAAATAAAAACCTTTTTCTTTTTTATTTGTAGACATGGTTCAACTGATTGGAGCACCCAAAACTTGAAACATTTGTCATTTATGAGGTTAACTAAGCTCACTCCAGCTTATTGTGCAACACAAAAATACTTTCACCTTTGCAGTGTAAATGAAACCCAATGAGGTGTAAGCAATATTCAAACATTACCTTGGAAACTTGTCACACTCTGATCAGGACAAAAGCTGTTTCTGATTCAAAACAACTATATGCTACACAATGCTTTGAGAGGTTTAAAATTGAGGTAAAGCAGTCCTTTTTCAGAAAAAACATACAAACAAATAATAAACATAAAATAATTTTATGAGATTGTATTTGTGGTTTGGATTAAGATTAGATATTTAAAAAATGGTGAAATTATAATCTCTTTTGTGGGGATGGGGGATAACAATTGAGCTTTTAAAAGCATTCAGATAATTTCAGTGCGTGTCCACAATTGGGGGTAGGTGTGTGTGTGTGTGGGGGGGCAGATATGTAACAAAACGGAAAATGTTTATTTTCTTTCCCTTTTGCTGTCAATGACTCTCTTTTGACATACCTGCTAAGATGCGTAATTTTTTAGCGAAATATGGATCTTTTTGGCAATCTCCATTGACCTTTCAAACAAATGCGTGTGTGACATTTCCATTTAGCCGTGCGCTCACTTTTCCAAGCCGTGAAAAACAGCATCAAAACATTTGTGTGGGGGAGCATAAACACGGTCACTCCATATGGATGTGCGCCCGTACATGCCTGCTAAAACCGAAAGTGCATGCAACCCCGAAGAAAAAAAAAACAAAAAAACATCACTTTACCTGAAGCAATGGCGATGAAAGTGGCGAATGCAAGAGGGAAATTTCCAAAGTTCATCTCCACACTGTAGTGATGCCAGTTCCTTCTGAGGAGCTGCAGCCTCCGCGTCAGTTTATCAATGAAAGCAAACCTGGGGTCATTAGACCTGCGCGCAGATTCTCCTCAAGAAGAGGGTCGGCTGAACGCGCGCGGAGTCGGAGCCTCAGCTGGGATATTTCAAGCGCGTAAAATAACCATGCAAAACTTTGATGTCACTCCCAGAAGCTGGAGTCAGCTGCAGGATCAGCGGCGGGAGCAGTATCAGCACCGCCCCGGAGAAAGCGCACTACTAAACTCAGCATCATCACTTCTGCGCATCACCTTAAAAAAAATCGCCCCAGTGCTGAAGAGAATAAACCCCCACACAAAAAAAGAGACTTCAACTATTATTAGCCTGGTCATAAAGGAAAGAGTCTTCTCCGCGGCAGCTTTGAGCGAATGTGAGGCGCAGCTCATTCCGAGCAGCGGTCTCGCAGCGATGCGCAGCCCACTCCACCCCCCAACCCCCAACCCCACACGAGTCACGGAGTTAAAGGGACAGACAGAAGCAAATAAGCGTGCGATTTGGGAATATTAGTGCAATAAATGCGAAAAGCTCAAAGTTGTGGGAAAGTATATGCCCCGGAATATTAACAAGCATAAAATCATACAATAGTTTCATTTTTACACAAAACAAATCTATGCAAAACAACTGTCTGTCCTAATTCTACTCATTTTCATTCAACTGAATGTTAAACTGTTATGATTGTTTGTAGTGAATGACATGAACAATCAACATACCCTTAACATATAAGTAATTACTCCCTAAATCTATAAACTGGTTGAGGTGGCTTCCTGCTACTATGCATTTGTGAAAACTGGAGTATTTTGCATGAGAGGAGAATTTTGATACTTTTGTTTTGCAGAATTTTTTTTTTTAAATCAGTCATATTTTATCATGAACCATTATTCTAAAATAATGCTGCACCAGTTAAATTCAAGTCCTGACTTTGACTCATCCTTTCCAGAACCTTTTCCTTTTCTGTTTGTATAAACCATAAAGCTGAAACACAATATGACTGGCGGTAGCCCATGCTGTTCACACAGGACAAGCAGAAAGAGGCTTTTTTTGATTATTTTCTATTGTTTACCAGCTCATGTCTGCCACCTACAGTTGAAAGAGACTTGGTGTGAAATGTCAAAGCGATGCAAATCTCTCAAATCTTGCTCCAGGCTTTTTCTTTCACAGCTGTGTTCCGATGAAAGACTTGGTGTCAGATAATTCCGATTGGACACAAACCCCAAGTATTAATTTTTCCTCCATCAATTTTTAAACAGTTGTTACTTCTGTGAATTAAACGGAATGCCGTCCATACGTCATTACCAAACCGGAGTCCCTCATTGGTCAAAGTTTGACCTGGTTTAACTTGCAATGCGTGTTTGATGCCACACATTCAGTATAGCGACCAAAACTGTCGTAAAAACTTGTGTAGCTATGTGTGAATGCAAGAGTTTTGAATGCAGAAGCCCCAAAATGGACGTTTATGCTCGTTTGAATAGACTTTTCGTTGGTTGGTGATCTCCTGGGCCTTTATTCCAAAACTTTGGAAGCCGGCTTAACGTTTGTTAGAGGCCAGCGTTTTTCCTATCAAGGACAGAATGGTGATGGTTAATGGGTTGATTTTGCAGTGAAATGCAGTCCCAAAATGCAGACAACAACACCAGATGAACATTTCAGGATTCACTGAAATGATGAGAACATGGTATTATGTTCCGATCAGCAGGGGCAGTGAGGGGTGGGTTTGCTGATCACCACTAGCTTCGTGGAGAAAGCTTGTGTGTTTGTGTTGGCCTGGGGGCGGTGCTGGCAGCACAGACGCTTTTTGGAAGGGGTAGACTCCTTCCAGTCTTCCCCTTCAAGTCCTGGAAGGGGCTCTTCTCACTCACGTCAGTTGTCTACATCAGCTTACTAGGCAGTTACAAACAATGACCTAAGCAATACATTCTTATGTCACCTCACAGTTTCTGTCAGGTTAGCCAGGTTTCTGCTTTAGTCCAGGTTTTTCCTCAGTCTTGCAGTTTTCAGTCATGTTTTTCATTATTTTTTAAAAAAATTACTGTACTTAAATTTCCTTTATTGTCTTTCGGTGTCTCCACAAACGTCCTCATCTTTAAATAAATCAAACAATTTTAAAACTGTGTAACATGTTTACACAATGAACAAACAGGTTTAAGATCTAAAGCATTTCATCTGACAAGTGTGCACAAAAAAGAAAAACACATCAGAAAGAGACAGCCTGTTTTTGCTTCAAAATTGAGAATTTCTTACAAATTATAAATCTATTGATTAAAAAAAAACACAATAGTAAAACATTTAGTAGGGAAATGCATTCACTTTCACCAAAGATCAGCTGAAGAAATTATTGCAAAGGGTCAAAGCATGAAAATTTACAGGTCTTACTGATAACCTTGTAAAGACTGGTTTAAGCGTTATTGCTCTATATCAGTGCAGGCAAACACATTTGACAAAGTGGTGACACATCACATAGCAGAGACCCAATGGTCTTTGAACTATAAAAAAACGCTTATGGAGAATAACTAACAGTCCCCGTTTAGAAACTGTTTCCTTAAACAGAACTTCTCTTTCAGCATGGCAACACCATGCAGGGAGCTTTTTGTTTTTAATGAGGTATCCATGACAACAGGAGAAAGTCTTGTTGGCTTTTTCAGACGGGTGCAGCTTCATTTAAAACTGAAGACACTGAAAAAGTCCTTTTTAAACGGGGCTCAAAGCAAGGGCATGGTAAAAAATAATAATCTGAACCATGTTTTTGAGAGAAAAATTCCCAGAGTATTTAGGACTAATGGTTTCATAAAAAATGTTTACATCAAACACTTTTCAAAGATTTGAAATCCAAGTTTTAGGCTTATAGGACATTATGGTCATTCATTTCAAAAGTTTAACTTAATAGGCGGTTTAGCTTTTTGAAGAACACTGAAGTGCTTTGGAAAGAAACAACGCAATTTTTCTCATACTTTTAAGCAATGTTTCTATGGTTTAGTTTGTGATTTTGCAAAGTTTCAGTTTTTTCACATAAGAAAAACATATAGGAGTGAAACTAAAACCACATACTTCCTACTAAAGGTAAAATGTCCATCCCATCTGTTACAATCCTTCTGTTTGTGACTAAACCATTATTCCAGCATACATTGACAGTGGTTTTTCAAAGCAGCATCTCACTGCAGCTGATGATGGTAAATAGAAAGTGTCAACTTTCCGCTAGCGGGTTTGTGGTTCTCTTTGCACCGCATGATCACAGTCCTGCTGTTTTTCTTCAGCGCTTCAACTCTGTGGTGGGTTTTAACCAGCAGCTGTTGTTTCACACCCACTTCTCTACAATCTGTAGCTGCTGCATCTTCTGCTTCCCCGAGTGGGCTTCCTCTGTGGACACAAACAGCTGCCCAGGGGGCTAAGAGCTCTGTTGCTCTCTCCCCTCTCATAAAACTCAGAGCAGACTGGTTCCAATGTGCCTCAGCCTCCTCAGCCTCCAACTCATTGTGTTGGTGTCAGGCTGTGGGAGTCCGACATGATGGAGGGTGATTTTCAGATGGTCAGATGCCTCCCCTCCTTTTGTCTTTCTGAGTGGGGCTAGAAATTGGGCAACAGAAGAGGAGCCCAGATGTCTGCTGGAAAGCATGGCGAAAAGAGGGGCCTACAATGTATTCAATCTCACTTTTAGCAAGGATGTGGACCTCATTAAAGCCAACAATGGCTAGAAAAGCATGAAATAGAGGCATCTCAAAAAGAGAACGGCGGAGCCTCGGAGGTGTCAAATGGAAATGGTTTTATTTTGGGCTATAAACTTCAGAGAAACAATCAGCAGAAAAAATATAAACCCGTTTCAAAGGAGTTCGGCTTTACGCCGCTTAGTTACATCCTTCATTATCTTTTTTTTAAATCCCATTTAGCTATTCACATGCAAAGTTGGTACCAAAGGTCTTTCAATATATTATATAAAGGGAGACATCAATTTTTTTCTTAATTTTCTTTAGCAGTTAGATTTCTGTTGCAGCTTATGTTGCATGGAGCTCTCCCCTACTGTTTTGTAATGTTTGTCAGGAAAAGTTGTGATGGGGTACTGAGTTAGGAGCTTTTAGGGTAAAGAAAAGTCTGCTTTGTTTTGTCTCTTTTGTAAACTCTGGTGTTTTTCTAAGTCTGACTGAGGTAAAGAGTGAGGGATCAAATGAAATGAGTATCAGACGTTAGAGGTCTTGTACGAAAATAAAGCTTTCTCTGTAAAAAAGTAACTTTGGAATACATCTGTGTTCAAACACAAGCCAAGACAAAAATTAAACAAAATAAAAGTCTTGGGAAAAACAACTAAGAAATTGTTGAAAGAATTGTTATTCTGATGTTAAGTAAGAGGGCACAACTGGGGAGTACTTCATGCTCATCCACTTCAGTTAAAAAAATAATCAGTCTTTGTAATTAAAGGTTAAATGCCAGCTTTTCTTCACCATCATTATGTAACCTCACAAATGAACAGGATATGCGGCTTAATCTGCAGAGAAAGAAATGCCATCTTTTCAACAAGGTTGTTTTGTGCTTATCTAGTTCTATGCAGAAATCTGAAAGCTTTAACTCTTCTCCAAGAAGGAAATTCCAACTTTTCCAAAGTTTGAGAACTGCCTAAGTTAAATATCATGCTGTTTGAAGCCTTTCAGAGTAAACTATATCCATATATATATATATGATCAGATATTACTTTTGGCACATCAAAGATTGAATTGTTTATGAAATATGAGTTATTTTCACACATTTTCTTCTCCCACATTCATGCATCTGGGCTGGTGCTCCGAGAGCAGGATTTTAGAGGAATGCTCAGAGATGTGTGAATGAAGCAAAATTCTGCTTCTTTTTTTTTTTTATTTTTTTTATTAACATTAAAATACATTTATAAGCTCAAAAAAGTTGATTTTGCATGCTATAAGCCCTTTAAATCACTGTAGACGCCTCCCAAATATCTTTACCTACAGTTCAGGGGAATGTTTACATGTACAGTATTTTCTGCACCGTAGGATGCGCCAGATCATAAGGTGCATCGTCAATGATTGGTCTATTTCTGAGCTTTTGCCATAAGTAAGGTGCTCTACACTATAAGGCACATTAAGTGAGACAAGAATCAGACTATAATCACCATTTCATAAGTTTTTTATTTTGTTAATTTCTAAATTATATTCTCGTAAATTCCATCTTTGGAAACACATAAAATATTTGAACAGTTGTTGCTAAGATCAGACACCTTTTCATTGTATGAACACTACAGGGTGCAGACCAATTGTTTCTTATTGATGTAATTCATAGATCTCTGTTGTTCATGATATTCCCCATGGAAAATAAAGATGGACGGAGGAGCAACATGGTCATTTTACTGTGTGTAGCAATTTCGATAGTTGTGAAAATTTGTGTTGTCCATACTTTAAGAAGAGCTAAACATTAAGAAAGGAATAAAAAAGATTGACATCTAAACAGAGACAAGTCAGTCAGTCAGACTTTATTAACTGTGTTCATAGTCATTCTGGAACTTGTTTGTAACATGCTACACGTTAGCTGCGTAAACACATTTACATTGACACCCAATCTTGTTTGCAAGACAAACTGACATTTTGACAGAGCGCCGTGAACCTCTAAAATTGACTATGACATCAGTGAGCAGAACCAGAAATAATCCATACATAGGGTTCTCTACATTATAAGGTGAACTGTCGGTTTTTGAAAACAATCAAGGCTTATGAGTGCACCTTGTAGTGTGGAAAACGGTATATTGTGGTCCGATTGCATCAATATGAGAAACAGCCATGCAAATTTTTGTGTGTTGCTTTAGCTAGTTTAGTTTAAAGCTGGCACATTGCAAAATGTAATGTGCACGGGCAGACGACAACACTAAGTGAAGCTATTCCCAGATATTCTACTTCCTCAGCTGTTTGTTGCACCAAACTCAGCAGGATTAAAGAGATCACTTTATCTTCTTTTCCTTGCTGGTGTAGGTAGGTTACTGAACAAACATGTGTGTACATATGTGTGTGTATTGGAGTGATGATTCTGGGAGGTATTGTACAGATGGCACAATGTGACAGTTTGTCTGACTGTGGTGAAGAATGCGAGATTCAGCTGTTGGCCTCTCACTCCGGTTCTGACCTTTTGTGCCTGTAATCACCATCTGGCTGCATCTCATTATGGCAAACTCATAGCTTCTCGCTCTCGAGCTGCAGACAAAACAATTACTAAACCCTTGAAAAATAAATAAATCAATGCTCTCTGACTTCACTAATAAAAGATGACACCCCTCTCAGGGTGTTTTGCCTCTGACAGAGCTCCTGCTGTCTGTTTTTTTCATGCCGGTCCTTACTTTTGACCTCTTAAGGAGTCTTGTCAGCAGACTGAATTTGTCACAGGAGCAGCAGTGTCATCCCTCTGTGGTTTGCATGTGTGACAAAGTGCAAAGGAGTTTCGGATAGCCAGGAGGCCTCCTGGTTTTATTTATAGGCTTAGTGTTAAAATAGCATTGGGCCGACAGTAGAAAGTCATTTACATTCATTGCTTCAGAATGCCATGGTAAGCAGTAACTATTGCACCAAAATTTTGTTTCAAGGCTAAGGGAGCGTCACATGTGAACACAAAGCTCTTGTTTATCATGCTCTCTCACTATATGGTTCCATACTTGTTTGTTCTCCATTGTTCACCCGCCTGGTGGAGCCCTAAAGGAGCTGCTACTGTGATGAACCCATTAAATGAAACTATGGATCTGCAGCTCCCCTTGACATGTATTTTTTTTTCCTCGCTCAAATGAGCAGTTTTGCACTCAAAAAACTTAGCAAAGGAAAGGAAAAGCATTTTCCCCCTTGAATCTTTCATTTTGGGACTTTCTGCAGCTGTATTCCATTCTAACCCCTTAGTGCTTTATTAGTTCAACAAAATCATGACTTTTAAACTTCTTGAGTTAGTCAAAATAAGAATATATTCACAAGTGCAAGAATTCTGTGTTATTTTAGTCATATAATAAATCTAAGACAGGTGAAAAGATTCCTGAAGCTTCCATTATGTGTCACAATTTTCAGGTAAATTAACTTAAAAAAAACTTTAAAAAATCAAACATCTCATACAGCTCCTCTTGTTTTAAAGACATTGTTAATTTGCTGGTTTGTAAAAGTCATGAATTGAATAAGGATTCTCATGATGGGGTTAACTTATCCAAATGATGCAATTAGTTATTAAAGCCTGTGTTTGTTTAGTTGTGCACCACCACAGATCTTAAACTGATAGTTTGAGAAGAGAAACGTTTTGAATGAGGAGAAAACACAGGACAACTTTCTTCTTTTGATTCCAACCTCCTTTCTGCATGTCTAGCAGCTTTCTTCTTTAATGTTTTTTAGTCTTGACACCTCAAACGAATCAGTGACTTACCGACTTGAAAAAAGTTAATTTCAGAAGCATCTTGACGATAGGCTGCACGGTGGCGCAGTGGTTAACGCTCCTGCCTCACAGCAAGAAGGTTCCCGGTTCAAGTCCTGGCTGGTGGACCTTTCTGTGTGGAGTTTGCATGTTCTCCCCGTGCATGCGTGGGTTTTCTCCGGGTACTCCGGCTTCCTCCCACCGTCCAAAGACATGCTTCATAGGTTAATTGGTTACTCGAAATTGTCCCTAGGTGTGCATGGGTGTGTGATTGTGGCCCCTGCGACAGACTGGCGACCAGTCCAGGTGTGTACCCTGCCTTCGCCCATGAGTAGCCGGGTTAGGCTCCGGCAACCCCGTGACCCCGAAAGGGATAAAGCGGATTGGAAAATGAATGAATCTTGACGATATCTAAGCCAGGCGAAAGTTGAGAATTAACAATGAATCTGCTGATTGGATGATTGGATTTGGACCAAACGTAACCAGAACTACAAATTTTCAGAAGCAAAACTGCTGCTCACTTCCAACTCAGAAAGAGTTTGAAACATTAACAGAAAGGGGATGAATAACAAGAGTCCAAACTGCTACTCAAAGCCACAAAAGCACTGCTGTCCACCTTCAAATTAAGCAGCTCAGTCAATCATGGTACTAGAAAGAGATGAACACCAAGGCTTTTCATCCAGAAATCCAATTCAAACACATAAACAGTTTGTCATCCAAAAATTGGCTTTAGCAAAAAGAAAAAAGTAGATTATTATAATTTCCCTTTTCTACTAAAAAGTGTTAAAGTCATGTATGTTCAAGTTCAACTGGTTTAGGATTGACCAATGCTGAACTAATACAGCTCATGTTTCCCACAGATGAAATACTCAATAATATAAAAAGAAGAAATACACGTTTTGAAAAGACTTCAAGTTCAACTCTGATTTTACTCAAAATTGTACATCTGAAGACACGCTGTCCGCATGTTCACCGATCCTAACACGTGTAGGGGAGGGTCAGTTTTACCTCAGTGTTGCAACACCTCTTACTTTAACGTTTATGTAAGTGAACTGGAAGTGAGGAGATGAGGCTCTGCAGCTCTCAACGTAAAACATTTGCATGTTTTTATCTTGAGTTTTAGCTGCTATTCTCTGTTGTTGTTGTTGTTCAGATCGGTCACACTTCCATCATTTGTGTTGGGTTTTGTTGCTGGAGTTCCTCAGATAAGGCATTCCTTAACATTTGATATGCAGTGTTTGACATTCTCACACAGATTTTAAAGGTATTTTAGGTTGTCACTCTGAGTGTCAGGAGTTAGAGCTCTGTCTCATCCTCCTCTGGTCACCAGCAGGAGCTGTCTCCAGAGTACTAAACTCACTACACCTCTCCCAGCAGCCCCAGTGCACAGTCCCCAGATGCGTTCAGTTCAAAGTGTTGCTTTGTGCCACCCTGCCTGCATTAGCGAGCATTTCTATCTGGACCTGATCTTCTGTTTCTGACCTGGCTTGTTCTCTGATTGCCTGCCCTGACCTCTGCCTGTCTGACTTGGATTTAGCTTTGTGGACTTTTTGCTGTCTTTCTGTCTGAACTATTAAACCTGCTCCAAGTGGAACCAGCTGTCTGGCTGTTTGATACTAAGGTTATCTAAGCCAAAAATACGTTATGATCACTTTAAACATTGGTGGTGTGAATTCTTCGGAGCAGCACACTTTAGGTGTCCTTCAGGAAAAAAGGAGCCATTTTTTTTACAACGTGAGGAGCAATCAGAACAACAGAAAAAATTTAACTCTATAGGATTTAACTCTATATTGTAAATAAACAGCTTTAGTTGGTGTTAGCTCACGAAGCACAAACACATTTATCGTAGGTGTTTTGGCAATTCATTACTCCTTTATTTACCTCTTTATTCCCTATTTATATCAATAATCTCCTCTTTACATTACTGGTGTTTTCCTGAGCAACAAACCACTTTTTAATTTAAATTTCTCGGTAAGGCTGTACTTCTTTTTCTGCTCTGTGCCATTTCTCATGTTCATGCGGTCTAATTGGTAGAAGCCTTAATCGGTCACATCCAGAGCCATTTAGCCTGCTCTTGTTGATAACGGCTCCTGGAAATAAAACATTAACTCAAAGTTTCCAAACTAATTTGCTTTTTTAACATGTATTTGTTTGTTTCTGTTTTGTTTTTCTTTGCCCCACAGCAAATAATACTATCATTTTACATTTACTTTCTTTTCAATTTCCTATTAAGATTTTTTTTTTCTTGCAAATACCAAATAATTCTACCAGTGAGCTTTAGCAGAATCTATTTCAACTAATTCATTCAGATTGAAGAATTTTTTTTATAACTGTTTTTTTTGTTTCAAAATAACAAATTTTTTATTTGTTTAATCTTGTGTGTGGGTATGCAGATAAAAAAAATAAACTATAGTGTTAATTTTGTCTTTATACCTGAATGAATGCAATCGTTCTTCCTGTAAAGTGTTGAAAGCTGATTTCTTCTCAGCATCATCATATTTTTATGAATCTTTTCTGTCTTTATGAAAGGAAATCAAACTGAATTTGCTTTAAATACAATTAAATGTCTATTTATTTGCACCATACACTAAATTAATTGTTTACTTTCATTTTCTAACAATTATTTTTTGGTTCGGTCTTTAAAGTTCCCCTGTGACAACATTTTTGAAAGCTTGTGAATTCCACTTGTTCATTCTGCTTTAATCTGTACCTCATGGCAAAATGTGATGCAAATTTCGGCGCACTCATTATTTATCCTGTGTCATGAACTATTACTACTGTGATTTTTGTGCTGCTGTTTTTGGTTTCTCCTCCCGTCTTCTCTACTGTCTGAGTGCTCGCTCTCCTCTTCATTACTCCTGTTCTGCCAATGACAAGAGCTCCGTTTTGTGCAACCTACTCAGCGTATTGATTCGCCCGCTGTTTTTTGACCCTGCTTTGTCTCCTGGATACCTTTGCCTGTCTGGTTGATCAGCACTATACCAGGCATTTTTTTAAACAAGCTGCTGCTGAATGACCCGGAGTCATCCTTTCTAGTCCAGATTATTTAATGTGTTGCTCTAGTCACCTATTATCAAATCTGTTTATCAATAAATATTCACACAATTTACAGATATTCTTCTTGAGGCTCACAATTTGTGTCACATTGGCATGGTTGATAGTCATAAAGTGTGAGAAAGTTCAGATTTTTCAAGTGTTATTTTAAGGAGATTTATAAGTGATGGGAAAGCAATTAGAGAGTATCATGTTGCTTGTGATTGAGGCATCAAATCAGCTCCACTTAACACTACCCTTCACTGATTGTGGTATTGGTGCAAAAAAAAAGTACTTTGGTTCCATCAACATTGGACATGTCCAGAGGCTGATTGCATCGTGCTAACAGATCTCTCCTGTAATTGCCACTTCTGCTCGAGCGTCTCCTCTATGGGTATTGCAACATTGCATTACAGGACTCATATCTTGCTTCTCCTCATTTCTGTGTTTTTAGGTGTTCCAGAAGAGAACTTACATGGCCTGCACACAATTCCTATCCTCGTGTTCTCTGAAGTGCAGTTTTTCTTCATGTGCAGTTTCCGCTGTGCTGCGCATTGTGAACAACACTTAAAAACATGGAGCCATTAGCACTGACCTTGCCAGGCACTGTTTGTGAAAGGGGTATTGAGAGAAATGCATAATCTAGGTGGAAATAAAGAGGGATTTTTGATGTTTTGCAGCAGTTCAAGTTTACTCAAAGCTTACTGGGGCCCTCTTCTGGCTATTAGATGTAACTGCATATGTGATTCTCAGCTGTTCAGTTGAACATGTTAGTGTTTCCTTAATTTAAGCTTTCATGACGTTTTATAAATTTTCAAAAACATCCATTTGTTTTACTATTTCTTATTTATATTGCCTCATCATTGCCTCATTGCCTCCTAGGAGGTCCAATGAGCTTCATTTAGTCCGGGTGCTTGGGCAACTGCCTCATTATGTAGCCACAGAGGGGCATAAATCTAGATCTCCTTGTGCCAGTCCCCAGCCCAGATAAAACATAGGGTTGTGTCAGGAAGGGCATCTCACATAAAACTCTGTGCCAAAACACCTGTGCAAAGCAGAGCAGCAAAGCTACTTTGCTGTGGCAACCCCTGAAGGGATGAAACCAAAAGGTGAATAGAACATTTGATTTCTCAAATCAAAGGCAGTTTGGGATCTCGCTTCATGCTGTGCTGCCACACTTTGATCCACTCCACTGTGGCCCTCTTTAAATTTGATGAAAATACAAAAACACATATTTCAAAATTTAAAAAAAAACAACTAAAGGTATTAAGCAAATATTGTTTTGCGCAAAACAGAGTCAACTATGCAAAGAATGAATGCTGATAAGCTTGATGCATTTAAAATGTATCCAGTTTCAGCTGTTAAATTGCTCATCTTATATGATTCATAAAAGATTTATTTTTATAGGAATTTACAACACATTTTGGATTTTCAAGATTTGATAATTTTCAGACCAGATATTATACCTCAGCCAAATTCTTCCCCTACCCCTGTGGCTTCTACCTACCCCTCCAATTGTTGGGTCATTTGGAGCTGTAGTGATATCCAGATTTTTTTTTTTTTAAGGGTAAGATGTAGGGACTAGGGGCTGTGCATCCCTTCACCGCGAGGGTGATCCGCGGTGCACTGTGCCATGAAGGAGAAACACATTTCTTCAAGTGGGCTCTGAAGCACAGAAGTTTACATTTAAATTTAAGTAATGACTTGTTGTTTTAGCATGACTTTTTAAAGTTTCTAAAACTGATGTTGCTGTGTATTTTTTGAGAGCTGGCAGCTATGAGCTTACGAAGATGACCGGCGACTATTGTCATTGAGGGTTACTAACAGCCGAATTTGAAGACACTATTTTTCCACAACTCTCCGCTTGGAGTGCTAAATGTAGGGGTAGGGAGAAGCTGGAGGGGTAGGGGAGGAATTCGGATTCAGCCTAAGTCACAAGGCTTATGCAAACCAACTTGATGTGAAACAGCTACGGCGACAAATAACAGATACGGATAATTTTCTAGACCAGAAGATAGCTCTGTTGCTTCCTTCTACTTTTCATGGACTACCTAAATGTAATGAGTTAAATCTAAGTGTTAAAATTAGTGAAGTCAATGGAATATTCCTTAAACATGTGGAGGTGGCTTCTAATTTTGGAAATTTTAATACAGTAAAAATACAAAAACATAACTCTTGGAAAACACATTTTGATGGAAAAAATAAACCAAGAAACCCTTAAAAACCTTTAAAAAACAACACAGGTTTTTTGATTTTGTCTAAAAACTGCATAATCATAGTAAAAAGACCACTGGGAAAAATGTTGTAGTGACAAAAAAATAGAACTGGACTAGGACTTTAAATTACATTGTCCAATAACTATGCTTAATGTGTTGAAGCAATGAAGAGTTCATGAATGTTTGCAATACAAGATTGGGTAACACTCACCACTCACTAGACGTTTATATGTAAATATATCAGAAAAAATCTTCCTCAAATCATAAAAAAATGTTTTGGTCATGGCGGCACATTTTCAAATATCCTGCACTGTCCTTGCAGTTAGACCTCTTTTTTTTCTGTGAACAGGCAAAATGTCCAAACTATTCCTGATAGACAGAAAAGCAAAACTCCAGCAGCCTCTTCCAAATCTGTGGGTAGAATATATTAAAAAATAAAACTAACAATGATTATTTTTTCTCTGTTTATACCTTTGTTTTTTGTCTATGGTTTATACCAATAAGAAAAATAAATCAAGTTGCAACTTTATTTTGAAATTATAAAAGAAAAGAATGTAATAAATCAGTGAAACTATCACAAATGAAATCCAGAATGAGCTTCTTTTCTGTTTTTTCAGCAGCTACGTCAATATCAACATTACAATGGAGCCTGTCAGAGAGGGCAAATGACTGAGGGTTATTAGAATCCCTTTTAGACCAGTGTAAGTGTGCTGGGTCGACAGGAGTCAACCTGCCTGGAAGTTTTCTCCGTCATCAAAGGCAGATTGGTCCCAGTGAGAACAGATAGTTTTTATCCTAAGTAGCACAAAAAAATCACTAAGCAGCACCAGCTCCCTAAACAGTCTTCCAGTGATCAGAAAACTATGCTGATAGACTTTCTTCCATTAAAACCCTGAGATGTGTGGTTTACAATCTGCAGTGACCAGGAAACTGCTCCTGGTCAAACTGAGGTTGTGCTCATAATGTTGTTCCCCCCAGAGGAGGTCAGAACAATTTCTTTAGCTCAGTATTTCAGGGTGAAGGGAGGTTAGAAAAAAAAAGGATAAAGGAACTGCTATTTATGAGCCATTTTGAGGATGGCCATTGTGCCTTTTATTATTTGCAACAAATCATTTCAGGAACTTGAAAAAAGGATGGCTTTTCCGTGCTCGATGAACCGCATAATTTGTTCTTTCTCTCAAACCAGTGGTCAGGCTTTAGCCAAGTTTACAAATAATATCCCCCTAAAAGTGTTTAATTCTCCCCATATAAGAAGCAAGTAAAGGGGGAATCCCCCCCCATTTAACAAAATGAATTTCAGGCCCTGTATGTGACCATCCAGTGTGGTAGAATGTTCTAATAATGCTCCCTTTGTATTGTTTTGATATGGCAAAACAACAGTGGGCTGAACTTCATGAAACGTAAATGTGAATGGATTTGTCACTAATTCTTATTTACTTGTTTGTACACATATTTAATTTACACTTGATTATCTTACAAAAAATACAGGGAATCTGGAAAACTTCATCTGCACTGTTCAGCCCTCAGCTACTTATCTCTGAGTCGCACTGATTGAGTTTCTGACTAAAGATGTCCTGGATTCATTTTAGGTCATTGAATTGGATTGTTCAAAATGAACTAATATCGACTATGAATTGTATCGTCATCCGCAAATGATGACATGAATGGAATTGTTGTTAATGTATAATGCTAATGTATAATAAATCATTCCAAACCCCACCAGTAATTGATAATATCTTTTCATTTCTAACAGAACTGGAGTCTTGGTGGAAGAATGACATTAACCAGAAGTAATGCTATAGTAAAGGGGATTTTTCTGTGATTTGTTGTGTGGCTGTAACAGTAAATATTGGAGTCATGAAACTGTTATATATCATTTTCTAGTCATTTGTGCAGCACTTTCCAAGCCTTTTTTTATTAGTAGTAGTTGCAATTATTGTCATGAAAATTACACCTAATTGTATTCTCTTTTTACACGGTCTCGCTTCTACAGAGTTGCACAACTCACCAAAAAAATAAATAAATAAAAAAGACTGGGATTGAATTAGTAACTATCTCGGGATTATTTTTACTTGAAAAATTAAACAATCTTAGTCTACAGCTTGGATTAGGTCTTGCCGACATTCCATATTCTTGTCTAAATCTAATATCCCCCTATAATGACTGTAGAATGATAAATGACTGAAAGCCTATTACACAGGGGGTCATATCACCAAGCACGAATGACATCCAGCCTCACGCAGGCACAGACAGTTCAGAGACTGTCTCAGTGCTGCGTTCAGGCTTCACAACACCAGCATGTCAGTCCGACTCTTTAATGGAAATGGAGGCAGTGTCAAAAGCAAATTAATAGCTCCAATTTCATAGTCAGAACTCTTCAAAGCTTGATGTTGTATCATAATTTATGAGAAAGAAGAGCTTCTGCGTCAAAGAGAAGAAATAAATTAATGCATTTCAGTAATAGCAGGGCAAATTAAAATCTTCTTTCAGCTCAACACTGTGAGAAAAATGCAGATGACTTTCATGTCAAAAATATTTCCAACTTGTTCTACTGCATTTTTTAACTGCATTTCACAACTTTCCTGTATGTGTTTGTGTCCTTGGTGATTTAATGCCAAAAGCTGACAAAAGTAAACATGTCTAGCATACATTTAAAATGTTAATTCCAAAAAAACAGAGTTTGTTCATGTGGTTGCTGATTTAAGAGGTTTAGGAGCTCTTTGAGAAAACAAAGATTTTGCTGGTAGATATTTGGTTTTTCAAGGCTTTTCAGCAAAATGCCACATCTCTTCAAAGGACTATTATCATCAGAATTTTTGAATTAAATGATGCTGCTCTTAATGGAGTTGAACAGACATGACAGGCTTAAGTCACGGTGCATTACCGGTGTAAGTGACAGCATGAAAGTCAACAGATAATGTCACATTTTATCCTAACAGTCTGTGCTGATAAATAGCTTCTTTTAAGATCAACAATGACTGGACATTTAATTGATGTGTTTGTTTGAGTTTTTATGCACAGCCTCCACTTTGTGTGGTGAAGGCAAAACAAAATGAAGGATATCTTCAATTTTAGGTTCTAAAAGGGCCACTTTACAATCAAGGTAGCATCAAAATACTTTCTTTGCAGTTAACAGATTAAATCAGGCTACTCAAATTATCAAAGTTGTGATTTACTATTGATCTATAAAAGTGACCAACACATCATTTTAAAGGGTTTACAGTGTCATTTCCATACTGCACAAGCAAGTGGCCACAATGGAGAGCAAATCTCTGTTTAAATACAAAAATCAACATCCAGCAAAATCAGAAAGAGTGACAATCTGCTAAGGGATTGAAAGAAGAGGAAAGTGACAAACAGAACTACTACAAGCTCAAAACATCTATTATCATTAGCAAAACATGTTTTTATAATTATGTCACCTCTTAGGATCTGGTGTCCACATGCGTGGATATCACATTTTGGGTTATATTACCACAATAGTTAATTCTGTTTAACTGACTACATGTTTAAAGGGTTTGCTCACATATTAGCTTGGGTCTTAAGAGGCTTTTAGAAAACTTCATAACACAATAAGATTTTTAAAAAAAAGTTTAAATGGGATTTATGAAAAGGTTGGTTTCAAACTGTGGGTGTTTTGAATGTTTGAACTCTTTTGCAAACAATAACTGTACAATAACATGTTTGCTTAGATAAGGGAATACTTAATTACAAGTTTATTCTCAATCAAACAAAGGAAAATCGCCATGTAACCTGTCATATTTTCTCTTCCCAGAAGACCGTTGTAAAGTTTTGAATTTAAGAAAAAGAATATGGGGAAAAGGGTTTCTTGTTTAAAAAGCTGCTTTTTTAAAGACTTTTTTTCATTCTGACCAGCTTTTAGTCAAAGAATGCTTTTATGGCATTATGCTTAAATGTTCAAAAGTTCTTTTAAAGTTATTTGATCCTATTAATTTTAGTTCTTTTCTCAAAAACAATATGATTAACCTTTACAAGGCAGTTTAACTCTACATAAAAGCAAAGTTGATCTGTGGATTTTTGATTTTTTTAATGTTTTGAGATTAAGCTTTTGGATATGACATTTATAATGGGCCTTTAAAAGCTACATTGTATGGGATGAAGAGAAGAGGCGGATGTTGTTTCTACATATTAAGTGTTTGGGGTTTCTACTGTTGTTGCAGAATTTTGGCATTTTATCATCATTTTTGTTCTTTTAACAAACCTCAACTGAAAATCCTTAAACTCCAAAATGATGTTTGATGGCTACTGCAAATGTGCATTTCTTTTTTCAACAAAAGATTTAAGGGTGATTTGATTTACGTGTGTCTTGACATTTTCTGTTTTGATGTGGTTTGAAACTTTTAATGACTTCATCCTGACTGACTGCACTGACTGGTTCTTGGAAGATAAGGGAACGTTTAAGAGCATCTAACATTGAAAAGTATGCGAGCTGAAGGAGGCAAGTGGTAAAAATTGAATAGATATTGAAAACTGCATTTTTAATGCACAGCAATCACCTGAACAATCTTGTCTGAGAATATATTCCCAGTGAGAGCAGATGGCAATATTATGCAATTTCACTGTGGCAGAGGAAAACATAAAATGAAGAATATGCAGATGAGTGTAGCATCAGAGGAGAGCAAAGGAGAGGTCTAAATGCTTGGTATTTAACCTTTTTTTTGCATGGTTAATAATTGTTCTTTCTTTTTTTATTAGCTTTTCCCTCATCTTGATGCAGAACACAATCTTAAAAGTCTAATAAATGAATACAAATGGATAGATTTCAACATTTGACATGATTTTAAGTTAGATATTAATTTGCCTCCAAGCACAAACCTATACAAGGGTATATAGTTTGTATAGGTTTGTGCTTGGAGGCAGAGCACAAACCTATACAAGGGTTCAAAAGCTTAAAGGAAGACATTTAAAATATTTATTTAAAAATAGAGAACAATTTTCAAAAAAAAGAGAAAAAGAAAGGACCATGTGGTGTGGATTAGACTATGGCTTTGTTTGGACGCCACCAGGTGGCAAAAAGGAATTTACAATCAATCTTGGCAGCTCAAAGCAACAGTGTCTGCTCTGAAGAAAAATCTTCTGTTCTTTGTAATTTAGGCACATAAAGCAGGAAACGGTCCAACAAAGAATTACTGTCATGGCAGGAGGAGAGGATCAGTCAACGCTAAGTTGAAGCAACTTTTTATCGACTTGCAGAGAGGCTTTAACAATGAATGCACTGAAAGAAAGTGCAGGAAGGGATTCTGTTTATACTCATAGCCACTAAAGCCAACATAAATTTAAGAGGCGCTGATGATATCATTCACTTTTTAAATATCAGCTGTGATTAGATTCTGTCATGTCAGTGTCTTTCTTGCATCAGTTTATCATGTGCAGACAAGATGAATCCACACACACTGTGCAGCAGTCAGAAACATTTGTGCCGAATTAACCTCTGAAATGCACATAACCTCATGAAAATGTGTGCTTAAAAGGAAAACTGGGTTGGAAAGAAAAAGCAAGCCGTGCAGTGTTCCATCTATCAGTGCCTCCTTCACACTTGAGCCATCAATTATTCACACAAGCCACCAAAAATCTATTTCTTCATGCACATGCATTCATGAGTTTCACTTTTTCAGTCATACGCAAGGATAAAGACATTGAAGTTGATTGCTGATGTAAAAACATGGACGAGACATTTGCCTGAACTGGGTCAGAAGGGCTAGATGGTTTAGATGGTTCAGCAAAGGATTAATAATTTGAAGAAATCTAGCTTGTCCACACATATTCACTGAAATTGGTGTTTGAAACTATCAAAAGCAGTTGATTTTTTACCTTGAATGTAAACTTGTACCTGCTTGTATATTTTTCAAAAAAGTTGTCTTTATAATAACATTTTTTGTTTAGTTTAAACCAAAGTTTCCCCCTTTTCCAAACTATTTTTAGTTAAATTGGGTGAGTTAAATATGTTATTTTTGGAAAAGAAAAAAAGTCAAAGACAAAGACAATTTTTTTCTAAATAAAGAATTGAAGGAATTGAAATTTTAAAGGTACTGATAATAAGTGTTTTTTTCTTATCAGGTTAAACAAAACTGACAAGATAAAATTAATGTTTTTACCAGAGGGACAAAAATACTTTAAAAAGGTGGACTTTTCATGACTCCCACCCCATTTTTGCAATGCTTTCTTGTCTTGTAAAGCATGAATAAAATGGTATTTCCTTTTAAGCATATGTTTTTTTTCTTTTATTCCCAGAAGGCTTGTCTTATTCTTTATTCTCTCATTTATTTTTCAATAATTCCACTTCTCCTAAGGAACAGCAAACATGCTGGTGTACAAATAATAGATAAATGACTCCTCTTTCTAATGACTTTTATTATGTCTCTCTTCATTTGCCACCAAATAAAAAACTAGTAAATATTTGATAAAAAATAACATCAATGCAAAAATAAATCAGCTTTAATTTGTGTGTTGCAGTCTAAAACTGTCTGTGCAAATACAGAAATTCTGGTACCATCTTAGTTGCGATATAATTTATGCAAGGTGCAATGACTGATTCAGATTTAATAATATATTGTGGTGCATTAATTCTGGGAGGATATTTACATAAAAAAAGTTCTTACTGAGCACAACTACAACCATGAAATATTTAAAGTGAGATACTCAAGCTGCAGAAAGCTTTAAAAAAACAAACAAAAAAAGACAAATAAGAATAACAACTTTCTAAAGCAACCCCAAAAAGCACAAAAACACATATACCTTGGTATTTATTACATTATTCCAAAATTCTGCATGCATTAATATTACACCAGAAACAGATGTTTTTTTAATGCAGACGTGCTGTGACTTCTGCCTAACATGAGTCATAGGATGTTACAGCAGCTCTTGTTGTATTTTTTAAGTGTCTGTGGGACCTTTAACACCTGAGTTTGCTTTGGATAACACTTTTTAATTTATGATGTCATGCTTAGTAACTGAGACAATTGCTTTAATGAATACTGTATGTTTCAAACTAAAAACCTTAAGAATACTTGTTAAGAATACTTGCAGCTTCTTAACATAGTTGTTGGGTTTCTTGTATTTTTTTAAAGCAGAGTCTGTAAAACTCAAATTGTACAAACAACAGAAAGACAGCAGGAAGCTGCTGAACACTCAAAAGCAATTTACAGTGGATGAGACAAACAAGAGAGCTTACATTTCTGCCGGATGTCTGAATCTGTAGTGCGTATTCATTTATTTATTTACTTTTAACCAAGCGCAGTCTCAAAGCTTGAGTTTAACTGCTGAAGAGAAACACTTGTCGCCACCACAAGCTGTCCAGTTGTGAATGCATGACTTGATCCTCAGAAAACACCAGAGCTCAAAGGACGCATGGGAAATTGTTCAAGTTTTACACAAAAAGAACCCTAGCCTACTTGCTATAATGATAACATTCATTATTTTGCCCTGCTAGTCTATCAATTAAAAACTGAAAATTCTATCCCTATTAAAACATAAAAAGTAAAAAAATGCTTTTGTGCATACATAATTTAAATAAATACAATTTTAATGAGCAAGTTTTCAATTCTGGGTGTTAATACTGCATTTTAAAAAAGGCCAAAGATTTCAAATGGCTTTCTTCCATGTGTAAATCTTACCTTTTAACCCCTTGATGCCTGGATTTATTTCCAGGTATAAAAATAATATTAATTTCACTTTTTTTTCTTGGCGCTGGGCTACTATTGGAAGGTATATGGTAGTTACATTTGTGCCAAATCTTATGAGTTATAGTTTTATTATTTCAATGAAAAGTAAGGAATTTCAGGAGAAAAATCTCCAGTGCTGCAAAGATTTGAGTCAGATGTTCCTCCTTCATAGCAACCCAAAATTAACACCTATTAAATTATTTTTATTTATTTATTAATTAGTTTGTTTGCTTGTTTGTCTGTCTGTCTATTTAAATTGTAGTTCATCAGGTCTCAGCAAAAAACATCTACTAAGAGTGTGACAATGATTTGATTAATTGATTTCTATTCCTATAGTTCAACCAGATTGATCTGTCTGAGGCAAGTCGTTTATTCAAATCAAATCAAATCAAATTAATCTATAGGCCTACTGTTAAAAAAATGTTTCAAAATTAGATTAATCGATTGAAAAATACCATACGGATTGAGGCACAGTAGGGTTATTTTACTTTAATGTAAAAACGACCAAGTGCCATCACACTAAAAATTTTGAATTTGCACAGTTGGTTGTCTGACACAAATCCCAAGTTTATACATTTGCAAACTTAGTACATGATATCCCAATTAGTTGTTCTTTTTATTTATGAAATGCTCGAATTGCTACTTTTTATTTCTAACTTAAATTTGAGCCTTATTTTTTTAGTTATTATTTTTCCCCTTTCAAAGTAAAGGTACTTTCTGGACCGTCCAACCACGCGCTCGCACAGTGAAGGTGTAATGACTGTAGTCGTGGACAGGGGGCGACACCGAGCAGCTCAGGTGGGTGAATATTCTCCCAAGCCTTAGACAGTTAGTTGAGAGCGGCGAGCAGCAGCAGCAGGGCTCACTTCAACAGAGACACGCAGAAGTAAAGGTGTTTTTGCGGAGGTTGAGGGGAGCAGGAGGGAGAAGAGGAGAAGAGCAAACTTGGACCGCGTGTGTCTGCGCCATGTCAGCCGCTGTCTGTCGGCGGGATGGCCAAAGGAGCGGGAGCTTTACTTGCACACGTCGCCTCCGTGGTTTCTTCAGCGGACAGTGAATTACCACCTGAAGTGAAGGTGAAATTTGGGAAAGAGGAGGAGGAGTGCTTTCAGCTTTCAGAAGAGGAGTCAGCGGATGTTTAGTCATGGAGATATCCGGGAGTCTTCGAGCCATACTCGTGTTGATATGGATCTTCCCAGGTAAGCTAATTAAACTGTTTAGCCACAGTGAAGCGGCATAACGGCCCGCGAGACATTTGGTAGCTCGTCAAATAAAGACAATCTGCTTAGTTATGCTCATAATTCCCCCTTTTAAGATTTTCATTTCACCCAAAACCTTTTTAAGATTCCACAAGACGCAATGGCTATTGCCTTCAACCCTTTGAATTCTCAGTTTTATTATTACATTTCGGTGCTTGGTTGGTGTCGGTAAAAGTCAAGTCTATAGCTGTGACCCCCGCGACCTGCTCACCTGTGTGAGAAACCCCGTGGCTTTGAAGCTGAGTTCAGGAGCATCCCTCGCGCTCACTCACAAGATTCAGCAACAGTTCGTTTACTTCTAAAGGTTCAGAAAAGATGTCTCTGAGAATAAAAAAAAAAGTTTCCTGGAGAAAGTTTGAAGAATAATGGAAAAAGTCATGTTTTTTTTCCAACCTTTTTTGTTGTTTCTTGAGTTACCATCTCCCTTAAGCGTAGAAAAAACTCGGTGGGAGCAGAGAATCATTCAGGTGACTGCAAAGGAAAACTATAACAACAATCCTAAAAGATCTCCTTTTCTAATTGTACCCATGATCAATATTATTTGCTGTTTGGGTTTAAAATTTGCTTCAGTAAAACCAAAGTTTTTCAGACTCCCAGTTTTTAGAATAAAAATACGTGTAATTAAATAAAATATACCACAACCCCAAGATGTGTAGTGAAATCAGTGTTGATTCATTAAGCAATATTAGGTTTTTAGATCAATGTTATTTATGCGGAAATGCCCTGTAAAAGGATGTGCTCCACTGACTGAATTAAAGTCTTGGAAGTTAAATACAGCAATGGGTTTGTGTCCAGAGGTTATCATAAATACCGGAGGGAAATGACACAAACGTTTAGCCATGAAAAAATAATAAATAGAATTTTTGTCTTTAGAGAAAATGAAGTTAGAATTCAGTCTGAAGAGAGACTATATTACCAAAAGTATTTGCTCACCTGCCTTGACTCACGTGAACTTAAGTGCCATCCTGTTCCTAACCCATAATGTTCAATATGATGCTGGTCCACCTTTTGCAGCTATAACAGCTTCAACTCTTCTGAGAAGACTTTCCACAAGGTTGAGGATTGTGTTTATAGGAATTTTTGACCATTCTTCCAAAGGCGCGTTGGTGAGGTCACACGCTGGAGGAGAAGACCTGGCTTTCGGTCTCTGCTTTAATTCACCCCAAAGGTGTTCTGTCGGGTTCAGGTGGACTATGTGCAGGCCAGTCAAGCATACCCACACCAGAATCTGTATCCATGTCTTTATGGACTTTGCTTTGTACACTAGTGCACAATCGTGTTGGAAGAGAAACGGGCTCCAAACTGTTCCCACAAGGTTGGGAGCATGGAATTGTCCAAAATGTTTTGGTATCCTGAAGCATTCAGAGTTCCTTTCACTGCAAATAAGGGGCCAAACCCAAGTCCTGAAAAACAACTTCATACCATAATTCCTCTTCCACCAAATTTCACACTCGGCACAATGCAGTCTGAAATGTACCAGTCTCCTGGCAACTTCCAAACCCAGACTTGTCCATCAGATTGCCAGATGGAAAAGCGTGATTCATCACTCCAGAGAACACATCTCCACTGTTCTAGAGTACAGTGGCGGTGTGCTTTAGACCACTGCATCTGGCGCTTTGCATTGTACTGTGGCTTGGATGCAGATGCTAGGCCATGGCAACCCATTCCATGAAGCTTTCTGCGCACTGTAGTTGGGCCAATCTGACAGTTTGCATGACCTATCACTTTGAGCTGTTGTTCTCAAACTTTCATTTTGTTATGATAGAGCTGACAGTTGACTGTGGAATATTTAGGAGTGAGGAAATTTCACGACTAGATTTGTTGCTCAGGTGGCATTCCTTGACAGTTCCATGCTAGAATTCACTGAGCTCCTGAGAGAGGCCCATTCTCTCACAAATGTTTGTGAAGCAGACTGCATGCTTAAGTGCTTGATTTTATACACCTGTGGCCAGGCCAAGTGATTGGGCCACCTGATTCTGAGCATTTGGATAAGTGAATACTTTTGGTAACAGTGTACTCACCACCCTCGGCAACGGGGGTTCCAGCAACCACTTCCAATGAAAAATTGATGTAAACGTGAATATGCGCTTTTTGGGCTTTTGCGTTCAAAACGCTTGCGTTCACACATAGCTACGCACATTTTTAAGACCATTTTCGAGCTCTGTACAAAAAGGCATAGCCATTGAATGCATCTTGAAAGTTAAACCACGTCAAACTTTGACTTATCAAGAACTCTGATTTGGTAGTGTTGTTTGGACGGCGTCCCTTTTAATTCATGAAGTGCCAACCGTTTGAAAATTGAACATGGAGGATCAATTGATAATTGTGGTTTGTGCCCGGCCAGAATTATGACACCAAGCCTTTCATATGTTGCAATAGAACTGAAAGAAAAAGCCTGGAGCGAGATTTGCACCCCTTCAACATTTCGCACCAAGCCTCTTCCAAGGTGGCATACATTCACTAATAAATAGAAGAAAAAGAAGCCCCATCCTGAGTGTGTAGTGTTAACACTATACACTAAACTCGCGAGGAACCCTCTTTTTTTGAAAATGCGTCCCATGCTTAGTGTGGACCTAACTTCACTCATAATTGGATCTTGAAGTGACGTTAAAATTTTGTTTCATTCATGAGCAAGTTTTGAAAAGAAAAAGTTTTACAAAAAAATCCCTTTAAAAGAAGGAAAAAAATATTTAAATAAAAAGAGAAATCAGTTTACATATGTAGAGTAAAAAGATATAATATAATACATATATATATAGTTTACAGTTGGAATATATAGAGAATAAAAATAATTTTCATTAAGTTTTTTTAAGAAAATGAAATAGCATAAAAGTATTATATAAACAGTATGAACACATCTTTAATGTCATCTAGCTGTAAACTTAAATTAAAATATGCTGAGAAAGCAAGGACAGATTTATTACAGGAGAGCAGATTTTCCCAATTCAACCTTCAGATGATTCTTTTTTATATGAAATCATAACAAAAACTGCCTAAAAGCATTATAATGTTTTGGATTCTTGTCATTATGTCATTGACAGTAAAGATGCAGCGCTCTCACGAAGGGGGGGATTTTTCAGCTCAACAAAGGCTGTGTAATGTTATTGATAACGTTTTATTCAAATTGGATTCACGTCTGTTATTGTATTTAGAAAATACAGTTTTTTTTTAATGTCCCATGAATTAAGTTTGTTGTATTTATTATGTCTTACAGTCCGCTCTATGAAAATATTCTCTGACTTTAAACCAGTTTGTGGTCACAAATTGGCGACAAGCAGCACAGCTTGTTGGCATGGCATTAGCATATAGCGTCGTAGCATAATGAGCATCAGTGTGTAACAACACTTTTTAAAAAAATAAACTCTGTTCGTGCCAAGGAGTCCATCCGTTTTATCCTCCATTTCTGTTCGGATCCCGTTAAAAACCGCCACATTCTGCTGCTCCATCAGCCTAAGCTAAATGCTACACAGAGAAGTGTATAGAAGCAACAGAAGTGGCGGTGGGGGTGGGGGGCGCTTTACATGTTGCGCGCGCTTGTAAATATTGTGCAACAAGCTTTTTTTTCCCCTTTTGACCTGCGGAAGAAGCTCCTCTGCTTGCTGCCGCTTTCATGTCTGCTCGTTGCGAGAGACAGACGGACGGACTGACTGTACTCCGACCAACGGAAGCCAAGTAAGCAGAGAGCTAGCAAAATAAAATCTCGATTTTCTAAATATAAATCGTCTAAAACAAAAAAAAAATCGAATTAATCGATTATATCGCCCAGCCCTAATGAGAATCTTGTTTCTTTAAGCTTCCTGTCAATTTTTTCTTCTGTTTGGCAAAACATGTTTTTTGTTCTCCGTTTAGAACTCATTGTTCTATGTAAAGGAACTTATATAAGGATAACAGACCATCATCCACCTGAACTTCACATTCGGTTATTTTAGATTTTGTAAGTAAAAATACACCGTTATATTTAAATAGTTTGATTTGTGTTAAGTTAAAATAAAATCAACCACATATTTGTGGTGAACTAAAGAGAAAAGACTACGTTTTGTTTTTTTCTAAATCTCAAATTGCCTCTTTCCTCAGCTAAGCAGCCTGTATCTCAAACACTGCCTGTCACAAACATGTCCTCCATGAAAGGAGTTGAGAAAATCCTGCTTGTATTTATGAAACGCAGCAGCTCAGCAGTTGCACATGGGAAGAACTGTGGCTAATTGGCCACAAAAATAAATCTGGTAATGCTCGACTGCCTTTAAAATTCTGTTTTGTACCAATTAGCACCAAGTAAGTCCCAGCTTTACTCAGTGGAATACATCCACACTAAAACTCCCAACTCTTCAGAAATCTCGGACTGCCTTGAGGTCAGTGCCAAGGTGACGTGGCGGGGCCGAACTCAGCACCCCTCCTCCATCTGATTGACTCCCACCTCCAACATATCATGATGTTGTCAGCTGATTATGACGGCTGGTTTTGTAATGAGACTGGAGCCACTTGGCCATGGCGCAAGCTGATGTTTGCGAGCCAGCTCTATCCCTTTTCAGAGAAGAACTCTCAGAGCTTAGAGTAATTCTGATTATGATTAACTAAACAAGAAATTAGTCGGTCACGGTCCAAAGTTGGAACAAGCAGCATTCCCTGCAGGATTCTCCATGAGAATTAAAAATCACGGCAAAGCTTTGGCAGCTATCACCAATTGCCAGAGGATGGAAATGGGGTCTCGGTCCATTTTGGGTTGCTTGCCGTGTGATGTTCTCATGTGGACTCGTTCTCACGCCAGAAATTGTAATTCGTTGGATAATTCGTTTTGTAATGCATAACGTTTTAGTTCTAATATTATCTATCTAAAATAAAAACTGTCCCTGTAAAATAAGGAAAAGGGAATGAGTTGTGTATTTTTATTCTAAAGGATGAAAGAAAAAATCTAAATAAAAAAAAAAGGTAATTGGTAAAAAGTCCAGAGAGGGTTCTTGGGTTTGTCTCTGTGCGCCACGCACCTAAATATTGTCTCTGCTTTGTGAAGTTTTAACTAGAAAACTAACTGATGCATATGGCTCTATTTACGTCCCTGTATTCATTCCTTGTTGTTTTGCACCTCTATAAAGCCATATTGTTTTTTTTCTCTTTATGTAAACTCAATTTGCTTTACCTGGAACACAACAATCCAGTAAGAAAAAGAAATGCTCCAAGAAAAGTGATTCTTTCTACTTATTTTTGAACTTAAGCTAATTTCCTCTACGTTTGTTTTACCATCGGCTTCCATGGCAACAATGTTCCTGCTCATTAAGTTGCATTGTATCTTTAGACAAAGTTTCAAATCTATAGCTTTTGAGATTTCAAGCAGATTTGAAACCAGAAATGAATTGAAAGAGGGGAAGAAAAGATTAAAAACTGAAAAAGTTTTGAAACTGAAGTTTAAAGTTTAAAATTTAAACAGAAAATTTGAAGCTGAAAATAATTAAGTTTATATTAGAATTGCAGAAAGTTTAAGACACTTTCATCTTTGATTAGCTTAACACCAATATCTTTTTTTCAATTTATTTTGAGCTTTACTTTGAAAACAGGACGCTTTACACACACTTTATTTTGAAGATTTGTTTACTTCCGATGACAGTAGTGCTTTACATCTGGCTTTGTTTTGGTTTATAAACTTAAAATCCAGGACTTTTCTGCATTTCAGAGCAATAAATACATTGTTCCAAAATTATATTTTTCTACACTCCAACTATATTTTTAAAGATTGCAAATCAGCGATAAACTTCTGAGGCTTCCCAGGTCTTTAGAAAAAAACAGCCTCTGAAATTTGTTTGCAAATTCAAGTCCTTTTGATGTGCAGCAAATGTCTTTCACAGAGCGAGGTAAATAAGTGGAACAGTGGGGTCGCAGCAGAAAACAATCATCTAAGACTTGAAGACGAGCTAGAAATAAAAGCAATGACGTGCTTTGATTGTGTCCATATTGTCTAAAGCCAAAAGGTTTTAGTTTTTTGTTTAGTTAAGCCATTCTTGAATTGATACTTTTAAGAACTCTGATTATTCTCAAGATTATATTGTGATATGTTTTTACATTTTTCACAGACTTCTCAATTTTTTCCTGGATCATGTAGCAGAAAAAGGTTGCCAGTGAGGCTCAGAGGAGCAGATTAGTTTGTAAATTAATGGTCCTATTGTGTAACTGTAAAATAAATCTTCTAAATCGAGGCTGCCAGATTTTCTAAAACAGAGAGCCAAGCTCCTCAGGTATGTTGGTAGTTATTTATGGGTTTTTTTTTCTCAATAATTTTTATCACTTGTGGTTTGCTGTCACAGAACACACTAAGGAAACGGAACAGAGAGAGTGCTGGGATTCAAACCTTCCAGGATGCAAACAAGAAGGAAGATGTAAAGATATTTTTGGAGGCTTTATTGATTTATCAAGTGATTTAGGGTCACACAAAAGAAAGGCGGAAAGTCGTATAACATTTTTTTTTATCAACTTTTATTCATATAATTTAAGTACAGTGTGTGTTATTGCTTACTCTTCCTCACAGAGTTTAAAGCAAAAAAGACTTGAGCTTATTGAGTATTTTTTTAAACATCATCAAATAAAAATTTGATAAATCATTTTGTCTTGTGGCTTAATTCTACCCCTGTGTATTGTAAAACCAAAATGCATTTGATTCCTGCTCAACTCATTACAGTGTTGAGCACTTGTAAAACAAGTTACATTTTATTCATCGACTTTAAGACACTCCAACTTATGTACAGGAAGCTCAACAATTCATTGGACTCTTTCCTTTAGTCAGTGTGTCAGCAGTTTTAACCTTTAACAGTAAAGTACTTTTTTCTGTACTTCTACTTCTATCCTGTTAGCATGTGCTATGGTCTAATATAGGGGGATTGTTCCGTATAGTTTGGAAACAAAAACAAAACAAAAAAAGATATATAGCAAGTTAAAGTTTTCTTTTTTAAATTAATTCCAATGTACATTGCTCCCTCATTAAATATACATTGAATCAGGATTTATGTCAAGATTTTTTAAAAATAAAACATCAAGGCATACAATCCTTTAGTACAGCATCTCAAACAAACGGTTATGTTAAGAAATCTTTTTGCTTTTGTTCTTCTAGCATGGATATCATGCATCTGATTAGTAGATCCAATCGAGCACACTGATTGATTTTGTACTTCATTTATGTGTCTGTTAAAATGATTTTGTACTTATAGGACGCACAAATGTATTATTAAAAGTAGTAAACTTTTTTACAGACAATATGTAAGCAACAAATCTAAAAAGTTCTAAAAATAACCTGTGATTGGTTAAATCTGTGAAGTAGAATTAAAGTTTTTCAGGACTCCTCACTGTTCTCAGACATATGAAATTATTTTTACAATTGTCCATTGTTTAAACTCTCAAAGTTTAAACCTTCATAGCAAAAATAAGTCCAGGGTTATAAAAATGAAAGCAAAGATCTGCTCACAATAGAATATTTAAAAAAATGTGGAAAGTTGAATGCATACCGTATAGCAGATGAGGGACAGATGAGATTGATTGACAAGATCAACAGCCAACCAAAAAGCAGAGCACGATGCACTGCTAAATGTAAAACAAAAATAAAGGAATCAAATTCGAGCTAAAAAAAATTTGTGATGAGACCACGAAAGGTGAACTGCGATATAATGAGGGAACACTGTAAAGCACAAGCGCTGTCATTTTTGTTCAATATGCATTTATGAAGTTAGAAGAGTATATGTATATCATATATCACTTTAAACAAAAATGAATTCATTGTTGTCTTATTGACTGGTCAAAACAATAATTTATCACACTATAAAATAAATGGGTAGAAAAACTCTAGACTTAAAAATAAAAAAAAAACTGTATTTTTGAATACCCAGCTATGTTTAAAGTGTAATGATCAGGCCCGGCCCTGAGCTGCATGGGTTGCATGGCACTTGGGGTTTCAAGCAATATAATGTAAATAAACAGACAAACCTGTGTGTTGAGCACGTTTTTCCTCCTCTTCCTTCTTTTTTTTCCCCTTAAAGCTGTCTCTGAGGGCTTGTTTTGCTGCTTTTTCACCCTTAAAGTTTTAAAGAGACACTAACAGCAGCAACATTGCCCCCCACCTAGTTCAGACAGTGGCAGCGTCAGGTAAGGAGAGTTGCAGCACCAGGCAAAGTTATTAATTACGTCAACATTTTGAGTCATTATTATATTTGTTTTTAAATTACTTTTTATTTTTACATAAAATGAGTGATCTGTCAAACTGTTAACACAAAAAAATAATATCTAATCATTGGGATTTTTCTTCAGCAGATGGCGCTCTAGGCGGCCACCTAGGTCGCCTATGCCCAGGGCCGGCCCTGGTAACGGTTTTGAGATTTTATGCCTTTTTTTTTTTTTTCCCACACAAATATCCTCATTTGTCTTCCCAGTTTGTAAATAAGCAAAAAAAATCTCACATGCAGCAGGGATCTCTTTTTCTCATCTGCCACTGTTAAATCAACAAAGTATTGTAAATCTCCTGAGCTCCGTCAGAGCCCAACTCATCTTTTCTGATAAACTGATAAATTGCCATCAGTTTCATGTATGTTACATTGGCGATGCCGACACCCACCTCTGTGTGGATGTTTGATCAGGGAGCCTAATTGACCACAGCCTTCGCAGAGCATCATGATCTAGCCAAAGCCCTATGTAGAGGGTGCAGAAAGACTGGAGAGATCTCAAGCGACAGGAAGTGTTCAACTCAAAACTAGGTCAGTTTAATTGACTAATGCTCTCTGCACAATAAAGAGAACATTGGTGAACAGAGATGTGTCCCCTCACACAACAGCTGCTACATGTTTGACTCTATTTACTGCAGTGAATGTCAAATTAAGTCATCCATGTAGACAGTCGCAGCGGTGGAGGTCGACAGGTGTTTATTGCAATTTTCTGTGGCAGCTTGCTGAGCTGATGTGACTTTCATGCGTGATCTCCTATGGATGTGCAAGTATGTTAAGTTGAACCAGTATAGTTTTTTTTTATTGTCAGGTTCATATATAGTAATGTGACGCCTTATTCTGTTGCATAAATAATTTCATTTTCTATAGATATTACATGCTACTGTCACAATTCTACACTCTGCTGTTTGTGTTTTACTTATAATATTCTGGCCATGTGCATTTTAGCTGCACATTTTTTCGGAAGTAAAAAAGATAAACTTAAGCCACAACGTTAAGCATTACACTTGTTAGACCAATCAGCATGAACTGACTTGTTTTGTTTAGTTCACTGGCTGCCAATCCACCACATTTCAACAGTTCAGTGCTACGGTCTTTTATTTATGAGGGAACCATTTAACACAGAAACTTAAGAATAACCTCCAAGAGAAGAAGCAGCCTGCTCAGTTGTTTTTAACAATTGATAATTCTATGAAATAAAGTACAAAAGTACAGAAAATCTGTAGAAGAGAAGTTTTTATTTTTTTGCAAGTGAAATGAGATGCTGCACTCTTACTTTGAAACTCTGGTCTGTTGTCCCTGACTATGATGGGCTAAAACAGGGGCAAACATGTTTTATTAATCTAGACATGACGAAAAGCCATGTAACTGTCAACCTTTGTTAGTGAATAATGGAAACAAAACTTTATTGGAGACTTAACATTTTAAACATCTGACTGTAAAAGGTGGTGGTCCAACATGTGTTATTAAACACTGACTTGTAAGTTCTGTTGGAAGTTTTAAACACAATATGAAGATAATGAATGTAAAGTTTTGGACAATGCCTAGACATTCCAGCTGAAAAATATTACCAGAATTAGGTTTTGAGTTTGTACATATACACACATTTTTTTAAGTGTCTATTCGCACATAGAGGGGGTTTGAATACTTGAATAGTTTGAATACTTTCAGTACCCACTGTAATTTTCAAAATGCGTGCAGCTAGTGCTGAACTTATTTCTTGGCCACACGGACCAAGATGAAGCGTTACGGTTAGCGTTAAACCACCAAATAGTTCCTGAGCGCGGCTGTTACTGCAGCTCATCCAGGGGATGGATCAAATGTAGGGAACACATTTCACACACATAGGTGCATGACAGCTAATAGGACTTAAACTTTAAGCTTAATTTTAAATATGTGCGGTCAACAACAAAATACAGCCTTGGACACATTTAAAATATGTTCAGGCAATGCAGCAAAGTGCATCTTGGCTGCACGTATTGCGTTTGGCCATCATGAATTTCCATCACTTTTTTGGTGGTTGCAGTGGAATACGTTCGAATAACATCAGCCTTATTTTTGTTTTTGTTTGCATTGAGTTGTGAATATTTTTGGCTAAAAATGTTGTGACTTGTGCGAACACACCTTTGATTTGATCCCCTACATTTAATTTAATTGGGATAAAATTGCTTTTAGAGTTGTCCCAGTCCAGTTGGGTGATTGGAAATTGGGCCCGATCACGTAGTCGATTACTCGATCGAAAATCAGATATTTTCTCTCGATCAGTATTGAAAATTTAATTTATTCTTATCATGATCAGTGTTTTTTTATTTCAAGCTTTTTATTCCAGATAAATACTCTACTAGAAGTCTGCATATCATGAACGGCTTACCACAATTTATTGCGGCACAGTTTGAGCAGGAGGCACACTAAAACAGCTCAGCTAAGCTAAGCTAGCAAACAATCAGATTTGAACTTCCTGAATCAATAACTTTTTAAAGTGACAGCAAGGGTCTCTATTGGGTTATCTGAAGGCAAACAACAATCTACAAATGCATTTAACAAAAAAGATTGGATATTTGTTTTAATGATAGCTTTTTTTTTTGGCTTTTAATTTTGTTGGAGCCTTGTAAAATAAGTTCTGGATTATTAGTGATACAGTTTGTAACACCATTGGAGAAGAGGAAAGTTTCCTTGTTGTGTTATGAGGACATCTGAGTCTTAAGGCAAACAACAATCTACAAATGTATTTAACAAAAAAGATTGGATATTTGTTTTAATGAGAGGTGCACTCTCCTGCTGCCAACAAACAGATGCCAGTAGGACTCTGCTATGAGGAGGGGGCAGAGTCGTTTAGAGCCAGTAGGCCCACCCACAAACCAGAATTGTATTTCTAATGAGCTTCTTCTTAAAATATGTCTTAAAATGTCAAAGGCCTTTTTTTGGCTAAAAACTGCACAGTTAAAACTACTGGGAGCAATTTTATAAAAGAAAAATATGGTTGGTGTGGGGATTTTAAAGGTTAAAATATAAAACAGCGTTAATAAAAGAAAAATAGAGGAAAAACAGATCTGTTTATTTTTTTTCTTCATTCTTTTTTAATGTTGGGAAAGAACTCTACTGGCTACTGGCAGACACTCAAAATCCAATGCCTCAGAATTGAATCATACCAAAAAAAAACCTGATAGGGACATCCCAAATTGTTTTATTATTCATTCATATATATATATACACACACACATGCACACAGTTTTTTTCACATTTATAACAGCCTCAGTTTTCAGAAAAAGCTTTGAAACATGTGTTTCAACATAAAAGAGGACCCATATTTTCAGTACCTTTCCACTCAGTGCTGTGAGTATTGCATGTTACATCAAAGTCAGTTACAGTAAAAATCCATATCTCACACATAGTTGATGTTTGCTCTCTGACTGTTGTACCTGAGCTTCAGTTTGAATTTAAAGTGGATTAGGAGTTTTTTTTTTTATCTTATTTTTGTAGAGGAATTTGGCACAGGTCTTGAGCTGCCTTGTCCAGTCAACATACCAAACTGACAGCCACATTGGTACATACTATATTTGAACCTGAATCTATAAGATTGTCAGCTTAGTTGTAGGTAAAGAATGCATATTTTAATTTTCTTTTTTTTGTATCATCAAAGTTTTCATTTTTGTGTGGCAAAAATTGTTCACCATACAGTGGGGATCGAAAGTTTGGGCATCCCAGGTAAAATGTTATATTATGGTGCATAAGGAACCCAAGAAAAGATTGAAAAATCTTCTAAAGGTATCAGTTTACAGACGAGACATCCTTTTATTATGTCAAAAAAATGAGGCTTTATTTGCATCATTTACTCTTTCAAAATAACAGAAAACAAAATAATGGTGTGTGCAAAAGTTTGTAGGTAACTCTGCAGGGTGTACTGCCTTCCTTGGCAAGTATCACAGCTTGTAAACGCTTTATGTGGCTCCCATGAGTCTCTCAATTCTTGTTTGACGTATCTTTATCCTTTCTACTTTATAAAAGTCTTCCAGTTCTTTGAGATTTGTGGGATGTCTGTTACACACTGCTCTTTTCAGGTCTATTTAGATTTTCAATGATGTTGAGGTCAGGTGATTCGGAAGGCCACCGCAAAACCTTCAGTTTATGCCTCCTAATGTAAGACAGCGTGGATTTTGAGATGTGTTTAGGATTATTATCCATTTGTAGAAGCCATCCTCTCTTCAACTTCAACTTTTCACAGATGGCATTAAGTTAGTGTCCAAAATTAGCTGAAATTTTGTGGAATCCATTCTTCCTTCTGCTTGTGAAATGTTTCCTGTGCTGCTGGCTGCAATACAAGCCCAAAGCATGATTGATCCACCCCCATGCTTAACAGTTGGACAGATATTCTTTTCATTAAACTTTGTACCCTTTCTTCTCCAAACATACCTTTGCTCTTTGCGGCCAAAACGTTCAATTTTAACCTCATCGAGCCACACAACTTGTTTCCTAAAGGCATCAGGCTTGTTTAAATGTTCATTTGTGAACTTCAAACATTGAATTTTGTGTTGAGGACGTAGAAGAAGTTTTCTTCTGATGACTCTTCCATGAAGACCATATTTGTACAAGTATCTCTTGACAGTAGAACAGTGAACCACAACTCCAGAGTCTGCAGGTCTTTCTGGAGGGATGGTGCAGTCACAATCCTTTTCTCACAATCCTGCGAGCTGCTCTGTCTGAGATTTTTCTTGGTCTACCAGATCTTGCTTATCTTCCACTGTTCATGTTGACTGCCATTTCTTAATGACATTTCGAACAGAGGATATTGTCATCTGAAAACACTTTACTTATAGCCTTCTCCTGCTTTGTGAGCATCAACTGTTTTCAGTTTTTCAGGTTCTGAACAACTGTTTGAAGTACCCGTGATGCTGATTGTTGGGGCAAGGTCAGATGACTTGCATTATTTTAAATCTTTGAGATTGAAATCACCTGCTCTTTGCAAGCGATAATTGTGAACAATCAATGGTACTGTCAGGTCTCAGCTTTTCCAAAGGGGGCAGTGCATGCTAAAAATTCTGCAGGGTGCCCAAACTTTTGCACATGCCATTATTAATCTAAAAGGCTAAAAACTGCATAATTAAGACCACTGGAAATGTTTTTACATATTAAGAAATATAGTTGAAGTTGGAATTTCATGGCTTCTCTGCAAAAAGAAAAACGACCCGTTTTTGGAAAGTCTAAGAGAACTACTCTCTACATAGTTCCCACAAAAAAAATGCATTAAGTTGGAACACTGAATTATTATTATTTTATCAGCTTTATGCTTATTCAATAAAGTTTTTTTTTGGCTTTTAATTTTGTTGGAGCCTTGTAAAATAAGTTCTGGATTATAAGTCATACAGTTCGTAACACAGTTGGAGAAGAGGAAAGTTTCCTTGTTGTGTTATGATGACATCTTTTTTTGGCTAAACTAAAGCAGTATCTTCCATTTACTTCAGTGACAGATCTTCACCTCATTAATTCTCACTGCTTCCTTGCTCGTATTGATTTTTAGTCAGTCAAGGGTTAATGAAAGACAAAGTATGAATGCTATATTTAATGTAAACCTACTGTAGGTCAAGTGTTTAGACAAAAGCAGCTGATCAGGAAAAGGATTTATAAAGAGGCAAAGACCGACCAAAGGCATAGGAACACTTAACAGGTCTTTGCCCCCCCCCCATCACTTCTCTGCTTGTGTTGACTAATGATGCAGCCACAAATGACCATTCCAGTGTGGAGATGACACAATCTTGAGCCTTTTTAATTCATGCTCCTTTAATTTAACTGCAGACAAGGTCCGTTTACTGTTTTTTAGTCTTCAAAAGAGGAGGCATCCAAATTAGGACAGTTGCCTTTGTTCCAGCTCCTGGCTACCCTGTTGGCTGAAGGCAATAAAGGATACATCTTAGAGAAGTGTGTCATTTACACCCCAGGCGTGGGCGAAGGTCGCAGTGATTCAGAACAGGTGCATTCTGGGAAGATGGTAGGCTAATGAAGTGAATTCCCTCTTTAAATGTGATCTTTACTGCAGATGGAAACAGTGCGTGTGAACTTGTGGATACAGATAAATATATATGTTCACACACCCACCCACACAATCCTGCTGGCTGTCATCCGCAGAAACAATTGATTTGCCAGAATATATTTCCTGAATGTTGAAGAAAGCCATTAATGCTGGTGTGTTCATGGCGATGGTTCAGATGGCAATGCAGAAAAAAACTTTAAGAAATTGTATGTTTTTGCTTCTCAACATAAAAGCCTCTAAATTGTAACTGTTTTAATTGAATAAATTGTTTTTTTATCTAAATGTAGATACTTTGTTCTTTTTTTACTAACCAGAAATAAAAACCTGAGGAATGCAGCTTACAGAAAAAACAAAAAATTGGTTGTCTGGTTGCACCAGATGAGTTTTCACTAAGACACAGGAAGATTATCGTGCTATTTGGCTTTTATAGTTAAGGAGTTTGGTTTTCTCTTTTCGTACTTGATGGGTTACCCTTGATTCAACATTGATTATCATAGTTCAAAATTACTTTAGGATGAAAATGTTTGTGTTTTTTGAGAACAGAAAAGACCTATTTGGAAGGAAACCATTTTATTTTACTTTTTTGCAAGTTGAGGTGTGAGATTAGTATTCATTGAGGAGTTGGAGGCATCGCTGTTCCTTAGTGTTGATGCTTGACCGTCTTGCCAGATGGAGGGGAGGGTTTTTGTGGTCAGATTAATGCTGTCATCTGGCTGAAGTGCAACCCTCACAGGGTTATGGTGCAGTTGTGAGAGGCTAAAGAAGCTCCCTCAGGTCAATCCCACAGAAGGCTGGCAACTTGGACGTATCAGTTGCAGCTCTTCCATCTTAGATTAAAAACTATAGTAATCCTTGTATCACCCCTTCTTAAACAAGGTGCTGCGCTGGGAAGGATTGGCTTTTTATTTTTAATTTTAAAATGTGTAACATGGGGTTCTTTGATTGTGTCTCATTGAGTTTTGGTTTATTGTGACTGATTTTGTGATTTTATTTTGACCAATTTAACACAACCTTGCAGAAGTGCGATAGAAAAGGTTTATGGGGTTTCAAAAAATTTTATCAGATTACTTGATTATTTTGATGATGTAAAATTTATTTGATGAGAACGTTTAAATGAAGAATGCAAATCAGCTCTTGCTGTTGGCATAACTAGTCAACTGTTTCTCATTCTTGGGAATAAAGTATTTTAAAATTATTGAGCTATTTCTCCGTCTTTATCATTCAGTTTACAAGTTCCTCAATTAAAGAAGCTTTAACCTTTGGTGATAAATTGTCAGATAAAATGTCAAGCCCCAAAGTTAGCTTGCAATCTTTTCTACACTCTTCAGTTTTGACTAAAAAAGCAAAAGAAAGATTTTCATAAAATGAAGCTTACTTTGGAAGAGTCCCATACTTTTGTTCATAGATTTCATCCTGTGTTTGTGCCATGTGTTAAGCCTGTAAAGGATCCGTTTTCAGCTGCAAATTTACATGTTGAAATAGAATGAGTGAGAATTTTGTGGTAATGATTCATAAACGCAAATCCACTGATTTCCAGGATGATATCAGTGTTATTTTGATTGTGTAGATCTGCTTGAAAAGCTAAGTTTTTCATACGTTAAAGAGTTAAACTTTAAAAAAAAAAAATCTAAAACTTCTTTCCCCTCACTCGATGCACCTTGGCTAATTGGGCTATGTAATCTCTGTGGAAAGTCCCAGATAAACCCTGGGACCTCAGTTGGCTGTTCTAGTTAAACCTCTAAAGGATGGCATTCTTCTAAGGCCACTAAATCTGAAACAGTAGGAGATTGGAATTTTTCTAACCGATTTCAGAGAGAAAATTGTGCCAAAATGGGAAGAAACCTATAGTGTTTAAATATTTTTTTTTTATTTTCTCTTGTTTTAGTGCAAATATATATATTCATTCCTAAAGTTGACAGTTGCCAAGGTTTTTTACCCCTTACTTCCTTACTTTTACACCTGTTTTAGGTTTTATTGGATGGTTTATGCCCCGCCCCCTTCTTTTGAAGGGTGAACCCCCATCTGAAGGTACAGCTTTGCTCTTCCAGAACACAACAAATAGAGCATGATGTGAAACTGTGTGGAAATAAAGTCACCAATGCTCTACACTGTAAATCCACTCTTGTTTGGGTGGGTGATGTCACAATACCCTGCAAATCTGGGCTGCATGCTGAATAACAGACTCTCAGATTTAGGAGGGATGAGGATTGATAGGTTTGAGTTGTATTTTTAAGTTTTTGATCCCTTTATGCACCCAAATAAATGCTCTGAAACACATAAAATGTGTGTAATGGAAGCTGATTCATCGCTGTTTTTTTTTTTTTTTTAGAGGTGAATAAACCAAATGTTTACTGCAAGAACAATTCTTTGTGATTGAATCATGTTTTTGAAGGAAATTCAGATGCAGACCATAGATATTTATTTATTTTGGCTAAGTCATAGGTGCCCTGTGCTTTACCTCATCTGCTTGCTGCATATGTTGCAGAAAATCCTCCTGAAATGGGCTTTGTTGTTTTCATAAGTCCCCCAGCCTTTGGTAGCTTTCTAGCTCTCTGGTGTTTATTGCAGCTGTAACATCAATTTAGTTGGAGGATCAAATTTTCACTATGTCTGGTCCCTCTGGTGGTGGCAGCACTATTCCCATTAGAATTAAAGCCTCAAGGAGAGCCCAGCTAGCAGAGTAACAGGGCTGGACTGTGGAGTGTAATCTTTGTCCACTCCAAACTGGAAGGTAAGTGGCTCATCAGAATGACTGACGATCGAAGTGACCTCGCCATCACAAGAAGTGACACTCCTGTCAGCAAGCTTCTCTTGGTGCTATTAGTTTGAACAGGGAAGGTTTGATTAGAAGATTTTTTTTAGCACATCTATAAGGAAGAATGATATGTCAGTCCAGATCTGTAGTACTGTGTGCTAGGAAAAATAATATGACAGAAGTTTGTTTCTCTCTAAAATGATTACAGTTTAAAAATGTGATTGTTCTTGATAAATTCATTCATTTTCCAATCCGCTTAATCCCTTTCGGGGTCACGGGGTTGCCGGAGCCTAACCCGGCTACTCATGAGCGAAGGCAGGGTACACCCCTGGACTGGTCGCCAGTCTGTTGCAGGGGCCACAATCACACACCCATGCACACTCACATTCACACCTAGGGACAATTTAGAGTAACCAATTAACCTATGAAGCATGTTTTTGGACGGTGGGAGGAAGCCGGAGTCCCCGGAGAAAACCCACGCATGCACGGGGAGAACATGCAAACTCCACACAGAAAGGTCCCCCTGCCAGGACTTGAACCGGGAACCTTCTTGCTGTGAGGCAGGAGCGCTAACCACTGCGCCACCGTGCAGCCCTGTTCTTGATAAATATTTCTTAAAATTCCTTCACAGATTCAACAATAGACTGCACAGTGGGGTAGTGGTTAGCACTCTTGCCTCACAGTGACAAGGCCTTGGTTTGAATTCCAGCTGGGACTGTTTTGTGTGGTTCTCTCTTCAGGAATGCGTAGACTTCTCCGATTACTCCACCCTTCATCCCACAGTCCAAAGACATGCTTCATGATGACCCTAAGCTGTCCTAGATGAGTATTTATGGCTATGTGGCCCAATGAAGGACAAGCAACCTGTTCAGGGTGCACCCTTCCTTTGCCCAACAATAGCTGGGTTAGGCTTTACCAACCCCTTGACATTGAAAGGAATTCAGCTGGCTTGAAAAGTGGATGGATGGATGATTCTAAAAGCTAACTTGAGGGCACTTTCATACTAGAATAACTGAATCTCATCCAAATGCTTGGGGAATGCTGAAAATAGTTTTTCATGTTACAATTAGCAGAAAAGTTGCATTATAACGAGCAAAATGAGTTTCATCGAACTGACTTAGTTTATTTGGCCTAGACACCCACCTTTGTTGCGATCCAACTGGTTCAAAACTCTTTCATAGGATTCTTTGTGCATTTATTTTTGCTCACAGCACAACTGTACTGTTCCTAGGTCTGGGGAACTGTGCCGTTGGGCACCTTCACAAGCAGGCCAGGAGTTGGCAGCAGAATGATCTCAGCAACCAAAATCGGTGTCAGTTAGACTTTGGCATGAAAGGAGTGCAGTGCTGTAAGAAGGCTCCATCCAAAGCAAGTAGATTTTGTTTCCTCACCTTTGATGGCAGTTTAGAGTTAAGTGTCAAACCCAAGAGCAAACTGACTGCCAAGACAAGGATCTGAACCTCTGACCAATAGACTGAGAGATTGCTGCTCAACATACTGATCCACATCTATCCCTGATATGATTAAATGAAAGGAAATCCAATTTGGGATTAACAGACTTCATCTGAAAATGTCTTTAGTACAGTCATCTGCACTGAGCATTCATGAAGTGGCAGAAGAAATCAGATAATAGAATTGCCATTCTGCTAACATCTAACCCCTGATGAGGCTAGAAAAAATATAGCAGAGCAAAAATGTTTTTTTTTTTTTCATTTGTACTGCATTTTGTGTTGGCAAATTTAAAATGACAGCTGTATGCTGTAGTAAATTTTTTTTTGTTTTAGATGTTACGTGCTTGTTGTAGCATTAAATGTTTGAACAGTTATTAGAATATCTGATACCGGGGAAATATTTCTGGTTTTATATGAACGTAGTCTTAGGTTGAAGTTTACTTTTAACACGTTGAAATGGCTGGAGTTGCATTAAAAAAAACTGGAGGCAAGAGGTTTACTAACTTACATACTTGTATACTTTATTTGTTTATTTATATAGACCAATATCACAGCTATAGCTGTCTCAATGGGCTTACACCGGTATTTGCAAAGAACACAGGTACACAAGTAGTACACGTGTAGTATAGACATACTTGTGGTCTGATACTTCTGCTCCCAATAAAATCCACACAGCATTAATGTGCCGAGTGTTCCTACACTCAATAATAGATGTTGCTAAATACCTGCACTTTACCAAATATTCTCCTAAATATGTTTCCTAAATATGTTTCCAAAGAAAATATGATCCACGTTATGTTTATAGAGTTTGAAGTGCAAGAGTACAAGCACAAAGCAAATGCAGCAAGTGGAAAAGGATTTGCAGCCAATGGCTTCACTTTGCAGATGGTGCACATGATGAGACCCATAACAAGCAAAGGGGAAAACCTTCTGGATACAAATATTTTAATAGAATTTTATTTTTTCAATTTCAAACATCATTATGCCTTCATTGTGGTAATAAATATTTTTCTAGATTGATTTTCATAGATTTTGTGTAATTGTATCCAAATCAAATGTCAAAAACAATCATCTAAGCCAAATATATAAATTAGATATTGATAGTTGATTGGATGTTGTTAAAAATTACCGGTAATACTTTTATCTTTTTAATTAACTGTAATTAACATAGTTTGCTGGAAAGTACTTGATTCAAACTAGTGGACTAAAAATACCACACACGCAAGACTTCAAAGGCTGGACAGATGTGTGGAAATAAATGCAGACCTGGCAACAGCACAGTTTTTAGTAGAGCAGGGAAAATGAAAAAAAAAAAATGCGTAAAACAATTTTATGCTTCTCTGTTGAACCATGTCATGAACTCAAAGTGCCTGATCTGCCATAAATTTTAATTTAAAAGGTGTAGTCATCATTTCTTTGGAGATTGTTGTATCAATTTTCTGTTAGGAGCAACTATAATTTGTGTACACAAGTTGTTTTTTTGTGTGTGTGTGTGTAATTCCCCCCAAAGTCTTATTACCTTTTTCCCTTTATTTTAAGGACAGTGCTGTACTTTGTCTTTTCCTCTTTACTTTACCATCAAATCAAATTCAAAAAGGAAAATGTTTTGATGTACTTCATGCTTATTGACTTCATGTAGAAGTTCATAGCTGACTAAATCAGACTTTTTTTTCTTTTTACTTACCACTGAGTTACAAAATATAACCCAAACATGCACACAAAGGCAAAACTGGAAAGAAATGAGAAAAATTAGCAACCCAGCTGTACAGAAGGGCAGATGCCTTGCAGCTATACTAAATGTGGATTTTCTGGCTTCCTTCAACGGACCAAAAGCATGGACCTTGGGTTGATCTCTCTTTCTGGAACAATCATCACTGAGGGTGCATGGTTGTTTGTCATATTTGTTCCTGTCCGTGCTGTAATGGATTGGCAGCCTGCCCAGGTTGAACCATGCCTTCTCCCTGAAGGCAGCATGTATAGGCTTCATCTTCTCCAATGAGAAAATGTTCAAGAAAAAGCAGGTGTACAGAAAATGAATGGATGGATGGATAAATATATACATGCTGCATTATTCACTTTAAAAATACATTTTGCAAAGTTAGTTCTGCTGTTTTTCTTTCCCTTTTGTTTTCATAGTTGACCAAAACCATGTCGCTTATTTATTCATTTCCATCTGGAGTTGTCTGTTTGCTGCTTTTATAGTCTACATTGGTTTTTATTAATGTTGGGCATGAGGCCTCCTCTTGCCACACAGCATCCTTGGCACATTGTGTGTTTGTGTGAGGCTGTGCACTGACAGCCTGCTTCCCTTTGAGCGTGATGTGAACCCTTCTGCTACTCGTGTGTACAGATGTGACTGGAACAGAATTACATCCATCTGTGAGTGATCAAGGCAAAAAAAAGAAAAAAATGGTGGATCAGTGTAGTGAAAGTGAAATTTTCTCATGTTGGGCTGATGTCTTCCATGCTCTGCATGAATGTTTATATCCTGATGTTGACAACAGTGTATGCCACAGAGAAATGTAAAAGTTATGTTCATGTCTCTTAGACCTTAGGTACCAATGTGTAAGTTTTGCTGCTTTGTCTTTACTTTTTTTTTTTAGAGAAAACCTGACTGCAGATTGTTTCTTGCATTGATCAGAAAGTGTTTGAATCATTTCAATGGAGACAACTTTTTCCCTTTTAATCATATGTAGAGCAGAACAAACAGGGCCTCAGTTCAGTGTTTTTTATGTGAACTAATGGTGAACGAAAAGTTGACTTTTTATACAGATTTCATAAACACAGAGACTCCCATTTTTGCACATAACAGAGTGCACAGCATCCTCTGTTTGGCACATTTTCAATTTAATTGGGATTTTTCTTTTTACAAATTTGGTAGAGGGATGAGAAGTGGTTTTAATGTGCAGTGTGCATTTTGTCGGTTCAATAGAACAATCAGTTCTTTAAAAAGTCTGGTAAACTCTTTAACCACAGAACCATTACATTACATTATTGACAAGAAGACATGCTCTTTGAATTATCTGAACTCTATGGTTGTTTGCACAATTTACAGTATCCCAACAGATTCTGAAAGCTGAGAGAAGCAGCTTTGTGTTTATATGCAACACTTAGAGATTTTTTTTACAATGGTAAAGAGGTGATATGTAACATGTATCTCTTAACTGTTTCAATTCTTGAAACAGATAAACTGGTAGCAAGTGTAATGAGTCACTAAACGGCATTTTAGTTCAGCACTTTTGTTGCAATTCTTACCAAAAAAATTATCATTTCATGAGCTAAGGTTCATCCTAACAGTGTAAACATTTAGTTAAAAAATGTTAAAGTTCCAATACTGTGTTTCCTCACTATATTGCGGTTCAACTTTGCAGTCTTGCTGTTTTGTTAATTTTTTCAGTGCATTTTTGCGTTCACTGTGTTCTGTCTCCTGATTTGCTGGTCAGTCTCTACTGTACCACGTCTCCTGTACAGATACCAGCAGCTCTCCAAATCTTCAAAAGTATTTGATTGCGATCAGGTCTTTGTTTTCATTATACTAAATGGTCTTGCTTTTCTGCATAGATTTAAGAATGAGAGTTTAAACAAGCAAGAAAAGTCATTAAAATATTTGTAGTTCTACTTGCAGATTACTCCTATTGCAGGTTCTTCTTAGAACGTAACCTCTGCAATAAACAAGGGAGCACTGTACTACTCGTTTGAAATGAGAAAGACAAACATTTTTAAACATAAAGCAACATGTCAGTGTTTTTTCCTAATAAATACCAAGTTTGATTTTATTTTCCTAATTTATCTGAGGAAGCTCCCTGTTGCTAAAAGAGTAATGAATAAAACAACAAAAGCATAAGAGTTCATGTTTTAAATGGTTCTTTGTTTTATCTTAGGTTTTTTTTTTATTTCTGCTCTGTTTATTCTCATTCATTCATGGTATTATGACTAAATCACTATAAAGAGTGTTAACAAGAACAACCACAGTAATTGGGGGGAAATCTCTTTTTTCACTATTGAGGACAAAGTTTTGTTTTCAAAGAAGCTAATTAAAAAACGCAGAACATAGCCTGCTTTTGTGAACTCTCTCCTGGATCTCACTCGGCAAAGAGGCAGCATACAATCATCCATTAAACCCCATCAATTATGATCTAAAGAATCTCAACTATATCATTTTTTTACCTTTTTTTCTCAGGAATTTTTCTCATTTCTATTTTTAGCCGTAGGGTTGGTTGGCCCCCTAAATTGATCTGCCGAACACAGCTGCCTCTAAGAAACCTGCTCAGACCTGATAAGCTCAGTAACCATGGTGCCTTCACCGGCAAAGCTCAGGCATCATATGCTTCATTTCAGATGGAAAGGGAAGGGGGAGTCATGAAATTTTCAGGTAACAAATCTGCCTCAGAAAACGTAAAAGATACTGTGACACGTAGGAGAAATGATTCAGCCCCAAGAACTCACTTCATTGTGGACAGTAGCAGTTATACTCAGCCTGACAGTGCTCCAAACCACAGAGGTTTTACAAACACCTACATAACCCAGATTTTCCGTTGCTTCAGAAATATCTAATCTTAAAGCAGGGAAGGAAAAGGCATTCTTATTTTTTTCAATTTGCAAACCTTGAACAGTTCCCCTCTATATTCATGAAGTTTTTTTCAGAGGACTGTAATCTTTGCTTTAAAAATAAGCAATGGCTCCATTCTGGTGTGAATTGTAAAGATTTGTTTTTCTAACTGAATAAGAGTTTAAGTTAAAGATTTTTACTTTGTATCTAAGAGGACGTTTGACAGTAATGCTCAAACGCTTTTTAAATGACAGTCAGACAAGTAACAGAACTTTAGAACTAATATTATATTTGCATATATTACAAAAATATGTAAAAAAATAAAAATATATTTCTTAAATATTTCTGTTTTGGTTTGACAAATTTTAAGTGAAGACTTAAAATGTTGTATATGAATGTATTTATTCTGAACTATTAATGTTTGAGTTTTGCAAAAGCAACATGGTAAAATGTTTGTTTCTTTTGTAAAATTGTTTTTTTTCTACTTTTCTTATGTCATAAGAAAATGAAAACACATTTAAGAAAAGTTTTTAAGGCTTTAGTTCAGTTTAAACTAGCAAATTTTTTGATGGATTGACCAAAATACAAAACTATAAAAAATGTTGATCTGTTCTGTGTTTTACATGAAATTTGTCCTTTTTACAGCATTCTATTTAGTTCTGTGGAAGCGAGAGACGGGTTACCTTGAAATGCAGCCCCATTTTTCTGTCTCTTGTATTTACAGTTGCAATGTTGACAGAAAACAAAAGCAGAGATTAACAGCTGCTTCTATATGCTCAGGAGAATAATTTTCTTGTGCTAGAAATAATTTAATTATGGAGAGGATTCGCTGTCAGTGCTGTAACAAAAAAGCTTTTTATAGGCTTACTGTAGCAAAAAAAGGGGGGAAAAAAGCTTTTTATGTGCTTTCAAACAGCACTCTTCCATCTTCAAGCTGCAGCTAGTGGTGTTGCATTCATCTTATGATAATCAGTTCTTCCCACAAATATGTTTCCTGGTTTGGGGAAATTTAAATCTTTGTTTCATTATTTATCTGTTTTCCTTTCCTCTGCGCTTCACTAATTATCCCGAAAAAGAACTGAGCCTTGTTTTGGAACAAAGTTTTCTCTGATATGGGATATAAATGCTCTTATCGTAACTCACGTGCTTTCACTCCCCAGAAAGGAGAGCTTTAAGTTATGCATTTCAGTGAAGGAAACAGAACTGCTGTTTCGAGCAATATTTAGGTTTTGGAGCTCAGTTTTTGAATAGCAGAACAACAGAACACAATATTGAAATGCAGGGATTCATAGTTTTGTTTTAGTTTGTTTATATCTCCACATAAATCCTGATGCTACATTATCTGTTAGAAATAAATGCCCACATTTTTAAATAAAAAAAATAGGTGTTAGTTTTGTGTTTAAAGTTGGGAAATATACAAATATAAACACACATGAATTTCTAACATATATCCTCAGGAGTCATTCTGTTAAAAGTTATCAAATTAGTTTACGCAAACCTGGAACTAGCAAATGTTGCAACTTCTGAGCTCAAAGAGGAAACAAGTCCAAATTTCTACCAAAAATAAACATATGTACACCTATGTACAGTCTGATGAGACTTTTTGCCCTTTATAGCTTGACTTTCTATGCCACCTTTTTTTTTTTTTATAATGTAAAGTGTTGTGCCAAAGTTCCTGCAGGCTGCTAAGTAGATTTAAATTCCATCACTTTACAAAAGTTGCCCTCCTCTTGTTCCCAAACCCCTCTGATCTGTAGAGGGTGTTGAACCTTAAAGACTTTGGGCCATCTTGTGGTGGTTTTCTGCTCCGGGAATTATCCAGTGTGTTCATGTGCACAGGGCAGTTCTGTCTTTTACATTTTAGAAAACTAGCTGAGGAGGCCAACCAGTACTGTGAAGTGCTTTTACTGTTGGAAGTTTGTTCTTTTATAACAAATTTTTAAAATGACATTATAAATTACTTTATAAAATAATCAGTGGTTTTGGCGTCTGTGTTAATATTTTCCCCAACTTTTTAATCAATATTTCAGTTGTTTTCAGTGGTGTGAACATGTATTTCAAAATTTTTTGTGGTGACAGGGAGGAGGCAGAGGTCAGCAGTCGTTGTCCAACATCTAACTGGTTTAAATGAAGGCCTTGACAATGGCTTGTGCCCTTGGTTACTTATACTTAAGTTCGTTCCTGCTTGTCTGTTTTCTTACTTCACGACTTTTCTTTTAATGAGTTTGTTATCAAAGTGAAGGCGAGAGCTACATTTTTCACCTCTAAATATAACTGCACACTTGGAATGTACACCTTGCAGCAAAATAACTAATTTTAGCAGAATTTTGTAGAGTTTATTTTTGCATTTTTATTTAAGTTTAAATTTGAGTTAAAGAAAAAAGAAAATCACAGACACAAATATTGGATTTATGCCTAGAAAGTGCAGTTAGAAACACTTAGCATTGTCAAAACTTTAAAAAGAAGGTATAATTTTCTGTATATTTTAAAGAAATACAGCACAACTTTAGAGTTTTATCTGTTTTACTTAAACATATGATGTAGTTATTTTATTCTTAGTTTTTCAACACGCTGATAAAACCTCTTCATGTTCACAATCAAAGCTGTCTTTCCACTGGAATGCGATTGTCCTGTAAGTCAAATGACAGTGGTCACACTATCATGTTATGTTTGCGACTTTTGTCCATCCCTTCTTCCTCCCTGACAAAGCCAGCTTGGGCTGATAATAAGATTAGGGAGAGGAGAGGCAGATTAGCGACCTGGCCTAAGAAACAGTGATCGCTTATCTGAAAAGCTATTGCAGATAGACATGAGTGGAGCAGGAGAAGTCAGGCTAGAGAGTGGGTGTGAGGCTGCAAGGGTTAAAGGGCAGCCAGCGCCACGCAGTCATATAATACAAATAAGTCTTTACAATTAATTTATGTTGGCCTGTAATACCTGGAAATATAGAGGACTGGTATTTGTCCTCAGAAGAACTTTACAGTAGAAGCTGCACACAAGCAAAACTAAAGCTAAGCAAAAGGAAGGTGGAATTTTTTTTAATTTAATTCTTGTGCATTGTTTTTTCTCATCAAGTGCATGGTCTTCCTCCATCAATGACCTCATTCATTCAAATTAATCTGTGCCCCATTGAACTGTAGCAGAATTAAAGGATTAACCCCTTTGCTGCCAACTGTTTATAAAGATTGACAGCAGGTAAACTAAAATCTATGGTGAGACATAAACCCACATTCCTATAATAGCAAAATAAAAACATTATTTTAAAAGATGCTTTTAGTGGATGATGTTGATGGATCTCGTCATACACATCAGCTCTATAGCAACTTAAATAATCAAAATCAAGAAAAAGTATAGAGAAAAGCTTGTAGTGAATAACTCATAATCAAGCTAAAATGTATTAAATTAGGAATGGCTCTTGAAATTACATACTTTAATGATCAACAGCTTTAAAGATGTTTAACCTTTAACACTGGAGCTTTAGCTCCAGTGTTGACATTCTTCCAACTACATAACTCTTAAAAATGTTACACATTTAACATGATTTCCAGCAGATTTTGAAGTGGAGAAAAGCAGCCTTGCACTGATATGCCACACTTTACAGACGTGAAGTACTTGCGCTATCAATGAAAATCAGCAGTTTATGCCATGGAAAAAAGTGACTTTGTGCCATTATCCAACATTTTATGTTAGTAATGTGTTACGTGTTGATACAAAGCCAGCTTTCTTTGAGTCAGAATCAGCTGATTCATGTTTATCATAAAGATGGAAGGTCATGGAGCGTGTGCTACTTAGGTGTCGCCAGCAACATCTCTGGTGTTGAAGGGCTTATGTGTGTGGACGCTGAATAAATTAATAAATGGTTCAACAACTGTTATTGATTGGCGTGTTAGCGTGTCTTAAATAATTCACCTTGTTCATCTACTTCCTCTAAAGTCCTCTAGAATTCAGATTACATTTTGTTTTATTGAAGAAAGACCGAACTCTGTGACATTTTTCAACTCAGTGTTTTATTTTTTATTTTTTTGTAATGACCACAAGTCCACAAGACTACACGTTGGGGCTACACGTTGGGGCTACACGGTGGCGCAGTGGTTAGTCTTGCCTCATACAAGAAGGCCCTTGGTTGAAGTCCCGGCTGGGGAGTGTCACCAATGGGGGACCTTTCTGTGTGGAGTTTGAATGCGTGGGTTTTCTTCTGGGACTCCGGCTTCCTCCCACTATCCAAAAACATGCTTCAAAGGTTACTTGGCCAGTCTAAAATTGTCCCTAGATGTGGATGCAAGTGTGCATGGGTGTGTGATTTTGTACCCTGCGACAGGCTGGCGACATGTCCAGGGGTGTCCGCTGCCTTCGCCCATGAGTCCTGTGATCCTGAAAGGAACAAAATGGGTATTGAAAATGAATGAATTACTACAAGTTCTTTTAATGGTTAAACTACCACTGCACACTCCAAAAAAATATTGATATGCACACTTTTGTAATTATATTTGTTTGTTTTGAGACTCAGGCCAAGTAAAGACCAGAAGTTTTGAAGTGTGGTACAAAAGAGTTCAAAAGAAAGAAAAAAGAAAAAAAAAAAGTAAAAAACAAACAAGAACAATACATAAAGAAAGAAGAACGCTTTCACAGTGCGAAAGTCCAAAGGACTGTTGGAATCATAGGAGAATGCTGAAAAATATTAAACTTTCATTAGGTTTGATTTGTTTTTACATGTCACACTCCCAGAAGCATACCACCAACTGATGTGGATCAAACCGACTGGAAGGATCCTGCTGTTCCAACAAATGTTCTATTGAGAGTGGTATCAAGTTTTGACCATGAAGTGAAAATGAAGCACCTGCTTGTCTTATCATCCTTTGGCAAACACCTGGACCTCCTCACTGCACTACACTGACACAATCTCAATTTTTTTCAAGATTCACGCTTTATTTTTGTACTTTTATGTAGAAAATATGTGAAAAATATGAGTATTGTGGTCCCATAGTATTAAGGTTTAAGAACCTCTGTGTAGCATTGAATACTTTGAATTTTGCACACCTCCCTTATTACGTGTTGGATTACTCAGCTGAGCAAATGTCACTTGATAAACCTTTTGCCCATTAGGACGACAGCCCTTTATTCATCAACTTTGTGTTGGACAACAGTAAAGTAGCTCAAGAGGATTACAAATAAATCTCTTTCATATGTCTTTGGCCATTACACAGAGATGCCACACGGTCGCTTTCAAGAGAGCAACTGTTCTCCATCTAATCCCAGCACTCGCTGTAACAAAGCACAGATTCAAATGCCCTTAAAAGCCTCTGATGCCTAATCTTTCCTGTTGGGGGGTGTCAGGGGGGTCATCAAATCCTTCTACACTTTGATATAATCCGTGTTGATTACAGGGCTCTCACCTATCCTAAACACGACATCAGCTGCGCTCCTTTGTTGTTATTGTACCCTATTCTTTTTCATCCTTTTGAAAGATAATTACCCCATCTATCCTGAACTCACTCATTGTTATCACTATTATTACTACTCTGCTTCTGCTACCAGCTTTTCTCAAATGAAATAAATAGTAGTTATCTGAATAATAATAGATACTTGTATCAGCCTGCAGCAGGTACTTTAAAGCTCTGTTGGATCTCTGTAAACTGAGAGTTCACAGCTCCATTGTGCTTATTGACAGAAAAAGAAAGCAGTTGAATGGTGCTACCATAGATGAGATGTATCACACAGCAAATTACTTTTTAAGGGTAAGTTGATCTTTTAGTATATTTGCTTTTAGTGTCTCAGAGGTAGAGCAGGCAACCTATGATCTTATATTCTTGCTCTACCTGGTCTTGTGGGTTGAAGTGGTTTTTTTGGGCTTGATGCAGAACCCCAAATTACTCCAAGTGGTCTAGCTAGCGCAGTTGCATGGCTGTCTTATTGATTTTTAATTGTATGTTTTTGTGCATGTGATTTTACTGTTACTTTGACTTTTGAAGGTCAAAGATCCCAGCATGAAAAGGTGCTATAGCTATAAAAGTAGTCATTATTTACCATGATTAGAACATTTCTGATCTTTTTTTGAGGTCTGTTTCTCATACAAATGTTTTTAGAATTAAAACTTAGCTTTCAGAAAAAAATTGCTTTGTCTGCATTTGTTCATAATTTGTTTTCTGCAACAATGATACTTGTTTCATTTACATATCTAGAAGTTTCATATGGAAGCAGAATATAACATGAGAAAAAATGAATATGTTGAGAAACAAATTCTACTTAGTTTTACTAAGCAAATTAGTTCAGACCTGATGAAGAAAAAAATTATCCATAAAGATTTTGCTTTAAATAACAATCAAGTAAATTTGTTGAATGGTTAAGCTGTTCTATTTATCAAGTCTACAAAACATCTGGTTTTAACTTCAAGTACAGAAAGGTGACTAGATTACAGTTAGCAGGGTCAGTTTGGATGTCGGCAGTGTTAGTCCCAGAGCTTCACATGAGCTAATTTTCTAGATTAATTTTTTAAGTCATCAGCATAATTTTTTTTCCCTGTTTCCTCTGAGAGATTTTTTTACAGAATGTTAAATACTCCTCATATACCTCAAAAATAACATACAATTTTAGACTTTATGGCAAGCTTGTTTTTTTATTTACAAGTGAAAATTTTGGGTTTCTTTTTTTTTTGTTTTTTTTTTATGTTCCCTAGGAAAAAAGTGAAAAAGGTTCTAATTATACTAGTGAATTACATTTTTTTGTTATTTAGAATTGATAAAGTTTTTGGGATTTATAAAAAAGATGAAGTTAAGTGTGATGACTTTTTTTTTTTTTTTTTTACATAGAATTTTTGCAGACCATTTACTTTGTTTTACTATTTGTTTTAAAGCAAATGCTTCAGTTTTATTGTGAAATGCATTAAAGTGACGGCACCGCACAGCTCTTGGTAACACATTTTGTCACTGGGGTGGGGAGGTGCTAAACCCTCCCACCAGTTTACATCCCTTAGGAATGAACCCTCAGCAGCAGTAAGGCAGTGTCTCCGTTACTGACCTGGCACTTGGACCAAGCTGTGACAAGAACGTTTTTTGTACAGGGATCGATACAGTGTCACATTAGCACTGTAATGAACGGCAGGGAATTAAAGCAAGACTGAAATTACCTGCTCATCAGTCATGCTGGGATTTGCGAGCATGTCGGACAGGAGACTTGCAACTCATTTCACTTGGCACAAAAGCCCTGCCTGCCAACTGTGGGGTTGGGGGTTTCACTGACACAGAGCTGATATATTATGGAGTAAAACTGATTTTAAAGATTGCAGATGATCCAATTCAGTTTGAAGAAACTAAAAGATGAAAGTTGAAGATTTTAGGTTATTTATTATCAAAGGCCAGAAATAAATAGTAGTTATCTGAATAATAATAGATAGTTGTATCAGCAGATACTTGTAAAGGTACTTTAAAGCTCTGTTGGATCTTTGTAAACGGAGAGTTCACAGCTCCACTGTGAGCTCCACTGGCAGCCCAGTCATATGTCTGTCTCTTTCTATATTCTAGGTTAAAACTTTAGCCAATAAAAAAAGTGCAGCTTAAAGTATTCAAGTAGAAATTTCAAAAGTGTGAATTCAGTTATTCTGTCCTATTATCTCTGCTGGAAAGGTTCTGCGTGGACAAACCTGGTTCTGTATGTTCTTGACCAGACAGTGCAACTGCAGAAAACTTCTTTTTAGAGATTTTTGTTGTTCATTCTTGGTTAATGTAGTGGGTTGTTAGGAAAGCCACTTGATGTAAAACTAAATCTAATATGTAAATCATGCATATTGGTAAAAGGAAGCTGAGGTTAGAGCTGCCTGGAAGGAGGCCCAGAGGAAGACCAAAGAGAAGGTTCATTGAAGCAGTGGAGGAGGATTTGAGGGTAATTGGTTTGAGTGAGGAGGATGCAGAGGATAGGATTAGATGGAGGTGATGATTCCCTGCGGGGACGTCTAACAGGAGCAGCCAAAAGAGGGAACTGATGTTCTGGACCAGACATGATCATTTACAACAAAGCATTATCACATATTTGTGAAAGTCAACAACAGAACCTTTGTGTTTCCGTAAGAGACTTTAAACAAGCTGAATTACAGGATCAATTTAAAAGTCATTTGCGTGATCAAAGAGAAGTGAAGGCTTTTTATTCCAGAATTGTAAAAGTCAAATCCAGCTCCCTTTGTGAGGATTTTTTCCCCTCTCCACCCAGTTTTAAACTAAGCTCCAGGTTATTTCTTGTTCCATCAGCCTCTTCTCCTATCTGGGTCTTGCAGCTGTCCTATAGGTGGGCATGTGGGTGGGTGGGCTGGAGGGTTAGTTGGGTTCATCTGCATCTCTTAAACAGCTGGATGTAAGGAGTGGTAGGACAAAGGCCAGCAGAGTCACAGCTACCGACCATCTGAGCCTGATGGAGGATTGGAACACACTTTGATCAACAAAACCCCTATACTTTACCATACCAATAATCTTTATTTAAATCGTCACACTCCTCCTTTTCTGACCGCTTTACTAAAACTCACACTTTAAGGATAGTTGCAGTGATTTCAGTCTGTCCTGTCCTGAATACATTTTAAAATGGCATGCTATTATTAGAATTTTTAAAATATTGATTTAGCCTATGTAATGGCTTGGACACTAGGCAATGTAAATAATTAATCATCTAATTTCCTTGCTAAAGGTGAAGATGGGCTTGAAGATGTAAGGTGAGTTGAGGGAAAAACCTTCCTATCAATTAAATTTGACTAAAACCAAGGGCCATGATGAAATTACATGTCACTTTTTAACTGAAACCATAAGGTAATTCCGCACTCCAACAAAATTTTCTACTTCAGGAAGTTTGGTTGAGGATTATCTAGATCTTGGATGTAATTTGTGAAGAACTTCTGCAACAGGCTTCCTGCTTATATTTGTTTGAAAGAAAGCAACCCAATAGTTTGCAAATATCTGTAGAAGCAGAGAATCTCTAGGTGTGGGTGTATTTGGAACTCTTGATTTCAATTATTTTTAATTGACAGACATTTGCCATATGATTTATATCTCCAACGCAATGGAAATCTACATTAAAGAATATTTTATTGGATATTTTTGTCAGTATTGTCTTTAACTTCAAACTTTTAAAACTATAAAGAGGAAAAAAATCATTTTTATTCTGCTAAAAACCATAACCAAACTTAAGACCTTAAGTTAGCAGATTCTCGTCTCATGCCTCTTTGGTGATGAACTGTGCAAGGTGTCTGATGTTGTGTGCTGATAATGAGCATCATCCTGTAATTCCTCTCTGGTGAGGGCTCAGTAGATATCACATATCTTGGCATCTTAATTATAGACTCACTGCATTAAACCCTTCCTGTATTCCCCTGGGCAGGAAAGTAGTGAAGCACTGGGGGGTGGGGCTGTCATCCTTAGACCCTGGACTGCAGCAGCTCAATCAGCTCTCACTCTACCACTCATGTCAGCATAGTCTGTCATGTGCTTGGTAACACATGACAGATCTGGAAGATAAAAAAGCCAACTCTCTCCCAACTGCCAGACTAATGATTTATAAATATCTCCTTCAAAGACCAGCAATGGTGTGGAGGACAGCGTGGAGGTTATGGTCTCAGTTCTGTTGTAACCGTGCAGACCCATTTAAACTCCCAGTTTGCCTTTTATTTTCTGCCACTAAAATATAAGAGCGGGTTGGAGGAGGAGGGTGCAGAAAGAGCACGGGGGGACTTGGGTCTGGCAGCTGGGATGAAGTGGCCATGACATCCACTGGTCCAAATCAGACAGAACCACGAGAAGTAATCAGCTAATGCAGCCATGCTTGTACATTTTCTTTCTATTTCCAGCAAGCATTGGCAGAAATGTTTTACCGTGATTGTTTGGGCATGGTAAGTATTTTCAGACCACTCTTTTATTTCAACTAGCATTTACAACATTTTTGCGCTGGTGTGGTATTTGCACATTATATTTATGTTTTTGTGTTGTTTAACCTTAATGATTATTGTGGTTAACATATTATGTAGAAGAGCTGTATTAACATATTATGTAGAAGAGCTGTAGGAAGGAAAAAAGGCTAGTCCAGGTGTGAACATAACTGCTGGAACTGCTAACGAAGCTATATCTGCTTAAACACACACAAAATAAAACTCCAGTGATTCCAGAGTACAACTAAGTGGCGTGTAAAAAGGCTCAGAATATTCCTGAGCTCTATTAAGCCCCTTTATGGAGCAGAGGAAAGACCAGAAGTACACAAACGACATGTGGACAGTTATGTAATGACTGAATGTGGAGTTTGAAATCTTCCGAATGATTATCAGAGGTTGTGATGGCAGAAAGCACAGAGTATAAGAAATACAAAATAGTTAATGTCTAATCAGCTACAAACTTAACACATTTTTATTCATTGAATGTAGAAAAGTGTTTCAGTCAAAATAAATCAAGTTATCTTCAGGTCAAATATTTATGACCTAAAATCCCAATCCATGTGCTACACATCTCTATCAAAACTGCATCAAACTGCAAACTTTGCATAACATTAATTAAGGAAAATATATACACATACACATGATATTTATTATACTGAATCAGAACAAAAGAATCTCTTTAAACATTGCAGTGTTCATGTTGACATTTACAAGGCCACACATCGGAAAGCGAGTTCTTGAGACACAATGAGATTATTGCTCAAATCACTCACAAGACCAGCAGACCAAAATAACAAGTGTGAGCGATTTTCTTCTTTGTTTGGTGTCTGTGACCTTTAGTAATGTCACTAAGGCCTACATCGCTGCAACAGGCACAAAGGAGCCGAGCCAGTTAAGTATCTCTAATCGCTTTTTAATGGAATGTAATTTTTTTTCTGTACCTGAAGATCCAATTTTTGCCCGAGTTTTCTTTTGAGGATGCAGCTGTAAAGCAAGAAAAAAAAAATTCTAACGTATTGGGGGGGAATGACCTCATATTGTGTATGTGCAGAGCAATTACTGTTTCCATAGTAACTGATGGGTTGTGGTGCTGTCCATGGTGTTTTTTTTTTTTTTTATACTTGTTTTTCATGATCGTACTTGTTTACACAAAACCTGAAAAGAGGCTATAAAGAAACAAGACACCAGCATAAATTGCATTTGGTCTATTCCTCTCATTTTTTCCAATGCTTTATTATTCCTGGATCGGGGTTAAAAAAGGAGGTGAGGAAAAATTTGAGTTGTGTGTATGATGAGAATCAATATCGACACAATCAAAAATTAAGAGGGATTAAAGTGACAATGATTACAGAGCACACTCAAAATGTTTTAAAATAGCTGCGGCGATTACACTAATGTAATCCAATTGAAAAGAACCTTCTCCAAATATTTATTATTGAAAGACCATCTGCTTGATGCCTGGAGGGTCAGTTAGATATGCAGTGTGGCGATTTTGCTGTCCCACATTCCTGTCCATGTTGTCCATCTAAACACTGGGGAATATTTTCTGGCTCACTTCTGGTCTCTGTTCATGTTTGCCCTCATTTTATCTTTAGCAAACCCAGAAATCACCATGAGATCGGTTTGTTTCTTGATTTCCCATTACATTATAGTCATCCATATTTCATTTTTCTTCTAATCAAAATTTTCAATGAGCCAAAAGGAAAATTTGCTTGAATAATGTATTATTATGTTGTTGTTTCTGGCATGCTGGGGCATTTATGGGATCATTTTTTATGCTTTAACACCCATCTGAGATAGATCTATACTCGTCACAGAGGAGACATGCAGTAGAGACTCACTGCTTTGCTGCAGTGATGACTGTTCTATTATGAAGACCAAACAGTTACCAGATATTGACAGTTGCAAGGTCGGAGTCAAATTTTTTATCAAAAGTCAATTTAAACTTTTTTTTTTTGGAAACAATTCCTTTCCTCTTGAATTTGTGATAAAGGAAGATAAATTGTAAAATAAAAGCATAACTGAGTAAGCAAACAAGAATCTGCAGGTTCTGTTAAAATGTTCTTGGAATTGTTTTAGATTTTAGACTGCAAGTAATAAAATCAAAAAGTGGAATAGGGGGTTGCTTTTCAAGTGTTATTCTGATTAGACAATGAAGCAGATGACTCAACTGCTTGCTAACCACCCAAGTGGAGGATATAAGCCAACATAGTCATGCCAGAAATGCAATGTGTCACATTTACCATTAGCCTCCTGTCTGCTAAAACTTTAAAAAATACCAGTTGGGATCAGTTTTAGGTAAAAAATGACTCAAATCTACAGCTCATCAGAGATGTTTCAGAAGAGAGCTTTCCCCTATTTATAATAGAGGCAGCACTTTTAGAGGCAAGGGGAATTTAAATAATTTATAAAATGCTCCCACTTTTTAAGACTTGTATGAACCTCGTTAAAAAATGGTACTTGCAAGGGACAAAAACTTTGGTAAAAGTCAATCTCAATCTCCCAAAAGTATTAATTTTAGGAAAAAAAATCTCAGAATTTCAGGACCACATCCTGACTTCAAGTAATGATTTAATCAGTAACTGCATACAGATGGACAAAGTTTGTCAAATGACCCTCTTAGGTCTCTTTTAGTCCAATGTAGTTACATTTTTTCCCAATTTGCAATCATCATTTGTGCGGATTATGACAACAGCTCTAATCAACTTGGCTTTTCAAGCCCAGTAGAACGCTATGGATTTATCTTAAGCATTAGTTAGCTAAGTTGACTCCTGCTACACAAAATGGCAAATGTAACTGAAGGAACTTTTTTTTATAGGTTTTTATCTAAAAACCTTATTAAATTTTTTTAAAGATAACTTGGGTAAGGTGCAAGCAGGGTAATTTTTTTTTTAGAAATGGAATTCAACTAGGTGTTAAACTCAGTGTACAGTATGGACGTGGAGCAGCAGGTAGCAGGCTTCTTCTCCAGGATGTGGCTGTGAATGGCTGACAGCTGTCACCCGACATGCCTCTCACTTGTAACCATTTCTGCAATCAGACAGACAGGACTCTGGGAAAGAGGAAGCCATGTTAGGAAAAACTAGGCTATATATAAACTGTGCTCATCAGCTTCAATTAGATTGTGTTGGTAAATCTAAACATGCTTTAAACAAAACATTTAAATATTTCTTTTGTAGGCTAGATACATTCTCAAAGATTTTTTGTTTCAATAAATGTGCATTTAAAAAAAACAGTTTTCTTTTGTCAACAGTGAATCTCATTTTATTGTGGAAATTTTGATTCAGTAGTACCTTGTTTTGGATAGACCCTTCAATGATAGCAACATTACATATTCTTCTCTAATCTGAATCAAAGCAAAACCCCTTAAAACGTTTAAGAATAAAAAATGTTGGCATGAACAGCAGTTGGAAAAGTTAGTTTTTGTTTGTTTTTACCTTTTTATATATTACATCCAAGATAAATAAAACAAGGCATTTATGTGTTTTATGAACTTGGAGAGAGGAAGACGAGTACATGGAGAGTAAATCTGAGCTCCATCTAAAGCTTTAGCTCCACAGAGCCTCACATGAGGGACAGACATGCGTGGAAGCAGAGATTACTCCGGGAGATAGAGTGCGGCTGGTTAAAGAGGATCAGTTCATCTTCACACAAGCCTAACATGGCTCCCTGAGGGCTTTGAGAGAGGGACCGACTTTTTATCCCTCACTTGATCGTAACACAGCAGCATCAGATTAAGATGCCTTGTTAGATGATCAAATGTGGATTTTTTAAATGCAAAAAATGACATAATTTTGTGTACTTGTAGATACTTTTGTTTTAAAAAATTTTAATTTTTTTTTACCCTAAACATGTAAACTTTACTTGAATACTTTCGTTTTTAAATAGATGTCTTAATTTTCCAGAGTTGTTTTTAGTTTCATCATCAGATGCCTTTTTCATAGTATTGTGCTTCCCCCTATAGACAGCAAAGAATATTGCAGCAAACTAAAATTTCTCAATGTAAAAAAAAAAAAAGTGCCCCAACTCAAACACGGATAACTCTGTTAACTTGTGCTTATTTTGTTGATGTGTCCCTTTAGGGTAAAACCTTGACACCATCATATTGCAGATGTGCGGCAGAAAAGCAAAAAGAAAAGTTTTCTTTAAAAAGAAAAAAAAATCCAATTAGTAGAAATAAATTGTGGCTGGAATTGTAGCCAATGGCAAAATGTAATCAGAACATAATTGAACTAGGCCACAAAGCATCATATCATTATCATCTTCACTAACAACTCCAGATTTTTTTAAACCTCCCAAGGATTTGGATTGAATTCCATTTCATATCCACATCTTGAACTGCTTGCTTGTCTGCGAACACAAACACTCTCCAGATGGAAAGGTCTGTGGATTAGTGAAGATTTTGCTGCATTTAATAAACAATTGGTGGCACAGTTCTGAGGATAAACCTACTCAAAGAAATGCAAGAGTAGTCCGCAGGGAGGACACTGCATGACATGATCCCACTTTATCTGAGTATTTTTGGACCATTCAGAATTTGACTGACTGCAAATATCCTGCACCCCTCTTTAGAATTCATTCACGTCAAGTGTGTTGCCTCTCTGTATTCAACAAAGACTTCTGTATTTGCAGATGAAATCAGAGGGTTTGAGATGAATAAAGATGTGCTTTAAATCTGAAAATAGATATTTCATCTGCGTGCTGTACATTATCAGGCAAAAACATGCTGACATGACATTGAGGATGTTAAAGATGGTAATCTTGTGCATACATGACCAGAAGATGGATTTATTGTCTGGCACCGCTGACATGAGCATACATGGACGATGCAGTCTTAATAATAGATGAGGACATTTTTGGGGTTTTCATTTTGCGTTGCTCGGTGAAAGGATGAACTGATTGTGATCGGTGAACATGAAAGGCCTGATACAGCTTTCTTGTCCTAAGTCAAATACATTTCAGTCATTTGATTCTCAGATCTTTTTTTAAAAAATTCAATTTTCAAAATGTTTTGGAAAATTATTTTTAAGACTTTAGACTTGGAAGCTTGAAAGTATTCCTATTAACTAAATAAACTTTTACAATAAATGCAGCTGGTAAATGTTATGAGTAATTTTATAATTCAACTGGAAGTTTGAACAGATTCAAGAAATGTTTTTATTTCTTCTTTTAACATTTACTTCCGGTAACAGAAGCACTAGTAGTTTAGTTTATATACCTAAAATCCAACGTTATACTGGTAAATACATTGCCTGAACTGTATTTTTACTACACTCCATTTGTAAAGACAACGTTGCAAAGACATTATAAATATTCGTACCCGTTTTTTTGAAAATGAATCCCAAATATCCGAGTATTCGGATTCTTGTTACAGCCCTCGTCAAAGTTCATTCTTTGACTAAATAAATTGATCAATTAATTTCTTTACATTCGTGATATTACACAGGAAATGAAGTAGTACTATTAAACGTACTATTTTAGAGGAGCTGATCTGCTGATGGTTACATTTTACAAAGGTACCAAACACACACAAAAAGTTATTACTGCTATTATTATGACAATTACATCTACTATTAATATAATTATTGTGTAAATGGTGAGAAACCTTACCGCATTCACACTATAGTGGTTCTGTTTCTCTTTATTGTGTTAATGCTGTGTAGCATTCACACTATAGTGATCCATTTTTCTTCCATAAACTTTTTGGAAATCTGTACCTCTTCAGATCCTTCATCTATTCAGCTCATTTAGCTATCAAAATATGCAGCTCTTTCAGGAGATTGATTACTGCTCAAAACTTTCAACTTCATAACTCTTCAACTTTTTAAACTATTCAAACTACTGCTTATTTAACTTTTTTGAAAATGGCTTATGGAAACTTCAAATAACCTTTTTTTTTTTTTAACTAAACTTTCAGCTTTACAAAACAATAAACTCAATAAGACTTTCAGCTACAAAAACCCTTCAACTTTTAAACTATTCAGCAGACTTTGGGCACTTGAACTTTTATTTTGCTTTTTATAACTCTTTACAGTTTTTGAGATCTTGCAGGTCAAAGTCATAATGTTATTTTTGAGTCAGTTTTCAGTTATGAATGAAAGTCTATGCAAAAGGAGTGGCAGTCAAAGTCAGGGAGCAGAGTGGAGTACAGTGTGTCAGAGTGGGAAGACCCTTTTTGTGAATTAGTTTTGCACAAACTCTGCCACAGTGTCCCTCAGAAAAAGTTTTTACTTCAAAACGTAGTACAACGCGGTACAACTTTGGAAATCCTGAGACATAATGTTTTCTTCCCCTGCGACAGACTGGCGACCAGTCCAGGGGTGTGCCCTGCCTTCGCCCATGAGTAGCCGGGTTAGGCTCCGGCAACCCCGTGACCCCGAAAGGGATAAAGCGGATTGGAAAATGAATGAATGAATAATGTTTTCTTACAGCAGTCTCAAATATCAGCAAAAGATTATCATTTCACTCATTGACCATAGAACATTTTTAAGAGAACTTTATTGTCTACTTCTTGTTTTTAACTTGCAATAACTGCTGAATTCCTGGGCGTACAAACATAAAAATCCCACTAGTTGTAGTCCACCATCTCTGAATCGGCATGGCATTTTCATTTTTTAGCAGAGATAAATTGTTTAAAAGATACAAGCATTTGTTTGAGCCATGTCAAAACTGTCATTCTCAACAACAAGAGAAGCCCCCCTCCTTCTCTTCCTCTGCCTACCAAAGGAGGCAAAGTGGCGACTGCAGTATTCTTTCACACACACCAAAGCCCACAGACACACACACACTGTGGGATTGATCCCACAATTTTTCTGACCCTTTCAAAGACAAACTGTTTCTTTTTCACTATATGCTTTAAGACCAGCTCAGTGGTCCTGTGATACAGTGTCCACCCTGAAACTGGAAGTTGTGAGTTCAATTCCAAGCCACGTCGTGCCAAATATTCTAAAAATGGGACCTAGTACCTCCATAGCAGATCCACTTAATTACCCATGTCTGAATTAAATTAACTTTTTACAATTTTGTATGTAATTTGGCATCGAAGGATTTTTTTGGGGGGGAATTCTGACTATAGCTAATATTTTAGCAACATACTAGCCTTTTTGCTTAATTTGGCATCAATTGTGGTTTTTTTAGGCAAATTTGGCATTTAGCTACTATTTTAGCAACATGCTAGCTCTTTTAGCTACTTTGGCATCTACTAAGATGTTTTGAGGTTAATTTCACATGAAGCTAGTATGTTAGCAACATGCTAGGTTTTTTTTAAGCTATTTTGGCATCTGCTGGGCTTTTTAAGCTAATTTTGAGTTTAGCTAATATTTTAGCAACATGCTAACTTTTTCAGTTGTTTTGGCATCTGCTGAGGTTTTTTGAACTATATGGCATTTAGTTGTTATTTTAGCATTATGGTAGCTCTTTTTGCTATTTTGGCATTTACTGACATTTTTTAAGCTGTTTTGGAATTTAGCTTATATTTTAGCTACATGATAGCTGGTTTGGCTGAATTAAATTATTTTCTCAGTTTTTAGGCTAATTAGGAGTTTACCAAATATTAATCCATTTTGATAGCTAGTTTGGCTAAATTAGACATTTTTCTAGTTTTTAAGGTGATTAAGAGTTTAGCTAATATCTTAGAATTAGGCTAACTATTTTGGGTAAATTAGACTTTTTTTGTTTGTTTTTAAGGCTAAATACTTCACCGTTTTCAGCTATCAGCTCTTGCATCTTCAGCGGCCAGGTTCAACTTACAGCATTTACACTAGCATTATCGCAGGTAATGCTATATAGTTATAGTATTATTGTGATTTTTTTTAAATATTACACTTTCTGCCTTTTTTGTATTGCTGAAGGATTTTTGCACATTTTGTTTAAAGTTTTGATTTCATTCCAAAATGTATATTAAATCAAAAGTAAGTCAAGGTGCATCACATTAAAGGGATTTTGAGCTTGAGTTATAAAAGGTTTGGTAACTAGTAAATGGCATATACTTGTAAAGCTCTTTTCTACCTTCCTTAAAGGCCCAAGTCACGGTTCCATTCACACACACATGGTGGATCTGCTGCCGAACACTGGCGCCAACCTTCCACCAGAGGCAATGTGGGGTTCAGTCTCTTGCCCAAGGACACTTCAAAACATGGCGGGAATCGAACCTACAGGAACTGAACTTCCGATTAGTGGCCGACCACCCTAGCGCTGCACCACAGCTGCCCTGGTTTATTTTTTATTTTAAATATTGTCCATTTCTAAAAGCATTTTGACGAGGGATCCAGACCAAAAATAAATCATGTGACCTGAATAAAGACAAAGTGCTTTTGTGACGTATAGAGCAGAACAGCTATCATAGCATAAACAGTACGACAAGTGACCACGACTTGCATCATATTCATGCACAGCTGATCTATTTTGCTCACGTGAGGTGAGAGGATTGAGATTGGGATTGTTCGGGGATTAGTGAGCAGGATTTACCAGACTCAGATTTTCAGAAATGATGGGACTCCGGCCGTGGGCTTAGAATGTCCCACGAGGAATAAGAAGGGTACTATCACAAAAACACAAATGATAAACAAGTGCTCGTAAACAAGGAATCTTAAACTTTCTGGCACTTTCTGTAAAATGTGCCCATTTTGTATCTTTTTGTCATCCTGTGGACTTCCCCCCACCACCACCACCACCAACAACACCCACCGCCTAATTCTCCTCAAACAGCTTTATGTCTGGAAAAGAAAGAAGGCGTGCCGCGCTGTAGAAATTTAGAGATCTAGGCTTGCTGTTGATGGAACATACCACTCCTCCTCTTTCATCTTTACCTACACATGATCCCTTTGCAACCATCTATGCAGGATACTTTTCTTGTCTGCGGATGAGGGATTTAGCGGCAGCAGTAGCTCTTTTTTTATTTCTTGCTTTAGATATTCAACCAAGCTTCAAACTGGAGACGCAGACGGACTCTGGCTGCTGGGATCAGCTGATCCAGCTTCAGCTGTCTGGTTCGGGTGACTGGGAGCCCTGTGAGTCAGATATCCTCTCTGTTTCTATCCTCATATTTTCCTGTAAAGGCTTTCTTTTCTCCCCCCCATAAAAGGCATTTGATAAGTGCAAAGATGATCTTTTCTCGTGTTTTTGTGGCCAGCGAACGGTTCAGAGATGGAAGCTGCTGCTCAGTTATTGTTGTTGGTAAACAGGAGTTATGACAGAACCCTTTGTAAACCCCCAACTACATTTTTCTTTAGATTAAGGTGGTCAATATGTTAGGGATTCGAGTAGGATGTTTTTTTTTTTACTGTTATTAGGTGAAGCAGTTTTAATACTTTGGTTTTGTAGTTATTTAATACTTGTGAAATTTAATTTCTTTGGAAAGGTTATTCAATATTTAAATTATCTGATTCCTGTTCAGATTTTTTTTTAATTGATTGATTAGTTGAAAACTAAATGGACTTTGTTTTTTTAAGGAGCCTATTTGTGGACTTTACAAAATGTCAGTTTAGCATGAGAATTGGCATCTCAAAAGAAAGCACTCTTGTTGAGATGATGCTGGGCCAGAGCTAAAAACCTAAACTAATTATTTCTTTGCCTCACATTTGTATAATTAACTTACCTCAATCAAGTTATGTCAGTAACAGACACTAAGTAGAGAACATTAAAATAAAAAAAAGGTAATGTTTGGGTTTTTCTTGTTGTTTGTAATTTTACCCCCCTGATCTGATATGTGTGCATCAATTTGAAAATCTCTTGGAAATATTCTCGAGTTCCTCCTCTTTAGACTCAGAATAGAGATGTGGTGATATGCATGGTGGCCTTCTGAAAAAAAGGCTGCAAAACCTTCTGAGTTAGTGTTTGACATCTTTGATACATAAAACAATCCATTCATGGTGCAGCTTAGCAGGTAAGATTCAGATTTAAATTACTTGATTTGTTTACCAAGAATCATTAATTTATTTAAGTTAGGTTTTTTGGGGGGGCTTTTTGATTGTTGAGGAAGTTCTTTTCAATTCAGATGAAAGAAAGTACAGTGAAGTGCATATAAACTGCCCGCCTGCTAATTTCTTAATTGTTTGCATTTTTTGTCATGCCTATATTTTTCAAATCATCTAACACATTTATGTCTTAAATATAAAACACAAGTACACTTGAAAATGTGGGGTGTAAGAAAGTGTTTTTCTTGTTTGTTTGTTTGTTTGTTTTTATTGAGAAACAAAAGAAGTATAATTGTTATAATTGAGAGGCATTGTGTAGTTTCTGAGCATAAACATCTTTGCTTGTTAGATCAGATTCAAGTAAGGATTTTGATTTTGGAGTACTGTCCTGTAGAACTCAGATGTGTCTCAGCCTGATGATGTAAAGAAATGAAAAGAGTTCTACTTCAGGGTTTTTTCTTTTCTTTTTTTTTTTTAACTGTCTTCAATATCATAAAAACACCAAACAGCCGCATATCATCATACTATCACCACCAAATTTAAGCTTTGGTATGATTCTTTTTTCTGTGAAGTTGTGCTGCCATCACTTTAATGGGATATAAAACTTCCAAAAGGTAAAAATTTGTCTTAAAAGTCCCTGAGAGCATAAAGAAAACCTTGTCTTATGTTTACTTCATTTCTTGATGATGGCTTGCATCGTATAATATATTTATTTGGACCATTTAACTGTCTGTTCTGATGAATTGTTTTTGAGATTGTGTGGGAGTAATTAGACCTAATTGTGGATTAAGTTCATTTCAATTCATGTAATGAACTACAGCTACTTATGTTAATAATATTACGAGAATTTATGTATATATATTTTTAATATTTTTTGACCATTCTAGATAATGTTTTTTTTTAAAGAATTAAAAACTGGTTGTCAAAAGTTTTTTTATTGACAATCAGAAACATTTAAGTGATAAAAGAAATATCAGTCTTTTTCACAGCTCTGTACCTGAATCACTTTCACCACTTATAAGTGTGAACTGCAAGCAGATTCCATACTTTGTGTGCTGACGCATCATTTTTATTGAGAAGATATTTTAAGCTCATTTAGACATTTATCATTGTACCATAATTTAAAAAAAAAAACATTGAGCATTGCTGTTGTATTTAATTGAATGATGTTTTGAATAACATTAAAAAAAAGTAGAAGTGTAGAAATTATTGTATCTCACGGTTTCTTATATCCTTGTGAAATCATTCATAATTTTAACTTTGTTGTCCAACTGCAAAAATCACAATTTAATGTTGTGATTTTAAATAAACTCCCCATCAAACCTAATGTGGAACTTTCTGTTCCTGTTTCAGGTGACTCCCAGAAGGTGGAGATGTCAAGCAAAGAGATGGAGGTGGTGAGGGGGCAGGTGGTGGTGCTGCAGGCCTGGTACAGTCCCAACTCTGACATTTCCAAAAATACTGTCATTTGGCACTTTACGGGGAACGAGTCCAAGCAGGTGAGGAGATGCAGAAAAGAAACAAACAAATGCAAAACTCACGGAATGGAACTTTATGCAGAAAAATAATTGTATTTGTAATATTTGTAAACACTTTTGGTAATATTCAAGTTTAAATTCAAAACAGGTAACAAGTGTACAGTAAAAACAAATTAACATTTTTTTAAAATTATATAGGGTTTCATCATCTGCTCTAAATGTGTTTCGAAGTTGTGCTTTTTAACTCTTTACATCAATATCTACTGCAAAAATTGTAAATTTAATCCTATAAATTGTACATTTAATCCTATAAATTGTACATTTAATCCTATAAATTGTACGTTTTCTATAGGTGCTTGCATATTATTGCAAACTTGAAGCTGGCCTAATTTTATTGTTATGACCCCGCTGTAACCTCCTATGGAACAGAAAGGAGAGCCACTTTAAAAGCATTACAAGGAAGGACAATTTGTGTGCTGATCCCTGACAGCTGCTTCAGAAAGCCAAGTTTTAAGGCGCAGATAGAAACAAACCATTGTTAAGGGAGAGTTACTGAGGTTATTAAAAAAAGGACAACACAGATGGTATGTTTTTCTTTGCTTTACATGAACTTGTAGTGAGATTGCTTATATCTGCACATATGTTCTGCAGTGTGTGTTTGTGTACCCACATAGTAAATAATATTAGCGTGTGATGCCTGCAAGCTTATCTCAAAGGGAAAAATCTGCCTAAATTCCAACATCCACCATCTGTACATGTCAGGATTATCTTCATGAAGGACGTGGTTATTCTGCACATCTTGACATGGCTGTTTTCAAACTTTCTTTTTTTACTGAAAATGGACACGAGTTTGTTTCAAAATGTTTTCCAAAAAAAAATAACATTTTTTTCAAAAAAAGATTTTGCTGCATCTTGAATGGGAGTTTATTTTCTTACCCCTCTCGGGTCAGCTAAGAACATTTCCACTAAAGTCAATCTTTTGCAACAGGTGATTAACTTCAGCTCAGGGAAAGTTGGCCACGGACACAATGATTTCACCAAAAGAGTGGGCTTCAGTGTGACTATGCCCTCAGCCAACCTCTCCATCTACATCAACAAAACCCACGAAAGCGACTCTGGTCTTTACTTCTGCCATGTCATCGTCCCTGGAGGTCACGGCATTTCCGGAGAGATGAGGCTTAACGTCAAAGGTAACAGTCTACAGCGTCAGAGACTTTTCAAAGGTTCAGTGAGAAATTTTGGAGCAGAGCCGTAATTGAAAATGCTAGCTTTAGACTTAAAAAAAAAAGAAAAAAATGTGGTGTTTTGATAGTCTGAAGTTAAGTTGTCTTCCAACTGTCTTCCAACAGATGGAAATTATAGAGGGACAGGACAAACCATCTACTTATTTTTATGCAGTGTGCCCACTGCCCTGAGTAACTTTCATATTGCCAGCAGCAGATTAACACTAATGTACAGGCTGAAGAAGATCTCTGTGCTGCATCTCCCACATGTTAAGTTGCAGCACTGACCCTGTGAACCTGTCTCCGCAGTCCCTCCTTCTCCCCCGGTGTGCCGCATGACCGGAAACCCCGTGGTAAGAGGTAATGTGACCCTGAGCTGCAAGTCCAGCCATGGAAAACCTGTCCCTCAATACAAGTGGACCAAAGCTGCACCCACATCTGAGGTCTTTTTCTCTCCAATTCAGAGTGAGTAACGTCCTAAAGGATGTTCTAAGAAACACCCAAAGGTGAAATGGTGGTTTTTGTCTGCTTCGCTTTCACATCTGCATTCATAATATGCATTTTTAGTATTTCTGCTCCTTCAATTGTTGTTCTTTACTTACAAATGTGTTGCAATTCATCAGTTTTTCACACCAAAGACACAGCAGCTGAGGTTTTTCTATTTTATTTTTCAGAATGAAGTGAGATTTATACTCCATATTTTCTGTTTTCCATAGATCATAGTACCGGTGAAAATGGCATTTCTAAAACAAACACAAAAATACAGTATTCAACATTAATCAGTTTTGCAGTACTTCACTGCTCAAATCCAAACTCAAAGCTTAATGTGTTATTTAATTCCTGCACCCCAGCAATGCATTTTATTGACCGTGTCCATAACTAATGACTGTGGCGTAATCCCATTTAATTATTGATCAATTAGTACAGTTATGACTTCAGGATTGGCTCCTAGATCATGCAAATCTATCTTCAGGAATCCATCAATTTCCCTGATTGATTCATGAAAAACAAAATAACTTAACAGCACATTTATAACAATGATCCAATCCTAACTTGTAAAAGATTGCATTCCAAAATAAAACCAATTTATCTGAGAAAGACTTTGGATTTATGCTCTTTTTATTCAGAGAAGTGTGAGCAGTGAGTGCACAAAAATGGTTCACATCAGAACAACAGGAACAATCTATGACTCGTTGCATCACTTGATAGTTTACTGAATCAAAATTGTGCAGAATCGGTCTGGGAGCTTTATCCAAGCTCTCCCAGATAATCTTTTTTCACAAGTTACACATTAAAGTCTCATGGTGACACTCATTCCGACTGAGTGTTTAGAAATTTCAACCCAGAGTAATAGAAAATTCTACTGATGCAACACACTGTGGTCATTTCCAGAGTAGAATCTCTACAAGAGATTCATTGTAGAAGCGTGTGTTGCATCGTGATGTCCTCTGACAGTGAATATTCCAGTTCCTACAACTCATGGAAACATATTATTCAGAATCTAACCTTATTCTTACAAGTCAAACTGGTGGTACAGGTGTGGGGAATATCAACACCAGGCAGTTCAGTTTCAGTAGCACTTTTAAATTCACACATGATCAATTTAAAAACCCACTCCAATGAAAATCGTGTTTTGCATGTTTTAGCATGTTCTTGTGGCATTTTTCTAAAGTTGCATTTCTGAGTATTTATTTATTCAAATCATTGTGAATCAGGAGTATACAATATAATACCGTTTGCAAACTGGCTTTTTTGTGACATAGAAAATACACCGGGCAGGTCACAAGCTCCCTGCTCTGCTCCATTCCGATGCATCAACTTGCTCGCCCTTTTTGTTGCACTAAAAATCTTTAGTTGTGAAGGGCTGAAGGCCAAATAGTGTGTGTAAACGTAGAACTGTCAGTTATGGGTGACGGGAAGGGTGGGCGTAGTTGCTCCGAGTCAAAGGTCCAGCCCACAACTCAGAGGCGAATTTGGTTACCTACACAACCTCTGCAGAACTTATGTTCTAGAAAACCAATGTTTTTTTTTTTTTTGCATAATCATAATTAAAAGACCACTGGGACCACCTAAAATAAATCAAGAAATGATCGGAGTGAGACTTTAAAGCTAAAAACATATGGGGGAAAACTAAACTCAAAAACAACTAAGATTTTTATTTTCATTAAATATTATGCAGGTTTTTTGTCTTTAGTTTTGTCATGTTGGATTTGTTTTCTTTGATTTTTATTTATTTATCTCTGCCATAGCTTTACAGTATAAATGTCATAAATTTGGAATGATTTTCAAAGATATTTTAAAGGGCCTATATTGTGCTATTCTTAAGCCTTTCAGAGGAAACTATATCCTCATATATGATAACATATTGCCTTTGGCACACTAAAGAACACATTTTTTAATAAAATTAGTTATTTTCGTGATCTCTTTTCTTACCCGGGTGCAAGACCACTGATCCCTGAGGCCCCGCCTTTGGCTCCTTGTGGGTGCCGCTCATTTCATGACGTCATCCTAGAGCCGGCCTCGACAGCATGTCTGTGTTTCACCCACAAAAAACAAGAAACATCTGAACTTTTGCAAAGATGGATGTGCATACCGTATATTAGCGCCAAACCGAATGAGTGTTTTTTGGCCATCACTACACTGGTTCACAGCACAAATATCAAAGACACCCGGCATCTACATGACTGTGCACAGGGGGGGTGAGAGATCTTAAAGGAGCCTGACCACTAAAGTACCAGCGTCTAAAGTAACAAACACATGTTAGATCTGATGGCTATTGGAGACCGGTATCAATTAGAGACAAGCCGAAATTGCAAGATCTTCGGTACTGTGCATATAAAAATAAAGCGTTTTGCTGGGGTGTGCTGGCAGTCCAGACTCTTCCTGGAAGCGGCTGTTCACACTTGTATAAGTCAAAATGTGAGAACCCGCTCGTTTTCATGGGTTGGGAGAGGCTGGTGCTCAGAGCACAGGTATTTAGAGGAATGCTCAGAAATGCGTGAAAGGATCAAAATACTGCTTTTGGATTATTTTATGTGAAGAATAAACATTAAAAATACACTTTAAAGCTCAAAAAAGTTTATTTAGATTGTATAGGCCCTTTAACTCAAAAATCTCAGGTACAAATATTGAAAAACATTTAACTTTTTTGGTTGCGTTTCATTTTTTTTTTTTTTACATAATTTATGTTACTTTTAACTGATATTAGAAAACCTGTTAATAGAACATTTGTGATGTGTGAAAACACAATTTTGCCAAAACTGTTCATTTTACTGATCTGTATTAATGAATGCAGGTGTTCCAGTCTTTTCCATGGCCACACGTGAATAAAATCCTGCTTCATTCAGATTGCTTCGACTATCGTGGTAATATTTGGGTTCCTCTCAGCTCAGTCCATTCTAGTATGATTTTATGATTGTATTCCCCTGTGCAACAAATCCAGTCCTCAAATCACAACCATACTAAATATTCTCATCAACTTTCAGTAGTTTTGTGACAAAGTGGAAGGAATTAGAAACAATTGCAACAAAGAATTAAACTGATAAAGCGAGGTTGCACGGTGCAGCAATTTTCTGCAACTAAATTCACTACAGACCTCCAAATTCAAGTGGCATTTAGATTAGCTCAAAAGCATGCATTAAGGAGCTTTATAAAATTGCTTTCTATGGATGAGCAGCTGCAGCCAAGCCATACATCACTAAGTGGAATGTAAAAAGCTCAATGCAGTGGTATAAAGGAAACCACCACTGGATAATACAGCTCTCTGGAGTACCAAATTACACCTCTCTGTCTTGGTTTGGCAATTGCTGGGATAATGGAACTTGTCTGACCCCAAAAGTGTGAAGTTTGGTGGAGGGAGGATTATGGTGTGGGGTTGTTTTTCAGGAGCTCTTAAATACAGCAACCCCCAACTTTTGTGGGAGCAGTTCAAGGCTGGCCCTTTCCATCCTAACTGCACCCTAGTGCAAAAACATCCATGTCCATAAAGTCATGGACTGACTCCTGACCTCAACCTGATGGAACGTCTTAGGATGATTTGGAGCAAAGACTAAGGGCCAGACACCTATGCCCAACATTAGTGTCTGACCTTAATAATGTGCTTCTGTAAAGTGTCCAAACATTCCCATGAAGGTCCTCCTAAACCCGTGAAAAGCCTTCCTAGAAGAGTTAAAGCTTTGATAGCTGCAAACGGTGGTCAACGTCATATTATAAACCCAGTGGATTAAAGAAATATCATTGAAGTTCACACGTTTAAAGGCAGATAAGTGAATACTTTTGGCAGTATGGCACGTCATGGCTGTTGTGTCTTTTTATTTAAAAGAAAACATTCATGTAAAATAATCACATCCTCTTACCCAGTGTTGACTTATTTTACAGAAAAAAATTGTAAAAAAAAAATAAAAAAATTGCAAATTATGAAGATTCAGACAGAAGCTGGTGAACGACAGACGCGTCGTTTTTTGGCTCCAGATCTCCATTATGTCGAGTTTAATTGTTTAATTTAATTCTTAAAACCTTTTTAGAAATAAATGTACATTGAATCAAAAAAGAAAAGTTTGACCAAAAAATAGGATTCATTTCTTAAAAGGATACATCTCTAAATATTTTTCTAAATGTACAATCTCTTTAGCATTGGTAGGAAAATGTCTTTAAAAAACATTTGATAAAACAAAGTATATTTTATTAGCAGTACTAGATACTTGAAGATTAGCCTTTTGCTTAGTATTTTCTAAATTTACCTCAAAAGAACAATTTCCAGAAAATGCAGCATGAAATCCTCTTTACAAATAGATGCACAGCATCCACCTCTTTAAGTGCTGCCTATGCAAAAAAAAGGCATGTTTTGTTTATTGATGCTGAAATAATTCTGCAGAGAAAACACAATCTGTTTCTGAACAACTGGTCTCTGGCTGATTGAGTATTGACTTAACTGCTTTGATCCTTGGCTTTACAGTAGAAAAGTCCCCAGACTCATGAGATGAAAACTACTCTCTCTGATTGTGCATTAGCCCAGACTTTGAAAGTGCTGTGCACACTCTACGGTCCATATCGCTCATTTATGTGTATCCTCTCACATGGCTTCAACACTTGAACTTAATTTGCCTTTTGAACTTTTCTTTGCCATCACTGCTTCTCTCTTACAGCATTTTCGGTTTGTTTTGGTTTCCACTGATCCTTTCGCACTTCTCTTTTTCCAGCTGACTTTATCTAACAAGCCCCCCATGTCATTACTCAATCAGCTCCTCTAAGAGGCATAGGTTGGATTTGGGATTGAGAGTGCAGCTGATCTCGCTCTTCCGACCCTCCCTCCCATCAGTTTCCAGCAGTCTTTTCCCCCCCGCCTCTCATTCATGCTCGCTGTGTTTCTCTCTCTGCCATCTTTCCTTCTGCATAAAAACCCAGAATGGAGAGTCTGCTCCCAGCCCATGCTTGTCCTTGGGTTCATGGGTAAGGGTTTTCACTCATATTTTCCCAGTATTTCACCTAGTTCCCACCCAAACCCTGTCAATCCCTTCAAATTTTGACATGTCACTTTTAAATATATACAACATTTGTTGAGATCTAGAAAAGCTTTAAAGGAAAAAAAGGTCAACCCAATTTCCAAGAATACTTATAGGATAATATCTCTGAAATGATTTCTATAAAAAAGGCTTAGTAGTTGAGACTAATAAATGTGCTACAAGTAATAATAGAATCAGTCATTACGTAATAATTTTCTAAAAGTATCTGAATCAGATTTTCAGACTTGCTGTGTGAAAGGGTTGAATTTCTCCTTTAAATCTTTAATGTTTCCTTTAGTAGATTTAGATGCAACATAATGTTTTCACTGTGTATAAATCTGTTTTAAGAAAATGTTTAGATGCTTTACATTTTTTACTGAAGTTAGGGGAATTGGTATTTTTAAAATGAGCAAAAACATTTTTGTCAAATGCTGCAGTGACTAGACAATGTTTTGTTTTGGTAATGTTCCTTAAATATGTAATTAAAACTTTAAAAAGTACTAATTTTAATGTATTATTTGATATTATTCTCACTTCTTTACAACGCAGGACGTATGCAACCAAGCCTTTAACTTTTTGAGTTAGCATATCGAAAGCGAGCACCTAGCCTTGCCCTGCAATGTTTAAGGATAACAAATCACCAAAAAGGCATTAAGGTTCACAAGTTGGCTTGTTTAATCTGTTAATTATACACTGTGCAAAAATATATAGAAAAATGTTAGTTTAGTTGTTAGCATGTTTAGCATAATGCTAGCACATTTTTAGCTAGCTCTAGACAATTAACTGTATATGAGAACTGGACCGAGCATGTGTGAAGTCACATAGCAAATGACTTGTGTGTGGTTCTAACAAAATGAAGTCAGTTCAGTTGCCATTTTGCACAATACAGTTGTCGTCATGTTGGAACCAGACATCAGTAAGCAGTGATTGGTTTGAGTTGGTCTGAGTCAACGTTTCTGTGGCAACCAATGTCTCCAATCAGGAGTTAGCTTGTTGGGAGTCCTCACCCCTACCGCTGAAAGCAGACTCAGGAGAATCTGTCAAACATTTGGGACGTGAGACCACATATTTTTATTGAGGCAACTAGATTGGTCAGTTTACAACTTAAATAACTTGCACTACGGAAACAATATCATGATGAAAATTAAATTAACAAAAGAGTGTTAAAAAGAGTTATCAGAGGAAGAATGATTAGTAATAGACTGAGAAAAGCTGCTAATTTGTCAATAGAAGTCTATGGGATTTTGGCTTCTTGGCAGGTACTTCCTGTTTTTAATGGGGTGTTCGTGTGTGGGGGGGTGGGGGGTGGGGTGGGGGTGTCGGTCCACTTAATCCAGTTCTTATAAATGGCCTATGCTCTAGACTGAAATATACTACGGTAAGACAGCTAATCAAAGGATGTCTATTTTTAGCTCACAATTTCTTTTAGTAAACTTTGTAAAAAAAAAATATATATATATTTGCATAGAGATTATTCATTCATTCATTCATTTTCCAATCCGCTTTATCCCTTTCGGGGTCACGGGGTTGCCGGAGCCTAACCCGGCTACTCATGGGCGAAGGCAGGGTACACACCTGGACTGGTCGCCAGTCTGTCGCAGGGGCCACAATCACACACCCATGCACACTCACATTCACACCTAGGGACAATTTCGAGTAACCAATGAACCTATGAAGCATGTTTTTGGACGGTGGGAGGAAGCCGGAGTACCCGGAGAAAACCCACGCATACACGGGGAGAACATGCAAACTCCACACAGAAAGGTCCCCCAGCCAGGACTTGAACCGGGAACCTTCTTGCTGTGAGGCAAGAGCGCTAACCACTGCGCCACCGTGCAGCCCCTTAGAGATTATGAGGTACTATATAAATATATATATCAATATATTATATCAATGAAATATGAGTTATTTTTACGAGCTCTTTTCCTACCCAGAAGTAAAACAACTTAATCTTTGAGGCATCGCCTTTCGCTGCTTGTGTGTGACGCTCATTTCATCAACATCAATCTAAAGACTGTCTCAACAGTGTGTCTGTGTTTCTCCTAAACAAATATTTAAACTTTTGTAAAGATGGATGTGTATATTGTGCATGTAAACAGGAAGTGTTTTGCTGCTCGCTCTGCAGAGAAAGTAAGTGAGCCTTGGGGCGTTGCTCGCAGCGCAGACTCTTCCTGGAAGAGGCTGTTCCCAACTTTCATATGTAACAGTGTGAGGACCCACTTGTTTTTGTGGAGTGGGAAGGTCTGGTGCTCAGACCGCAGGGTTTTAGAGGAATGCTCAGAGATGTGTGAATGGAACAAAATACTGCTTTGTGGTTGTTTTTTGTAAGGAATTAACATTATAAAACACTTAAAAGCTCAATGTTGATTTTGCATGATATAGGCCCTTTAAAAGTTATACTATTTAAAACAGATTTTATTACCTGAAGATGTTTTTTTTTTTTTTTCAAATCCACAGGGGAAAATGAATTTTGCGTTAAAGCTTACTGAAATAAAATGACTTGACAAGCTACTGCAAAGAGTTTAAATATTGAGAGATGATCATGAATATGTTGGGGTGTTTGTGGTGAGTTGTGAGGCTCACAAGCAACATTAGTTTTTATTCAAATGAATAGTTCAGTTCCCCAAGTGATTATTTTTTCTCAAACTGGCATAAAGATGTTGTCATCTTCAATTTGTTGTTGTTTTTGGTTGTATTCCCTTTGTTGGTATCAGTTGTCATTCCAGAGGAGAGCGGTAGAAACATCATTGTGAAAGCTGCAGAATGTTTTCTGCTCAACCAGACTAACAAAGGGAATGATGGGATTTCAGTTTGTTGTGTTTCAGATAGATATTGTTGGGGGGACCAGGCCCGTTTGTGTGTTTACCTCAGGTTTAGTTTTTCAAAATCAAAAGTGAACTTATGTGAACTTTTGATTAAAAAACATTTGAAATCAGCTTTGAATTATTGGGAGGGGTGTTTTTGAACTTGTGAGCTGCAGTTGTTTTTATCTATGTCCCCATACAAAGTGTTATGTCGTGCTTCTTTGAAGAGGAAATGTGGGTTAGGTTTAGCTAACACTGTGTGTGATGTTCTCAACTGTGTATTTACTAAGCAGCCTGATAGAGAAGCCTAGAGAGTTGAACAAAACCTTTTTCTCTCCAAAGTATTTTTTTTTATCTTTTCAATAGAGAACTTACAATTTTGATGTATTATATTGAATAGCCTAAAATGCATTGAGTCTTTACTGCTTCTTTGACAAAATCAAAAAGTTCAATTTGTACAAATGTACCTGGTTTGTTGCCTTTTTTTTTGTTTTGGCTTTATTTTATGTTTTAATGTAATATTTTTATTTTAAAAAACTGAAAAAAGAGCTAAGTTTAGGTCTCAAAACAGTTTCTGGTAAAATAAATAAGTCGAATTATTTAAGATTAGTTTGTAAATAACATACAAGAAAGTGAAACACAAGCTAGACATTTAAAGAAGATCTTTATAATTAAAAAATGCTCTGTAATTGGCTGGCTGTGGATCAGAATTGATCATTCTGGATTCTGGAATCCTTGGAAAAACTGAAGGGAATTCAGTAAATACTGATGCTCGCTAAATTTTACACCAGAAATCTAATTTTAGCCACTTACTCCAACATGTAGAATGGTTTTGGTATATTTAATATTTGCATAAATTATATTGAAATATGTCTAGTTCAAATCCTGTAAAATTATTTGCTAAAGGACACTTAAAACAAAAAAAAAATAGTAAGACATGAAAATAATTTCACAAATCTTTAGATCACGGAAATAAAAACATTTAAATCATGTAAAATCAGCAAGAAGCCATTCCATATAGTTAATTTTCGTAGCTTTATTCATGAACGTATTTATTTTAAAACAAAAAGCTTTAAGCCAGAGATTCTTTATGCTTCTAAATTCAACTACATTAGAACATAAATGCATGTTATAATAAAAAATCTGAAACAATCTGCTAATCACAACCACTTTCACCAATATCATCATTAAATGAACGTTTCAATCCTGTCTATTTTGTTATGTAAAGTGTCAATATTATTCCTAGAACTTTAAAAGCCACTAAAAGTAAACAATAAATAAACAGATTTTTGGATTTTGTCTTACCTATTTAAAACAAAAATCTGTTTATTTGAGGGGGCTGCTAGGCAGGGTTGCACCATCGCCTCCTAGCAAGAAGCTTCTTCCTTTAAATTGTTTAAAATGATAGGTGGGACAAGCTCCAGTTTAATGGGTTCAACAAACTCTTCAGGCCTTACTATGTTTATTCAAATACTGTCCTATTTGTAGGATGTTTATATCCATGAAAACATGCATAAAGAAGACGTGATGAGCAGCAGGGACACTCACTGTGTGAATTGTGTGCGATCACACATGTTGGCCTTTCTTCCTGAGTGTCAACAAAAACCCAAATCTCAGTCCGGCGTTCATTCACCACAAATCTAACATGGCAGCAGCTGTTTTGGACGCGATGATCAGGGATTTCTGCTCTCTTACATTAATATGTCAGCTGCTGACATCATGTGAACCATGACTTATCATCTGGGATGATTTGCACGAGTCCCCCGTGTTGCATTACTTCTCCCGCTTAGAAGATTGATTCGGTGCAGAGGGCAACAGACAACACAAACACAACACCGGGCTGTCTGACCAACACATTTGGAAAACAAAAACGCCGCCTTCAGTTGTGGTTGCCACGGAAGCAAGAGGCAATCAGATGACGACATGCCTCTGTGCTGTGGAAGATTGGATTTCACTGGATTTGTTGTGATGAGTCTCTCCCAATATTTATTTCTTTTTTAACAGCATGTCTGCAAGGCAGTATTTTTAACAGATTGTGTGACAGATGTGCGCGCCATCACTGCTGTGTCATGACTCTGGAATGAGAAAGTATAAAAAAAAAAAAAAACATGCAGAGCTCCATCAGCACACCAAAATAAAAGGCCTAAAAGCAAACTTTTTGGATGAAGAAGTTACACTGCTGCACGTGTAATTTTGTATTGTTTAGGGACTGTTTTTGTATCCAACTTAAAAGACACGTCTGCAAAGTGTGTGTAACTGTGTGCTTCTCTGCAGACGAGCGGCATGGCACCCTCAGGCTGAGCAACCTCACCAAAAGCATGTCAGGGAAGTACATCTGCAGAGCCAGCAACACGGCCGGCTCCGACAGCTGCTCCATTAACCTGGAGGTCATCACCTGTATGTCCCTCCACCTTCACAAACTGCTGCTCCTTCGCTGCCTCCACCATCTGTGTCTCACCATTGTTGTGTCTCAGCTTCCAATGCAGGCGTGATCGCAGCAGCCACCCTGGGCTCGGTGGTGGGACTGGTTGCCATGGTGCTGTTCTTCATCTTTTTACTAAAGAAGAGACGAGACTCAGAGGAGGAGATGTCCAACGAGATCAAGTGAGAGCTTTGGACTTAAGACCCACTCAAATAGAAATTGTGTTTTTGTTGTTTTTAGAATTAATCTATATTCATGTCTATCAGATCTGAAACTAAGCCAGTCTTCTGAAAACACAAAGAACTATTAAAGGCCTCCATGTTCATTTTGGGTGACTTTATGTATTCCATTACAATGAGTTGCACCGGTCTCTGTCTCTTCGTCTGTCTTTTGTGACGGTTCTGCGCAGCTGCAAGTCTATGGAACTATGCCCCCCACCCCCGTGGTGCGCTCACACTCATACTGACCACCAGTCACATGCAGCTTAGAGAGAAAAATAAAGTAAGACAGATTGAATTATCATAGATTAAAACAGTCTTGCCGCTCAGACCAAAGAGCGGCTTTAGAGTCGTTTCATTAACCGGCCTCACGGGGCGGGTCTCTGCTCTGCTGCTCACCTGCGTCTCACTGCACTCCTGACAGGACGCCATGCAGCATCTCATCTTTGAGCCAGTTTGGAAAACATTGCGACTGCAGCAGTGAGGGCATGCCTGTACTTTGATCAATTCCCAACTCTACGCTTTTTTATTCATCTCCATTTCGTTTCATTTAACCGAGAGAAAATGTCAGAGCCTCCAAAACCAAAGTAACGAAGTAACAAGGGTTTCTATAGCCAGTAATTGTAATTAATTACCAAAATTTGAACTGTAATTCATTACATTACTCACAAAAGTAATTAAATTACAGTAATTCGTCACTTTGTAATCTGTTTCCCCAACACTGACTTTGGCAAGCAACAAGCTCCCTGTTCCACTCAATTCTCATCCACTTGCAGATGATTCATTTTCCTCACCTGAGCTGGAATCTGGCTCAGAAATCTACAGCTGGATAGCTCCAATATTTTTGTTGTGGTAATGTTAGGTTGGGGTTTTATTAGGAGCTGTAAGCTAGCTGGAGAGCAAAACAGATGGATGATGGGAAGGGGCTTTACTCAGAGCCAACAGTCTGGCCTACAGCTCAGAGCCGAATGTCTAATGAACTACTGCCGCTCTGCAGAAACTGTTCTAGAAAATGAACGCTTTTTTTTTTTTATTTTAGCTAAAAATGGCATAATAAAAGACCACTGGGAACACTTTCACAAAAGATGATTGGAGTGGGACTTTAATACGAAACGTCTGTTGTTTTTCTCCTCAGAGAGGACGCTCAGGCGCCAAAGAGAGTGTCGTGGGCAAAGAGCAACACTGGCTCCGACAACGTGTCCAAAAACGGCACTCTGTCGTCTATAGCTACCAGTCCCCGCTCACGAGACCCCCATCAGCCAAACTTCCAGTACCCGTACTCCCCCATGTCGCCGTCGGACGCAGGGTCGGTGATCAACGCCTACCAGCTGCGACCTGGAGAGCCCAACACATTACAGGGGCTGCCGGGCTACAACGTTGGCGGCACACCCACACGGAAACACAAGAGGCCTCCCACTGCAAACGGGGGTCCGCCGCAGGTGCTCAGGAGCCCTGCGGTTAGCATCCCTAAAAGGACTGAGGGGGCTCAGCCTCAGGTGCCACCTCCCCTCTGCGTGTCCCCACAGATCAGCTCCTCCACCCTTACGCGCATGGGGGCGGTGGCGGTCATGGTGCCTGCTCAGAGCCAGGCGGGCTCGCTGGTGTAGCAGAAACAGCAGGGACTAGAGAACAGATCGGCATTAATAGACCCCCCCCCCCGCAGCAGGACATCATTGTGGAGAGTTTGTGCTTTATTCAGACATTTGTTTAACTGAAAACATTGACTCTTTTGTTTCTTGTTTTCAAATGCTGCGTTCATGTTCACATAAGAGAATCTATTTTTATTTACACCTTTCAAAACAAGACTGTTGACATTTGTAGGCATCAGTTTGACCATCGTTTAGTTTATAAAGTGTAGCATCATTTAAGTCATTTTTGTGACTTGTATAAAAACCTTAACTTGTTGAACTTTCATCACTTCGCCTGCCTGTGGAATTCCACATTATTTCTGATCAAAACCATCTTTGACCCACAAATACATGATAATGTATTCACTCAAATCAGTGCTGTGTACCAAGAGTACATTCTCCAGTAATCTACCCATTATGTAGCTGGAATGTAACTGTAAGTAGATGTGAGCCTTGGAAAGGTTTTATCTTTAGCTGCTTGATTTAAACTGCAAACATGGTGCCGTGTGGGTTTTTGTTTTTTCAACTGCAGACAATTCTCATCCAACCGGTGAGTTTTCTTCGGGTTTCTTTGGAGAATAATGACGGCAGTGACATGTTAACATGGAAATACTTTTCCTGCAGTTTGGATTGTTGACAGATTATTTTTAATAGTGTTCTGGAAGTGTTTATCCAAGAATTCATGTAAAACCAAACAGCTGATTCATTTCATTTTATTGATTTGGAAGTGACTGAAAATAAAAAAAGGCACAAACAAAAAAATAAATGCATTTATATGATATTGCTAAGTAAAATACCCCAAATCAGACAAAAATGAAGTACTGTCACTATAAATAGGGGAAAAGGACAGGTGCTAACATACATGATGCTACTAAAAGATGTTCCAGAGTGTTTTTTTTTATTGAAGATGACAGATCTCCAACTCCAGGCCTCGAGGGTCAGTGTCCTACATGCTTTCCAGCTAACCTGCCATTGAAGCTCCTTATTGGCTGAACACACTTGATCCAGGTAATCGGCAGAAGAAAGTGTTGGTGCTACAGCAGCTTTACTGTGGCAAAGATGCTTTCAGCAGAACGTTTCCTGAAGCACCGGCGGTCATTTAACAGTCTGAGCAGGATACAGCTGCATGGTTTATGGGGGGAAAAAAATGACAAAATGCCATTTTAGAACAAGAATCTACATCTGAGCCTGGTTGTGCGTTTTTCGAAACTTGCTTCTTTTCAGAAATACCAAATGTTTTCTTATTTTATTGCCACATTCAATCCCAGAAGCCACGTCGATGCAACAATAAACAGAGGAAGCGTAGTAAACTGCAGCTTGACTTTGATCACAGATGAATAAAAAGTATGATGCTGAAGGAAAGTTCAGGACTGAAGATCCAGCAGAAGAAATCCCTCAGGACTCTGCCAGCAGATTTCTGGAGATGATCATCCTCATCACCTCGTTGGTTCCTACACGTCAAAGAAGCAGTCTTAGATCTGAATATAGTTGTGTTGACACAAAGACAAACTGACCCTCTAAGATCTGGTGGACTCTGATGTCACGCACAAACTGCTGCACGGCGTAGTCCTTCAGGTAACCATAGCCGCCGTGCATCTGAAGGGCCCGGTTGCAGATCTTATGAATAAAAACAAACAATTTCTGTTTAAAGGTGTTCTTCGTTTCTCTGCTTTCTTAACTTCTGAGCTTTAGGAAAAGGAATTTAGAGTCAAGTCTCTGGAGACTGAACAGTTAAGCAAATGATTTGAGAAGCAGAGTCCGCACAGATGAGCAGCTCTGCTGGTCACGCTTCAGCGGGGTTACTGTCAGATCAACCTGCATGCAACTGACAAGCTGTGATGTTTGCAGGAGGCGGAATGAGGAAGGCATTTGCATTAAAAAAACAGAGGAAGAATCCTGGGTCACGTCTGCTTTGATATTCCAGAAAACCTTCAAGAGGATTATATCTTCATGATAAACGCTCACTGACATTAAAACACTCGTCTGTCACGAAGAGCTTGGCCATGGAGCAGAGGGAAACGGCGTTAGGGTGGTTCTCCTGCAGCGCCTTTGCAGCTTCACGCACCAGAAGACGAGACGCCACCAGCTTCGTGGCCATTTCTGCCAGTTTGAACTGAAGATACTAAAAAACCAAAGGAAAAATATTTAGGAGCAGACACGAAACTCCGTATGATTTGGATTTGTTAAAAAAAAAAACATGGTCTGACCTGGTTGTTGGCGAGCGCCTCTCCAAACTGCTTCCGCACCAGCAGGTGATCCCTCGCCAACGACACGCTGGCGTGCGCCGCCCCAAGAGAACAGGAAGCTGTGAGAAGTGGATGTTGTAAGAACATCAACCATAACTGTTTTAATAAAAAAAAAAGGAAAACAAAATGTTTATGGAGAACTCTAAAAACTATTGGTCATGCTTAAACCACCTCAGGACTCAGATACAATCTACATATCGTTTATGCAAAAATCTAAAACCACAAAGCTTCTCCAAAGACGCTGTGGAGAATTATTATCAATAAGATCTGAATTTGAACCAGTTTTTTTTTTTTTAGCTTCAGAGCAAAAATGTGAGAAGTGAAAAACTATATAAATATTACATAACTGTTTTTAAATATGGCATGACATCCACATAATATAAACTGTGACAGGTTTAGGGGAAAAAAATTGCTTTAAAATAATTTATCAAACTGTTCTTTTCTTATTTACTTTAAAAGAAAAACAGTAACTCTTTGCATAAATGCCAGCATCAGGTTCTGGTCACTCATTCATCTGTAGAGGATAAAAAGTTGCTTAATTGTTAAATAATAAAACGAAAAATAAAACAAGAATGTGTTATTTATATATATTTCTAATTTTGTCAATGACTTGTTTAATCTACTCTATCAATTTAAGTGTTTTTTATACATCAACAAATTTTTCCATGTTTTAAACACATTAAACTCAAGTTAAAGGACCTCAAGTCTTTTGTGTATCTGGTGCCCCCTTGTGGGTGTAAGCGTAATTACAATGTGGAAGTCCAGAACATTGCAAAGGGTTTCCAACTCCTGTCATCAAGCACAATCCCTCCCTACCTGTGGCTATTACCTGGCTCAGGTGGATTTTGACAGTAAAAAAGCTGCAAAGCTATAAGTTAACACCTAAAATACAGAAAATATAACAAATGTTATAATCTACCTTTTTGTTTACTATGAAAAATAATTGTTTCATCCTTTTTGTTCGTTCTAAAAAAAAACTTTCAACATATCATAAACTTTCAGGTCACCTTTTGAAAAAAAAAAAAAAAATTTCTGCTTACCGATGTTAATCCGACCTCCGTTCAGACCTTTCATGGCGATGCTGAAGCCCTGTCCTTCCTCACCGAGCCGGTTGGTCACTGGAACGGCACAGTCCTCAAAGATCACCGCCCTGGTGGGCTGAGAGTTCCAGCCCACCTAAACAGCAGGTGACAGCAGACAGTGGCTGTGTGACCAGGCGTGTTCGCCATCTAGAGGGGACTTCACTTATTACAACCAGCGGAACAAGAAAGAACCTTCTTCTCCTTTTTGCCGAAGCTGAGGCCCGGCGCTCCCTTCTCCACCACCAAACAAGAGATGCCTTTAGGTCCTTTCACTCCAGTTCTGCACATCACAACATACACGTCTGTGTCTCCTCCTCCACTGATGAAGGCCTAACAGAGAAGCAGAATAATAATAGTTTCTCTCAACAAACCTCGAGTTTATTCGGCATGAAACTACTTTGGATTTACCTTTGAGCCATTTAGGATGTAGTGGTCGCCCTTTTTCTGTGCAGAGGTGAGGAGGGATGCGGCATCACTCCCACTGCCTGAAGAAAAAAAAAATAGCGTTCTCTAAATTCAACTTTCCATAAAAAGCTCCTGTTCTGTCTATCGCACAAGACCTCAGTGTTTTAAATAAAGTTTATGAAATTAACAGAAAGCAACAGCAACAAAAGGAAGTGTAAAATTATTTAAAGGTGAGCTAAAAAGACAAGTTTTAAGCTTTTTCTTAAAGTCCCACTTTCTTAACATCTTCTTGCAAATCCTGATATTTTTTCAGGCTTTTTCTTTATTGCGAGTTATTCAAGTTATAAACTGACCAATCAGACGCCTCAGTAAAAGCATGTGGTGCCTGCTGGCCCCCACATCAAACCTTCGATTCTCCAGGGCCGCTTTCAGTGGAAGGGGTGTGAACTTTGAATAATGATTGGCAGCTGTAGTTGTCATAGAAACGTGACTTAGAAGAACTCGGACCAATCACTGTCGTCTGGCTCCAACCCGTTCGCGGAGAAATGGCGACTGAATTGACTTGCAGGAGCCAAAATTACAGCATTTTCTATGGGTGACGTTACACATGCTCGGTCCAGTTTTCTACATACAGTCAATGTTACAAGGCCTCACACCCCCATCCTAACATTACCAGTGCAACTAAGTTTTTACAGACCCAATAGGATGAAAATAGTGTTTTAGGTGTTTTAATATGTTCATGTGACATGTTTATCACAATGGAGGACATATATAAAAAATAAGATTAAAATTACATTTCTGAGTATTTCTTTATTCAAATTGTAGTGAACCAGGAGCAGAAAGAAAAACGCTGTTTCAAAATCCTGTAGCAGTGATGTAGGTGCTACAATTGGCGTCCATTCTGACACATCCCCTAGTAGACAATTAGATTCATGTACGTCTTCCTTTTGCTTGTCTTAGCTGGCATCTGGCTCAAAACTACGGCTGGATAGCTCTAGATGAGACCCTCACGTACTCAAGCAGGCCGTTCCCCAGGCGAGGCCCACGGTGCTGGAATAAAGCCTTGCCCAGGGACCACCAGTAGACCTGCACCCAAGAACCTGACTTCTCTGAGACGATCCCGAGCTAAACTCATTTCTTAAAATAAAGTCCAGATATTTAAGACTTCAATAAACTGTGAGCAAAACTGCAACCAGCTGGAGTTTGCTCCTCCTCAGATTAAGATTTGGTTCCTGGTATTGCTTGGCGTGCAGACTGACCTGGTTCAGTGAGGCAATAGGATGCAAACTTTTCCATGGAACATAGATTGGGACAGAACTTCTCTCTCTGCTCATTGTTGCCGAAGGTGTCGATCATCCAGGCACACATGCTGCACACAAAGAGTGGTCAACGAGAAGGCTTTATTTTGGGAGATTTTCCTTAATTTCTTCAACCCAGCATTGAAGATGCATTCATTTCAGTGAAGGTTCTCATTCATCAAAGTGACTGCCTCAAAGTTGACTCAACTTCAAGATGAAAATACATTTGGAATGGCATACTTGTGGATACTGATGTAGGCCGTGGTGCTCACACATCCGGTGGACAAAGCCTCAAAGATGATGGACGTGTCCAGTCGAGAGAGGCCTGATCCTCCAACGTCTGGCTGAACGTAGATCCCACCAAAACCCAACTGGGCTGCTTTCCGCATCGTCTCCACGGGGAAGAGTTCCTGCAGAAAACAAAAGTAAAGCACCCTAAAGACGGCCTATAAACCAAATAAAACAGTTTGTCTTGAAAACTGTCAATGCAGCAGTGGTTTTCCCTTTAAACACTGAAAATAAATCAATATTCTTGAAAAAAAAATGGCTTAACAATTCTTAAATCTGGAGATGGCGACAATCGGTCAGCAAGTATCTCTCTGAAGGTTTCTGAGGATGCAGAAAATAAATAAGGATGATCCATTTTTGTTTATTTTCTGATGTAGAAGAGGGCTAAGAAACAAAGCAAACATTAAACTTTTAATAAAAGGGAAAAGAAACCGCAACAAATAAAAAGAAGAAATCAGGGGTTTCTCGAAAGAAATCCTGGCAAACAAACTCTCTGATCGCAGGAAAGAGTCAAAGTAAAACTTTGACTTTGAATTCAATGCAAATAAAGTTGTCTTTAAAGTACTTTAAATTAACAGCAAAAACTAATAATCACACTGATCTGCTCACATTACTTGTTATCTTAATTATTATTCTCAAACTAACTTTGTATAAAATTAACCAAACCAAACTACTGAATTGCTTTACACTATTGAAATTCCCCGGCACAAACCTTTTGGTCCCACTCCGCCATGTGTGGAGCCATTTCATTGGCTGCAAAGTCAAAGGCCACTTTCTGAAACTCTTTCTGTTCATCTGTGAGTCCATGAGAGGCTGTGGGCAGAGAGCAGCTCAGATTCAATACACACAAGTCACAACTAAAATGCCGTTTAACTTGGAGAAATCAGTTTGATATTAACAGAGCCTTTGGTTTGTCTGCAGGATTATTGAGCTCCTGGAACTAAACTTGAATGGAGACGCGGCAAACACTTAAGCTATTAGCAGGGTGTGTAATGATTCGTTTTAGTTCAGTCCACTGTTGTTTTTCCACATTAAAAATGACACAAACAGAACATTATTAGAGCATGATACCACACTGTATGGTCACATGTCTTTGCTAAATCTAAGCAAGTCCAAGGCTGGACTTGAAACGTTTTTTAAATAAAGTTTTTTTTTAGTAAAGTTTTTTGTGAACATTTCATCTAAGCTTTATTTCCCATATATGAATGCATTTTCCCATGTTTCCAAACACATTGAATAAAAATGAATACATAAAATTTAGCCACATTTAGATGCTTTTTTTTTTAATTACAGAAAAAAGCTTATTCCCCCCCAAAAAAAGAAAAAGAAGCAACTGTCATAAATTGCAGGGTGTTTGATTTGGTAATGATTATTTTCCGGTCTCCAAAAGGCGGCGCTACAGAGGGGCTGGAGGACTACAGACCGAGACAAACCAATGACAGTCAGCTGACCTCTAACAAGCTTTATTTTTACTGTTTCCTTTAAACAAACTGGTGTTGTTCTGAATGACATTAGCACGTTAGCTAACAAAAGTTATGAAAGACATAGTAGTTATTAAAGACATGTCAATTACTTTTTAGAGACGCGGCTGAACCAAACGTATTGTTTCTGATACTTACGGTCGATGCATGAAGCAATTCCCCGTCTGTGTGAGCTTTTGGAAAATATTAAAGGGTGTTTTCGACAAAAAGTAGAGCCTATTCTGACAATTCTTGAAAGTGGTCCTACAACGGCCATATTTGCGTCTGGTGACGTAACTGAATTAGGGGCTGCTGGGTATTGTAGTTACGTGGGAGTCCTTTACCTAGAATGACCGCAACGAGCACAATTAACTAGACACGGAGCCAAAAGCAGTGATGAATTTTAATTTATATTCTTCTAATGTCATATTCAAGCAAAAATAACAATATTTTATAGTTGAAATTACAACGTTAGGGCCAAAACAATCACGCATGCGCAGTTTTTACTAGGAGAGACACCGGTGAGTAAATCGAGCACACTTCACTCATTCTGAAGTCACGTGTTTGTTGATTCTCGCGCCGGATTCATTTTTAAGCTTCAGCGTGTGCTGTAAAGGTATAATTCAACTTTTTAAAAAAATATTATTATTATTCCACAGAGGAAAATGATTTTGAAAAGTTTAACTTTAAGCTTTACAGATTTATAGTACCACTCGCCACGTAGCGTTTAAAATATCTTTCTCTTTTTTTATTTTGCTAATTTAAATGAAGAAGCTCATTTCCTTTTTCTTTTCTTCCTTCGGACATTTTAAGAAATTACTTGTTTCTCTAACATTTGCTTAAGAAGAGTTTAAAAGGTGCAGCTGGAGGATTTAAAAACAAAAGGTGCATTTAAATGCATGTTTCCTGGCTACATTAATAGCAAGAACGTCATAAGGACCCTTAATGCGTTTACTTTTACCAAAACATTTGCTTAGATGGAATAACTACGTTATTTCAGAGGTTATCAGAGTAAGATCTTTAGTTTTGAAGTAGCTGGCCTCCTCTCAGACTTCTGTCTGTGCAGGTGAGAGATGCCGCCAAACAAAAAACCCAAAGTGAGGAAGGAAACAAGTTCAGGTGAGCAAATTATAAGATCTGATTCATTAAAAATCCATGACATTTGAAAATGTTTATCAGAAACCTCTTTATTGTGTTGTCCTGACAGAAGATAGCAGCGATGAGGGAAATGCTTCTGCTCTGAACAAGAAGAAAGTTGCAGCTCTTTCAGGGAAAAGAGGAAAAGGCTCCTCTGATTACAGCCACTGGTTGATGAAGTCTGAGCCAGAGAGTCGCTTTCAGAGCGGCATTGATGTAAAGGTACAGATCATCCTCAGATTTTCTTTCTTCCTTTATTGAAATGTAAAACCAGCAGAACTTTATTTGCTTTGCAGTTTGGCATTGAGGACCTCAAGGCCCAACCCGCTCAGACGGCCTGCTGGGATGGTGTACGCAATTATCAGGTAAAAGAGATGCGTGAAGCAGTTTTATTTATTTGCTTGTGGGAGAGTTAGTGTCTTCATCTATTTCACACAGGCTCGCAATTTCATGAGGCAGATGAAAGCGGACCAGCGGGCTTTCTTTTACCACAGTAACTGCAAAGAACCCGGGGTGGCGGGGCTCGTGAAGGTGAGTCATCCTTCTCATCACAGACAAACCCATCGGCCTCCCTGAAGTGCACCTGTGTCCTGGTCCAGATAGTGAAGGAGGCGTACGTGGACCACACTCAGTTTGACAGGAAAGATCCCCACTATGATGCAGCCAGCAATCCAAGCAACCCCAAGTGGAGCATGGTAAAAACAACAGCAAAGTATATGTGATAGTGGTGAAATTGCACGGCTGATTTTTGCCTCCTGTTTCAGGTGGACGTTCAGTATGAAAGGATGATGCGGCGTTTTCTTCCACTGTCCGAGCTGAAGAAGTACCACCTGCAGCATCGTGACAGCGGAGGACCGCTGAAGAGCTTGGCTCTTTTTACCAAACCGAGGCTGTCGGTTCAACCCCTCACTGCTGGTATGTGGGAACCCTTTGCTCCTGTTCGCCACAGTGTCATAATCTGGCTGTAATCTGGTTTTAATGTCGCCTGCAGAAGAGTTTGACTTCATCCTGAGCCTGGAGGACAAAAAGCCGCAGTGATCAACCCATCCTGTGAACTGTTGCTCATCCAAAATCTCTATTTCAGTATTAATAAAGGTTTTTATGTTGGAAGTTTCTTGCTTTATTCTCAGACTAACTGTTTATGACACATAAATCAAATCCTTACATATGTCTGGAGGGAAAAGCAAACTAAACAAAAGATGTGCAATGCAGAGGCTGTATTTTATTGCGCCACAGAAGGAAAGGAGAAAAACTTTACTGCCGTAAAGCAGCTTCTCTCATCATAAATTGTGCACTTTATAAAGCTCTATAGTGGAGTCGCTTTATATGAAGTGCTGAAGAAGCAAGTAGGATCATAAAGTGGCTCTCATTCATCTGAGGAAAACTCGTGTGCGCACAGTTCTGCCACATGATTAGAAATCTTTGTTTCATAATCTATGTACTTGTTAATGAATATATAGCAATATTGGAAAAGTAAAAACGGGCTTAAAAATTATACGTTTGCTTCCTTCAACTCTCTTTAAAGTTGTTAAACTATTTGACTATGAAGACGTACATGGATCTACAGTGGGGATCGAAAGTTTGGGCACCCTGCAGAATTTTTAGCATGCACTGCCCCCTTTGGAAAAGCTGAGACCTGACAGTACCATTGATTGTTCACAATTATCGCTTGCAAAGAGCAGGTGATTTCAATCTCAAAGATTTAAAATAATGCAAGTCATCTGACCTTGCCCCAACAATCAGCATCACGGGTACTTCAAACAGTTGTTCAGAACCTGAAAAACTGAAAACAGTTGATGCTCACAAAGCAGGAGAAGGCTATAAGTAAAGTGTTTTCAGATGACAATATCCTCTGTTCGAAATGTCATTAAGAAATGGCAGTCAACATGAACAGTGGAAGATAAGCAAGATCTGGTAGACCAAGAAAAATCTCAGACAGAGCAGCTCGCAGGATTGTGAGAAAAGGATTGTGACTGCACCATCCCTCCAGAAAGACCTGCAGACTCTGGAGTTGTGGTTCACTGTTCTACTGTCAAGAGATACTTGTACAAATATGGTCTTCATGGAAGAGTCATCAGAAGAAAACTTCTTCTACGTCCTCAACACAAAATTCAATGTTTGAAGTTCACAAATGAACATTTAAACAAGCCTGATGCCTTTAGGAAACAAGTTGTGTGGCTCGATGAGGTTAAAATTGAACGTTTTGGCCGCAAAAAGCAAAGGTATGTTTGGAGAAGAAAGGGTACAAAGTTTAATGAAAAGAATATCTGTCCAACTGTTAAGCATGGGGGTGGATCAATCATGCTTTGGGCTTGTATTGCAGCCAGCAGCACAGGAAACATTTCACAAGCAGAAGGAAGAATGGATTCCACAAAATTTCAGCTAATTTTGGACACTAACTTAATGCCATCTGTGAAAAGTTGAAGTTGAAGAGAGGATGGCTTCTACAAATGGATAATAATCCTAAACACATCTCAAAATCCACGCTGTCTTACATTAGGAGGCATAAACTGAAGGTTTTGCGGTGGCCTTCCGAATCACCTGACCTCAACATCATTGAAAATCTAAATAGACCTGAAAAGAGCAGTGTGTAACAGACATCCCACAAATCTCAAAGAACTGGAAGACTTTTATAAAGTAGAAAGGATAAAGATACGTCAAACAAGAATTGAGAGACTCATGGGAGCCACATAAAGCGTTTACAAGCTGTGATACTTGCCAAGGGAGGCAGTACAAGGTACCAACTCTGCAGGGTGCCAAACCTTTTGCACAGAGACAATTATTTTGTTTTCTGTTATTTTGAAATGGTAAATGATGAAAATAAAGCCTAATTTTTCGACATAAAATGATGTCTCATCTGTAAACTGATACCTTTAGGAGATTTTTCAATCTTTCATTGGGTTCCTTAAGCACCATAACATTTTACCTGGGGTGCCCAAACTTTTGATCTCCACTGCGTTTGTCTGAAAGTGGATGCATCAGAATGGAGCGGAGAAGGGAGCATATGGCCCACCCAGGATGTTTCTACATAACAAATATGCTTTTTCAAACTGAATTTCTTGTCTGCTCCTGATTCAAGGCGATTTGAACGAAAACAAAAACTCAGAAATGCAATTTTAATTTTCTCTAAACATGTCCTCTATCATGAGAAAATGTTACAAGAACATGTGAAAAACACCATAAACACCATTTTCATTTGAGTTGCTCTTTTATGGGTTTAATGTCTCCTGTACTGTGTGTATAAGTGGAAATATGTCTGTTTTTCATGATTTAATTTCCATGTGTGAATGTATACATGTATTCATATGTATGTCCGTCTATATGTGTTTCAATATCTTCTTTTACATTTTTTTTTTTTTAATTTCCCCACCAAATTTGATCCCAAAGCGTGCAAATGTCACACGGATCGCCACACATTCACTCAATATCTTACAAACAGAGCCGTGTTTTCCATTTGGCATCAATTTATTGGACTTCTGGGAACAAAGAGTGATTAGCACTTTGCAAAAGATATACTTATACTGTCATTTTTCTCTGGTTAAAAGACTAAAATCATGTTAGAGGCAGAAGGATTTCATTTGCTGAATACACATAGGCACAACTTTCAAGTCTCTAATAAAGAGGATATAGCAGACTCCATTTAATCAAACGTTAATACAAACACTGGACACAGACCTTCTGCTAACATCAGTGGAATGCTGAGGTAAAGCATGTAGACAGGGAAAGGTCATTTTGTGAGTCTGTGCACCCAAAAGTCAATGTATAGAAGCTTGAACAGGATACTGGGTTTAAATGATCTTATTTACAGTTAAAAAAAAAAAAAAAAACAATATGTGGGATAATACTTTAATCCTCTTGCTCAATCAAAAACAAAAGATTCCAGTTTTCACTTCTGATAACTTTGTGCAGACACAAAAAAACAAAATAAAACACGCCAAGCGAGAAAAAGTAATGCAAGGTTAACTCACTTTTTTTGTTGGTTTTATGACAGTGTTAGAAATGCATTTAATAAACATGGAATGTATGAGATTCACTTGTTTCAAAGTCATGAATTTAGAACAGTGAGATCAGAAATCATGGAGCATCAGAAAGTGACACAGAAAGCTAAAGAAAGTAGGATTTCATCATCTAACGGAGCAGACTGAAAATGATGATTAGCTTGATTCCCCTTTAAAAACACGACTGGAGCCGGAAGCCATTCAGAATGCTTCATACAACCTGTTTCATAGTTCACACACCGTCTCCGTGTGTGTGTGTTGTGTGTGTGTGTGTGTGTGTGTGTGTGTGTCTCCCTTCCTTCATCAGCAGTGGCGGCTACATATGAAACAGCTGACTCGCCAGATACTGCAGGGGGTTGTGACCTGGATGCTGACGGGTCCTGCACGGCGAGGGTGGCGGTTCTACCCGCTCTCCTCCTTGGCGGCCTGTTCCAATGCGCTCTCGGAAGCGGCTGAACCCTCGAACCTCTGAGAGGCGATGGCGGCCTGGTGGGACATGCTCTTCCTCACTACGTCCCCTTTCCTCCACAGCGTGATTTCCTGCAGCAGGTAGATACGCACAGACGTATTAACGCTCCTGAAAACCTGCCTCCTGCTTCCCGGGAGGACAACAACTTGAACTGTATCCAGAATGAGTTCTCAAAGAGGTTTTGTTTTCACCTGCTGTTTGAAGTAGCGCCTCTCTTCCTCGTCGATCAGAACCAGGTTCAGGTAGTAGCGCACGGAGAACTTCTTGTTGATGTCTCGCATGGTGGGAGTCAGATCGTACCCAGCCAGAAATAGTCGGATAGGAATGGACTCGCCTGAGAAAGTTAGCATGTTTTTCATGCTATGATTATCTGAATAATTGTTCATACTGTTCACATATTATGTTAAATACATTTCTCACAAAAGTGACTTATCCTTCAGTGATTCCCATATATCATTTATTTAATCTTAATTATACTTTTTTTTTGCTGCTGAGACTTCTACTCTGGAGTGACTTATAGTCTGAAAAATACAATAGTAAAAACAACAAAACATAAAGATCGTTTTCTTGGATAATACATACCTCTGACCGGTGCTCCATCCATGATCTCATATTTGGCGATTGTGTCGTTTTCATGGTATACACTCGGGCCGGTGCCTGTCGTTTCACGTTTGATGATGTCAATCTCCATGTGCTTGATCTTGATTCTCACCAGCAGAAAATAGATTTTTCCCACAATTACATCTTTCAGATGGTACCTGTTAGAAAGCAGGGCAAAATGAGCAAACAAGGACTGGTTAACACAACTTTGTTTTTGAGGGTGGAAAAGAAAATCTGCAGTCCATCATTTAGATTTCTTAAAGAACGCTTTACGTGTGCTAACTAGGAGAGAAAATTAATGAATTTTAACTCTTTAACACCAGGGATTTCGCCAGCAACAACTAAATAACAAATGCTCTGATGTACCTCAACTCTTTGCCTGTTTTATGCTAGCTAAACTTTAATAACACTTTACTAACATCAAGTGTTGCATTTCGGTGCATTTGCTTCAGAATCTGTTAAAATCAGGATAGCTGCGTAAACGGTTGAAGAGTTACGGTAGTTAAAAAGGGGGAGACAGTTCCAGTTTAATTGGGAGCAATGTTTTAATAATGCTAACAGATGGTTCAGACCAAATTCCAGCTTTGTTGTCATGAATTGATTAAAAAATTGTCTCCAGAGCTAATCTGGTCTCAACATGTTAAAACTGTTATTTATGAACCGATGATGAGAAATGTAGAAGCAACACAAGAAGTGATAGTTGTGTTGTCCTGCAGGTCTTGTGGAAAAAGATTGTTTAGACTTCTGAGAAGTGGATCACTTATACACCAACTACTCCATCAGCTCAACCCACTGGTGGATTTTAGATGAAAATGCACAAAGAAAATGTGCAAAAATGTGTGTTAAATAAAATTACATTGATGTAATTCATACAAACTCAGGGAAAAATTACCATTTTGTGATCACTGACAGTTAAAATGGAACACTTGTCACAGCATTCTTATGCTCAAAATCCTCACATTTTCAGGTTTTCAGTTCCATCAACATTTTCTGCTTTTTTTTTTTTTTTTTAATAAAAAACTACCTGTTGATAAATGACTATCCTTAAGAAAAAAAATAAGATCTGCCGTTTCCTCATGAGACTCACTTGGATTTATTATACTCAAACTCAATGTGGAGACAGTCCTCAATGCCAACTTCCATCTTGATGGAGGAGTTGAGCTCTGGGTAAGTGCTCAGGGTGTGGACCACGATGTCCATCTCCTTAGTGATGTCATTTAATCTTCTTACCACTGTGGCACGAAGAAAATATCTGAAAAACAACAGATCTGATTCAGCATATGCGCTTCCTGCAGGTTAAAGAGTGACTCCTGTAGTCAGTCATCTCCCTGCCCATAAAGTGTGTGAATGATCAAACTTGCCTTAGCTTGACGTTCTGTCCTGTGTAGGACTCATAGGGCTTCTCAACATGAGTGAACTCAAAGTCGAAGCTCTGAGACTGAGTTATTTCACCAGGTCTGGCAAGATCCTTCACCAGGGAAACAAATTCATGGTGGTTTCCTCTGTCGTAGTACAACTCTGGAAAGATGCAACAGAAAAACAGAGGGGTTAGGTTTAAAGTTCAGCTGAAATTTTACACTAAAAGGGATCAACTGATTCTATGCTTTATTAAAAATGTGAACATATTTCCAAACATCTGAAAAATGTTTTCTTCTTCTGTGATGTTTGGAACTTGTTTGGTGTTGTTAAAAAGAAAAAAAAAGAAAGTCACCAAAAGAGTTTTTAAACCATCTTTAAAAAAAAAAAAAAAAAAGTATTATTTTGTATCTAATCAAATACAAGAAAATAAAAATTGAGTGAAATAAAAAAAATGTTTGGGTGGGCATTTTTGACAAAAATAAAAACAGCAAGTTGCACATAACCAATGTTTAATTATAAATACATAAACTGTTGTTGTTTACAAAACAAACTAACATCCTACATAACTCAATGATCCTGACATATCTTATCTACTGGACTGAGATCTTCTTCACTCATTTTACAAAATAGAAATCCATTGAATCCAAAGTGGCGCACCTCCAGGTAAGTTCATTTAAGTCAAATATGTGCAGTGTTTCAATCTCAAAACAAAAGTTTACCAACAAATACTAAGGTTTGAAAAGATCGTGAGTTTGCTAAAGTTAGAAGAAACAGGCACAAAAAATATGGAAATTGCATCTCTAAAGGATTTGATCTGAATTAAATAATCAAGATGTATTTGTTTAAAATAAAAAGGTAAATAAAACTTGAAATTCACATTTGGTTAAAATGAGGATCATCCTGCAAAACAGATTTCATGTCAAAGTCAGCAAAAATCTCCAACAGCAGAAAAAGTCAGTTAATGTGAAGCTGGTTGCATTTTTTTAGCCTGGTGAGTGCGTACGTCAGGACGTCTTTATCTATGCTAATGCTCCCAATGAACAACTTTTTTAACAGCTTGAAGACCATTAAAAAAGAGCGAAATGCAGAGAAGTGATTCCCATACAGATGCATAAACAAGGATATAAAAAAATGAAGCTTTGCCTCAGGGATAAGCACATGGAGAGTCTCGGTAGAAAGTGATTAAAAATAAAATTTGAGTGAATCCTAAGTCTTTCAGACTACAGACTATTATTGCTTTCTCTCACTGGTACAATGCAACCATTTCTACGAGTTTCATTAAAAAAAAAAGAAAATTAAACAAAGAAAAGAGTTTCTACTTTTACTTTTTTGGTTTAAGGCGACTTGTTTATGCAAATTTTAAAATACAAATGTATTTCAGCAACCAACACTTAAGGTTAGAGCTGTTTATTGAAAAAGATCATTTTTAGGCACTGACTGAACTGCCTTGATATTACAAAAAAAAAAAGCACTTTAAAAACAAATTTGTATCCTAAAGAGAATCCTTAAGAAACTGTCAGTGGGAGTGATATGACAGCAGGTTTCACTTAGGTGATGCTCAGCTGCAGTGAGCATCAAACTAAATGATTTAGTGCAGCTAGAACTTTATTTAAAAAGTGGGGACTGATTTATCTACACATTGTCCCTTGTGTGCTTGTTTATTTGTATGTTGGTTTAACACTTTGAAAAAAAAGACAACATTTTCTGAGAGAATGTGTTTTTAGTTAAAAATCCTTTCTAAAAATCAGTATTAACAGATGCAGTTCAGAAAGTGTTGTAAAATTTGGGGTATTGGCACTGATACTGAAACTTTTGAAATGATACCCAGCCCTACTTATCATTGTATAAGTCAGGCTATATTTTGAAAAACATTGTTTTTCACTAAAGATATTTATGTAGTTTACACAGGGCAGGCTGTAACGTACTTGTGTAAACATGTTTAATGCAAGCATTTACTGTATGTCACACTACAGTTCCCCTTGCTTCTTGCTTTCCAAGATTTTTTTAAAAACTAAATCCCAAACTTTTTTGTAACTTTTCAACATGAACTTTGTTTATAAAGGACGTTGGAAAATAGTTTTGCCATTGATGCATATCAATCTGAGAAGTGGGTCAGGGCTATGACAAATGGAGAGAAGCTACAGTGAGGAGAGGAAGTCTTCATCAGCTGCACAAATCAGCAGTGAGTCACAGACCAACACAAAAAGCAGAAATGTGGAAGTCTTATGGTTTAAAAGAATCGGAAAACGACATATATTTAAGGTGATTCTGATACAAAATTGTGACATCCATCAACATCATTATTTTTATTCATTTATTGGTCAATAATATCTCTCTCTGATCACATGACATCTCCTTCACTGGGGCGTCAGACTCAAGGGCCTTAAGGGCCAACATACCACTACGTTGCTACAATGGCAGGCAAGTTGGAAAACATGCAATACATTAGCCCTCTGAGGCCTGGAATTTGACATCTGTGTCCTTAATTTATTCATTCTTTTGTTCTTTTCAGTTAGAATGTACAGTACATACAATCTACATAAAGAACAGGAGTAGGATGAAGACCAAGTATTCTTTATCCCTACCCCATTCTTATTTTTTCAAATCATATAAATAGATGACAAAATTAAATGGGCTTAATCAAAACAAAACAAAAATAAAAATGCATAATAGTAAAAATAATACAACCAGGAACATTTGAAAAAGACAAAACTGACTAAATACAACACTACATCAGCAAAATAAAATAAATAAATAAAGCTTAAAACTTCAATAAGGTTGATGTTTTCATGTTAAACATTCTAATGAAGGTAGACAGAATGTTGTCACACACACACATGGATGATGCCAGGAGTCGGGCCTTTTTTTATATTGTTGATCTATTTTAAATACTGTACAAGATGATGGAAATAAATCTTTAATATTTGCTTTATCAGGAACAAATTTGACAAAAGTACAAACATAGTATTTTACCAAAAGTCTTTATGAACTCTGATGCTCCAGTCACTTCCATGGTTACAGGTGAATTTATTGATGCTTCTGGGCATACAGACTGTTTCTATAAATATCTGTGGAAGGATGGAGCGCTCTCATGAGCTCAGTGCATTCCAGTGTGGCTCTGTCAGATGATGCTTCTGTTCAACAGTTCAGCCATTAAATCTCCATAATATTTCATGTTTTAGTGACCTGTCAGTGGTACTGTCACAAAGTGAAATTGATTGGTAGCAACAGCGACTCAGTCAAACTGACAGGAGGAGTCGCCAGATACAGAGGTGCATGGTGCTCAGAGGTCAACAACTTTCTGCAGTCAATACTCCAGAGTTCAAACGTCATGTTTTCCTTTAGACTAGCCCAAAAACAGCAGAGAGACAAAGAGGTTCATTGACTGGGTTTTCATGCAACTGCATCCAAATCACATACAACCACGTGCAAACCAAAGCTTTGGAAACAGTCAAGCCCCCCGAAACTGGACTATACAGCAGTGAATATTCATTCTCTGAAATGACAAATAATACTTCGTCAGATAAATGAACCTTGGTTTGGAAGCTACCGGGAGAATGGAACTGTTCTGACAGCATTGTAACAAGCATAAGGGGGGTGTTTTAGGATGTAGGGTTGTTTGTTTCAGTGATTGGTTCCAATTAAATTTGAGAATGGCACCTCCTTGTTCCAACTTTGCACAAAGCAAGTCATGGATCATTGACAGTATACAGAGATGGATAAAGCGCCAGTGATGTCACCCATAGAAAATACCATATGAAATAAAGTCAATTCATTCACAATTTTTCAGCAAAACGGATGCCGCCATGTTGAAACCAGACGATTACGTTAGTAACCGGTGATTGGTCTGAAAAAATAAATGAGGTACCACAGCAAGAATGGTTATTCTGACAAACATATTGACTGAGCTGTTAATTTCTCAATAGAAGTCTATGGTATTTTGGCTATCTGGGACCAGTGGGTACTTCCTTTTTGAAACATGAAGGGGGAGGAAGTAATGTGTCCAGTTCTCATAGACTGTCATTGTCATGGATAGCAGTTAGTTTGGAGGAACTTGACTGAACTGCACAGAGCCTTGACCTTAACCTGACAAAAGACCTTTGATGAATTACAGAAGAGACTAAGAGCCAGGCTTGAACACTCAACGTCAGTGTCCATCCATTCATTTTTTTTCCACACACCGGGGGCTGGATTGCAGGTGTAGCAAAGATGCCCAGACTTTCCTCTCCCCTACCACTTCCTCCAGCTCTTCCAGTGAATTTTCAAGGCATTCCCAGGCCAGCTAAGACAGGTAGTGTCTCTAGCCATGTCCTGGGTCTCCCCAGGGTATTTTCCCAATGGGGTATGCCTGAAACACTTCCCCAGGGACGCATCCGGACTAAATGCCTGAGCAATCTCAACTTGCTCCCCTCAGTGTGGATGAGCAGTAGTTCGGTTCTGAAATTCCTATGGATGACCATGTTCCTTACCCTATCTATAAGGAAGCCACCCTGGAGAGGAAACTCCTTTTGGTTGCTTGTATCCGAGACTTTGTTCTTTTGGTCATGACCCAGAGCTCATGACCAAAGATGAGATTAATAAACAAACAAAATTGCTTAGCTGCCTTTTCACTATGATGGAACGATTCAACGACCAGATGAAGGCAGACATCACCACCAGTCCATCTACCGATCTCACACTCCAAACTTCCCTCAGTCATAAACAAGACCCTATGATGTTTACACTCCTCCACTGAGCTTTTCACCTCTCAGAGAGGGCAAACTACTTTCTCCAGGGGAGAACCATGGCCTCAGACTTGATGGAGCTTAACCTCATCTTAGCCACTTCACACTCGGCTGAGAACCACCCAAACGCAAGTTATAGGGCTTAATGAAACTAACAGTAAAACACTTGGCAAAAAGCATAAATGAAATCCAGTGGTTCACAAACAAGATCTGCTGTTTACCCCTGTGCCTAAAACATCAGTGTCTCACCTCACAAATATGCTTCTAGATAAATCAACATTCCCATAAATGGTAGACTAAACCCATCAAAAGCATTCCCAGAAGAGTTCAAGTTTTGTAGCTCCAAAGAGTGAGGGGACATCATCTCAAAGACTTCATATTTCAAATGGTATCACCCTAAAATCCCACTCCAACTATATATATTTTTTCTATTGTAAAGTGTTCCCAGTGGTCTTTTATTTATGCAGTTTTTATCCAAAATCAAAAAGCCTGCGTCTCTTTTAAGACATATATTCTGCAGAGCAGCACAAGCTCATTAGAAATTTGCCTCTAGGTTGTGGGAGGGACTGTTGGTATGGAAGTTAGCTCCACTAATTTCCCATCAACCCTTCCTTTACACTCTCTCCCACTAGCTTATAGCACCTCAAGCCCAAACTAAAATTAGAATAACAAAAAAGGAGAGCAATTTCAGAACTGTCCAGTCGTACAGTTTTGAAAATGACGACATAAATGGATGCATTTGTCTGCAAGTGGATGAATCACAATTGTAGCGGGGAAGGGAAACTTTGTCGTTATCCTTATCAAAAGAATGTGTTGTTTCAAAAAGGATGAGGAAATTCTGAATCTCTGTGATCAGCCTCGCATTGTCCATGGCGTTATATGGCTAAAATTAAGTTCTACCACACACTTTGTGACCCCGTGTCTGCACAAATTACGTAATGTTTACAACATGGTGAAAACAGTGAGTACAGCAAAAAATAGGTTTTATTTTGAAAAATGCTCCAACTTTACAATAAAGTGCTACGGCTCAGCTCCAGCGTCCGGAAAAAAATTGAAGCCAACGAAATGGATACGGAGCAGCGCAGAGGCCGGACTGGACTGCATGCAGTGTGAGTGCCTCTCGCAATTTTTATGTTACGTAAAGGCTCCGACGTCCGCACCGCAGCCAGATCACATGCGGTGTGAGCCCAGGGTTAGAGTAGGTCTTTAATGGATCTAGTCGTATACAAGTGGATACATTAGAAGTGGAGCAGGGAGCTTGTGGCTTGCCTTTGTAGCTTCTACGTCACAGCTGCAGGCTTTTTCTAACAGCATTTTTTGCTCCTGATTCACAGCAACTTGAATTAATACTAAGAAATGCAATTTTAAGAATAATTATCTTCATATATGTCCTCCATTTTTAGAAAAAAAGCTACCAAAAACCTGTTAAAAATAAAAAAATTACAATTTTGATTGGAGGGGATCTTTAAATTCATAGAACTTTAGGCCCTGTAGTGTACCTCAGTAGCAGTCCTTTATTATCTAATGGCAACAAGCTAAAACATCCAATATGTTGGAACACCACATAGTAGATTATTAGTTCAAGCCCTTGTGCTTATTATAGATAAACCAGTTCTCTGTTTTCAAGTCAAGAAACAGATAGTAGATTTAATAACTTACAACAACAAATAAATAACCTGGAAACACGAGTAAGCTCAGTTTTTGTAAAACTCTGCTGAAGAAAATATTTCACACTTTTAAACCAACTTCCTTTACCCTGTTGCATTCTATTGTATCCTAACAGATCTTTGGCTAACAAAGAACTGACCATTACAGCTGTCAAGTTACCCTCCTCGAGCAAGACACTTCCATAACTCGTTGACTTTAACCAAGTTTTCCAGTTATAATGCCTGATCCTCTTCAGTAGGGTTTGAAAACGTGTCTGTGCTGTATGTGCACCGTGCATCTACTCACCTATTTGGCCGACGAACTCGATTTTGATGCCGTAGTGCTCCAACCTCTTTCCGGGGTTCTTCAGCGTGACATTCACCTTTCCGCTGACGGTCTCGCCATCGTAGAAAAGAAAGTACTTGTCTTTCTTCCCATCTTCAGTCTTGTGTTCCACCTTCTTCCTCGTTTCGGCGTCATTCAGAACCACGTCGATTTCTGCACTTTGTCCAAAACTAAAGAAACTCATTATAACGCGGTTTCTACACGAACTCTTATCGCGTTAAAGTTGTCCTCGTCGAACCCCCCCTCCAACTTAATCAAATTAAAGTAAAGAGCCCTAAAATGCTTCAAACTATCATCACATAAAGGCCTGCCAGGGTGTGCGAGGCCAGTTCCTCTTTGAGGCGCAAATATTGATATCAAGTGTAACAAAAAAAAAAAAAAAAAAAAAGAATATATCACCGGGAAGAGCTCCTTCGGTTACATGCCCTCACTCAGGAAAAACTAGAAAAACGACGGCGAAACGAAAATGCTCATTCGATTCGTGCAGAACAAAAATTAGCCGTTTGCTTTATTTTGTTTTCCTTTTTTGAACTCACGGTTAAGCTGTCCAAAAGAAAAAGAGCTTGAAAAAAAATCAACTGCGGACGAAATTTATATTACATGTTTGTGCTCAAACGGAGAAGATAGAAAATGTTGTCAAAAGACTAAACTGTAGCGTTAGCTTGCGGTATCTATGTCGGCTAAAGTACTTCCGGGTGGCGTTTTTTTTTAAAGTATGACCGGAAGTTTGAATTTGTTCACTGTTGTTAACAAAAAAGAAGAAAGAAAGAAATATATTTAAAGTCAGCAAAATAAATGCACATAAATGCACTCGATGATTATTTGTTTAATTGTCATTAGAACTACCTAAAAGTTTTCTTCTTTAAAAACAAATGCTAAAAACCAACGCATTATTTTAAGAAAACATTGTCATGTTCAATTTTTCGCTTTATCCACTCACAGAACAAATACAAATTCAAAATCATAAGCTGTATTGCAACTATAACCTTTTAAAAATACAAAACTGGAACAAAGACCAAGCAGCAGTCATCAGAATCCAAATGCGCTGATTAAAAAACAAAACAAAATAATGCAATTAAGTAATACAAATAATGACAAGAAAAGGAAAGAAAAGGTTTTAGTTCCATAAACAGATAAATAATCTGAGGTTTTTTTTTAGCTGTATTTTGTTTACAGTTTTTGAAGGGAAATACAGAAAAGCCTAGATTGGAGTCATTTTTAAAATGGCTCAGTTAGAAAAAACAGCATTAATTTAAATATATCCTAAAATGATCTAATCATTAACTAGAAAGTTAATATGTTTGCCTCTGTAGACCTATATAAACCATATTTTAATGTTTTTATAAGTTAGTTTTAATTTGGGTGCAATGGCCAGCACTAGTGTTGTGAACTCTGCATCTTCAATCCAACATCCCTGCAACAGTCCACTACAATATTCAAGAGAACTTCATGATTCCTTCTGCTGAGGATCTGGATGGAGGTGCAGATTTCTTCTTCCAGCAGGACGTGGCCCCTTCCCGTAATATTTGCTTTGAAGGTGAACGTATTGTGTGAAAATATTTTATTTTGATTTATTTGGTCATAATTCTTGTCTTTTATCTTTTTTGCAAGAACTGAAAACTAAGTGGGGAATTCTCCACAGTATTTTATTTTTCTGAAATCCTGCTTTTGTGGGTTTTATGATCTGGAAACCTAATTTATGTAAAAATAAACAAATAAGTCCTTGAAAACAATTAAACAGTAGGCCTTGAATCTATATTCTGTGAATCTTTTTTTAATGGAATTTTGGAAATGAATACACTTTTCTATACTTGCTTTTTTTGGAAAGGGTCTGAATTTATTTATTTTCTGAGGCCACTATTTTTTTTTTTTAAAGAAGCTCCATGTCACTTTAGAGATTAAAATTGTGTCATCTATATAAAAGTTGCATATTTCTTTGTATTTTTGAAAAAACAAAAGTTAACCTACTGTTTATCCATGCACATATGCACTTTTTTCTAAATGTAAAGGTTAATCATATACATTTTAATCAGAATGTATTTACTATTTTTTCCTTTGTCCACCTTTTCTCTTTGAAGTAAATTTTTACTCAGAGAACACACTAATACATTAAATTTTACAATCCTCACAGACAACAAAACACTTTTGTCAATTAGAGTTCAAATATGTTTAATAGAAACAAACTAAAAACAATGTATAAGTTTATTATCAAATGAACAGCAGACATTTTCCAACAGTTCCTGAGTTAATACACAAAATAACGCAAATCTCAGAAAATAAAAAAAACAGTTGTTATAGACAGATTTAACACTCCGAAAACACTTAACACTAAATACAGTGAACATACTTCCAACAAACAGGTTATTGGAGTATTTACATGAATACAGAGTTCAATGCATTAAAGGATTAGAAAAATGCATTTTTAGGTTGGACATAGAGTACTGACTCAAAACTGGGCAATATGTCCAATACTGACAAATAAAAATCTTAAAGCACCAAAGGTCACTTATACACAGAAACAACACTCCAAAAAGTAACGCTTCACCACCTTCCAAGTAAATACTTTGCAGCATAGTAAGGTATATCATATTCAAACTTTTTTTGTTTTTTGTTTACTGTATTTTTATACTTGTGTGGTTATTATATGCTTATAAATTTCAAGGCTGGTATTTGTGCCTTTATGAGTGTGATCTGACCATCCCTTTTTTTGCCTTTTCTATCTACATTATGTACAAAGACAAGTTTGGAGTAATTTGTGCGACAAACAATTCACATGTATATCCGATGACATTACAATGTCAGACAGCTTTCTGAAACCGTAAAAAATGTAAAAGTTATCAAAAAGGGATTTGTCTAAAAATGGTGCAGGAATGTACCTTACAGTAACCAGTGACAAAATGCCAAAGACAAATATTGAACTTAACAGCTTCAAAACTCTGTTATTGTAAGATACAACTGCGTTGAGAAACGGTTTAGGAAATCAATGTGTAATTTGTAAATGTTCAAAAGGAAACAATTAAATACAAAAATCAGTTGGACTCCAAAAAAAACCAAAAATGTGCTGCCACGTATTGGAGTAATAATAACTTTGGCAAGTCAGCTGATCTGGTTTGATGTGCATCGGAAAAATGTGCCATTTTAAACCTGAATCAACTGGATCATTTCTGTTCCACATTGACCTCTTTTTTTGTCAGCTGTCATATGATGAATGAAGACTTGTGGCGGAAATGACCCTGTAAAGACACAAAGTGGAAATTTGTCTAAAAAACATTATTTGAAAATGCTTATGAATGGAAGCTAATAATACATTCTTGATGTGCATATTTTTTTTACCTCATCTGCTTCATATTCAACACCGTTATTCTGTGCTGGCCAATTATAGCTAAAAAAAAACAAAAAAAAAACCAAAACATAAATTGTGACAAGGAATCAAATATTTTATAACATTATTCCTTTTTCGTCATATGAGGAAACAAATGATACTCACTGATTTTCACTGTGACTTTTAAACTGTAGGCACATACGTCTAATGGAACAGAGAAAAGCCACCAAAATGATGACCACAGACACTCCACCAAGACACTTGAGCACAATTCCAAGGATGTCTACATCATCTGTAAAGAAACAAAGGATTGCTTCAAAACAGAGTTAAATAAAATACACACTTTTTTTCTTAACTTATATGCCATGCAATATGGCAAATCAAAAAGGTTTTAAATGCATGTTACAATTTGATATTTTCCAAAAACAAGAAACAAATAATATGCCAAGGTGAAGGGCGACTTGCTAAATCAGTGGCCATTAAGAGTCATTTGTGCTGCTGATCACACCTAATACAACCACTGCGGATAAATACCTTATTTTTAGTAGTGAAAAAAGTTTGATCACTGCATAAATTAATTTTCTTTACAATAAAAGCAACGTTTCATATAAAAAAGGTCAGACATATTCATCAATAAGTATCTTTTTCATCACATAAAACATTATTTTTACAAGAAAATTTATTGTTACAAGTTTTTCAAATGTTTAAAATATTTCTAATATACCTGTGAGACAACAGTGTGATATAAATCTGTACATTAACCAATTTTAACATGTGTGAATACTAGTTTGACTTTGTTTTACAATTTGTGTGGAAATTAGTATTTTAGTTCAGACATCATATTTTGATATGGCTCATTTTCAAAGTTTTTGTTCATTTTCTTCTCATTTTAACACTATGCTGCTTTTCTGTGCCAAAATCGTTCAGTTTGCAAGTCCAGGATGATAAATCCCACTTAGATACTTTGAAGTTTTTCAGACTTACAATATTTTCTACACTATAAAGTTGCCTTGTTAGTAAAACGTAGGAAAAAAAAGCAGCTGTTCAATGCTACATGTTAGCCGCATTAACGTATTTACAATGACACACAACCAAATATTTTGACAGAGCACCATGTACCTCTCAAAATCATGTTCACATCGGTAAAAACAACCAGAATTTATCCATAAATAAGGCTGTAGCCATATATAAGGTGCTACGAATAAGTCTGCTTTTGGGGAAAAAAAAAGTTTTTAAGTGCGCCTTCTAGTACCAAAAATATGGTAATCCATTCAGAGATTTTCTTTCAATTTTTTCAAGAGGTGCTAATGTGCTGCAGATTCTACAAAAGCTAAATTTGTCATTTTTGAGATTGACCGATGTAAAAGTCCAATTAGTTGTCACGCACCTAGGTGTGTGAAATTTGCTCTGCATTTGACCCATCCCCTGGGTGGGCGGTGAGCTGCAGACACAGCCGCCCACTGTAACCCCGAGTTTCAGGCAGGGAGGAATTGGGTCCCATTTTTAGAGTCTCTGGTAGGACTCAGTCTAGATTTGAACTCTCAATCTTCCAGTCTCAGGGTGGACACTCCACCACAAGGCCACTGTGCTTGTTGTGTTCTCATTTCTCAAATTTGAGCTCCAGCAAACTTTCCCTCTGTCTGGAGTCTCTTACCAGTGGGATGTTCTTGGCCCTCAAGTCTCATCAACATGACCCCACTTGAGTGCACTCCTGACCCTTGTGACACATTGTGACAGCCTGTCCATGGAGTCTATTTCCATCCAAACTCAGACCCTCAGCAAAAAAAAAAAAACTGTCTACAAGGTGATGGACAGAACACAGATGGCTGCAGTAAAATCGTTTTCCTTCTGCCGTCCTCCTTATTTTATTATCCCAATGTTGCCGCTTCCTTCTTGCCACATTAATTTTCCTTTTTTCAATGAAGTTCCACTTCAAAAACGTTGCTTGTGTGCGCAAGGCAACTTACAGACTTGCATTACTTGTGTGGGACACTGTGCATGACCCGCATCATTCTTTGCCTGGCAGTAGTATTCGCCTGCATCTTCCTTTCTCACGCGTCGAAATTTCTGGAAAGACATTTAGAAAATATTTCAGGGCAATGTCACTGACTGGACTGTCGACAAAGGGCTGCTGGATATCTGGCTCTGGGGTGACTTTGCAAACACAGACTGTTCTGAGACAACTCTTAGAATTTACATTTTGGTAAAATGAGATGAAGGAATAATTTTTTCAATTTTGGTGTCTTCAAAATATTAATCTTTGTGTTGAAGTGGAATGCATGCTTATACAGCTATTGCATTCGGTGTGTAGTCGACCCTCCTCAGTAGCTATTTTTACATACAGGGATTAATTCTGCAATTAGTCATTCCACTGCAAAGGCTTTTTCAGATTAAGCTGTTTACATTACATAACATGAAACTGACTGTCTTTCAAAAACCTAAAAAACAGAAATATTTCATTTCTAAAAAGGCCGCACTGAAAGTTTTTTGTTTTTTTTTAATTGTGTTTTTAGAGATGGCTCCCATAAATGTTGTGGTGATCTGCGCCTCTCACCAGGCTACCAGTGTCAGGGTTGATGGTGTAGGAGAAATTGACAAATCTGGGGCTGTTTTTGGGATCCTGAGGAAGCTCTTCGTTGTTGTGGAACCAGCGATACTGAGGGGCAGGGAAGCCTTCGTTCTCCAGGCATCGCAGCTCCGTTGATGTCCCTACTGTCACAGCCTCTGGCACGCTGCACCGTGGCACAACAGGTTTCACTGGACACAGGCAAGATGTCATGTCAGTCTAAATTAGTGCACAATGTTCATAACGGTTAATACTACAACCAAGGTTTTAGCCCTGCAGCAACAAATTCATGAAATCTAGGGCAGAAACTGTCGTTTATCCATTTACGGCATCCTGTGGTGCTTCAGTTTGCACAAATACTGACTGAAAGATTGGAGAAGCATTCTCACTTTCCTTCAGAAAGTTAAATAAGACGATTACAGACATAACAGAAAGGACATGGATCATCAGCGCTAACCTACTCTGACGGCTGGTGGCTGTGCGTGAAGGAACTGGAAAGATTTCACATTTGCTGTCAGCAAAAGGCTATGAGTCAGTGTCAGTTCACAGAGTGAGTCTGGGGTCTGTTTATGCCACTTGCTGCAAACACTGCTGGCACCAGCTCTTGTGGGTTTCTCTGAGAGCCGGCCAGAGTCTGCTGCAGCCGGTCTGTGGTGGCAGACAGAGCGCTGCCATCGGGAGATAAAGCTAAAGTCTGTGATGAAGCAAATGGGAAGTGTGTTTTTTTTAATGCAGTGACCCACGACTTTCCCTCCCAGCAGACACTGACTACTCCCCTCTTTTCAAAGACAAATAATATTGTTTTTATTTGTTTGTTTTCTTTCTTTCCTTCAGACATATTCTCCTTTATGTCTGCTTGGTAGAAATAGAAAATATATTTCGTCTGCAATGTATTGTTGCTGGTTTCTGTCCCAGCAGCCCCATTGGCTATGCTTGCAAGGGACTCCTAAGGCAAAATCCGGTTGCTTAGCAACCGCACAGCTACAGCAGCAGAATGCAGTTTCAGGTTTTAGACATAAAGTGGTATTGATCACCCCATTTAATCATTGATATGAAAGTGGTGGAAAGCTGTTTTCCAACAAGTCAATTTTTTCTTTAAATTCCTAATATACTCTGCATGGAAAAAAAAACAATATAAAGGCATTAAAATTAGGTTCTTCTTAAAGATCCACTCCAATCCAAATCATGTTTTTGGTTTGTTTAGCATCTTCTTGTAGCATTTTTCTAATAATGGAGGATGTGTATATAAAAAAATTTAAGATTAAAACTGCGTTTCTGAGTATTTCTGCATTCACATCGTATTGGATCAGCAGCAGAAGAAAATCCGTGGTTTGAAAAAGTTTGGGTTTGTGACGCAGCAACCGCCATGGGCGAACCAAAGGTTCCCTTCGCCACCTCAATTCTGAAGAATCCAGTTACAGACAAATTAACGTCTTTGTTTTCCTCGTCCGAGCTGCTATCTGGCTCAAAACTGTACAGGTGGATAGCTCCGATATTGCTAATGTTAGCTTGGCTTGTGAGGTGCTATAAGCTTGCGGGGGAGAATGTAAACAAAGGGCTTAGCTGAGCTAAGTTCTGTGCCAACAGTTCCACCAACAACACAGATGAACTCCAACCGTGCTGCAGAAAATATGTCTTAAAAAAATACAGTTTTTTAAAATTTTGGTTAAAAATAAACATAATTAAAAGACCACTGGGAACGATTTTACAATAGAAAAAATGTATTTGGAGTGGGAGTTTAGAGTTAAATGACAAGAACCTAGAAAGAAACCAGTTTTAGTCAGTCATATGGTAGTTCTGTGGTGAATGTACAGTTCCCACCTCTGACTGCAAGACTAATAAGTATCTCATCAAAGTCCCTTTGATCGTCAATGGCAGCCACCTCACAGCGGTACTCTGCAGTGTCTGATCGAGTGGTGTTGAAGATCAAAATGTTGGCTGGCTCTCTGAGTTGAGCTCTATTCTCCAAGTCCCCTATTAAAGAGAGAGGAAGAGAGAAAAGCACTTCACAATTGCTCATTCTAACCCACAGCTTGACTTCACAGTTCAAAAACACACTTCGGTGCCAACCTCTTTAAAGCTACCATTCATTCAGCAGCTATTTTCTGCTCAGAGACATTGCTTTGATATGTCGTGCTGCACTGGCTGATGGTTTTTTTTTCATAAAGAGACTTTTCAAGAGGCTTACCTGCAATCTTGTTTTGAAAGTACACATAACTCGGGATGCCATCTTTAATCTTTTTCCATTCAATCCTTGGGTTGTTTGTTGAAATGGACTCTATCAAACAGGTTAATTCGATGGCTGCAGAGGCAGCAGCATGCGTGACAGAAGGAGAAAGCAAGTGAAAACCAGAAAAACAAAAGCTACTTTGGTAAGCAGTTAGAGAGATTGCCTTGCAACTTACGCTCAAACTCATTCGCCCAAACAATCTTGTCTGTGGTTCGGAGGATTACTCCAAGGGATGATGGAATGTGGCCTACAGACAAGGAAAAAAAAAAAAAAATCGGCACAGTAAACGCTGAGTAACCCTGATAGTACACATTTTCATCAACGGACATTATCAAACCGGCATGTTGCCTAACAGCCGTTGAATTAGACTGATAAATAAGCGGAGCCCAAAGGAGCCTGGGGATCCGATTTAGTGTGAAAATCTCTCATTACTTCTAGTCCTATTTAAGGAAAACTATGCCTGAGGCTAAAACTCCTAAATTCTACAGTTTAATGAGCACATGGACCACACAGAATAAGCGCTAGGGATTAAACTCATGTTAGAAGAATTCTGATTCACTTTTAATTTGACTCCTCTCTGAGGGTTAATTAGATAATTATCATGATGTAACTGAATGGTATCTTTTATTCTGAAAAGATTCGTGCAGACTTTGCTGAACATCAATGTGTTCAAATTGATCCATTATCTTTATTGATTTGACCTCAATCTAACAAAACGTATCTCTAATGCGGCAAAGCAGAAGATTTGCAGCTTTTTCTTGATGAGATGATCTTTGAAGTGAATGCAAGAGTGTGGGGGTCACATTTTAAAACACAACTACAGTATTGCTACTTAAATCTGCAAAAGGGGCTAAAACGGAGAAACCCCATTCTGTATTCCTTCTTTATTTTTCCTGCAAATGTGAATGAGATACAATATAAATTAAAAAACAAAACCATCACTGCCTCCATCACTGGATAGATACCTTTAAGAGGACAAGAAGTTAGTAATCATGGTTATCACCTAGTAGTACATGGCTCTGGAACCACATGAAGAAACATGCTAATAATTTAAATAAATACTAGGTTTGTAGTTTTGGTTAATTTATTTAAGTTACTTAAGTTTTGTCATTTATTTTATTTTTAGATTTTTAAATGTCAGATAACTCAGCAAAATGATGGTAAAAGGCTCAATCTACTGTAAGAGGGAGCTTTTGTTAGGATGAATTTAAATCACATTACTATCTTCTGCTGCACAACAGTGTCTAGCTGCTGTTAAGAGGCAACGTTCTTATAGTATACAACTGCATTTATGTGTATAAGGTCAAAATAATACAAAATGCCATATCTGACTTGATTTTTTTGGATAATTCGTTACTCTGCTGTAGTAGAAACATCTAGGGTGTATTTTATTTGGAAAGAAACGTGTGTGTGCTGCTGTTAAAAGTAAAAGAAGTTGAAACTGATTTATACAGAAACATACAGAACACTGTTATAATTCAATTATTTAGAAGTTATATTTTTTTAAATGAATGGATTAATGGCCACAAAACATATAAAGTACATTTTTCTAAACATTGAGGTGAGACTTGATGGGTCTGGCTGGGTTTGATCAGTCAAGAAACTGGTCCTGACCTAGTAGATATCAGAAGTCTTTTCGATTTTTTAAAAATTACTGGTGTTTTAACATACACACAAAAGTCCAAAGTCATCAAAAATTGTAAAAAAAAAATGTTTTAAAACCACATAGCTGCAATTACACTTTTAAAGCCACACACTAAAAACGTTTCATCCATCTGTCTCCACTCTTTTACAGCCCCAACCTAACAACACTGGTGCAACAAAAATGGCTAGCAATATCTGAGCCAGCTGGACAACTCAAGGCCTCGAGGGCCACAGTGTCTGCATGATTTCCAGATATCCAAGCCCCACTGTGACTGATTACCTGGTTCTGGTGTGTTCAGCCAATTAGAACATGCCAGAGCATGGTATGAGGAAAACATGTAGGAATGCGGCCCTCGAGGCCTGGAGTTGTCTATCCCTGGACTGAGCTATCCAGTTGTACAGTTTTGAGCCAGATGCCAGTTTTTTGTTTCCCCCCAAAACTGAGCAAGTAGAATGCAGAAAATCAAGGAAAAATTCACAACTTTTGGGAAGAGGAGCACATCACCACAAAAAAAAAAACCCCAAAAGAAACAACCATTATCTGTCTGTTTAAAGCCTAAAAGCATAAATAACCATTATTCTGCCTTTTCCTGGTACCCTGCACTTAACTCTTTTTGTCTGAGTCGCTTCCAAATCCGCTAATTGTTGAGTAGACATGCAAATAATTGCACCCACGCTGAGTAATGAAGGCATTCTTGCTTCCAATAGTGGCAGAACAAAGGGTTTCAAATGAGGGCAGAATTAAGACAATAGCAATCAACTGAGTTATTCCTGAATACAACAAGACATCAGTGTTAGCCTGGGGGCATTCTAGACACTGTGGTACTTATTTAGAGTAACCTAGTTATCAGATCAGTGACCCTGAGATGCGTGGCACAATATGACAAGAGAAGCCTGCAGAATTCTAAGCGATGCTCAGCTGGAAAATTAAGAAAACACGGGTCTGGCCAAAGTCGTGTAAAAGAATGACTGAGGATACTTGATGAGATTTGACTCCAAGGTCTCAGCTTCCGCCTCTGCTGCTGACTTTCCCACCCTGTACATCAAGATCTATTTTTACCACAGCTGTGACTGGACATCCTGCGAGAGATGAGGAGTCCCTCGTCCGTCAAACACTCCCCCAGCGTACGCAGAGACCTGGGCCCTGTCGCTGCTCTTCAGACGGCTTTCTCCTGACACCGGGGCACAATCCGTTTTGGAAACGTCATCAGAACTCCAGATTGCCGACCCGTGACGACACATCATCAGCTCCAACGACCCAGAAGCCAGTGATCAAAGGTTGCGCGGACCGCAACGCGACTGAATGTCATATGTCGCTCTAAAGTTCACAGAAAACACGTCCAGATTTGTCAGGACAAGATCTGGTTTGATAAGTACTCGAGCAAAATGTCACCGCCCACACATGCCTCCAAAAAAGTTTTAATTTTTAATTCACGAAGCTTGTGCTTTTATCCAAAGCGACTTATAATATCAGGGAGGAACATGGGGTTAAGTGTCTCCCCCGAGGACTTTCCAGGGGAAAGTTATGAATCGATTAGAGGGCGATCGCTCCATCTCCCGAGCTACAGCATGTTCTGCTCTAATGTAGGCTATACTGCTGGGGCACATCATTCTGGGTAAAAGGTTAAAATAAATCTAGAATACTTTTTCTGATTGCAAAAGATGAATTAATTAGAGGTGCTCCTCATCTACTCCCAAACATAAAAAATATAGGCCGTGGGAAAGGCTGGCAATTATCGAGACAATATGTAACTGATTACCAATGCAGGCTTAGAAGAAAATCATTTAGACAACAATCCTTTGTCCCTAAATGACTATGATAAAGAGCAGGCAGTAATTCTGGTTTATGGAAATAATCACAAAGCTTATAGAAAAACAAGCAGCCTCAGTTTAATCTCCCCCCTTATTGTAATGCACTGGGAAATAAGTCTATAGCCTGTTCTAAAAGATACCCGCTTTTAAATAGCCAAATTCTACAATCCTTTTATGTTCTGGCTATGAAAACAACCCGCCGTCCCCAACCTCTGCGACAAAAGTTGCAGTGCATCTATAAAAAGCTTATTCCCAGACATTCCAGTGCAGCTGCTGCAAATATGCTGAAGGCATGGCAATGGAGCAAGCATCACTGGGATTCGCAGCACACTGGAGTGAATGGAGTGAATGCTTTCAGTACATTAGAGCATCTTATCATTTGCACTTGAGGGACATATAAGAAAGAGACACATCTAATGTTATTTTCTCCTGCAGCTTTTCTTTTTCTTTTTTTTTCTCAAATCCCTAGAGGCTACAAATATGACATGGGTCAAGAAAACATCACGGAATAAGCCAAGAGCTATTAAAATGTAGCTCCATTATGTTTTACCTCTCCAGTTTCACTGTCCTAACAGGAGACGGAAAGCAAAAACATCCATGATTTTTCATTATTTTGAACATGTTAGGCTTTATTTTGGAGAATAGGAATACACATTGTTAATTTTTTACTTTCTCAAGTCACAATTTTTTTTTCATCTAGTGAGTTGATTAGAATATTTAAGCAAAACCCTTTAAATTAAATTTCAACATTAAAAAAGTAAATTTTTCAAGATATGACTTTATTTTCTCCGATATCTTAACTAAAACATACAAAGAATCAACCAACATCACCTTTCTCTAAGCGCTCGTGTTTGTTCATTTTCATTAATGGAAAATGTCAGTAATCTTATCGAAAATTCAATTCAAACTAAGTGGCATTAGTTAAAAGGCTCAAGCAGTTTCAATTAGGGGAAGGAGCAGAACTGGCTGTTGGAGATCAAAGTGGAAGAACAGGTCTTTTGTTGTTTTAAGGCTGCGGAAAAGTGAAGATTTGTGGATGTGATCATCATAAGTTCATTAGTTTAATGGCATAGACAGTATAAATGCTTCAAGGTGATGAAGAATTCTTCCTTTGTAGTCATGATCTAACAAAAAAGTATCAGATGTTAGAATATAGATGACTAATTAGAGTTAACAAGACAGATTTTTCAAAAGTTTCCTCAAGTTATTCAAAGATACATTATCTGTTGCATCTATTATTACAAAATGTGTATCTTCTGAAAGTAAAATATTGCACTTTAGAAAATATTTGGAAATATTTGTAGTGGTGATGAAACCAGAACATGCACCTATATTCCTTCCGACTATGCGTTTTAACCCACACATGGAAATCCATTATTTTATACACAAGCTGCTTTTATGATGCAGGTTTTAATGCAAACTTTAACACTTGCAGGTTAAACAGAACTTGAAACCATATGCAAATCATTTTATACCATGTTTTGCCCCATTAACATCTCACTCTGATCATCTTTTGATCTATTTTAAACATGTTCTCAGTCTTCTTTTTATTTTAATTATGTCCTTTTTAGCCAAAATGTAAAAACCTGTGTCTTTTTCTGGGACATAGTTTCTGCAGAGCGGCAGACGTTCATTAAGAATTCCCCTCTGAGTTGTGGGTGGGACTGTTGGCGGGGAAAAAGCCTACCTCATTTCCCATCATCCCTTTGTTTACACGCTCTCCCGCAAGCTTACAGCCCCTAACAACCATAAACAAATATTACTGGTGCAACAACAATGGAAAAGCAACATTGTAGCTATCCAGCCTTACAATTTTGGGCCAGATGCTAGCTCAGACAAGAAAAACGAAGATCTAGTTGTCTACAAGTAGAATGATTGGAATGGGAGCTTTGTGGCTTACCATTGTGGGTCCTACATGACATCTACAAGCTGTTTACAACTGCATTTTTTTCATCTGCTCCTGATTCACAACAATTTGAATAAAGAAAATACTTAAATGCAATTTTGAGCTTTTTTTTCTTTTTGTATGTCCTCCATCATCAGAAAAATACTACAAGAACATGTTAAAAAACACACAATTTTCATTGGAGTTGCTCTTTAAGCATGCATGATCCTATTCCGGACTTTATTTTTCTGCAATGCACAGCAACTTTTTGGACAGATGATGGGATTTTATCCCAAAACCAGTGTAAAAACAGTTTTTTATGGCGCATTTAAGAGCTTTACATATTCATAGTGTCAATCCCTAAACTATCCAAGCATCCAGCTATGGTCACTTTGCACCTTAGAGAGCAGATGAAGCACATCACCCTTCTTACCGCTGATCATCCAAAAATAAGCCTCATTTCCACCATACTCTCACCAACAACCATTCGGATCGCAAAAGGTCAATCGAAAGGAACGTTGAGATTTTGCTGTCTTTGCACAAAAATGCATTGCATGTTGTGTGTGCATGCAGCAAAGTGTCGATGCTCTTGCAGGCCTGGGACACCCACAGGTCACCACCATGTGCTTGTTCTTGTTTTATTTTATTTTATTATAATGAATTATTATAACATCTTGATTTCAATAGATTAAGGAGGTGCTTCTTTTTTCGTTTATTTTGACGATATGATTTAACGTAAAACGACACTCTTACGTCATTTCCAAGCTGGATATCGTTTGGTACACATATGCCTCACTAACAGAGTAATGTACAGTGCAGTCAGTGAAGAGGCTGCTCTCGTTGGGTCTCCCGTTCGCCCTCACAGCCCCGGCACGGCTCCGGTTTCACCTCCAACCTCAGCTCAGAGAAAGGAAAGCAGCAAATAACTCACCTAAACTGGAGTAGAGCACAAAGCATGCCACGAGCCCCACCATCGCCATCTTGTAAAGCGTATCACTTTACGGCTACAGCTGCACGCAGTCAGCACCTCCGAGAGGTATGAGGATGAGGACGGACAGCACTGGAGGATGCTGCCATCGACGAGTTTCCATAGCTACAATCGTCCATTGTGTGGTAATGCCCCCGAACGCTTTCTGACAGGCGGTGGGCGGGGACACGTAGCTCCTCCCACTTCTTTGAGCAAACACTAATTTAGACGCGCACACCTATATCTACCTATGTGGGCTTTTCTTTCACTTTTATTAGTTAAGACTTTGACTTCTATTACAGCACAACCCCAACCTCAGCCAATCACTAGTTCTAATCATTGTTCCGACGGGCCAACACAGAATGGGCTCCAGCATCAGGACGAACCACACATGCTGGCACCATTGTGGGAAACCTTTGACCTACGCCTCTAGCGGTCGGATTTATTCTTTTTTCATTTCTTTTTTTAATTAACACTTTAAAGAAACATGCAACTTCATGTTTTTTTTAATACTAACTACCCATTTGCTTATCATTTGCAAATTATTGTATCAAAGTTTTTTTATTTTTACGTTTAGCTTTCAGGAAAAAAAGCATTTTCTTATCTCAGGTATTATATTGTAGAATATGCATTTCTGTTGTTTGTCTTTAGCTTTTTTTTCTGATTGAATCATGGGAATATATTTACATCAATTAAAAAAAATAGTCCATTAATCAATACACCCCTACTTCAAAGGCTCAAAAAACGATGTGTACATTAAAAAAATCAAGAAAAACATTAACCTCTTAAATATAACAACAGTATTAAAATGTTCTTTTGCAGAATTTTCTTCAAAGAAAAGCCATGCAGTTTTTATCCTTTTTTATTTTATTTTGGAATACTTTTTTTTTTAAATCTCAACAAATTAAATCCTATATTTTCCTGGGTTTTGATCTAAAACAAACTTTTTTTTATACCCAAGAGTAGGTTTTTTCATAAATAATAATATTTCTTTTTTGGTGATTTTAATTACAAATAATAATAAATAAAAAAAAAAGGCACAATATATAAAAGCAAATCTGGCCTACCGGTAAATCTTTAATAAAATATTAGAAATTAGACTTGATCTTACTCAAGCTAAAAATTAATATATTGAGTTTTCAAAACTTTTGGACTTTTTTTTTTTTTACTTTTTTTTCTAACTGCGATTATTTAAAGCATGCAAAGTTTTGTTTGAAGTTGTCTTTGATGTCAGACTTTGATTTCCTAAAATAAATGTTGCTAAACTTCTGACACAGCAGATGGCAGTGTTTGACAAGAAATGAATACACCTGTCACTGCATTAAACATGCAACCAAACCAATGCACATATAAAGGCTCATGGGAATATTTATTCCAGGAGTTTTTTTGGAATTCAAAATTATGTTTATTTTTTTGTTTGCTAATTCTACTAAATGCTACAGATCACATTACACAATTAAAAGTCAAATTTTAATGTATAAGCAATGTTAAAAGTACTTTGAACTCTGAGAGTGATGTGATTTCTATGCTTTTTACTGCAATACCGAGGTGAAAATGAACCTGTTGCCCTTGTTGAACACTCCCACTACATCACAATATCCTGCCTCGCACTGGTAAACGTTGCTAGGCAATTATTCTTCAGTTCCGAGGCGCCTTTGTGGCTTCGTTTTGTTGCTACCCAAGAAAAACTAAGCACCTATAAATGTAATCGCATAACAAAGAATTGTAGGTTTACAATGTTTATTCTTGGAATATTGTTTGAAATAAAAGCATTTTGGGCATGAACATGAAGTATATGTAAAATGAATCTGTCAGCGCATAAAAACACAACATTTAGACAGTTTTTAACTCTGTTAATGAAAAGCTCTTTCTTATTAAAGTTATCATATTAGTTTAACGGGAAACCAGATGAGAAGTGTGTATATTCACATCTAAGTGTTATCACTGGAACAGTGAAAAATGTACAGGAAAACATAAATAATGCACTATTAGAACATTTTTTCATGGATTTAATATATTTTGTCTGTTCACTTCACACCCATGGGTTCCCTTCCTGCACTCTGCACGCTGAGGTTGGCTTAAAGTGGTAAATAATCACAGGATATTAAAGCATCAGCCAGTGACCTCATTCAAAAATCTACAAGTGAACTTAAAAAATGAAAACAAATAAATTTTTTTACCTTAAAGAGGCCTTTAACATACTAAAAAACTTAAAGTTCTAGATATGTGAAAATAGGTGTAGACCATGCCTAATGTTTGCGGGGGATTCTCAACACTATGAATCATTAAAACAACCAAGTAAAAAAAATCATATAGTAGATCCTGGAAAGATTTATTACATATACCTTTCCTTAAAAACAGATTTTTATCTATATTTTTTAACTCTTTTTTGATCATGTATTCCACTACATAAAATGAGAGTGTACCTAGCAACAGTTGAGTTTTAAAGTCAGTCAGTCACATACGGTCAAAAATATCAACTCTCCCGCAAATCTGTCACAGAATGTAACACCAGAAAATTGTTGAAACTGCAAACGTTTCAGTATTTACCTGTTTAATTTCTTTTTTTTTTTTTTGCACAGTGTTGCAAAAAAAAAAAAAAGAAGAAAGAAAACGCAATAAATAAAATAAACACGGCTGCAAATAAAAAATAATAATGCAAATAAAAAAAGCTACAATGAAAGTGGATTATCGGGACATTTTTGCCAACAGTTTTTAAAAAACTTGGCTAAAAATAGCATAATCATAATTCAAAGACAACTAGGAATGCTTTTGAAATAGGCCAAAAGGAATCACTCTTTAAGAGAAAAACTGTAGAACAAACGTGGCAAATCTTTAAGCTGTCAGTACATCATCTTCCTGCGTCCCTATCAAGAGGTTTACAGGCTGTGGCACTTTTACTCACCTCCCTAAAGAAAATAGAACCCCAAACAAGTTTAAGCTGATCTGCACAGGGTGTAATTCCAGCTCACACAAACCTTTACTGTCTAAGGGACATTGTGGTAGGTTACCAACCCTACTGACACATTTTATCTTTATTTATTTCATCTTTATTATCTTTATTGCCTTATAATCTGTGTGAGAGATAGAAAAAAAAACTATTAAAAGACTCCTACTCACTTTCTTGCAGCTAATATTAGTCAGTTTTTTAAGGAAGACATCTTTCTCTTTTTTTAATATATTGGTTGCTGCTCTTCCTCTTGCGCCTTAATTTAAGTATGTCTAAGATGCAGTCTGTACTCAAATCTGGGCAGATTCCTCAGGCTGTGTGGTGTTTGATTTTTATTCTGCATATTGCAGTCTGCAGCTGACACACATTTGGCTACAGCTTTGAAAAGCTGTAGGGCTCCTCAGAACAGGAGAGGGACTTGAAGTAGCAGCTTGAGGTTCAGATAAGGAGGCAGCTCAAATTCCCAGACCTGACAATAAGATGGAAACAGCTAACAAATGAACAAAAAATGGGAGGTTTTTGATTTGATTTGAATTTTGATTTGAAATGGTGTATTTAAAGCAACCAAAGCAAGAAAAAGTACATAAACAGTACAATCAACAAAGGATTAAATCCATACAAATACATATCAAACTTTGTATAATTGTAGATTGCTTGAGAGGGAGTGGAAGGAAGTGAATTTAGATAACCCCACCCCGTATTCGCCTAACCATTTACTTTACATATGTTATCAGTATCCCGTTCATAACTTCTAATCAGAGCTTTATACATTACCAACACAGAGTCAGGTCATTATTTATTCTTTAGCTTCAGTAAATCAGATGACAAGATGAAATACATAATGATCATGACACTGAACATAAGATGATTTCAGAATTCATCATAGCTTATGCTGATCAAGCATCTACATTTAAATTAAGTGCAGATTATTTTTCATTAGAAAAAGCAATAATATAAATAAAGTATAAAAATGTAAAATAAGTGCATATTTGTATCCTTAGAAAAAAAAAATAATAAAAAAAAGAATAAAGATCAAGTGCCAAAGAATATAAATATGGGTAGATTATTTTTCATTTGAAAAATCAGTAGTTATAAGTGACACTTTTGGAAACTGAGTGAAGTGATGATTAGAGATCTGTCATTTTGACAATAATCAGTAATTGATACAAGAAGTTTATTGTTGTGATTATGGTGATGCTGTGCAATACAGAGGTCCATATTCTGTTTATTGATTGTGGATTGTTTTTCTTCTTGTGCTGCCTGATTAACAGCTATCCTTCTGGGTTTAAGAGAGTTTATAAAGTTTTTCTTCTGTGTTATGTCTGCAGACATTGTTTTTTTAGGGTCCTTGTCCCTCTGCAGATGATATTCCCACAAGCACGTTGTCTGCAGGTTAGAACTCTGCTGGAAATCAGGGTCACAGTTCAAGATTAGAGACAGTGGAAGATCCAGGGCGCCATCATTTTCTTGAAATTGTTTGGCTATTCTATTACTCAATTTGTCTGTTCTTACGTCAGTGATCAAGCACTTCCCAAATTCCCAAATCTCTCATATTGTTGACAATAACTTAAGGCCGCTCAGGATGACCAAGTGGTTTGATGAAGATCCTGCAGTTCATCACCCACGTGTTTAGTATTTCCTTTCGGCATTTTAACACCCTGGCATGCTTGCCAATTTCAGCATATCTGTTTTTGAAATAATCATTAATGAAGACGTTTGATCCTTTTAGATATCTCATTTGCTTCATCAGAGCTACCTTGTGCTTTTGATACACAAACCTGATAAGAATCACTGGTTTGCTTGCGTCCTTTCCTCTGGGGAGTGGGCAGCAGGTCTCAATGATATTTAGATCCAGGGAGATCCCTTTAGACCTCAGAAATGATTATATTTGACATTCCAAACTGTCTCCTGGATCAGAAGCAGCACCGCCAGGATTGCAGCTAGCGGTAACCAGCAGGCCTCGCCCAGACTTTGATCGGTAATCCCATGAGAATTACATTATTCTGTCTTTTTTCTTGTTCCATGTCATCCACTCTTTGCACTCTTTGAGATCATTGTCCAGCTGGAAGAAACAGCTGTGTTTCATCTTCAGTGATGGAAGGAGGTTTTTGCCCAAAATATCACCATACACGAGCTTGTTCATTCTGACCCTATATGTATCAGTCTTCCCTGTCTCATTGTAGACATGTGGCATTTTTACTAAAAAGTTACAGTTTGGTCTCTTCTGACCACATGGCATTTTCCTAATCCTACTCTGAATCATCCAGATGGTCTCTGGTAAACTTTAGACAGACCTGAACATGTGCTGGATTAAGCAGGGAGACCTTTGGAGCACTGCAGGATTTGAATTGTATTTTGGTAGCCTTTGTTTCTGTTGTCCCAGCTCTTTTCAGGTTAATGACCAATTCCCCTGTATAGTTCTGGCTGTTTCTACATTATTCTTAAAGATCGTTCTTACCCAACCAGGTGAGAACTTGCATGGAGTCAGAAGTAGGGGGAGATTGTCAGAGATCTTGTGTTATTTTGCTTTTTTATTAATTGCTCCAACAGTTGATTTCTTCTCACCAAGCTGCTTGCTTATTGTAGATAGCTCTCCAGGTGTACAATCTTGTCCCTGGTGTCCTTTGACAGCTCTTTGGTCTTGTTTGTGGTGGAGAGGATACACTCTGACTATGTAAGAGTTGGAACCATTTAAAAAAAATAAAAATAACCACTTCAAACTAATGCCATCAGTACAGATGAGTTGAGGATAGAAGAGCGTCTTAAAGAAGAAGCGACAGGTCTGAATGGGACAAAATTGAATGAATAAAAAAGTAATTATTCTCAAAGTTGCTAAAAAAACAATGGAAAACAAATTGGAGCATAATTAATAACAAAAAAGAGCATAATGTTTGGTGACAATGCTTCAAGGTGCATCAGAGGCTAAATCAGACACAGCAAGAGGAAGGTAATTGTCTTCTGTTTTACTGCACAAGAATGAAAACGGTTTGTGTCCATGGTATTTATGAATCTGAATCTTTTTTCAAAGTGTAGAGGTGTGAACAGATTTTTCCATAGTGGGTATGGTTTTTGGAAATCTGTCTTCTTTTGAGGTCGGCCGGTATAAATGTCAGTGAATTTGTGGCGAGCCAATGACTCACCAAGCTATCCCTACAACTCACCGCAAGTACTTCTCATTTTATTCTGTGCAACTGCCAAACAAAACAATATAGTAGTAGGTTAGGATGCTTTCAATTGTTGACTTGTTAATGTTTTCAGAAATGTTGTTTGTGTGTTGGTGCTAATGCCAATTTTCTCCAAAATTTTAAATGTAAATTCTTTAAAAATCATACAATGTGATCCCCCAGATTTGTTTGAGAATTTGTTTCTCACAGGGGAAGTGTACCTATGAGAGACCTCTCATCTTTTTAAGCGTGACATTTTACAAAATGATTAACTGACAAACACGTTTTGCCCCCTTTGTACTGAATGATAGTGATCAAACAAAAAAAGTGACAAAAATCATACAAAGTTGATTGTTGATGTTGATGGTCTTTACCTTATTTGCAACACCTTTGATCACATAGAAAACGTAATTTAATCTTTAATTTACTGAAAAAAGTTCCTCAGAACTTTCAATACTTGTAGCCAAAAAAAAAAAAAAAAAAATTCTGTATAAGGCATCCCCATGCTTTATCTACTCTTTCAAATACAAGTTTCCTGGCTGTTTGATTCAATGGTAAAAAGAGATTCATGCTTGCTACAGCCCACCAAATGTCTGTGTGCTAATGGGTGATTGGTGCCTCATTCATAACAACTTGACATTGAGGTTTCATTACTGACAGAAACACTTGTCTGTCCCTGAAACTGTAAAAATTGCTTCCCATTTTGGTGGCATATTTTTGTCATGAAGATATCACTACTTTAAAATTAGCAACAATGAGTTTATTTGGATCAAATGAAACTGATGTCGCTTCATCTGCTCTCGTCGTTTGGAAACTTTTCCAAACACCTGACATTGTCTCATTGAAGATTTTAAAAATATTAATGAGCTAGACCTCCGTTGCATTTTTTTGTATGTAACACTCTTGTCAGCCGTCTGCACTAAAAGCCTGTGTGATGAAAAGTGTCAGCCTTTTTTTGGAAACAAAGTTTCCGATTCTGTAGGAAGCACATTTGCTTTGCCTATGAAGGTGAAAGTAGTTATCATAAGTTTCAAACCTTCTATAAAGAGCCAAGGTATCTGTAGCAGCTGCAGTACAATTAAACATTCAGGAACAGGCTGTTCTAATCACAGTATAAAATCAGATGCCCTCAAAAACTTTCAGTTTGCAGCTGTGGGCCCAATTAAAAAAAAGATGCACCTGTTGTCATCTGCTATTTTTCACTGATAATCATGGGTCTTAATATTGAGTGGTTTGTCATGATTTTGTTTAGTTTGAGATGCATCTGTTGTCATCTTGAAAATTTTTCACTGATGATGATGTGTCCTAAAGAAAAACCTAACACGCTTGTGTCGTAATAAGGGGGCTCCCAGATTTGAACTGGGGACCTCTTGATCTGCAGCCAAATGCTCTCCCACTGAGCTATATACCCTTTGCATGTGTTTTCCAAGACAAATTAATGCATCCAGCCATCATATCTTAATTGGAAGATAATACTTTAGTCTCTGAAATAAAAAAGTAACTTTTGCTTGGGTTGAGAGTGATTTCATCTGTGAAAATGTGTAGTTAACATTGAGTGATTTGTCTTGATTTTGTTTCGTTTGAGATTTTCTTAAGATGCACCTGTTGTCATCT
>BSAI01000072.1:11409648-11426427 GCA_036245035.1 Adrianichthys oophorus | reverse complement strand
GGGGACCTCTTGATCTGCAGTCAAATGCTCTACGACCGAGCTATACCCCCTTTGCAGGTGGTTTCCAAGAGAAAGTCATGCATCCAGCTATCATATCTTAATCAGAAGATAACACTTTAGTCTCTGAAATAAAAAAGTATCTTTTGTTTGGGTTGAGAGTGATTTCATCTGTGAAAATGTGTAGTTAACATTGCGTGATTTGTCTTGATTTTGTTTCGTTTGAGATTTTCTTAAGATGCACCTGTTGTCATCTGCTTTTTTTCACTGATAATCAGGGGTCTTAAAGAGGAACCTAACATGCTGTTGTAACAATATCTTGACAAGGGGGCACCCAGATTTGAACTGGGGACCTCTTGATCTGCAGTCAAATGCTCTACCACTGAGCTATACCCCCTTTGCATGTGTTTTCCAAGAGTAACTAATGGATCCGGCCATTAAATCTTGACTGCAGAATAACACTTTAGTGTCTGAAGTAAAAAATAAAATGTAACTGTTGTTTGGGTTGAGAGTGATTTCATCTCAGAAAATGTGTAGTTAACATTGAGTGGTTTGTCATGATTTTGTTTAGTTTGAGATGCATCTGTTGTCATCTTGAAAATTTTTCACTGATAATGATGTGTCCTAAAGAAAAACCTAACACGCTTGTATCGTGATAAGGGGGCACCCAGATTTGAAATGGGGACCTCTTGATCTGCAGTCAAATGCTCTCCCACTGAGCTATACACCCTTTGCAGGTGTTTTCCAAGAGAAAGTCATGCATCCAGCTATCATATCTTAATTAGAAGATAACACTTTAGTCTCTGAAATAAAAAAAAAGTAACTTTTGTTTGGGTTGAGAGTGATTTCATCTGTGAAAATTTGTAGTTAACATTGAGTGATTTGTCTTGATTTTGTTTAGTTTGAGATTTTCTTGAGATGCACATGTTGTCATCTTGAAAATTTTTCACTTATAATCATGGGTTGTAAAGAGGAACCTTACCTACCACTACGTTGCAGTCACTTATCTTCAAATTACATTGTCTACACAAGATGTGTTCTATCTGTGTGCTTCCATCTCCACTCTTTTAGGTCACTCTATTTCCCCGCCTCTTCTCAAAGATTTAATTTACTATAGCCATTTCCATGTTTTTTGCTAAATCAACCACCGTCTGTCCTTCTCTGTTTCTCTTTTGGATACCAAACCTGCCCATCACCTCCTTTCCCTACACCAACATGTCCATTGAAATCTGCGACAATGAAAACTCTCTCACTTTTAGGGCTGTCCATCATCACTTCATCCAGATCCTAACAGAATGTCTCCTTCTTCTCCAGCTCACATCTTACTTGTGGGGCATACCCACTAACAACATTAACTTTTTATTTCTATCTTCAGACTCATCACTCTATCTGACACTCTTGTTATGTCATCATAGCACTGCAAACTTCTCCTTTAAGATAACTCCTACTCCATTTCTCTTCCCTTCTCCACCATGAGAGAACAACATGAACCCTGATCCTAAGCTTCAAACCTTGATACCTTTCCACCTGGTCTCCTGGAGACATAGTATGCATTAGTCCTCTGCATCATGTCAACTAACTCTACCTTTCCTTTCATAGTTCCAACATTCAAAGTCCTTACTCTCAGTCCAACACTGATGACTTTCCTTTGCTCTCTCTTTTCCTATGATTGCACATTCCTCCTCTCCTTCTTCGACCAACAGTAGTCCAAATTCCATAGCACCCTGTCGGTGAACACCACTGATGGCTTGACTGATCCATTATGGATAACATAGGTCGGATTTGGATATTTGGTTTGCCAAAGATTTTCGTCGGATGCCCTTCCTGACACAACCCTCCGTATTTATCCGGGCTTAGGGCCGGCACAATGAGATCATGTCTTTGGCCCGCCTGTGGCTGCATTAATATGTCTATTTATGATTAAGAGTAATAATTGAATTTTTTTTGTTTTGTAAGTGGGTGTATTTTTCAATCCTTTTTTTTGTCTAATTATCCTAAATTTGATTTATCTCTGTATATAAAGATATTTCTGTTGTTTTGTTTTGTAATATTTTTGCTTTGATTGCCTGAAATAAATAATTTCCAGTCTAAATAAACAGTTGAGCTTAAATAAATGTCACCCTGATTTGAGACATAAAATGTCTTGATTTAGGAAAGAGAAGCAGACAGATACATGTCAAAAAAGATTATGGGACTTGAGTGGTGAATCACATATGTTTGTACTCCTGCAGAGCAGCAGCAGGCGGTGCAAACGCTCTTATTTGGGTGAGATCTAAGCTGGTGTGGAGCATCCAAAGGCGCAGAGGCGTTATGGATCTTCTGTGGTCATGCGTGGAGAAAGCAGAGGGAGATGATCTGTGGCAGCCTTATCAGCTCCAGCCATGTGTGCGCAGTGGGCAGCGCGGCGGAGCAGCTTTTCCTCGCGGCCATCGAGGAAAAGCAGGCAAAGCGTATTTAACGCCACACCCATCACCAGACGCGGTGGAAATCGCAGCGTTTTTCCCCCAGTCGGGGACATGACAGCAGCCGAAGAGGCTGTGTTGTGGCTGGATGAGTCAGACACACCGCCACCAGCGTCCCTCCTTTTCCTGACACGATAAAGCCAGAATCAAACAAAGACTACTGAAAAGGGGGATGAATGGATGATGGGTGGTTATGGTGCACGTGGGGCCAGTGTTATAGATGTGGACACGGCTCCCCTATCAATGCGCATGATACTGCGGTTCCACTACTACGGCACGCTCCAACTCACCTTGAATCGGCGCACAGCCGCTCAGCTGTCATTCGGGTGCGGGGCGTACAGGGAGCCAATACACGCCCCAAAGCCTCAATCAGCAGCCAATCCAATGACAGCAGAGGCGGACCTGTGGCTGCAATCTCACACTTGGTTTCACTATGCGCTCGTAAAACGGCTCCGTCTACTACAAACGCAACGGTGCAGGTGCTCTGTCTCGTCGGGAGAGGATGCGGATGGAAGGACGGGGGAGGGAAGGGATGAAGGGAAACGCCACGAGGGAAGAATATAGGATATGAAGAGGGGCTTTTGCTGAGACCGTGAGGTGCAAGGTCGAATATGAGAGATTGGTTGAACGGGGCACTTTGTGTGGTAATAGCTGGTCGGCAATAGTACTATGATTTGGTATGTGGCCACTCTGATAGCAAGTGTATTCAGCACCAGAGGAACGGCCGCTCAAGGTGAGTTGAAGTGCAATATATTTTGTGCGTCTGGAAGCGGGTGATCTGTGCTGTGCGCGCTCGGTGCTGCTTTTTCTCATCGCCTGTTATGTTTTGGATGTTCGCTCATATGAACTGCAGGCAGATAATAAATCCTTTTAACGAATGGATGCATATGTGTGACGTGAAAGTTCAGCTCTGGTGTGATCGCATCATGGGCTGATTTCTAAAATGGGAATAATCCTTCCATAGCAATCACGCAAAAAAAAAAAAAAAAAAAAAAAAAAAAAAAAGAACAAGATCACCACCGCAGTATAATAGATCATGACAAAGATTGGCACTGCTGACAGATAGGTGATATTTGTGAGGCGCATTTGCGTGAGAAAACCGCCAGCAAATGGGATGAGAATGTCCTCGCTGCCGACGGGGAAATGTGTGCGTTTTTTTATATCGTGGTAAGCGGTCCCATTTGAGTTCTCCAGAGAGGGGTGTGACCGTCTCAGCGATCAGAATGGAAAAGTGGCTAAATAACGCACCACATGCCATCTGAAATGCGTTTATATTTTTAAACTGACAGAACCCACCGGTGCCAGCATATGATTGAAATGCTGAATAAGGCACGGCGCATGCTTGCGGTCACAGCGCTGTGCGTGATGCGCTCCACACATCCAGGCCGCAGGTCGCCTTGTGCTGATCCAGGAGGTTTTCAAAATACTCATTCTTGCAGTGAAAACTGCAGTGTCCATTTTGTTATTTTTTTTTTTGCACTCTATTGACCCATGTACCTACTTAACCTTGCTTTTCCACTTGCGTCCAGATGAGGGAGACATGTGCCAAGCCGTCGCTTGGTAACTGATCCCAATGACCCCTCATGCCCAGACTGAACTAGTCTGCTCACAGATCTAACTCCTCCTGTGATGCCAGCTATAGGTCTATAGAATAACCAGAACAAGAATGAAATATCACAAATTTTAGGGACATATAAGAAATCAAGGCGAATGAGGGTTGATTGTGTCAAAAGTGTTGTGTTATGAAAAGGAGTTTAGCTTTTAAATGCCCCAATTCAATAGCAAATCATAACTTTGTGAATCAGTATATAGAGGTGGGAGTCAATATCTTACCAGATCAAAATATTTATTTCACCAGCTGACATACCATTTTATTGACAATACCATACTTCAACATGCAGCTTAAAAACTCAAATGAAAATCAAGCTTTTGGTGTTTTTAACAAGTGCTTGTACTATTTTTCTCATGATGGAGGGCATATTTATAAAAAAATTAGGATTAAAACTGCGTCTCTGACTTTTTCTTTATTGTTGGGAATCAGGATCAGATGAACAAAAACCATCTGAAAAATGCATTGTAATGCATCCACTTGTAGATGAGTTTATCCACATACATATTAGTTTATCATGTCTGAGGGTTGGCTGGATAGCTCCAATATTGCTCGCCCGTTTTCTTGCACCAGTAATGTTAATTTGGGACTGTGAGGGACTATGAGCTAGCGGGAGAGTGTGTAAACAAAGCAATAATGGGAAATGAGAGCAGGCTCACTCTACACAAACAGTTCTGCACACAACTCAGAGGCAAACTGAATGATGACCTCCTGCTGCTCTGGAGAAACTATTTCCTAGAAAACCAGGTTTTACAGTTTTTTTTTTTTAATTTTACCAAAAAACGGCATAATCATAAGTAAAAGATCACTGTGAATGCTTTTAAATTTGATCAAAATATGATTGGAGTGGGACGGAAATTGTATTAAAAAAAGTACATAGCCTGCAACTGTTAAAATGCCAGGTGAAATGTTAAATTTGGCAGCTCATTGTGCATTTTTTTAGGCAGTAGCTCACAGCTAATTAAGCATCTGCTGTCACCCCATATTTAATTTTTTTTTAATCGCTTTAAATGACTGTACTTCTCTAAAAATGTGCTCTCCTGCAGACAAGAGCAGCAAAAAGTCCTGCTAATGTCTGGCCCTGGCCAGTTGAGTATTACACAGGACCCATGTGTATATCTGACCTCAGAACTAAACTAAACTATTTCATTGTAAGTTTAAAGGGTTTGTTTTCATTATTTTCTGGGGCTACAGTTCAGATTTTTTTAAAGCCTCAATTTGCTCCAAAACAACAACGAAAAAAGAGCAGGATCAGGTCAAGGCGGTTGAGCCAAAACCTAGCCACTTTCACAATAATGGAAATTTGCTGCACGTGTGCTCTTTGCCATGTGTCAAGCATAAAAGTAAGAAAATGCATTTGAATATTCGCAGAAAGAATTAATACTTTAAAAACACTTGAACCAATCTTGGCACACATCATACTTATCAAGGGGGAAGCTAATATGAACCAAATTAGTTTTTATTAGTCATGAAACAGTGCTCATGAGGATCGTTTTTCTAGAAAAAGAAAATTCAACTTGTGTGTGTCACTGGAGCAGCACACAATGACACATTCTCCTCGTCTCTTAGAGTTAAATTATTTGTGAAGTTGTAAAATGAAAAAACTGCTCAGTTGAAAAGGTAAATCACACAGGTGAAAGAAGATGGCTTGCTAATGCTATTTTCTTCAGATGAGTCAAGGGTTTTCTGAGCATTTATTATCAATATGGACTGTAAACATGCTGTATATGAATGTTTTTTTAATCTTTGTACAAACTATAGGTTTAGTACAACACCAAGATGATTAGACACAAATTTCTCTAACAATTAAAAAGCCTAAAACACAGGGAACTACCCTGAATCGTGTTTTTGTGCTGTATTTAAAGAGTGTTTTATCTAAATTGTTGAGAATAAGGTATATTTCAGAGTATCATGCTTAGAGGCTTAAGCAATGACTAACTTAATATTTACAAAAACGTATCCATGCTTCGAGTGTGACTGGCTATCAGGTATCTGTCTCAAGGGCTGTTTGACTATTGCTGAGCAATAACAAAAGTGTTTTCTCTCCTGTTCTGTCCCCTTTTTTTGCTATGCTCCAAAGGCCAGTGAAGGCTTGAACTGATTGCAGCTGTAGCTACTGGATTCAGACCTCCAGCTGGATGATTAGTGCATCTCTACAAAAAGAGTGCGAAAAGATGCCTCTAGTTTTGTGGAATGCATCATCGCCGATCCAGAACTTTTCCTTTTTAAGTGCTTTTTATGTTAGAATTGACACGTTTTGCATTTTTTTGTGTTTGTGTCTCTGTGTTGTTTTGTGCCTTTTCCAAGGCTCTGTGTCAGTGCATGGTTACACACAGTGAGCAAGGGATGCAGAATCAGCTGAGTTGCTGTAGAGTCGCTGGCAAGAACAGTGCTTTCTGCTGTGCTGACTTGCTCTGGTGTACAGTTGCCTCTGCGACGACTATTGTCGGCTTTGAGGCACGTCTGCTCTACATTAACATTAAACCCCCATTTCAGCTCTTTACTTACACAACCCACTAGTGTGCAACCGAGGTGTGTCAGTCCTCCCTTGAGTGGACTGTATGAAAAAAGCTAAAGGGATAGTGAGAACAGCAGCACATACAATTGTAATGTACAGTTCTATTATCCCCGAGCTAATGGCTTTGTGAAAGCACACTTTCATTTCATTCCTCGCACATTCTAGTCGTGATGGGGTTAAACAGACAAGGACATTTAGAAAGTTCTAGTTTCTCCATCAAAGAGGAATAAGCGGGCCTGGAATAACTAGATACTTGGGTTTGCAATGAAAGGTTGTATACCAAGTCCTGCTTTTTTAATATTTTGCTGATTTTTTTTTTTTTAATTAAAGCAAGAGTTAAACAATTTTATGTAGGCTAAACTGTTTACCTGTAGATATAATGTAGGTAAATTAGGATAAGGAAACTCCAGAGGACCCAGTTTGAATTGTGGGTATTGGTGGTAATAACACACCAGCATTCACTTGCATTCTTTTTCGTCTAAAGGTTTGGTTGTTTCGTAGAATTGCTTCCTTATATTTAGGAAAACTAGTGCTTGTTAGAGTTATTTGAACATGTTTACGTGGCTCGTTTCAGTATGTTCTGTTTAAAAAAACTGCAAAAATCTTAAGAACAATTTGCCTTTTTGCTTCCATAAACTATGGCGGATTTTGAATTCTTACCCTAACCCTCTAGCTATTCCCTACTCTTTCATTTGAAGGGGTATTTGAAGGGAGAGAGAGGTGTCCGAAATGGTTTTTTTGAGGGTTAAACGAAGGGACTTCAAGTTCTGTATCCCTCCGCCGGTAGGGTGTACCGCAGCACAGAGGAGAAACACATTTCTTCACGTGGGTGTGCTCTGAAGCACAGAAGTTTACATTTAAATGACTTGTTGTTTTAACATAAATTTTTAAAGTTATAAAACCAACGCTGTTATGTATTTTCCGAGCACTAGCAGCTATGCGTTAACGTAGATGACCGGCAAATACTGATGACGTCATCAAGGGGTAGTGCCTGTTTAGGCCGTCCCAGTATGAAGACACTATTTTTCCATATCTCTTCTTTTGGAGGGCTAAATGTAGGGGTGGTAAGAAGCCATAGGGGTAGGGGAGGAATTTGGATTCAGCCTATATATGCCTACCTTTGTGATAAATGCCAAGAACAGGGACCAAAAAAATACCTCCTTTGTAGAAACTTCAGTGGCTTCTTTCTCATGTTTGTTGTGGGATTAATAGATACCCAGGCAGAAAGGCTTAAGCTACGTTCACGCCGCCCTCTGCAACGGGGGTTAAAGCGGCCACTTCCAATGAAAAGTCCATGTAAACACATGAATACGCACTTTTTGAGCCTCCACGCTCAAAACTCTTGCGTTCACCTGTAGCTACGCAAGTTTCCGTGACCATTTCTGGCTCTATGTATAAAGCACTTGGCCACTGAACATGCACTGAAAGTTAAACCAGGCGGAGCTTTGACTGATCATATTTGGTACCACACTACTGTAGGCAGCAAACATGCCCTAGTAAACAGTAGAAAAAGATGAAGAAGCCCCTCCCTGCCTGTCTAGTGCGAACACAGTGGGCTAAATACATGTTTAAGAACCCACGTTTAGTCTGTATGTGAATTTGCGTCACAGGTGTGAATGTAGCTTTAGAGCTAAAAAAAAAAAGTCCCACGTATTTCATGATAGTGTCCCCAGATTCACCATCTTTGAAAATTTGAACCCAAATATTACAAAAGCATAAGAAGGCATACACTGTTTGTGATTTTCTCAGCACAGTTTCAGTTACTGTTATTTTCCAGGGTTTTAAGTCAGCCCCCATAGTGCAACACAAAGCTATGCAGCGTTAATAGGTGTGATCTTTTACTAAAGCTAATTTTTGTCAGGCATTAATAGGAGTGTTTGCTTTTTTTGCATACAAAAAGTATTCCCAGTAACATCAATTTTGTGGCGTTTTCTGAATTATGTTTTTTCTTAGCACTCCACAAACGACTACCTTACAAAAGTACTTGTCTAGTTAACGGCCAAGTGCCCATGGGGGTGTACAGCATATGGTTAGAGAAAATCCGAGGTTAGTTAAACAAGTCAGCTCTGAGTTGGCAACCAATCACACAAAAGCAAAAGGGATTCTAGCAGCAAAGTAGTAGTAATTACAAGTCATCGGGCAAAGCAGAGATCTGGTTCAGTTAAATAACTATTTTTGGCTGAAGTTGATGACTGCAGAAAGATTCATGCTTTTGGTGTAATGCCAGAGAATTGTGATTGTTCAGTTTGTTGGGCTGGCTTGTTTTTTTACTCTATTTTTTAATTTGTTTCACAAAATCCTTCCTCGTGGACCGACACCAATCGTACTGAAAAATAGATCTAGTGGAAAAAAGAAGAATCTCTTGCATATTTATACTTCCCTTCAGAGATGATGAAGCATCCAGCTTTTTTGAATCTGGTTCATAAATTTGTTCTTTTAAATTATTCAGTCTTGGTTTCATGTGGATGCTGAAACTGTCTGGGGGCTTTCAATGAAGGTTTTCAACGTTTTAATAAAATGTAAAGAGGACGGATCTTTTTTAATCTTTACTATATTGCAGGTTTGTGGTTTTATGGGGGGTTCAAAGTAAAAAAAAATCAAAGTTTTAAAAAAGCAAGACATTTTTTTAATGACTAGTTATATTTGAAAACACAAATCTAATTCAGATACATCTGGAAACATCAGAATATCCTGAAAATATTTAATTTTTTAATCACTCAGTTCAAAAAGTTATACTCAAATTTTAAACATATTCATTACAAATTGACTGTAATATTTAAAGCCACTATTTAATAGTATTTTTAGATGATTCTGGTTTAAAGATTACGAAAACCCAAATTGAATACCTCAGAAAATTACAATATCACATCAGACAAAAGATTGGCTCCAAAAAAAGCTATGTTTTCATGGTTGAGTCACCTTTTGCATGAATTACTGCGGTAATGCATTATGGCACGGAGGTAACTTCTCACTGGAATTTTAAAACATGGATTTAGTGCCTACCCACTCTGGGACATTAATTTCCAAATGAAATGCAAAATCTAATTTTGGCTGAAAAGAGAGACCATTGAGCATTAGCTCAGCTCTTTCTCATCTTATCCCATGTCAAGGGCTTCTGTCTTTGTCTTTGATTTACTGGATTGACACAAGGAGTGTGACATTTGTAGTCCATGTCTAGTTTTCAATCTGTGTGTGGTTGCTCTTGATACACAGAGTCCAGCTCCAGTCCTCTCCTTATCACGCTCCTCCAACTTTTTAAATGGATTTCCCTTTACAACCTTTTTAAGACTGTTATTATCTGTGTTGCTATGGGACATTTTCTCACCACGTGTAACCCTTTCACTTAATTGTCTATAAACGTGCTTGGATCCGGCACCCTGTGAATAACCATCTTGTTTGACAATGACCTTTTTTTTGGCTTTCCCTCCATGTGAAGGGTGTTGATAACTATCTTCTTGACATCAGTTAACTGTCTTCCCCGTGACTGTAAAGCTGCTGACCTAGACTGATGGAGCATGTAAAGACTAAGGAAACATTTGCAGATGTACTGAAAGACAACATACATGTTCAAGATTATTTTTTTTAAATATATTTTAATTTAAAATGTGGTCATTTGGGTTTGAAGCCTGTCATTTGTGCTGAAAATGACTCTTTTTGCGTAGTCTGTGTATCTTTACAAGACAAAGATTTTTTTATTACTTTGTATTGGAATAATCATACAAAAAAAAGGCTGAAAACACTTCAGCTGGTGTGTAATGATTTAGTTCATTATTTAGGCATCACCTTTTGAAAATGACAGACAAAAATAATTGAACTGTTCAACATTTTTAAATACCCAGTCCAATGAAAACTGTTTTTTTTCTTTAACATGTTCTTGTGGCATTTTTCTCCCGATGGAGGACATATATAAAGAAAATTAGCTTAAAGTAGCTTTTTTGAGTATTTCTTTATTCAAATCTTGGTCAGTCAGGAGCAGACAAAAAAAAAAAGCAGTTTGAAAACGCTTGTAGGTGTGACTTAGAAGCTTCTACGGCAAGCCACAAGCCCCTCCATTCTGATGCATCTAGCTTAAAACTATACAGCTGGATAGCTCCAATATTGCTTGGTAATGTTAGGCTCGGGTTGTGGGGGTCTGTAAGCTAGCGAGAGTGTGTTCAAACAGATGGATGACGGGAAGTAGGGGCTTACTCCACGCCAACAGTCCCGGCCACAAATTAGGCAAATAAAAAAAAAAAAAAAACGATGTCCTAGAAAATGACAAAGGTTTAGTGATTTTTGGCTAAAAACAGCATAATCATAATTAAAAACCACTGGGGATGCTTTTACTAAAGATCAGAAGATGATTGGAGTGGGACTTTAAAGATGCACTTGCAGAAAAGCAATACAAAAGGATTATAAGATAAACCAATAAATTTACTACGTAAAGGATAATGAAACCCAGCTCATATTAGCTTTCTTGATCCCTTTAGGATGCTGTGTTAACATCCAACTTTACCATAAATGGCTGCCAGAAGTCAAAATGTCAAAAGATGAAGGTTTACACAATCAGAAGGAGGAAAGTTATAACGTGATCTACTGTATAATATTATTGCTATTTATATATCCTTTTAAGTGAGAGCTTTTCTCCTGCTGTCTTTGCTTTGATACAGTTTATGCTAATCCAGGTGAACTGCCAATTTAGGTGATTTTTACAAAGTCGGATATTGCATCTAAACATTGCAGATAAATACTTGCACATGAACTGTTTTCATGTTTTGGGTCATTTTTTTTAGATTGTTATTGCTTTGTAATAGAAAACCAGCATCTAATGACATGTTAGCTAAGCTGAAGCCAGCCTATTTACTGTAAGGGGTTTCTGTGAATTTTGGCAATAATTACATGAAGCAAGGACTGTCTTGTTAGAATTACAAAAACTATACTAGTCATGCTTCTTTCCTTTCTAAACGCTGTTTGGATATTTGCAAGAAAGGTTCTTCTTGTACAGTGATCAGTAAAACTGATGAAAGCACAAGAATCATATTTTTGTATTTTTTTGTTGCTATGGAAAATAAAAATTTTTTACTTCATAATTTTAATACTTTTGAAGATGCAGCACACAGTGATCGACTTAGGACACCTTGCCAAACAAGAATGAAAAAAAAAAGAAAAACAAACTAAAAAAAAACTTCCCAGAGCCCCATCAGATTGAAGTTGTTGCCATAGCAACAAGTGAAATTCAATGATCTCATCAGTTTTGCTTCCCAAAACAAAGGGCTCATATCAGGCTGTACTGAACATTAGTAGCACCTATTAGGAAACCGTGTTTCCCCCATTCATTTATGGATCTATAATTCTAGTTTGTTGAAAAAATGCATCACACATCTCCATACCAAATGCTCATTTTTCACTGATCGTACCTACATATTTAATCGTGAATTTAATACTAATGGAGTTGTAATATGGCCTTTTATCAAAATATGAACTTCTTGCTTGACAGAAAAGGGTCTTGCATTCAAATGCTAATTTAGTCAACAAAATAGAAAAATATATTATCTGAATTTTTAAAAGGAATATGTTCTGAGTATAAATGCTACTTCTAGAAAAATAAACAATTGCAATAACGTTAAGACATTCATTCAAAGTGTGGAACGTAGAAGTACAATGTGTCTGTAAAAGCCCTCTCCAATGCAACTTCTGTTGTAGGTTAAATTTCCGTTGCAGATATGCTTCCATTTTGACATAATGTGTTGCGTTGTGAGTTGAGTTTTTCGTGTTAGGAGTTGATTTTTTTGTGCTGTGAGTTGATTTTTTTTTTCTTGTTGTGACTAATCGTGTTGTGAATTTAAAGCGTTGTGATCCTCTGCGTCCCTAGTTCATGTTTTCGTGTTGTGAGTTAATTTTTTTACGTTTAGAGACAAATTGTCATGTGTTGTGTTGCGAATTTTGGGTTGTGTTATGAACCTTCTGGGCCACTGTAGGGACCACGCTGAAAGGATCTCCTGATTTAGTTCAGCGTTTTGTTATTGTTGCTCTTTTTTAATTTCCAGTAGACATAAGGCATGACTTTCCCACTCAGATTCATTTTTCCCCCTCCTTCAGAGCTGTACTTCATCTCAATTGTGAGAGTAAAGCTTAGTAATGAGCTTAAGAGTGGGACTGTGCTCATGCTGTGGATGGCATACTCAGCACTGGGCATCTGCCAGCTCTCTTTGGCGATGACCCATACTACCCTCCCCTCTGCTTCAGCCAGTCCAGTCCCACTGGAGTTTGCAAACAAAGCCGGCAGCATTCTGGGAAACAAAAGTTCCTTTTTTTCAATGTGGTTTTGGTTAAGCCATTCAACTCATCGGGTCTCCAAACAAATGTAGCTCTTTAGAATTCATCAAAAGGGAAACGCATTCATGGTAACATGATATTAGGCAGAACACTGTAAGCAATATGTCATTTTAGGTTAAACTTCTATTTTCTAAAGTGTCCTCAATCTGAAAATATCAAGTCACACATCACGGTAATCCTATAAGAAAATAGCACAGCAATTCTAAAAACTAAAAATGAGACATTGTTTATTTGCAACACCTGTTTTTACTCAGGTTTAAAGTTTACTTTGAAAAATGTAATGGGTTATGAAACTCCAAATATGCTGACACTGAAAAAGTCTCACTCCAACTACATTTTTTTCTATTGTAAACTCGTTCCCAGTGGTCTTTTACGTATGATTATGCAGCTTTAGCCAAGATCAAAAACCTGTCATTTTTTAAGACATTTTTTCCTCAGAGCAGCACAAGCTCATGAAAAAGGTATAAAAGCAAACAAAAGGTAATCTATTTAAAAAAATGCTGTTATTGTTGTTTAAAATGAAAGAAAATCAAAGCTTTGTGTTTCAACAAAAAGTAGGGTTGTAAAAGTGCATGAATATGTTTGTCCCTGTTGGCGAGTTTGAAGTGGATACTTGAAAATCTCAAAAGCTGCCAATGAAATAAGGGATTAAACCACAGCTCACTGTGCTCCTACAGATAGTTGAAGAAAATGCACTTTCAGGGTTCAGAAGTTCTGCTTTTAAAGTGTCATCCAGTGTTTTTCTTTTTTTTTTGCTCTATTTTCAGCACCACAATAATTTTCTATCTACTGTTAACTTTTACAATGCTTAGATATATAAACAAAAGTCCTGCTTCTGTTTATTTTGCAGATTTTTAATATATTACATTAACTTTTGTTTTATCAGAAGATTTTAATAGCCACTGACCGATGTCAACTTTTAGGGAAAAAAATCATCTGGTCGCCGTAAAATTGTAACTTTTTATTTAAACCTCTGTGGCCATCGTGTAAGGTGTAGAAATTTGACTGCTGCCAGATTACTACTGTCGCTGTGCTGCTAAAAAACTAGCATTTAGGTCCTCGTGCAATGGCACTTTTGGATATGTGACCGTAGTCTAAATTATCAGTTTTGTGTTCTATATTCAAAATTCTTCCATTTAAAATATGAATTCTCAATTTTAAATATATTGACCTAAAAGTGGCTGCAATCAAACAAGTGATACTAGTGCACTGATAGGTTTTTGTAGCAACCAAGCTTAATATTATATGTCTATGATCAAATATCTTGTTGCTTATTGGATTGAGGAAATTCTGACTCATCTTTGCTGCACATCTGCAAGTGTGGCGTCCTCTGCACCTCTGGCAAGTCCATTTCACCCATTCCTTTTTTCATTGTTGCCCCCTTGTTGGATGTCCTCGCAGGTGTCAGCACATCCGTTGCACCCCTGACTGAGCATTGTGTAGCACAGTGTTGGGGGCTGGGACTTACTTAATCAATAAAAAGACAACACTGAGGAAAATTGAGAAGATCATATCAACTGTAAGTAGAATTATTAAATCACAGATGTTACAGTTTTGTTAGAATCACCAGAAAAACAGAATTTCATTATTTTTCAGAAAAGTTTTAAAGCTTGCATTTTAGTGTATGCATAAAGCTGTTTAAATGTATAATTTGATTACCAACAATATATATAAATGGAAATGTCTACATTTGTGCAACATTGTGACTCTAAACACCTGCTATTCTGAACACTCAACATTTCCTGTAGAGATTCTTGCTGCTCCATTTTAATTGGTTCTGCAAAGTCAATACTCGATTCAGTATGGAAGTCCCAAGAGGTGCCTAAAAGTCAACATTGCTAAACAAACACAATGTGTTTAAAATTGATTTCTTTTTTCAATCTGGGAATCAATGTTAATTCAGAAATATAGAAATATATATATTCAAAACTATTTGCATGTGTGTTAGTGGGTGGAGCCACGATTTGGGTTAAAAACTTTATTTAGCGTTTTCCAAAGTGAGATGCTAAAGTTGCTATAAACAAACCATGAAGTCAAGGTAGAGACTCTGAACCATAATCTTGGTCCTGATCTTCTAAAATGAGTGGCCGCAAATACAAACATTATTTTTGTTTTCCTACTTCAGTCAGTTTTGGTGTTATATAATAAAATAAATGCCTTAAAATGTTTGTGAACTGCAGTCTGTGCAATAACAACAACAACAAAAATACAACCCCTGCAGACACCCTATTAATGACGTTCGTTTATTTGAGTAGTTTTGTAGAGATCATGTTCTCCAGCAGATGTAATAGAGGAAACTGGTGGGGGAGAATGCTTATTAACTATGAATGACATAGTGGCAGGAACCTGAAAATCTTGACTTCCTAAATATACAAGAGAAGCCAAGGATAACTAAAAATACAGTTCTTGATTGCAATTATTCTGTAGTGGGTTATGCTTTGTTATTCTGAGATGAACAGACCTACAGATACACAAGCATACTAAGGCCATTCTCTGATGTGACCTTCAACACATGCAGGCTGGCATTCAATTACCGCCCTGTCAGTGGCCCATCCAGCCCAGTGGCTGCACGTCCTTGAGATTCTCTCTACAGCCCATGTCCAGTCTATATTCCGTTACAGTCCCCACATCAGTCCAGCCTCAAACCCTCCTCATGTCCTCATTACCATGAAGCTTCCATGCAAAAATCCCCAAAGCTTGTTAACGTCTGCTTCTCCCTACACAGTCTGTGTTTGCAATGAGCAACACAAACTCTGCTGATTGATAATTTGATTTCAGTTTTTTTTGCAGTTTTTTTTGCTGCTATTGTTCTGTGGTTCAGGGAAAGAGCTTTAGCGAGTTTAGGCTAGAAGCTGTGCATATGTAAAATTGTTAATATTTGGAGTTTTGGGGCTTTATAAAGTCCATCGCTGCTTTGCCTTATTATCATCCCAAATTTACCCAGAAAGGGCTATTTACTGTACAGGTCTGCAGTCATTACCAAGAGTATAGTGTGGGCTGGGTATTGTGTTAGAAGTCATTTTGAGCTGGTGCCACTTGAAAGCTCTTGAGGGTTTAACCCTGCGTGCCCCTGCTACTCTGCAGAGATGATTTGACGGCTGTTGATTGACCTTGAGCAGATGTCTCTTGTTGGTTTTCGATGTTTGTCATTATTATTATCTTTTTTTTTTGTGTGTATTGGTCAACCAAATTCTGCTGCTGCTTCAGTTTTTTCTGCTGCACATATTATCATTTTAAAGTATTGTTTAGGAATGAATATGTTTCTTTTACTGACTGTGTGGTTGCAAAAACCAACTAAATGATGGGGCTGCAACAGTTAGTCTTTTTATTGATTCATCATTTTGTAGAAATATAAATAGTCATCACATGACATTGATCTTGAAATCTGGATCACATTTTTTTAATCAGATAAAGATCTATATTCAAACTTTTTAAAGGTTTGCATCTTTTTTCTATTAACATATTTATAAAAGTTGAAAATTTACATCTAATATATGTGTATTTTTTAAAGCCCAAACTTGTTTTACTATTAACTGCTTCATGCCTGAATTTATATCCAATTACCAGTGGTTAAAAACAAATATTTTTCTGTGTTTTTCATTCACAATAATTCTAAATTAAGTGGAGTACTGAATTAAATGGTACATTGCCAATTAGCGATACATGGCGTGAAGAAGTTAAAAGTATATGTTTCTAGACCTCTCTGTAAGGCAAAGCTAATTATTTTCATACATTTTCTATTTTTATGGAGCCTGCATAGTATCAAAAGCAAAAGCATTTATTTTGTTCTCATGAGTTTATAGGAAGAAAAAAAAATGTACACAAGAGCAAATACATTTTGCACATCAAATAAATATATTAAAATAGTTTTTTTTTTT
>BSAI01000072.1:11299630-11409248 GCA_036245035.1 Adrianichthys oophorus | reverse complement strand
AAAACAGTGGATTTTAGCATTCTTGTTGCACAGAGCTTTAGCCTGTGTTTCATGTCAAGTGACTCTACTTATTTAAACTAAACAATGTGTCTAGTGTGTTTCATGAGGCATGCTTTTTTTTCTTCTTTGTGATGTAGAAGAGTAAGTTGAAATACAAGTGCAGGGGAAAATGCTGCCACAATGTTACTTGAAATACTGATTGTTATTTTTTTTTATTCAAATGCAGGAATTGTTCATAATTTCAAAGAATTTCATTACTGTGCATCTTTAAAACAAATTATATGCTTGATGTATACCCATTCTTTTGGTTTTGTGATTTACTAAAGGAAAAGCCTTGCTCCTTTAAAAAGGAAACCACTTTTTTTCATTTTAGTTTAAATAGTTACAAGTATGGCCACCGGGTAGAAGCTACTCAATTTTAAAGACTCACTCTATAGTATTTTTGGTGTCTTTTAACATGTTCTTGTGGCACTTTTCTGATGACGGAGGACATATATGAAGAAAATTAAGCCTAAAATTGCATTTTTGTGTTGTGAGTATTTCTTTATTCAATTCATCGTGAATCAGGAGCAGACAAAAAAAATGTCATTTGAAAAAGGTTTTATTTATTTCGTAGATATTACACTGGGTGGGCCATTTGTGTTAGTGATTGATCATTAAATCTTTCCATGCTCTTATTTTGCTCAGCAAGCATTCTGTTTGAACTTTACAAAAGTGAAAAAGGTACAATTTGTCACTTATAGTGAATATTCGTTTAGAGTTAATAATTTCCAGATTTATTTTGACCACAAAAGAAAAGTTTTATATGTAAAGTAGATTGGTAAAGCCAACTTTTTTAACATCTAATTTATTTCTTAAATGTTTTGTATCAAAAAGCTTTAAAGTTGTTTCAAAATTTAAATTCTAAGAAGATGCATTTAGATTATTTTGAAAGACTTTTAGACAACATGCACTTGTTTTATGCTTTTACAGAGACGCTAGATCTCAATTAAAACTTGCAATGGGTCTCAGTAATTTTAGTTCATGCCAGACATGGTACTTCATGTAGTGCAAAAGTGTGTTTTTTTTAAGGTGTTAGTGGAGCTCTGCGATAAAAGGAGCTAAAAGGGATTTTTGGAGATCTTTTCAGGGTTTATGACTGGACTGGAAGAGGAGACTTTTATGATATATATCAAGTTCGAGTTTTTGTTTAGAATATGGTTCTGGTTAGCCACACATGCCTTAACAACAGCTAAGGAGATTCCAGCACAGAAGCATGTGACCAGCATCTCTACTTCAGAATGTGTCGTTTGGTTAAATCTGCTCTGCTGCAGTCCAGAATCTCTGCTGGCTTAAATGAATAAAGTGGATTAACTCTGTTACTGGATGATGGAGATTGAACTGGTAAACACAATTACTTAGGGGCGCTTCTAGCTTGAACAGCACCCTCAGGACCCCCCCCTCAAATAAGTTTCTTTGTTTTCTTGGGGAAACTTTGTTTTTTCTTTGGAAGGACATTTCTATTTTCTTAGAGAAATAGTTTGATGATCATTTGGACTTCTGCAAGCCAGCAATGTCTGAGTTCTGTTTTTCACAAAATGAAGAAATGATTCAGCTAGTATTTGTGTGTGCACATGTAGGTGTCTGTGATTGGGCAAATATTATTTTACATTCAGGACACAGTATTAATGGACAAAAACAGAGGCAAAAGGAGCTCCAAGATAAGAATTGTCCTGAAATACTGTACAAAGCTACGTACGCACAGGGCATTTGACGCACGTTCAAGAACACGCTAATGCCTTTTCTGGAATGTGTGTTTACTGCATGATGTTCACATTGGAAAAGCAGGGAGGGGCTTCTTATTCTTCTTTGTCTTTTCCTAGTGTTTACTAGTGCATGTCTGTCTCCTATGTTGAAGTAGGCTTGGTGCGAAATGTCGAAGCTATGCAAATGTCATGAATCTTGCACCAGGCTTTGTCTTTCACAGCTCTATTCCGATATATGAAAGACTTGGTTCAAAGTTCGACATGGTTTAACTTGCAATGAGTGTTCAGTGGCCAAATGTTTTGTTCGTGGAGCCTGAAAAGAATCATAGAAACTTATAGCGTTATGTAGACCAAACCCAGGCCTCAAAGGCTGACCTCTTGCTGGTTTTCCAGAAACCCTGGCTCATCTGCTGTTGATTACCTGGATCAGATGTTTGTAGCTTATGAGTTTGAATTGACTTGTTGTATATTTAAACAAAAATACATCCTACTTTCAATTAAACTTAGTATTCGTCTTAATGAGCTTCCTTCAAATCAATACAGCCGCATACAACCTTTATTTCAACACCCCAATAAAAGTTGATTAAACCAACATTGCAGCCAATGTGGTTAATTTTCAATTCTCTTGAATTTAAATTAGACAAAAAGAAAAAAATGCACATGAGCTCTATTGGTAAAATCAATGGAAGTCAGTAGCTAAACACGACAGACTAGATAACATACCAGCTTGTTTCAATATCGACCATATTTTTCAACAAGAGTCATGTGGCTGTGCACATGCCTTCATATGGAGAAGTTTTTCCTCTTATTTTGTTTCCCTTGGTCAGGGGAACATTGGCTTGTTTCGGTTTTGTTTTCAAAATTGTCTCACTTGCATTTTATAATTCTCTTTTTTTCCTTTTGTTTTTGCATGATTTCCTATTCCTCCCACCCACTCCACCAATGCAAGATGCCACACTGGGCAACTGCCCACTATGTCCATGTCTAAATCTGCTACAGCATGTGGCCTGTGTGAGTGAAGTTACAGATTTATCTGTTAAACTTTATTTTTCAGTGGGTGACAAAATGTGTTTTTGTTTGGATTTCAGTGTCAAAGAAAAGCAAAGGTGTGGAAACATCATTATTGACAGAAGCAGCAGGACTGCTTGGACCTGTAATTCCTCCCTGTCGTTAGTACATGTTTTTCAGTGAAAATTAGCCCTGATAATTTAAATGATACTGCTAATGAAAGCGTTAAGTTATTCAGCTGGTGGTCCTCTAGAGGGAAACGTCAGCATGTCTCTTGATCCCCGAAGCCCCCCCTCATTGGATGAGGGCTGGTAGTCATCCTGCTCTGACAGCAGAGATGTAGCTGGCTCAAAGACAGCGGGGGTGGCAGTTGCAGAAAATCCATTCCCAGAATGAGCGTTCTGCTGAGGCAGGTATGCCGACCTTTGAGTCGTCTGATAGGTCAATGCTCGGCAGCGTGCCAGGACTTTCGTGGCCAAACGCCAGCCCTGGTGATGCTGATAGTAAAGCCCATCTGAGCAACAGCCAGCGATGATCAATGGAACCCCTATGGCAGCTCATTGATAGCATACAGTATGGTACCACCACCAACACTCACCAACAGATGCAGGTGACAGATGACAAAAGGGTCATGATAAAGGACAGCTGATGAAAAAACGCCTCTACTTTTATGTCTGGCAGCTGCCCGGACTGTGTGGTCTGCTTTGTACAGGGCCGTACACTTAAAGCAAAATATACTTCTGATTGATCTTCTCTTTTGGTACCTTAGTATTGTTTATGAATTAGTCTTGTATGGCTTAAACCAGATGAGATTTTCCTGCTTGTGCTGCAGGAATTCTGTGCACGAGGATTATCCCACACCATGCTTTCCTGCACGTGATACTCCAGCACTGCTGAGTTTAAAGACTCCAATGAAAATCATGTTTTTGGTGTTTTTAACATGTTCTTGCAGAATTTTTGTCTTGATGGAGGACATAAATAAAGAAAATTAAGATTCAGATGGCATTTTTTAGTATTTCTTTATTCAAATTGTTGTTAATCAGGAGCAGATGACAAAATGCTGTTGGAAAAAACCTGTAAAAGTGACGTATGGGGGGCTACAGGTGGCGGGCCACAAGCTCCCTGCTCCGCTCCATTTCGATGCATCCACTTGCAGACAAATAGATCCATGTATGTATTCATTTTTCTCGTCGGAACTGTAAGGCTGGATAGCTCCAATATTGCTTGCCATTTTTGTTGCACTGCTCATGTTAGGTTGGGGTTGTGAGGGGCTGTAAACTAGCGAGAGAAAGTGTAAACAAAGCAATCCTGAGAAATAAGTGAAGGTGCTATCAGTTCCTCCCACAACTCAGAGGCAAATTTCTGATGAGCTACTGCTGCTCTGCAGAAACTATGTCCTAGAAATCGACACAGGTTTTTTGATTTTGCCTAAAAAACCAAAACGACATAATCATAATGTATTATGTATGTATAATCCCCTTTAGGTGCCCACGGCGTGAGAGAGGAGCCCCGCTTTGTGACGGCACGCGCCGGAGAGAGCGTGATCCTGGGGTGTGACGTGTCCCCTCCCCTGGATGGCCAGCAGCCCCCCTATGTGGTGGAATGGTTCAAGTTTGGAGTCCCTATTCCCTTCTTCATCTACTTCCGCTTCTACCCTCCTCATGTGGATCCAGAGTACACTGGTGAGATTAAACCCGGCGGTTTTCGTGTTGTGGAGTGTGTCTTCATGGGGATTTCACAGCGTCCTGCAAATGTTTTTAGTACACAAGCACACTAAATCCACAACACTGTTTTGTTCCTAAGCATGGAGTTGACAGAATGTAATGCGGCTTGTGGTAGAAAATGTTTTTCTTACCATGTATAACAGCTCTGGTTTTACTAAAGTCAAAATCCCTGGTTAAACAAAACCCCTCAAAGATGCTCATCACACAATTTCTTCAGATTTTTGGAACTTTTAGTGTTCCTTTTCAATAACTCTTTTTTCAGATAGGAATGCACACATGAGTTTCTTTATCTTAATCTGGTTTAATAAATGCAAAAAAGTGCTTCTTTTTCATTAGAATGAAGAACTATGATCTCCATGAGAGTTTTCCTTTTTGTTTGTTGTTACAACTTCATGTGAGTACTGTCAAATTGAATAGGTGGAGGTCATCCTTATGAGAAAGGATAAAAAAAACTTCACATAAGAAGAGAAGGATCAGAAAAATTAAAATGTATTTTCAATCTCTTGCTAAGAAGGATGAGGCTTGGAGAAAAAAAAAGGAATCATAGTATTTCACTAATCCAGAGGTCATAATGTGTATTTAGTCGCCTCCACAATGATGTTGAACTGAAGATTGATGTATATTCGGGTTTTGCTTTTATATCTCATGCTCTTTGAATGTCTGACCCCCTTGAAAGCTTTTAAAATATGCACAAAGACATTCCCCACACTGCTCTAACGCTTCTCACCAACGCTGTGCAGTTACTTGTTAGTGTTAGTTTTTCATACATTGAAAAAAAGATAAAAACTTGAATATGTCTCAGTGAAAAATGATCAAACCAAATGATGTTCCAAAGCTGCAACGCAAATACAAATGTCAGGAAATAAAGGGGCAATTAAAATCAAACAACCCCGAATGCTAACAATAAAGAATCCTCATATAAATTAACGGCTGTGTGCAGAAATGACGTACCTCATCAGTCCTTTTAGTGTCAAACCTGGAGGAACTTCTTGCTTTATTTGACTATAATACATCTAATAAATCATTATAAGAGTTGGAAATTGTTTTGTTACAAAGGCATTAAAAAGGTTTAACTAGCATTTTTTAGTATTTTTGTCTACAAGTGTACTTTACCTCTGCGAAGCTGAAGGGTGTAGTAGTTAAAGGTTGGATGACTTAAATCATCTTATAGCATTTCTATTTGCTTTTAAGATATAGATTTCTTCGCACTAGTGACGATTTAATCACAAAGTTCTTGCTGAGAGCAGAACAAATTCCGACAAGCGATTTCAAATAGATTGCTGTGCAAATCTTTTTTCATTCGCAAGGCTGGCTTATAATTAGGTCCTGATAACTCAGGTGTTTGTGTCTTGATATTGGTGGTGTTTGTGATGATTGGGGCCCGTTTAGTTTATTTTTTTAGGTTTACACCAAGCGTGTGTTTGCTGGTTTTTCCGGTCACACCATGGTATCCATTTAGTATGACAGTCTTGGTTTTATTTGCTCTTTTTTTCATGCTCCATCGGAGGTTGTTCATAAAACATTTTGTTTTTGCCATACTTTTTTGCATGTCACATTGAAGCCTGTAAGTAGTAAGACCACAGCATGACTGGATCGTACATGCAGGCTTGCAGGCCTGCTCAGGGGCCTTAGCTGTGTATGAATGAGAGGGGAAAAAAAATTGTTTGGCATCAGCATTTTATTACTGCATTGTACATGAATGGCTTCCCTCTCGCTCTACTGACAATGCAGCACAGAGTCTATGTAGTGCCCAGAGTGAATAAAGTTTTGCATGTGAAAAACTTCAAAATGACAGAAAACAACAATTTTTTTCTTGAAAAAATAGGTCTTTATAAAAACCACGGGGTCATAAAATGTAATTTTAAAAAATTGAGGAATATGAAACTTAAAATTTGATTCATATAGAAGGATTACTTTTTAATGTATTTTAAATGTGTAATCTATGTAATCTACGTGTGTGTTCCTTTTATTACATATTTGAGCAAGTGAAGGTCCCAAAAATGAAAAAGAAGGGCAGTTAGGGGTATTTAATTTTATTTGCACTTGTTAGGAGTTTGGTATACCTGACAAAGTTTAGCACAATTCGCACACAAGGTGTTCCCTGTGTATAATAAAAAAAGACAAATCGTAAACACCATTAACCATGTTAATCCTGGTAATTCCCATGGTTCTCGGTGGCCTATTATCAGCATTATTTTCTCCTAGTAACTAATCAGTTAAATGCCTAATGTCAGGAAACGGGGGTGCAGGACCCAAAAGTCACAATACTCAGCTCCAATAAAAATCGTGTTTTTATTTTTTTTATCTAGTATATATAATGATGGAGGATAAATAGAAAGAGAAATTAGCTTAAAATTGCATTTCAGAAAAATGTTTTATTCAAATTGTTGTGAATCGGGAGCATATGACAAGATTATGTTACAATAAAAGCTTATAGATGTGATGTAAACGTTTTAATCAACAAGTCAACAGCCCCCTGTTCTGCGTCATTCTAATGCATCCACGTGTAGGTGACGATGATTCCTGTATGTCCTTGTTTTTCTCATCTGAGCTGGCATCTGGATCAAAACTGTAAGGCTGGATATCTCCAATATTGCTCACCTTTTTTGTTGCACCATTGAAGTTAGGTTGAGTGTGTGAGTAGCTGTAAACTAGTGGTAAACAGTAAGCGGAGTGTAAACAGATGGATGATGGGAAGTGGGGGATGGCTTACTTTGCGCCAACAGTGCCACCCACAACTTTCTTCTTAACCCTGACATATATAATTCTTGAAACGTTTCAGTTTTCTATTTACAGCTAGATTATTTTGCCCCAAGTTCCCTGAATTTTGCAACATTTATACAAAGTTATAGTCTCAATCAAACCTTGTTTTTTTATTTCAACATTTGATGTCTAAATTGCCTTAAATTGGAGGCTGGGTATTTTAATGCTCAGCTCCTCTACAGTTTGCAGGTGTCTTTGTCCTGCCCGTTTTCTGAAGTTCATCGGAAGTTCACTGATGTCATATCAAGCCAAGATGGCAGTGAGAGCTGAGCTAAAAAAATTGGCATCAGTTGAACCCAGCACATGGGTTGGCGTCACAACAAAGAAAATGCCCTCTTTTAAGGACAGCCTTGAATGGATATTCATAGAAATGTTTTTGGAGTTTGTGTCAGGCCTGACTTCCTTTTTTATTATATAAACACAAGTAAATAAACACAAGTATCACCTCCAAAATAAACTCTGTTTACTGTGTTTTGATCTAGTTGCTCCTCAGGGAAATATCTTGCTTTTTAGTTGCAACCTTCAGGAACTAATTACCGTTGCCTGTCAGTTGATTGGAGTATGGCTGCCTCCTATAGTGAGATTCAAAATTTTATGTTAAAATCTGCTGCCCTTTTTTGGTCAAACAGATTAAAAAATGGCAAATGAGTCTCAGGCTAAAGACAAAAGTTATGACAGTAAAAACAAAGGCATAGATGCTGCAGGGCTTCCTAAAGCTCTATAAAACTGCTGAACAGAGCAATGCATTCCACATTTGATCCACTGTTCAGTACTCTTAAAACTAGGGCAGTACTTTTACTTTAGGGCAGGGCTGCTCATTCCTGGTCCTCGAAATCCACCACTCTTACTGTTTTCCAGATCTCCAAGCCCTGCTAGCTACTGATTAGCTCATTCAGATGTCCCCACATTCTGATTGAATGAACTCCCCTGGTCCAGGTAATCAGCAGTAAGCACTGCAGAGAGAGCTGAAAAACAGGCAGGATGGTAGATCTCGAGGACCAGGAACGAGCAGCCCTCCAGGAGTTTGTAATGTTGGTGATCGCAACTATTGACGCAAATTCAAGCAAAATTGTTTCGCACCCTGCAACTTTACATTTTCACCACAACTTCACTGCATCTTTGACCAGGTGACGACGTTGCTTCCCGACCGTTCCCGGTGTGGCTCCTTCCTGGGAGCCGTGGTCTTATTTTTCGCCTTTCTATTGCTCTCTTTTTTTCTCTACTAGCCGAATGATCAAAATATACATGTTTGTACTGAGTGCACGCTGGGGGTGAGGGGGTCTGTTACACACAGCAGGAAAACATGAACCGAGGATGAAGAAAAGACAGGTGCAACAACAAGAAACTACATCAACACAAAAATGTAAAGAAACTGAGTGAGATTGGAAAAAAGAAGCAAAATCTGGAACCATTTCACTTTTATTGGTATTTTTTGTATGCATATTAAGATAAATACACCCAATGAGACCTTTTTGAAATAACACAGCATATTTTACACCCAATTTTATCTTTGAAAGCTTGTTTTAAGACTTCCAGGCTCAGTTCACAAACCAACTTTTAACACTTATCAGTGCACCTTCTTAGCCGTCATCTTCTCAGTAACCGTCTTGCAGCATGCCTTCGCCTTACCAAAGTAGCAAGTAAAAAGAGTTGTACCTGACATTAATACAGATGTTCAATTGGTCAGCAAAATATAAAGTTTGAATAACTAAACCATCCTGACAAGGATTGCAAAGCTTAGGACTTCGATTATTCTTAGTCTTGTTGCTTTGCCCTCATAATTCCTGGCCAATGACTGAAAAGATCTTTAATCATGGAATTTTATTTACAGGCTTTGGTTCGAAAAAGAAACTCCGTTAGATGCTAATCTGAATCCAGACCAAACGCAAGGTTCAGGATTCGATCTGGACCAAATTAAGCAAACTCAGTCGAGCCAAGGCACTTTTCCAGTCTGAGTACAGCCTTAATCTCAGCAGAACACAAGACTGAAAATGTCCGGTTGCTTACATGTCAAACTTTACTGCGAGAAACTGGTCTTTGGGATCTTTGAGATGATCGAAAACTGTCTGAAAAAATCACAAAAGTTTGTCTATTCTAAAACCTACAGTCAACAAAACCCCTAAAAACCTTAAAAATCTACTCCGATCAATTTTTTTTATTTATTGCAAATGTATTCCCAGTGGTCTTTTAAATATGATTATGCTTTTATTACTCAAAATAACTTTTAAAAAACGGTTGTTTTCTTCGACATGATTTGTGCAAAGCGCCTGTAGTTGAAGTGTGGCTTAAGTGGGCATCAGAAAGTGAAAAAAATCCTGCATTACCTAAATGATCCATGAACAGATGCATCAGATTATGGTCATTCTCTTAACAATTAAAGCTTGTTTTGGGGATTGAATTCTCTTGGTGACATGGGATTCTGTGATATTCTTTATGGTTTTTTTAAATATACCCATGTGGCGTAAGAGCTTATTTGGACTATTTCCATGAATTATCACTGAGTACAAATAAAATGGATGATTTGAGCGATTATCTGTCACCCATCTGCTACCCAATCAGCAATGTTTGTTGAGTATTTTGTACAGTATGTTTCAGAAACACTTCCCACGAGCCAGGGTTTGAGCATTAGGTTCTAGTCAGGTTCTTTTGTCTGTAATGGTCATTTTTTAGGAGTCAAAAAGATCTCATTAAACTTTGACTAAAGGCAAAGATGTAGCTAATGTCTTTCTTTTTAGATGTAGCTAATGTCTTTCTTTTTATCATGTCAAGGGTCCAACTAAGTAATAACTAAGTAAACTAAGTCCAACTAAATAAAACTAAGTCTAAAGTAATTCTGTCTCTCTTTATTTCTTTATCTTTAGTGATCCATTTTTCTTTTTTCGAAGTCAGGGAGCAGAGTGGAGTACAGTGTGTTAGAGTGGGAAGACACCAACTCTTATTGTGGATTCATTTTGCTCAAACTCTGCCACAGTGTCCCTCATAGAAAAAGTTTTTACATCAAATGCTTTAAAGACCAGCTCAGTGGCCCTGTGGTACAGTGCCCACCCTGAAACTGGTTGCGAGTTCAAATCCTGGCAAAGTCATGCCAAATGCTCTAAAAAATGGGACCTAGCACCTCCTTGCTTGATACTCAACTTAAAGGTGTTGTATTGGAGGTAAACCACCAAGTTCAACCTGAGGGTGGCTGTGTCTGCAGCTGACCGCTCCCCCAGGGGATGGGTCAACAAATTTCACATACTTAAAAGCATGACAACAAATGGGACTTTTAACTTGAAATCTATAGCAGATCCACTTAATTATACATATCTGAACTAAATTAAGTTTGAATGAGAGTAATGAACTTTTTACCGTTTTTTTAAAAGTAATTTCGCATCTACTGAGGATTTTTTTGGGGCAAATTCTGAGTTTAGGCTAACGTTGCATCTGCTTCAACTATCAGCTTCAACGTTTTCAGCTATCAGCTCTAGCATCTTCAGCAGCCAGATTCAGCTTACAGCATTCACACTAGCATCATCACAGATAATGCTATATTTCTATTTTTCTTTCCCTTCAGAGGAAAAAAGTTTGGTAGATCTTCTGCTGAAAGAGATTATAAAAGACGCACTGGGCCTTTTGTCTTTTGTCTCTTAGTTTCTGAAGGTGAACGCTATTATAAAAGGTCTTTCCTTTTCTAAAAGAGGAATGGAACAGGATACACTATAATAGTATGGAAAAATGTATGGTGTTTTGAAACATCCAATGGAGCATTTTCTTAGAACTAAAGAGGGAAATAATAAGAATTTTTTTTCTCGAGCTTAGTTGACTAATGAATGCAGCGACATATCGTAGTAAAGTAGAACAATGTCACTGTGATTCCAGGCAGCTCTACAGAGAAAAATAAAAAAAGCTAAATAATTTTATCTCCTCATGCAGATGGAGACTCATGCCAGTAATTGTGGGAGTTTCAGACAGCCATTTGTCCCAATAAAAAAAAAAAGGACCAGTTTACAGTACATCAACTTGATCCACTTTTCTGGAGTCTCTGTGAAATGTTTGTTATTGTGTGAAGTTACTATGGTAACAAAAAAAGCATTTTGATGCCTCTGTTCGATCTATATCAACATTCTTGTGCACTTTATTATGAAAGCATAACGAAAAAAAAAAAAAAGAGTACAGCATTCACAAAAATCAGATTACAACTACACCAAAAAATTAGGGGAGAGTGAGGTAAGTTGAGCCACTTTTTACCTATGTTGTCCTGCAGGTTATGAAAAGTGACACAGAATAATAACATACATCTTTATTTCAGTATGTCTCCTCTCCACTGAAATGATCAGAATGTACCTCTGACAAAGCAGCTCAAAATAAAAACCTATTCAATATAAAGTGCTCCCGTGGCTCAACTTGCCCCAGGTCTGGAGTAAGTTGAACCACGTAAGGGGTAAATTGAACCATATAACTTAAAACGTAAACATCAGCATATTGTGCAAACACACCTTTTTTTTTAAAAAACAATTTCAAGCTTCTATTAACAAATCAACAGTTATTTTCCAACAAAACATCAAAACCATTTACCGGTAATTCAACAAAAGCCATTGGACCATTCATTCAAAAGAACTGCTAAACAAAAGCTAAATTGACTTTGACAAGCAAAAAAACATTTTTTTTTGTGTATTACAGACTTCTCCCACGTGCTTTTCTTTACCATAACAAGCTGGAAAAGATTGCTTCCTGAATTTGTGGTCACATGACAAAACAAGTGTACAGTTGTCCAGATCAAAGGGGCGGCTCAACTTACCCACTGGCTTATCTTAACTCATTGTCCTCTATAATAAAATTACAAGAAACACTTCTTCTCACAAACTTTGTTAAATTAAAATGCAAACCATACTGAGTTTAAAAGTTCACATTTTACAGAGGATGAAACTTGCATGAAGACCCATTCACACCTAGGGACACAAAGAACCTATGAAGCATGCGTTTGGACTGTGGGAGGAAGTTTTCAGCGAAATACCACGCATGCACAGGGAGAACATGCAAACTCTATACAGCAAGGTTCCAGCTGGGATTTGAACCTTCTTGCTGTGAGTTAAAAACTCTAACCACTTTGCCACCATGCAGCCCTTGAGACAACTTCACTTTGGAAACATTTTTGAGAAGTTGCTCTAGAGCTGCAGTCACACTGGCCGTTTGATATGCAGCAGTGTTTGACGTTTTGGAGAACGGTTTTCAGTTCACTTGTGACTGTACCAAAGTGCTAATAGAGTACAGATGGGGTAGGGAGGACATTACTGTGTTATGATCACAAGAGCTGCTTTTTCTTCATTTTGCTTTTTTTTCCTTTTCCTTGTTAGACAAAATCGCCCCCTTTTGAGCATTGTTTGGGAGTCTGGCATTACTCCAGATAGACTTTAGACAACGCTACATACGCACTGGGCATTTGACTTGTGTTCAAAATGCACTGACCATGGGTTCTTGAATGTGGTTTTAGCATTTTATGTTCACACAGGCCTAAAGTTACCTGGTACTAGTCCATTCACCTACAGTTGGAAGAGGTTTGGTCCGAAGTGATGCAAATCTGGTGATATTGGTCCGGGCTTTTTTTTTTCACAGCTCTATTTTGATGCATCTTGGTCCCACATATTACATGTGGCCAGAGTGAATTTCCATCAGATTTTGTGCTGGTTGCACATCATGTGAATAACATCAGCCACGTTTTAAAAGATTAAAACATCAAACATTAATAAAATAAAGAAAAATATCCACCATGAACCAAACTAGCATGCCACTTGCTAGCACCCACTTTAGCACAAACTTTGCGCTTCTGACGCTTCACCTCCCGGTGAAAGGATTTTGTTGTTGTGGTTTTTGCAGTTGATTGCAAAACATTTTTGTTATTCGTTGGGTACTTATTCGGACATCCTCTGTTCTTTCCTCGGAGAGACTCAATGCTTAGTAATGCCGCACGTCTGTCATGTCGTCTGTCATGTGACGGCTAATCCAGTAATATAAATCAACGGTTTGCAACTGAGGCACCATGTGTGAATGAAACCAAACCAGACAAAGGTGGGATATTTATTTGGGACATTTATTTGCATTTTGTCCCCCATTTGAGCTTAGATTTAAAGAATCCATCCACAACATTACAGGACCAAAATTTGATGAAGAGGCCACTCCTTAAGTTCCTTTTGTTATCGCAAGATAATGCTGTCCTGCAGTGTCATGCCGTTTTTAAGTCTGACTTTGGCCTGTTTGCTTTTAATTGGCTAAACTTGGTTCAGGTCATTATCAGCAGGTAGACCAAAGTTTTCTAAAAAAAAAACAAACAAAAAAAAAGCCCATCCAGATGCTAACCCTCCTAACTCGGTGATTCCACTTTTTATGGACATGTTTTTTTTTAGGAATATTATCAAAAGTTTTTCATCTTCAACAGATTTAGTATTTTTATATTTTGAAACCAGTTGATGTGTAAAATATCATAATAATATATATTTTTGATTGAATTGTTATTGTTCACTGTTGGATAAAAAATAAACGTGAAACTCATGAACTGAGCTTTTACAATATGGGTGGAACTACCAGATGAAAGTCTGCACTTGATGGCAAACGCGTTTGATTAAATGGTTGCTAAATATCAACCTATAGTCAGAAATGGACGTATTTGTGTGTGAAATGTTCACAGAACATTTCAATGGGATAGAGCTCTCCTGAAACAGATATATTTGGAAAACATTCATATTGGAAGAATGCTGGGACACCACTCTCATGCATTGTTTTCATTTTTAGGATACTTTTTGAACTCTTCATCAATCATTTTTGTCAGATCAGAACGCAAAGTTTTTTGTATCTCTATCTTTTTGTCCAACGAAGTCTGAAGTGTGATCTAAAGAAGGTGTTAGAGCTCTGTGTCTTCAGAGGAGACGCAAACTTGTAGTGTCTAAGTGGTCCATGCCCAGGGGGCCAGTCTATCCGTGGATATAGTGCTGTTAACTCTGTTTACAGCCTCACCCTCTCACTCCCTGACAAATGGGAGATGAGGTTGATTCCTACCCTTCACGCCACCACTTGCTTCCCTCAGCACGTCAGGTAAAAATAGAGCCGACTTTTAAAAGACAACCTACCTTTTCACTGTGAGACCACAAGTTTCTCTCCTCCTGCCTTCTGTTTGCTGTATTGATTTTTGGCTAATACAAATAAAATGTCGGTTTCGAAGCCCTGCATCAGGGTTGGGTTTCTGTCTCTAGCATTCCGGTTTGCTGGTATAGTCATTTCGGACCACCCCAGATGTCTGTAATAGGAAGCTGTGCTTACAGTACATCTACACATCAAAGTTGTGCAAAATGCTCTATCTCTGAGCGCTTATCAAACAGAGCAGAAGCAAATGTTTTAGTCTGCTGGGCTGTCAGCAGCAGCCATGTCAACAGCAGGCTGGAAGCTTGAAGACAGACAGCTTAGCAGCTAAGGGTTTCTCCATGCTTACTTTCCTGAACGTCTTTGCTCTCTTGTGATTTTCTCCTTTCAGAATTCCAATTTATCCTGAGAGCTTTGAAGTAGGAGGAGGTGGGAAATGAAAACTTCCACTGGAAATGGGATTTCTGTGAAGTGCAGGATATGTCTACAGTGGCGCCAAACATTTTAATTTAATTAAAAGGAAGGTGTGGTTGAGCAAAAATTCACCTTTTTGAGCTTGATGGCTGTCAAGTTATGTTGAAATCCCATGATCTTGAGTTAGATCAGCTTTTGAGGTGCTTGATGTTAAGTAATAAAGTATGGATTTGTACAAAAACATTTGATCATTTGGACCTCAGACAGCCATCGTTCAATGACTCTGAAATTGCCCAAAAAGTTTTGCACATTTCTATTTTAAAGTATTCATTCATTCATTCATTCATTTTCCAATCCGCTTTATCCCTTTCGGGGTCACGGGGTTGCTGGAGCCTAACCCAGCTACTCATGGGCGAAGGCAGTATTTTAAAGTAAAAAAACAAATTTTAAACAATTAAAAGGCTACATTGTTTTTAATTTATCCTTTTATTTCATAGCAGGTCTACATCAGAAGCATGTTGGACTTAAAATTCAGAACCCCAGGCTGGAATACTTTTTTTTTTACCTCTAGGTGAAGAGGAGCTAAAGAAAAGTGCTCCAACTAGACAGTCAATATTTTTACCAACATTTCCAAAAAGCAAAACCAACTTATTGTTAGATTATCTTATATTTTTCCCCATTGTTTCCCAAGATGTTGAACAACATGTAGCCATTGATTCGTACTTTGACATCTTTAAAATATATTTAGTTTGAACCCCTTAAATTAATTCTACTTTGTGCAAGTGTGTTTACAGTTTAGAGGGCTGGGTTTTCTTGGTTTTGAAAGAAACAGGCAAACTGATAATGGCTTCAAAAAATAATAAATATGAGTAAATAAATATATATGATAATAAATATATTGAAATGTGTAATTTACAATAACATCATTGATTTCATTTCACTACTAGATAATGATCAAGCTTCGAATGTTCCCATTCCTTTTTACTTTCAGGTTCCTCTTGAGGAGCTGCTAACTTCGTCGCCTGACTACCTATTTTTTTCATTCAGTGTCGGTTCCAGCTGTGGTCAGAAATGTAATAAACACACGCGTAATTTCATTATGAGAATCATGGCTCCTTTGTAATAACGTGTGCACTGTTTTTCTTTTTGCTTGTGATCTTTTATTAGATCGAAGGCGTAAATGTCAGGCTGGATGAAAGCAGCAATGAAATGCTCCATGCTTTTAATATTCATACTATGAATACATACTGCAGCAAAAAAGACAGTTTATGGAAAACTGCACATGCTGAGCTCCTCATCTCTTTTTGCAGGTAGAACCTCTCTGCATGGGAAGGCCTCCCTGCAGATCGACCCAGTGCGCTCGGAGGACCAGGGCTGGTATGAGTGTAGGGTCCTAATGCTGGAGCAACAGTACGACACCTTCCATAACGGCAGCTGGGTGCATCTTACAGTCAATGGTGAGTAAGAATAAAGGCTTGTGTGTATAAATAACATTAAAAAAGTCTTTTTGATTGGGAAATTTAAGGGTTCTATTTAGAAAAAAATGTAAAGTGTTTTAAGGGCATTTTGGAATCAGCCTAAAACCCTCATATCATACAAAAATTAGCATACATGTGTGTGTTTAGTTGACAAGAGTCCTTAATCCAGGATATTAAGAGTAGGCAAAACTCAAATTTTCGTTTAAAAACAAACATACTTAACATTTTTGAAAAGAAAACAGAATAAAAAACAAGCAACACGTAAAAAAATCTATATTTGTCACTTTTTCTCTAACGCAAAACACAAGTGCAGAAAAATAACTTCATGTTTTTCATCTTCACGTTATTGAATTATGACAATGTTTTACGATGACCTTAAAGGTAGACTCCCTTTTGGTACTGGCTGTCAGTTCTTGGCATTTAAGTATATGTAATTTGCCTGATGTATGTAAACTAATGCGTGCTTTGAAGTTCTTGGCCCCCAACAACCAATTCAGGGATTTTCTGTTCACCTGTGTGCAAGGCCTTTGTGATGTAAATGTTGTCATTTGCACCAGTTTGCAAGGCCACATCAAGTATGTCTGTAAGGGTCCACATGCTGCCTGACAAACAGTTTTGTTGTATTTTGATTCTCTCTAAAATTATACTGTATAATATTTAATGAAATGTTGTTAAATGGTTTGAAAGATTTTGTGCATTTGGCCCTGTTTACCTGTTTTACACATTTTTTTTAATGTCACAGATGATGCAAAAGAATTGTAGCGCTGCAGTTACTGCTTCAGGATTTCCTTGATTATATCAGAGGCTTTTGTCAGTATGATGAGTGAGACAGTCTGAGACAGTCAGACCTGCAGCTTCCTCCCTTCAAAAAAGAAGCTTCCAGTAAAAAATGGTTTAGAGGCTGGTTAGAGGAGGATTGATTGTTGCTGGTTTCAGACAGTCTGAGAGTCGATCAAACTGATGACCAGGCTGAAAAAAAATCTGCACCTTTGCGTTTCCCAGGAATACCCGAGTGGCTCCTGAGTGAAGTGTGTCTGCACATTGTTGCAGAGCACCACAGACAGTGACGTCGTCTTGTTTTATGGCTGTAAGAGCTGCATCTGGTTAGTGTGAGAAACGCTTTTTGGAGAACCTAAATGTCATCTTGTGTGTGTGCAGTCAGAACTGGTTGCAGCTGTGGTGGAAAAACTATTAGTTCAGCTTATTATACAGATCAGAAGTAATTAAAAACAAGATTTCTATAAGTGTCTTGCTTGGCAACAAGGAGTGTAACCATTAATCGACTTAATTGATTCTATTCCTTCCATCCAACCAGATCGATCTGTCTGAGGCAGGATGTTAATCAAATTAAATTATGCCATTATAAAATCGTTTCAAAATTAAGTAAATCGATTATAATTTATATTGGAAAACAACCAGGTGCCATCACAGAGGACAGCAGACATGCAAAAAATGCAAAAACTGATCAATCCATCATTAAAGTCCAATGTGTGGAAACACTTTGAGTTTAACAAAGACATGTGACCATACAGTGTGGTAGAATGTTCTAATAAAGTTTTGTTTCTATTATTTTGATGTGGAAAAACAACAGTGGGCTGAACTTTTTGAAACTAAAATGTGATTGGATTTGCCATTAATTCCTGTTTAAATGTTTGCTTGTACACATATTTATTTTATACTTTATCATCTTGCAAGAAATACAAGGAAAACTTCAGCTGCACTGTTCAGTATCCAGGTACTGAGTCACACTGGTTTAAGTTGCTAAAGATGTCCTGGATCGATTTTAGATCAGTGAATCGGATCGTTCATAATGAAACAAAATGGACCAAGAATCGTATCGTCAAACACAAATTATGATATGAATCGAATCGTTAAAATGAATCATTACGCCCCTATTGGGAACTGATTTCATACAAAAAGTGGGGGTTTCACTTATGTAGGTTTCTGTGATCCTCACTGTTATTCTGCAGCAAAATGATGTCAGTCTCACTAGTGAGTGTATTTTTGATGTGTGAACCTGTGACCGCTGTGTGAAAGTCATGCATATACGATGTGATGAAGCATATGCATGGAGTGAGTCTGAAAATTTTGGCTAAAAGACATTTATGTAGAGCTTTTGGTGGTATAATAAAAATGCTGACCTGTAGAAATGTCTGTGCAGATCATCTTGTAAGCTCTTGTTAGTGTTGTGCTCTGGTTACTGCACTGAAACAAAAGCATCTCATCACACTTGTGTACAACTAAAGGAGACTTCTGTTGGGTATTAAAAGTGTAAATGCACAAATGGGTCAGCACTCTGCTGCCAGTGTCACCTGCACACTCTCATGATGTTTGGGCTTTGTGAGCATCTGTAGGCGCGCGTGTATAGATGTCTTGTTGTGCAGACATACTGCATCTCTGTAGCTGCCTCATCAAGATTCCCCATTACCCGCTCCCTCCCTCCAACTCTCCCTTCCGTCACTCCTGTCAGGCCTTAAACAAAAACTCTGCTCTTAGGCGGCAGTAGCAAAGCTAATAATACCCCTTAATGTCAGATGTATTTGACATTTTAAAATATGCTGTCTCACGTGACCTCGATGTAAAATGAAATCGAATGTGGACGGAGTGGTCAAAAGCGAACACGCCTAATCTGTTGTGATGCTTTTCTGTGCAAAAGGTTCCCATTTGTTGAAAAAAATCTGGGCTTTTTTTTTTTTGAGTCTAGACATGCAGCAAAGAAGTACAGCATGTATGGGCCTGCTATTGGGATGTCTGTGAAGTAAGCAGGTGCCATCTTTGACTGGCTTCCGCACAGACACTGAGGACACTTGCTTCCTTTGGCCATTTGTTTTTGCATAAACTCCTCCTTTGAGTTCCTGTTGGTTGGCCTAAACATCCTGCCAAGCGGACAGGGGATGCATGCCCACTCAGTGGCAGGTGTCAGATGGCAAGGCCTTGTGCCCGAAAAATACACTAAGTCCTGTCTCTCTCAGCCCCTTCCTCTGGTCTTATCCCTTCTCTTTCAGCATGTTTTCCCCTTTTTTCTTCTTCCTTCTGAAGCTCCAGCAGGAATGGTTTTCATTTCAAGTGGACTCCCCGCCTGTTTGTCCCCATGAGTAATTGACATTGACACGTGTCTAAACTTCTAAAATAATAATAATAAAAAACTATTCAGCTTTTGTTTTTGCCAGATTAATACTAAGCCCAACAGATATGGGGGAACATGCCTTAAAGTTCTTGCACTATGCAGAAGTGAAAAATGCAAGAACATTTTTTGCCAGAATAAAAAAATGCTTTTGTTTACTATTCACTTTCAAAAACCTCAATCAAAAGTTCCAACTTAAATGCACAAGACAATCTTCCACCCCTAGTTGTTTCAGCCACAGTTGTTTACAGACACAATATTTCTATGTAAAAGGACTCCAGCCTAACGGCAATGAAAGGAATCAGGGAGAGATGCTCCGCTTTTCCAGATGCAACATGTTAGTGAAGTAGTATGTAGTAAGCAATGTCTTTAAATCTCCTTTTTGTTTTTGAAAGTTCTAATTTTGCAATCGCAAACTAGGTTTAAGCTGCTTGTTGGAAAGTGATTAAATAAAATTAAAGTTTCTAAAAACTACGTTTGAAAGTGCAAAAAAAGTAATACAAATCCAAAACTGAATAGATTTAATGATAATTGCTCCTTATTCTACTATGAATGCAACTTTTTTTTGGTGCTACTTATTTGTGTTCTTTTACTATTTTTATCGATAACAACAGGCTAACATGGCAAAAGTAGAATGGCATGAGTAGAAAATTCCAAAGACGCTGTCACGCTTGAACCTGGGTGGTTACTTTGTTATTTGTGTTATTCTGAAAGTCTTTAAACCTTTTGAAAATGACCGATCTCAACACAATATTAAGGCTGACTACCGTATATCTTCCAATAGGAGCCTGTCTCTAATATGCGCCGGTCTCCAATAAACGCCGGGACGGCTGCCAGGTTTTTGGATAAAACCCTGATGAATAAGTTGTTCAAATTGACGATTTTGCCCCTGCGACAGACTGGCGACCAGTCCAGGGGTGTCCCCTGCCTTCGCCCATGAGTAGCCGGGTTAGGCTCCAGCAACCCCGTGACCCAGAAAGGGATAAAGCGGTTTGGAAAAGGAATGAATGAATGAATTGATGATTTTTGCAGTCATTTAGTTTTTTTTATTGCAATAAAAATGTGCCTCCCAACTGAAACAAAGTGGCATTTGAGATAGAGCAAGTGTTGGGATTGCTGCTGTATTTATGTGAAATAATCTAGTATGCAAACACTTTATATACAATACCAAAGAACACTAGGGAAGACATTGGAGTTTTATTTCCATTTCTTCACAGTTTTATAAAAAAAAAAAAAGTGTCCTTCCTGTCTGCATGTTTGAACTTCATTTAAAGTCTACTGGGCCTAAATTGGAGTCTCTTAAGTTTAGAAGCTCCATCATTTATACCAAAGTAAACCTTCAAAAAGTGATGTATTACTCAGAATATTCAAAGGTAAATGGGAAGGAGAACGTTTTTTATTGCAACTGATGTAAAGCTGAATTACAGAATATTACATTACCCAGGATAATGTGACCATGTTTGTGACCATTTTGATGGTCGGATGCAGCCTTAATAGAAAAAAAAACTCTGATAAGAATGAAGTTATTACAAACTTTGTTTATCAGGAAATATTGCGTCAGAGATCTTGGATATGCAGGCACTGACAACGTCGCGAGTGTCCTTGACACTCGAGTCTTTGTTTTCTAACTGTAATATCCAAGGATGACACGTTTGAGGTTCAATAGTGAAGTGAATGAAACTCTGTGTTTTTGAAGGTGTATTCTCAAGGAGGCAAAGGGAGAAAGAAACTATGGATGGGACAAAAAGTTGCTAAATCACTTTCAGGTCTCTGAGCAAAGGACAAGGATAGCAACTCTCAGCCTTCAAAGAACAGGCTGGAACAAGCATCTCAGCAACCCAGCCATCTGCTGATGTCTTGTTATCAGAAGAAGAACAGTGGGAGTGTGACACCTTCAACCACATTTTCATTTATATAATTAATAAAGAGCTGCAGTAAACAGGGCAGCGTTTTCATGCACAAACTGCTTTTTTCCTAGCACTATTCCCAAGTTTCCCCCAAATCATGGTGACACTTCCTCTATAACAAGCTGCAGCTGACAACAGGAAACAAATCCCAGGTGGGCCGCTGTACCTGTGGCTGTCACCAGCTCTGCCACGTGTGCAACCTACTTCCTGTCAGCTGATGCCTGTCCCTTGAGAACAATCTTCTTAAATAGGCGTGGAGCTAAAGAACAGCACTTTAAGTGGCAATACATTATGTAAAATAAAACAAACAGCACATACAAAATATAAAATGTGCTTTGATACCTTTAAAATATGATAAAAAGTAAATATGATGCAGAGCTGGGACTGTACTGAACACTGGAGTATTTGTATGGTAATTAAGGAGGCAATATGTTTTTTAAAGTTTGCTTTCTATAGCTAGTAAGAATGATAATGCTAATAGCTCAGAAGCTGAATCCACAGCGCTTTTCAATGACCAAAGCCATGAAAACAGCTTTATTTGTATGTGTTCACAAAGACACGGCAAAAAACAGTTAACACAACAAAAGCTGAAGAAAAATAGATGCAAATGTTCAGTATCACACTGTAAAAGTTAAAACATCAATATAAGAGATGAATAAAACTAATAGTGGATGACAATAAATGACTTTTCTGAACAATAAAAAGTTATGGACATTAGGGATGTCCTGATCCGAAATCAGGCCCGATCATGTGGTTTCACGCGACCGGTATCAGATGTTGTGTCCCGATCAGTGATCGGATATTTAGTTTTTTATTATTTTGATCAGCTATGTATATTTCGAGCTTGTTATTTCAAGTAAATGGCCTCATAGAAGTCTGCATATCATGAACAGAATACAACATTTGATTTCCGTGAAACGCGGCAGAATCCGGCAATAGTTTTGTGCAGGAGGTGCACAAAAACAACTTGGTAAAGTTAGCAAGATATTTACAGATTCTGACTTTGAGGGCTCAAAAAAATACCTCTTTTAATAACTGTTTAAAACTGAAAGCAAGTGTCTCAATCTATTTGCTTTAATGCAAACAACAACTTACAAAAGCATTTCAAGAGAAAAAGGATCAGATTTTCCTTCTTTTTAATGAGAACGGTGCTCTCGTGCTGCCGACAGTTGGCTGCAGAGTGCAGGGTCCAGGAAAAGGTTTTTAAAAATGAAGAAATCCAAAATCTCCCAAGAACAACAAAAACAAATAAAAGGTTATAATGATATGAACTATTCATGAAAACGCATCATCCAGCCTTCATCCACCAGCAGTTTAAAGTTAACTATTTTTATCTAATTGATAGTTGCACTATTTTGACTTGATTGTGTAAGCAACTTCACTGAAGTTCTCTGTTTAAGAGTTAACTGATAAAAGACGGTGAGTAAAATAAAAACAGGGACCAACCTGGATGTGTTCCTCACATTTAAAAAAAATAATACAAAAAAATGATTTATCAAAGAATCGGATCTGGACTTGGTATCGGCAGATCCTCAGAATCAAATGACTTGGAATGGGATCAGGGCATAAAATTCTGATCGGGACATTCCTAATGGATATAGTTTGAAACTAAATTGAGTAAAACAGTATATTTGTTTACTAAAGATTAGATAAGATAAGGCTTTGTTTGTCCCACAGTGGGGAAAGTTCTAATAAGACAAGTTTGCGATTAAGATTTTAAAAATGTAATTTAGGGCATTTCTTAGCAAGCAAGCAGCTGGTTTTCTAACTGCAAAGACTTATTTCTCTGTTTGTGTCTGAGGCACCAGCAGCAGATACTTTCCCTCTGAACGTTGTGGTTTCATGTGGTTCTATAGCTCCAGCTAGTCTGTCAAATATTCAGGCCCTGCTTCCTGTAAACCAAATGAGTTATTAATAACATTTCAAAATCAATTCTTGATTCTGCAGGGAGCCGATTTAGAGTTTTTAGGCTGGAAGTTAAATGGTCTTACTTCCTGTTTCCGGTCAGTACTGCTGTATTTTGAGCCAGTTAAAGCTGCCTGATGAGCTTCAGGCTTCACTCAGAATAAAATCTATTGCAGTAATCCAACCTGATTCTGATACAAACTTGAACAACCCTGTTCTAATTTGTAATGGATTTAAATTGATTATCAAACATAAAGTGAGAACTAGCAATCACACCAAAGTTCTCATACACTTCTTTGAAAACTGCAGCAGATACTTCTTTTTCATGCATTTTTGTTTTTAAACACAATACTCATGTTTATTTCATATGTTGTTATTTTGTTGGTGGAGCTACATAGAGCTGATGGCTGTTGGAATAACTGTGAAAGTGGAAGACGTTAATTTAACCCATTATTCCCATAGAAAGCATGAATCCTAAAGAAGATAGGTCCAAAAATAGATCCCTGGAGGATGCCGTATGACAGGGTGATTAATTTATCCTGGTGGTGACAAAATATATGCTGCTAAAATAGTAATTTAATTTAAAAAAATTTTAAAACAGTGCAAATAAAGAACAGCCTGTGCTCAAATAAATACGGGAGTGCTATCGGTTCTGCACTCTCAAGTAAAAATAAATCATTGTGCTGTGGTTGACTTTAATTTAATAATAATTAATCATTAATAATTTGAAAAGATTTGTAAATGAAATAACAGCAAGTTAAGTGGTTAAAACCTTCTTTCATGGAATGTTATTTCAAAGTATTAAGTTAAAAATGTGTCTCTGGTTGGTAAAAGTGAACAAAATTAGGAGAAAACAATTAAAATTATTGTAGATTTGTTCAAATCTATGATCTTAAACTGAAATCATAAATTTTGCTGTTTTTTAGCAGGTAGACTGAAATTATGCTGCACAGCAGTAAATAAATATAATCTATTCCAAAGACAGTCAGCATGTGATGTATCGAAGCAGCAGAGTTTGGAAATAATGAAGCTTAGATTACAGTAAAATACTTCCTCTTAATAACTAAAATGACACATTATGAACAGCTTAAGCACCCACTGACCCATCAAATGCACGAACGCAGGGCGCATGAATCAGTCTTGCATTTTATTAGAATCTTCATTAAGCGACCGTGTCATGTAATGTAATGAGTGTTCGGCAGTGAGAGGGTAGGATGGACAGGCAAATGTCTAAATGTGCTAATTGGGCAATCTGTTCATCCATGCCAGGTGCTGGTGTGCAGCCGGAAGCGTGGCCGCACTGCTGCCGGCGAGAGCTGACCCACTTGAGTGGAGCCTTTTTTTAAAAATATATATACTATTTATGTTGAAAATATGTTGTCGAAACTCTAAAATCAGCTGGTTTGTGATGCTGCAGTTTACTGCTGTGCAGGAAAAAGACAGACAGAGGACTTGTGGCTGCTGGTGGAAATGCTCTGACAGTGCAGGAGGGTTTTCTCTTGGACCTTTAAAAATAAACAAACAGCAGCACGTCGTTCTCTGCAGGTGCAAATTCACTCTGAGGTGTCTGCGCAGCCACAGCGGAATTAGTCATTTTAGACACCTGCTCCTGCAGAAATATACAGAAAATCTGACATGGACACGGATTTTGATCAGGAACCGTGAATTATAAAAGCATAACCCTGTGTGTGGCTCCATGGTGGATTGGTGACCTGCTCTAGGACTGAATCCAACGGTTAAGCAGATTTCTAGCCAACTGCTATTGAAAGAAGGGTTAGAGAATGACACAAACTACTGTTTTTGACAATATGTAATATGAGCAATATGTTTTCGAAATGTAAAAAGAAGGCCTTTTATCTTTATGGAAGAAAGGAACCAGCTTACTCATGAGAGCCCCCCAAAAAACTGTTATTGGGTATGTTATGGTACTAAAAATATTTACCTTTTTTATTTTTTTCACAGCACCACCTTCATTTACATCAACACCACCCCAATATGTGGAGGCTAAAGAAGGGGGAAGCACTCTGCTAAGCTGCTCTGCCCAGGGAAATCCAAAACCAATGATCAGCTGGTTGAGGGAAGGGGAGGAGCTTGAAACCAATGCCAAATACTCGGTAAGAAATCACAACGGCTCAAACTCAGATTTATGATTGTGCACAAAAATAGAGGTGCACAGATGGCATCATCCGCTGTGCCCATCTGTAGAGTAAGTATGCTATGATCTCCATCACATCCGGGCTTTTAATAAGACTCTTGTTTGGCTGGAGGAACATCGTTTTGCACGTTTAAAAGTTTAAAACATATATTTTTTAAAACTGTATCAGAAACACTCTGAGCAGATTTCTGTTGCAAATATGTTTTTAAAATACATTTAAATGTACAATTATTCCAAAATAACTGGCAGTAAGAAAATATACATACATGCATACAACACCTCAGAACCTCTAACTACGGTGGCCCTGAAGTGCAAATTAAACCAACAAAAAAAAAAGTTAAATTTTAGAAATTGAAGCAAAATTATAGAAGCCAAAACACAAATCCAAAAAAGTGAAACAAAATAAAAATGAAATGTTTTAGAAAAGAAAAGTAATTTCCAGAAATCAAAATGAAATGTTAAAAAATGAAATAAAAGGAAACCAGAAAAGGTATGTACCATGAGACATCACTGATTGGATATTGACATTTGAGTTTTTTCAATTGTGTCTTTAGTGTCCGCATACTAATAAAAGTTTTAGGATTCGTTCAAAGCATATCCAGTATCGATTCAAGCCAAAGAACTTCCAGGTGCAGTGATGGACAAACATCATCCAATCAGTGATGTCCCATAATACCGGTTATTTCCGGTTTCTTATTGTGGTTTGTTTTTCAACATTTTATTTTGATTTCTGCAAATTAGTTTTGTTTTCTGAAGCTTTAGTTTCTTTTTTTACAAAAAAATATCAAACTTTTAATAGTATGGGGACACTAATGAAACATTTGAAAAAACTCAAGCATCAAACCTTTTCATGGTTTCCGGAAATTACTTTTGTTTTCCAAAACGTTAATTTATTTATTTTGTGGAATTGTGTTTTGGTTTCTTGAATGTATTTGATTTAAAAAATGTCATGTTTTTTTTATTATATGTTTTTACTTGTTTAATTGTCATTGTGATTTTTAATATGTTTTTGCATTGCATAATTTGTTGGTGTGATTTGCACTTCAGGGCCACCATATCTAAACTTACTTTGTTGCCTTTTAATTCCTGATTTTCAATTCTTCCTTTTAAAAAAAAAAATCCCAAAAACCTGATGTTTTGACAAGGGATTTCTGTCACGGTTACATTGTGTTCTGATTGCAGCGAACTGTCTCACTGAGCTATATACTGCAACAACAATAAACATCCATCTCAGTTCTGCTGGTGTTAGAGTCATTTAACACACAGCTTCATCACAGATGAGTCAGAAAGTGTAGAAGCGCTAACAAGCAACGATGCATTAAAGCCACATGATGCTACATCTTGAGTAGAAACTGCAAACATCCTTCTCTCTGGAGGGGGAGAATCGGTTGTGATACTGTCAGCCGCTTTATCTTTTAAGGGAGTTTAACTGAATTAGAGCTGCAGCTCAATGCAAATAAAAATAGAAGAAAGCAAACTATTAGCAAGTGCAGAAGCATTAACAGGCATATTTTTAAAGGATGTCTTACAGTAGTGGTTGTCTGCTTACTTTTCTGCCTGCCTTCACATTCTCATATGTCACTGATAGTGCAGTCTGCTGCAGGCGCTATCAGGTCTTCACAGCTGCCTGTGTGATATAGTGTAGAGGAAGTGACAGGAGCATACTGAGTCTGTTAAGGGCCTCTTTTTCATTCCCTTACATTTTGCTTCCCTACACCAACATCTCTCCCTTCAGTCGCCTCTTTTTACACCATCCCCTCAGTAAATGATTAGACAACACTCTGATGCATAATTAATCTCTCCTTTCTGCATCAATATTACATCCATCCATCTTCTTCCGCTCATCCGGGACCGGGTCGCGGGGGCAACAGTCTAAGCAAGGATGCTCAGACTTCCTTCTACCCGGCCACTTCCTCCAGCTCCTCAGGGGGGATCCCAAGACTTTCCCAGGCCAGCCAAGAGACGTAGTCTCCCCAGCGTGTCCCGCGTCTCTGGGCCTCCGCCCAGCGGGACATGCCCGGAACACCTCTTCAGGGAATTGTCCAGGAGGAATCTGAACCAGATGCCCGAGCCACCTCAACTGGCTCCTCTCAATGTGGAGGAGCAACGGTTCTACTCCAAGCTCCTCCCGGGTGGAGCTTCACATCCTATCTCAAAAGGAGCGCTTAGCCACCCTACATAGGAAGCATAGATCTCCTGCCGAAGGTGTCCTGATACCATATGTATTGATGGACACCCTTGTGCTCAAACATGGTGTTTGTTATGGACAAACTATGACGAGCGCAGAAGTCCAACAACAAAACACCACTCGGGTTCGAGGAAAGGCAGTCCTACCAATCACGCCCCTCCAAGTGCTTCTGTCGTTGCCCACGAGAGCATTGAAGTCCCCCAGGAGGACAATGGAATGCCTCGTTGGGCCACTTTCCAGTACCCCTTTCAGAGACCGCCGAGGCACTCCCCCTCGACTGCCACCCAAACCACATTGCTCCAGCCCCTTCTGAGCTCTCCCGCAGGTGGTGGGCCCACTGGAGAGGGATCCTACATCAATTCTTCGGGCTTTACCCGACCAGGGCCCGTGGGAGGAGCCCCGGCCAGGTGCTCGCCTGCGAGCCCCAACCCCAGGCCTGGCTCCAGGGTGTGAGGCCCCGGTAACGCCAATCCATGTTAAGGTGGCGGTTCATGGATCATATTACAATACCGTATTACATCAGTCTTAAAATGAATGTTAGACTAAATGGGAAACTCTCAAGGGGGAACAGAATGTTGCTGCTTTTCCTACCTTTGGTCAGCCTTTGCTCTCTGTGTACCTCCCTTTAAACTTCAGTGAAGTCTTGTGTTGAGAATGTGTGAGACTGAGGTCATATTTGCTCATCCGCACAGTCACATCCAGGGAGACGGCGTGCTGAAAAGGAGGAATGCAACAGACAGGGTTTGAGTCAAGCAGGAAATCTTCTTTCTTAACTTTTCTTCATCTGACTTTTTTTCATTCGCGCTAAAAGAAAACAAGGAGTTGAAAAGGTGAAAACAGTTGATAAGGTGGGACTTTACAGAAAAATGTACATAAAATGTACAGAAAAAGGGGATATGGAAATCAAAAGCAGCTTTTTACATTTTTGACATGTTTACATTTTTACACGGTTTCATGAACGCACTTTTAGCAAACGCCGTTCACATTGAACTAGCAGAGAGCAGCAAGGAGGGGCTTCTTCTTCTTGACTTTTTTTCCTGTTTAAAGCGCACGCCCACCACCTCCAGCTGGAAGAAGCTTTGTTCAAAATGTCGAAGCTGTACAAATCTTCCAGGCTTTTTCTTTCCCAGCTTTTTTTCCATATCTGAGAGACTTGGTGTCAAGCACAGACTGCAGTTATTATTTCTCCTTCATGATCACTTTTCAACCGGTGTGGTATTCCGTGTTTTGAAAAAGACGTAATCCATATGTCACTAATAAATTCTTGGTCAAAGTTCAGCTGTTTGGTGATCAAGCAGTCGAAAGGCTGAACTCTCATTACGCCTTTAGTGAATCCCCGGTTTGTATATAGAGCCTGAGAATAGAGTTAAAAAACAGCGTAGTGACCCGTATAGTTATGAACGCAGAGTCCCAAAACCTGGATTTAATGTCGTTTAAATAGACTTTTTATTGAAAGTGGTCGCTTGTACACCAGTAGCCAAGGCTGGGGTGTACATAGCTTTAGGGTCATCAGTTAAAAGAAAGAATTGCTGGCACCCGCCAGAAAATCTACTACTTTGTGGGTCAAAAATCTTCTTCTGAAGAGCTTTGCTTTTCTGTAAATCCTTTTCTACGTCCTTATACTTAAAATAAGTCAATACTGAGTCACTAAAACACTCAGTATTTCCTTATTTGTGAAACTAATGCTGACGTAACCGCTCACAATGTGCTCATGTCTGTCATTCTGAAACACTATATCAGTTCTTTTTTTTTTTGCTGTTATTTCTATTTTTCTTAGTTAACGGCCTCATAAGTGGATGATTTTAATCTCATAAATTCTACACTTCTAACTTGTGAAATTATAACTGTGTTATGGTAAGTTATTGACTATTTTACTACTAAATCTACATGTTTATTCTTGTAAAATGTTGAATTTTTTTTCCTCATAATTTTGCTTTATTTCAGTCAATTTCTCACTTTTTTAAAATTTTGACTATATTTTCATTAACTTTACTCTTGTAAATGTATCTATTCTTTTATTTTTTGGGGGTTCCTAACACTCTGTTGTATTGTCCAAATTGCAATAAAGAGAAGACGTTTTTTTTCTTTAGTATAAATTCTTTTTGAAACATTAACAAATTCTAAAAAAAGAACAGAGATTTCTGTCTATCTGTGTTTCTTGCAATCTCATTCTATCCCACAGACACTTTTTAAAGAAAATTGTCAAATTGTTCCAAATATGGCATGTTCTTGCGGCTGACTTGTTCATTTTAACCTTCTTATTCTTCTTATTCCTTTTGTTTAAAAGAAGCTGAGGAACATATTAATGCCGACTGTTAAGTTGGAATTTTCAGAAACTTCACAAGTAACTTCACAGGAGAATGTCTGAAAGTCCCACAGAAAACCAATCGATCAACTGTATTTGCACACTGTCTATTGATGTGCCGTCTGGGCGCCTTTTTTTTGGTGGCCCTTGGCTGACTCTGGGACGGTGGTGCTATGGCAGACCTTTCTGATCTGGAGGGGCCGTGGAATTAGAAGCACCCCCATCTATAAACCAGCAAAGATAACCACAATGAACAACAGAATCACCTGACTATTTTATTCAAATAAAGTAGTTTTACATGTTTCCAGATCTTTTAAATAATGCTTGATTCCCTTTTTCTTATTATTAGGAATGTTATTGACAAAAAAACCACACTGATTACTTTACACTCTCAAGACTCAACACGTCACACGCGTTGCTTGTTTACAGCAATGAAACTGAAAGTGTGATAGATGATGAGACCGTTTGCCAGCAGACTTGCAGGAGTTTGAATTTTATTCTTGTTTGATTTATTCACCAGGAGCATTTCCTGGTGAATAAACATTTACACTACAGACAAACGGGACATTTCTGCAGGTGTAGCAGATTGGCCATCTCAGCTGTGGAAATGGACAGACGACAGCTGTGCGTGACTCGAATAGACCCAAACTCTTGCAACCTGTTGCATAATTTATGAGGGCTTCTGTATTAGTGTTGCTTCACGTGTTTCCCCAACACTCCCTGACTCCCTTCAACAATTGTGCACAGGGATTCTTGGTGGCATCAAGTTTGCCTTTTTCCAAGGTTAGAGCATGCAGGAATCAGAAAAGAAGCTAATTAAACCTGACACTTTACTGACTTTGAAGGATTGAATGAGTTCACGTTTTTTTATTTTTAAAACTCCCAGCGCATGCGCTAATTTACTCGACTTACTTGAACAACATTGACAAGCTCAACAAAGTTTGATTTTAAACGTATCCAAGTAAATTGGCTTGGAACTAGGATAAACACATTTCAAGCTAGGGACTTATCCATTTTAGCTGATCTGACAGGCAGTTTTTGTGTTTGTCTGTTTTCTATTCTTTTTTAAGGCTATCCAGAGGATGGATTTATTTTAACCCAAGTGTAATTTGACCTCATATGAAAAAGGTTCTGAACTAGATCGGTACAGATTCCATTATGGACCTGATTCTGTGTGCAGTTTGTGTATTGATGTCTGTATGAGGACATCTGTGTTGTTTAACCTCTGTTGCCAAGGAGATCCAAAACTTTACTTCTGCCGATTCTTCTAAAACTTACATATATCTGTTCGTCATCCCCAGGTGACCAAAACATGAAATGGTTGCTATGGAGATAAAACCAACAGAAAAGCTGCCATTTTATAAAAAGGTGTTTTTTTTTCTCATAAATTTTTCACATGCAGACGTGAGGACAGTGGTGTGTTGTTGCTTCTCAGCAAGTAAGGCTGGGTCAAAGATGGGCAGCAAGGGCATGTAGCGCCTGCACACAGCTTTAATCCCCCCGTAGATTAATTACACATAGGTATTGTCTTGGTTCTCTCAGTTTTGACGAAGTATTCTACCCCTGCAAACTCTTAAAAAGAGAGCATTTAACAAAATAAACAAATGAATAAAGCTTTGCGTTGCAGTAAAATGCTGTATTACCAAAAAGTTTATGTTGCTGGGTGCAATCAAGTGGATTTCCATCAATCTTCAGCACAGCACCAAACCTGCCAACTGTCTTTGTCAATAATAATTTATATATTTAAAGAAAATAGGCAAAATGTGGCTTTTTTCCACATAGAATTCTGTTAAATCCAGATGCACTCGGTAAAATAGATCTTTTAAAAACATTCCTGGGGGGAATTAATAATGATTATGCCATTTTTAGCTAAAATAAAAAAAAACCCTGTGTTGGTTTGTAGGACATAGTTTCTGCAGAACGGCAGTAGTTGTTTATTCGAAATTTGCCTTTGAGTTGTGGGTGGGACTGTTGGCAGGGTAGCCCTGCCCCTCCATGTTGTGAAGCTTGTGGGCCACTCAGTGTATTTACTGCTCTTTACTCAACTGCTTTTTTTGTCTGCTCCTGATCCACAACAATTTGATAAAAAAAAATCTCAGAAATAAAAATGTGAGCATTGTTTTCATAGTAATGTCCCCCATCATAAGAAAAATGTCACAAAGTCTTTTTTTTTAAATCAGGGTGGGCTTTAAAAGCTAATAACATATTAAAATGAAAAATAAAATTGAAGATTTTGGACATGTTAGATACATTTATGTTTGAATTTCTTACCATTAAAAACAAGTAATATTTGTATGTTTTTAATCACAGGTACATGATGGCAGTTTGACTATCCTTGCAATCACCAGAGACGACAGAGGAGCGTACACTTGCAGAGCGTACAGCGACCAAGGAGAAGTGCTCCACACCACCCGCCTGCTAGTTCAAGGTAAACATTTCCATATATTGCTTTGTTGCTGTGCTTCGCTACAGTAAGCTCTGTTCACAGATGCTTGCATTAATCATCATTCCTGTGAGCAGGTCTCCTGATCCCGACCTGCAGCCTCGTGTGGCGTGTTCTTCAACACAGCAGGCTAAATTTCAATGTGAAAACCCGAAGGCAAAGAACTTTGGCTCTCTAGCAGCGTGCTGATGTGTGTAACATACCATGTGGGACTGCATGAGTGATCCAATAGTTCACTCTGAGGCCTTTTCATGTGAAGGTGTGCACACGCTCTTGTGCACAGCCGTGTGTAGAACAGGATCCGTCTGTGAAAACGTCACTGTCTGTCTCCGGTCCATTAACCGGGCTTTCTGCTAGGCACAGATCAGATTGATGGTTGTGATACCAGCCGCTAGTTCTTCGCAGCCTCTGTATGGAGCAGGGCTTCAGGGAGTTAACGGACTGTATTTAACAAGCAACTGAGCATCTTGTTTTTTCTTCTTTTTCATCTTGTTCTTTTTAAGCATTTAAGGGCAAACTAAGTGTACGACTCCGAGACAATTAAAGTCACATTTGTAAAACTGTAGTCGACACCACATTAACAGTGTAGTGTGACAAACAGGTTGAATATTTTGTAGAAATGTTGCAGCAGGTCCACAAGCAGTGTTGAATGTTATTGTATTATATATTGATCAGATTTAAATGAAGTCATCAGCATAATGAACAACAAATCGAAAAAAAAGTGTCAGTTTGATGTGTAAAACATACATAAACATTTATCCCAAAGAGCAACCATTTGACCCTCTGATTAAAGCATGGAAGTGCACCACATACTTTCTCAGTGGCTTGTTACATGTGCGATTTGAAAATAATTAACTTTACAATGAAAAGAAACATATTACTTAGAGCCTGCACATGTTACACAGTGGCGAATTTAGCAGTTTCGGGGCCCCAGGCGAACAATAACATGGGGACCTCTGTTATTTAGACTTCTCTCTAATCAGTTAATGTTGAAGGTGGTAAATAAAGGTTAAAAAAAACAGAAGCGTTTTGCTCTGTTTGGGATATTTGTGCCTCCTCTTTGCCTGTTTCTTTAAAAGCCAGAGTTTAGAAACATTACAGCCTGCTGACAGAGCAGAAACCTTAGAAAGTTCAGGGCATTTGATAATGTGAAGGGTTGGAATGTGCAAACATGCCAGACTGCCAAATAAAACTGCAAAGCATGCAGCGCTAACAGTAACGGAATCTTTTAATAATGTTTTTTTTTCTGGTTAAAAAATGTTCCAGTTCAGAGGTGGGAAATACGGCCAGGGGGCCATATGCGGCCCTTTAAACCATTTAACCAATCCCGCCAAAATAGAATAAATTCATGACATCGGATCCTCCTTTTTATTGTTTTATTTTTACCTGCATGTAATTCTGGTGTCTCCCTATAGATGGCGTTTTACTAAATAAACTGACCTTTGTTAGGTGCAGAAAGTAATTTAGCATTTGTGTGTTTTTGAAAGATTTGTTGTTTTTTTCCGCCATTGATGTGTGTTTTCCGGGTCCGACCATTATTTTTCCAATCATTCTGGCACCACATGAACGCAGCATTTCTCTAAGTTTGCGTTTTTCCCTGAAGGACATCCAGCCATTGATGCAACTGGCACTGAAATGGGAACAAAAGCCACACATTTTGAAATAAAAAAACTTAAAATGTTCAGTTTTAAATTAATTTTCAATAAAATTAAAACAAGTTTTCATCCAGATTCAAAACACAAAGACACTCCACACATCTGCTCCTGGTTCAGCCCCTAGTCTTACACCCTCAAGGCCCGCAAGTCAAAAAGTTTGCCCACACCTGTGCTAGTTACTCCAACAGAGGCTGAAATGAACTGAAAGTATTAGGTTTTGTTTAGGAAACATTACTATTACAGGATGTTTTTCTCACCAGTTTAATCTCTATTATAGTCCTTTATGAACACAGATGTCTGAGCTAGACATTAGGGCTATGGGGGTACTGAAAAACGAAAATACTTTTGATTCAAATTCAGTGTTGCTTAAAAAATGATTTGATGATGAAGTATAATGCTGAAATCAGTTCTTTCCATGACAAAGACACTCAATTGAGTAACATTTTGAGCCATACTTTCAGACAGAATTGATGTCTCTTCCCAATGAAGTCTGGCGAGTCTGTTTCCTGTTTTTTGCTCAGACCAGGCAGGGTAAAGCACATTTGACAAGAGTCAAGATGTTGCATGTAGTTTGCATGCTCAAGTTTATGGTGGAAACATTTCTTTTCCTGTGGTTGTTTTGAAACTCCCTGTGAAATTAAAGCTGTGATTACCACTCTGACATTCACAGCAATAACAGGCAAGTTCTGAGGATTCTCACCACAATCATGTGGCTTTGACTGTGAGATGACTGCACATGTGTCTCAGTTGATTTATAAAACCGGCAAAAGCTGAGAGAAAAATAAGTAGGTTTTGATCCAGGCCCTCTCATAAAAGACAGCTTACCTTTCGTAGCTCCTGCTGTTTTATTAAGAATTTAGAGCAAACCCTTTTGAACCTCAGGGGATGGAGAGGTTACAATGTGAAGCACGCACAAGCTGCAACTCTGACTACTATTAAGATTACATTAGCTGGCTGCTCACTGTATTTTAGACCTTGGTGAGACACTGTAAATAATGTGTACTATTTGTTGATTTTTACACATACAGCATCCCTGTCTGTGAAGGAAAAACACAAACATTTACTTGCAAAATAACAGATCGCTATTATTTTTTAGTTATGTTTCATACTATTTTCAATATGAATTATTTAGACCAAATGACATATTTAAAAAAAAAAAAAAAAACTCCAGGACACAATATTAGCAACATGCATGCCTGTGTGATTGTAATTGTCCGGAAAAATGGGTAAAGGATGATGTCAATTGACAAATGTGGTCTACTCTGCTGCATTTTGCCATCTTTGTCCGTCATTTGTGTATTACAACAGTGAAACTTTGTATTTAAGCTTGCAAAAGCAGTTGACGACATAAATTTGGGATTCAATACAGCCACTACATTTCTTGCACAGACAAAGCCAGAAGCATAACTGTAATGGTGGATTTGCTAGAGCTTCAATATTTTTTAAAGACCCACTCCGATGAAAATCGTGTTTTGTTGTTTTTAACATATTTTAGTTGCATTTTTCTGATGATGGAGAACATATATTGAGAAAATGTGGCTCAAAATTGCACTTCTGAGTATTTTTTTATTCAGATTGTTGTGAATCTGGAGCAGAAAGAGTGTATTTGAGACACAGAAATCACATTCCATGCACGTCTTCTTTCTCCTCGACTGAGTTGGATCTGGCTCAAAACTGTACAGCTGGATAGCTCTAATATTGCTCACCATTTTTGTTGCACTGGTAACGCTAGGACTGGCCGTGAGGGGCCGTAAGCTAGAGGGAGAGAGTGTAAACAAAGTTCTCCGCAACGGGGAGTTGAAGGGCTCTGCCCTACACAGAGAGAAATTTCTAATGAACTACGGCCACTCTGCAGAAACTGTCCTAGAAAACGACGCAGGATTTTTGATTTTGCCTAATCATAATCATAATTAAGAGACCACGGGGAACGCTTTTAAAATAGCTCCAAAGATGACTGAAGGGGGTCTTTAACACTATGAAAAGGTTAGAGCTTTGGTTGTAATTTCCCCAACATTAAAAGCCTCGAGGCTTCAGTCAAAAACAACGAGAAATGAGGACATCTACTGGCCAAGTGAAGGTAGAGGAACCCCTCAGGGGTGCAGTGAAAGCTCTGACGCTGTTTATCGTGGTCCATTCAAGTTGATGATTTTTTTAATGTTGTTTGATTTCTTTCAGTCTGCTGTTTGTTTTGAACCCACACTGTTACAGCAGCTGAGCAGGATCTGTTAAAGCGTGTTAAAACTGGCTGGTTGAACTACTTTTATTTACATTATATGCCGCGCACAGATTTTTCCTTGAAGTTTTGCTGGTCAACAAAAAAATGACCACCAGCATAGATTGACAATTGTGTTTCTTTTAGCCGGCTTTAAAAGTTAAAAAGTGCTTTTTCTGTTGCTCCAAAACACAATAACATTTTCCTCTCCCTCTCTTAGGCCCTCCGTACATCGTTTCACCACCTGAAAATGTCACCGTAAACATATCCCAGAATGCACTCTTCACCTGCCAGGCAGAGGCGTATCCCGGCAACCTGACCTACACCTGGTTTTGGGAAGAGGATAACGTCTACTTCAAGAAGTAAAGTTATGATCAAGTTTACTTCTGTCCTGTGGCTGCTTGAAGGTTGTGAAGGGAGGTTTGTTAGTGGTTAAGACTTAAGAGTCTCTGACATTTAGAATACCACCACACAGACAGCATGAGGCCTTTATCCTCTGGGTCTGAGGATGTGAGTAACATTGTGTCTCTGAACTCTAAACAGTGTTGTGTTTTGACTGGCTGTCCAAGGGCATTTGGCATGTATTCGCCCATGAGTGTGCGTATGTGCATCCTGTCCTGCTGTGCCCCTAGAGGCAGTTAGAGTGGGCATAACGGGGGCCCGTCTGGCATGTGCCAGGCGAGTTAGTGTGCTCTGATAATAACACCCCATGACCTAGGCCTGGTGTCATCTATGTGCATCATGCGGCGATGATTTGAAGTGCGGTCCAGACCTCTCACTGGCTCTCAAGAGTTTCAGGGACTGAAGGAGATTCATAGAGAACAAGTAACAGGCAGAATGAACGAGGGAGTGGAGGATTTGACAGACAGTGAAGGCGAGTCTCAGTAGGACTTGAAGTGTCGAAACCAATTTGGAACAGCATTTCTAACTTCCTGAGGATGCATGAGGTTTACTCAAAGTTGAGCTGCACAGCTACAGGGAAGAGGCTGTTCATCCAGGTCTTCTATCTGTCTTTTTAGGAGTCAGAAAGTCATAAGTACATCTCAGGTAACAGGTCATGCACTCCCGAAGTACATTAGTGCTTTTTCTTGCTGACGGATCCCTGAGAGATGACACGTCTATTTAAAAAACAAACCCAAAAGGAGGTCATTATATGCTGACAAGAATGATATTTTACAAAATATTAAATCTCATCATTTGGATTTATCAAAAAAATTGAATTTCCCCACAGATAATCATCTTCATGACTACTTCTAATGCTACGTTCACACTGGGCATGTGATGCGTGTTCAAGAACGCGTCTTTTTCTACTGTTTACTAGTGCATATCTGCCACCTACAGTTGGAAGAGGCTACGCCGATGTGGTGCAAATCTCTTGAATCTTGCTTCAGGCTTTTCACAGCTGCCAGGCACAAACTGTCATTACAAAATTTTCCTTTAACTTCCGTAACTTCCGTAAATGAAAAGGGAGGCCATCCAAAGGTCGTTAACAAATTGGAGTCCCTGATTGGTCAAACCTGGTTTAAACTCTTCAATGGCTGTGCGTTTTGAACGTAGAGCCTGAAAATCTGGCGTGAATGCGCATATATGCGTCTTTTACATAGACTTTTTATCAGAAGTGGTCACAATTTGCTCAGGGCTAGATGGATGTAGCATAAGGCAACATGAAGAGTGTCTCCAAAATAAAATCCATGGAAGGTGGTGCAGTCATCATCTGGGCATCATGATGTTAAAAGAAACAACTTTTATCAGTTTATGGATGAGCCCACTTCCCTGTGAGTTTGACTGTTCTCTGCTGGTAGTCCCAGACAGTTGCAGTAAAGGTCATGGGAAATGTTCTGTAACATTTCCACAGATCTGTAAGTTTCGCCTTTCAACTGTAATAAAAAAAGGCAGACAGTTAAAAAAAAAAAAAAAAGATGGAAGAGCCTCATTCATATGTGAGCAAGCACAATCACTAGTTCTAACAAAGCAAACGGAGTATGTGCTCTGTCCACTGGTGTGTTTAGCAGTAAAGGATGTGAGGCATGAAAACATAAAGGTTGCAGCACATGGCAGTCAGCACATTGTTTGAGTCATTTGCTCTGTACTCTGTGTTCTCTGGGTGCCTCTCTGCTGTTTGGCTCTCTGCTGCTCTCTTATGGTACCTTGAGGCAACTTAGGATCAGCAAAAGAGAAAACACGAGAGATGTCCACCTTGTCCCTGTTGGTGTGTTTCAGCAATGCAGTGTAATAAAAAAAAAAAACAAAAACGTGTGTTTCTTTCAGTGATCTGAAGCTGCGGGTGCGCATCCTCATCGATGGCACCCTTATCATCTTCCGGGTGAAGCCGGAGGATGCCGGGAAATACACCTGCAGTCCGAGCAACAGCCTCGGTATCTCGCCCTCAGCATCAGCCTACCTGACTGTTCAGTGTGAGTGTTACCGTGGCAACAAAGTGGAGGGGGAGGGGCGGGGAAACAAGCTCTTTCAGCGAACAGCAGCAGCATCCGTATGAAGGCTGCTGTAGTTTTTGGCAACGCTGCCCCTTTTCCTGACTGGAATGAGGGGAAACCCTGTAGAAATCTTTGATCATTTTTCATCACTCCTGCTGCCTCTTTCACACAAAGATGGAGACACCTTCATTCTCAGTCTCCATCATTCCTGATGGAATCGGGTTCTCCTACTTGAAATGCTGACATTCCTGTGCATTGGCAAGCGTGCACGGCTGTTCCTGACCAAAGGAAATATTTCTCCAGGCCTCTGTGTTGTCCTGAGTTAATCTGCTTCAGAGATGCTGTTGGGAATTGATTATTGTGCTACAGGAAGAGGGAGAGAGAGCTGAGGGATTCACGGCATTGCAGGCATCACTAGACTTTCATGCAGCAGAATGTAATGAAGCCGGTGTCTTTAAAGCATCCTGCAAAATGAATGCAGACTTTATCTCCAGTGGGAACACTAAACGTCTCTCATAGGCCCAAAGAAAGAACTAGAGGTCATCTTACATTAAATTTCAACTGAAGTTTAAACTTGAGCTTTTAAAAATCTCATGCTTGATTTGAGTGCTGAGCTAAATTTATTTGCTTGAATGGAAGCGCATTGCACATAGCATAGGGGTGTAATGATGTGATTCACATCATAATTTGTGGATGATGATATGATTCATAGTCAATATTGGTTCATTTTGAATGATCTGATTCACGGACCTAAAATCAATCCAGGACATCTTTAGACAAAAACTCAATCAGTGTGACTCAGTACTGAAATTCAAAGTGGACTGTAATGATGGTTTGATTATGTTTTGAAGGATCACGTGTGTTGTCCGCTGTGGTGGCACTTGGTCATTTTTACATCACATTAAAGCAAACCTACCGTGCCTCAATCCAAATGGTATTTTCCAATCTTAGTATAATTGATTTATTTCATTTTGAAACTATCATATTATGGTAAAGGTTGATTAGATTAACAACAGATTGGATGGATCGTAGGAATGCAAAAATCACTTAAGGCCCAGTTATAATTCAAAGCTTTTTGTAGCAACTCATTGGTCGCACGGCCATCGGAACGTAATCGCCCCAATTGCTGGGAAATGTGACACCTGCTGATGACATCATCCGTGACTGGAATTTTACGCCCGTAGTGCAGTTGCGTGCAAACCATGCCATTTACCCTGAATTTATTTCAAGCAGTTAGAGCATGCCATGATGGACCAAACTCTGTCCAGAAAAAGGTCTTTTTAGCACTGCTGATGGTAAAAATTAACTGAAGAGGTTAGGAAATCCCTAACTTCACACACGGATACAGAGCAGGACTAGCAGAACTAGAAAAAGTTACTGGAAAGATATATCTTATATAACTTATATCTCATATCTTGAAGTAGAGAATGCAATTCGCTTCTGTTTTTTTTGCCTCAGTATTGTCTGTTTCTGTTTAGTGGAGGAACGCCCCACTTCCTCCACTGCCTCATTGTGTACCTGCAAGTGCATGGGCAAGATGTCCTTCATATTAAAAATGAACTCTGGAGACCATGGCAAAGACAATCGAAAAGTATAAACCCCACTCAGAAGTTCATTGCAGTTATTGCAGACAGTTGCAAGCAAAAGCAGCCAACATTACTATAAACTAGACCGTGCGATTGTGGCATTGATGCAGATCGCTGTGGAGTTCAAACCGGGCTTAAGTTGAATATTTATCACACCTTTTGCATAGCAGAAAGCCAAAACTTAAACCACTCAAAGGTCTCAAACAACTTTAACTATTTTCTTGTTTATGACTTTAAAGGGGGTTCAGATACTGTGTCTTCATGAGAAGGTAGGGAAGGATAACAAAAGTCAACTATGGCCCAACCTTTCAAAAGAATCAACTCACCATGAAGCATCAGACTTTTATAACCGGGCTACCAATTAACAAGTCAGTGGTATATTCTGCTGTAATTCCAGAAATGCATCTCCAAATTATGAAAGATGTGATTGAATTTTGCTGGTTCACTTGAAATACTAAAGAATGATGAAAAAATTAATTGGGGGTTATGAATTGCAGATTGAAGAGTACAGTTAACACCTCACTGTAGCTTTTGGAGCACTAATGCAGAGAGTCAACCCTGCACTACAATCTCAAATGTCTCATCCCCTGAGCATCTCAGATCCAACAGTGGAGCTTGATACAAATTTCTCTGAAAATATAACATTTTTTCTAGAAAAATTGAAAAAATCTGAAAACTGCCACTGCTATTTGGACCTTAAACATTATATAAATGCTTCATTAGGCATAGGAGACAGGCGTAAAAAATGTTAAACTCCCTCCTCCAGGCCATAGAGCAGCGCTGCATTAGTGAACACAGTGGCTACGCTCAAATCTTTCCTGCTGGCTTTCACTTATCTTTTCTCTTGATAATACCCTATTCAGCACTCCTTTTATGTTGCCAGCTTGCGGGGAAATGTTATTACCATAATGTGACCCACTTCTAAAATGTAGCATAGAGTTATGAGAGTCCACCTCAAATACACTTTGATGTTTGAAGTACGAAACAACAGTTAGACAGAGTTGAAATCGTTTTTTTTTTTGTCTTTGATGCAATAAAAAAGGAAGAGGAATTCAGCTATGTTCTCTTCTGTTGTTGCTGTTTTTCCAGCATGTGTGTGATTCTGTTTTTGACTGCACAGCTTTTTTTTAAAGCATTTCAGTGCCTGGTAACACCAGATACAGTCTCACATTTGAAGTGTTCCTTTTAGGAGCTGAATTCTCCACGTTTGTTTTTGCTCTTTAAAAAAATGCTACTGAACAGTTGCTTTAGAACTGAGAAAAAGCCAAAGTGAAGTCACGTATAACAACTAATTAATAACAAGTGTGCAGAATTCACAGCATGTCTAACCTTGAAGCAAGTGAGCTGCAGCAGTAGGGGACCACACTGGTTGCCACAGTTGTCAGCAAAGAAGATGAAACTGAAGCAACAATATGCAACTTCTTACCAAAACTGGGCAATGGAAGAGTGGAAAATGTTCCCCAATCTGATGAGTTTTGACTTGTGTTAAAAGTTAAGGTAGTGCCAGACTTTGGTATGAATAGCATGAAAACTTGGATCCATTCTGCTTTGTGTCAGTGTTTCTAGATGCTAGCTGAGGTGTCATGCAGTGAGAAATGCTTTCTTGGTATACTCCCAATTAAATCTCAAAGGTCAAGGTCATAAATCAATTTATGTGAGTTTTGTTACTGACCATATTAGGTCAGAGTCTGCCTATAAGCTAATTTGGAACTGTGCATCACAGGTTTGCAGCCAACAGATCTACAACAGCTCTTGCAATGACAATCTACCTTTGTATAACTCAGAGGTAGATTTTCAGGAATTAGATGTGTCCAAAAAAAGGAGTGATGTACTCAGACATTCTTCCCTCTTGTCCAGATCCTGCTCGAGTGATCAACATGCCGTCGATCATTTACGTTCCACGGAAACTGCCAGGCATCATTCGCTGCCCAGTGGACGCCAACCCGCCTGTGACATCAGTGAAGTGGGAAAAGGATGGCTACCCACTCAGAGTAGAGAAGGTCTGCCTCTAACAAATGCAGAAGATTCTGTGTCATTATGTAAAAAAAATGTCCCTCAGAGACAGCAGAATCCTTTACACGAACTTACCTTGACCAATATACATAAAAAGCTTTGAATGTTTGTTGTATCATGCAAATTTATTTGTCACTAACAGATGTTCTTCAATGATTCTGTTTCCTTGTTTTACCTGATTTAACCCTGTAACACTGGAGATGTCAACGCCAATACCTACTGTAAATAACACACGCTCTTTGACCGATTTTAAATCTTTGACCGTTTATGTGATCAACACAAATCAGCTGATTCTGTTACGGACAGAGATCGCTTTGCTAAGGTATGCAGCACATTACTAACAAAACGTGTTGGATAACAGTGCAAAGTCGCTTTTCTCCGTGACAGAATCAGCTGATTGACGTTAATTGTGTAAGCACTTCACTACTAAAATGTAGGGATGTCCTGATCCAAATTTTTTGTCACAGATCCGATTCCGAGTCATTTGATAGGGTTACTCTACTAGTTTTGTAAAACATAAAAAAAGAAAAGTGTTGCATACCAGCTCAACTCTACTTTTCTCTGCTTCAGAATTCACAGGAATTGTGTTAATTTCATCAATGGTTGAAGAGTTACGGTAGTCAAAAGAATGCCAACACTGGAGCTAAAGTGTTATAGGGTCTACATTTTTTGGCGTGTAGTCAGGAACTGCTATAATTACACTTTGAGAGCCAATTTTCACTGATGCCTCTTTTTTTTAGTACCCTGGTTGGAGCCTGCTACCTGATGGAAGTATCCGGGTTGCAGAGGCCACAGAGGACTCCCTGGGCACCTACACCTGTGTGCCTTATAACGCCCTGGGTACCATGGGCATGTCCCCCCCTGCCACTTTGGTGCTAAAGGTAGATCATTACCAACATTTCGTTGTGCATGATATTCAGTTTGAATCTTTCTTGCCATTTTTATTTGTTTTTATGAAACATATTTGTGTGTCTGAAGGATCCCCCTTACTTTAACGTGAGGCCTGGGGGGGAGTACCGTCAGGAGGCTGGGAGAGAACTAGTAATCCCTTGTGCTGCTTCTGGAGACCCTGATATACCAACCATCACTTGGAGAAAGGTGCCACAGCGTAACACATAAGTCTCTTAAAGCCAATTCTTTCTTACTTGTTTTCTGCGTCATGCCCTGAAGCGCGCGTTTACCCCATGCCTAATCTTGCTACTGTAATTTTCATGTCAACTGAAGGTGGGGAAGCCAAGCAGGAGTAAGCACAACATCCTACCCAGCGGCAGCTTACAGTTTATTTCCCTCAGCAAGGAAGACCATGGAGAATGGGAGTGTGTAGCCACCAATGTGGTCACAAGCATCACTGCCAGCACTCGTATCCTAGTCATCGGTATGATTCTGCACTGTGCGTTCTGTTTGCTAACAAATAAAACTCCTATTCTGCATTCAATGTCTTTTATCAGCTGAATCTGTGGCTGCTGTCTGTGATATTTAATGGGACACTGTAAGTGAAGCTTTCGTCAGGCGAGTCTTTGCATCAAGGATGTTTTCTTTGACCCTGAAGTTGATTGTCCAGTGTGTTGACAAAGGCAAAATGGATCTTGAAGAGAGGGTACCGCACGGAAAATCTTCCTTATTTGGAAAATGTTGCTGCTGTAAAAAAAAAAATTAACTTTTTTATGGCTGTGTTGTAGTTTTTATTTTTATTAATGTTCGCAACATGAAAAAACTCTGATATTTTTTTTCACTTTAAATCAGAGTTAAGGAAAGATGGAGACTGTTTTTCTTAAAGAAAAAACAGTACTGCAGCTTGTTCAATTGCTTGTTTCTCACTTATGAGAATAATGGACAGATTTTTGCTGAAAGTAAAGTGCTTTGAGGAGGGACTTTTAAAGATAAACAAGCTCCAAAAGCAAAATAATAATAAATAAATAATTATAAAGAACAACAGATAATAACAGAGAGTAAATAACACTAAAAATACACAAAACATAAATATGAGGGAAATAAATTCAACATTTGATCATTAGTAAAACAGATCTGTCCTTTGAAGGCTGTTTGAAGTTGAGCCTAAAACTGTTATAGATTTTTCCAGTCGGCGAGATGTATGGTGGCATAGCGTGCAGCAAGTCTGCATGTGACCACCCGTCAGCCGACGCCGGGTCACAGGGTGGCACAGGCAGCTGGTCTCCTCAGACCATGCTCACGTCCCTCTTTTAATCCCAGTGAGAAGCAACTGGCTCTGGTCCACGCCGCACAGCTGTTAGGTGGGCGGGATGAACTTGATCTTATGCTTGTGGTCACCTCAGTCTGCATCACATTATCCAGAGAGATCTGGCACACAACGCTCAAATATTCAGGCAATGAAACCTGTTGCTAAATTTTTTAAGCATTTTTGTTCGGGTTTCTATGAATGCATTCAAATATGACTTAAGCCTTTAATTATTTCTGAAGAATAAAGGACAAATGAGCCTATCTGCTGTTTCAATTTATTCTCACTGTTCTGTTCTTGTAAACCACTCAGGCACCAGCCCACACGCTCCTGGCAGTATCCATGTATTGCCCTCAACAACCTCTGCTAATGTCTCCTGGGAGCCAGGTTATGATGGCGGCTTCGAGCAGACATTCTCTGTGTGGTACGGTCCAGTGTGAGTGCTCTTAGTTTACTCCAAGATAGTAGCAGCCGTTTGAAATGTGTGGAAACAGTCTGCAAGTCTGGCATTACGGTCGAACAAACATTTACCAAAAAAAAAAAACACATTTATTTGGCTGCACACATAAAAACTTAGATTAGAACACCTTTAGGTGTAATTGTTGACAAAAGCTAAATGAAATATGATAGACTGTTTACTGCAATAACATCCAACCCATTATTGTTTATTTAATTGGAATTATACATAGTTCTTAATTGTTTTTCAAAAAAAAATTTTACCTCAGGAGCATAGGCTGCACATTTTCTGATTGCATTAAAGATAGCACAGAGTAATCATGTGCATTTCCAGAGCTAATAATGAGTCAAAGCCCTAAAATTGTTTTTCTTTCAAAGATAATTGCATGCCAAACAAAAATCTCCCTCACTGTAGAGCCAAGCCCTTAAAAGCCTGGTAGAGTATTCCCTGAAAGTAATAATTGTAAAGTGTGCAAAAAAGGTTCAAACTCATGTTGAAACGCTGAAGTGATCATAAATCAATGAAAATTAAACCTTTGTGGATAAACATAAGCATTTTTTAAACACGAGTACAGATAGTTTTCTGAGTTTTGAAGGTTCCTTTCAAAAGTTATGTTGTTGTTTGTCTTTTTTTTAAAACTAGACTATAACAGAACTAGTATTTGATCCTGATAACATTATACCTGATTTTTTTCTGTCAAGTAAACTTGAATTAAAGAAATAGCATTTAACTACTGAAATAAACAAAACAACACGTGTTTGTAAATCCGTTTATTCTAATAAAATAATAATAAAGAACAACAGATCATAACAGAGAGTAAATAACACTAAAAATACACAAAACATAAATATGAGGGAAATAAATTCAACATTTGATCCTTAGTAAAACAGATCTAACTGTCATTTGAAGGCTGTTTGAAGTTGTTGTTTGTCTTTTTTTAAAAACTAAACTATAACAGAACTAGTATTTGATCCTGATAACATTAAAGCTGATTTTTTTCTGTCAAGTAAACTTGACTTGAAGAAATAGCATTTAACTACTGAAATAAACAAAACAACACGTGTTTGTAAATCCTTTAATTCTAAAATGCTTGGAAGATTGTAGACCTGACGTCATCTTAGACACTAAGAGATATCATTTTTTCTTTTAATATCATCTTGTTATCTTTACTGACCTGAGCTAGAGCTTCTGCTCTAAATTGTGTTAAATCAAGGAAACAATCAATCGAGTTATTTTTTTGTTTTGTTTATTAGAGTAAAATCATCTTTTGATGCAACAGTATACACTTACAAAATATGTGTATATTATGAATATGGATAATAGACAGGGGTGGAGCTACAGGGGGGCAAAGGGGGCAGCTACCCCCCCAGCAAAAACTCACTTTCCCCCTTTAATTTTTGAATCAAAAATTAATCTCTTATTGACAAAGATTAAGAAATCATCAATACAAGCCTCTTTAAGACTTGCACAAAAAACAAAAGCAATATTCTTAAATGATACAAAGACAAAAATATTAAAAAAACTAAGAAATATGCATTTTGGATCACTTTGTTTGTACTATCCTTACACTCTTCATTTGCCACCCTTTTAAAGTCTTCTGCCCCCTTCCCCCCATTTGAAATATTCTAGCTCCGCCCCAAATAATATATATACTATGATAAATATGGAACTACGTAAATACCACATATGAGTTTTTTAACCCCGAGGAGATCTGAGTCATAACATGATTTAGAATTTTTAACAGTGTTGAATTTATAATTTTTTGTTGTGTGAAACCAAACAAAAGTTTATACAAATATTTTTATTGAATGTTTTATAAACCTTGTATTACATGCAGAGTTCTTTAAAGTCTCTTTCTGTCTTACATGGTGTGTGTTTCATGTCTGCTCGCAGGTCAAAGAGAATAGACTTTGGTCCTCATGACTGGCATTCAATGCCAGTTTCTGGTGCTCAGATCTGGTTGGTGGTGTCAGGGTTGGAGCCTGGGACAGAGTACCAGTTCAGTGTGCTGGCACAAAACAAACTGGGTACAGGCCCATTCAGTGAAGTTGTGACAGTCACCACTGCAGGTGGGTACTGCAAACCAAAGCTTAGTCAGCCATGTTTGGCCACATCAGAAAAAAATGACTGAGCTGCAGTGTATAATGTCAGAGAATTATCGCTTGGCATGGCAGGAACATACTGCCCTCTTGTGATGTGTATATATACACATCACATATCACATCTATGCGGATACATTGAGTTGACTTAATTTTTATAAAATGTGGTTTTTGCATTACAGTACTTCATTCAGCCATAAAATTAAAGTTCCACGACACATATTCATAGGTGCTGCTCTTGTTGAAACATCTTTAGCTTGTTGACGCATAAACCCCCCTGTAGTTCTTAAGGAAGGGCCCTGAGATCAAACAGGAAGACAATAGCAGAGCCTTTAATTCCTGCAGAAAAGGAGGTGTAGTCTCCATGGTTTGGACTCGTTTTCATCAGTCATCCCGTATGCTCTTTGCTCAGCTGTGATCTGTAGGATTTTGGGTTTCAGTGAAGCTTCTGGAGAACAGCCATAATGTTTAAGGGCACCTGATTTGAAGGGTCCCACCACTTTAAGCTGCTTTTGTTCATGTAAGGAGGTGTAATGGGATGATTTAGAAAACCTGCTGCTGTGTTTAGGATTTTCAGCTGAATGTTATCCAAAGCATTTGGAGTTAGGGGAAATACGCATCACTGTCATGCACATAAACGCTCGCTCAAAATATTATTTCTTACAGAAGTAAACCGAGCCTAAATTGATGCACAGCACGGCAATCTGGTGCCTGCCAAGAAACCAAAGCCCCATTCTCCTCTAGCGGAGACTCGTCAAAGTAGTAAACTGTACTGAAACAGTCTCAGATGAAGGCTGAGCAGGACTCTGTCATTAACTGGTTTGAAATACTAAAAAATTCAATTCAATGAGTAGTTTTAAAAAAAAAAAAAAAATCAAATGATCGATGTATTGAAATTTTGAATTATTGGGCCAATGCTTTTAAGGTCAGATACAAAAGAGTCTGACACGTTCTCATTCTAATTATACGCATCAGTGTTTTTGTGACGGTCAGAGCGAAGTTACTGAGGTTTCAGAAGTCAGTTTAGTGTTGTTCAGATACAGCTTATCTTGGGCTTAATACCACGCTGTTTAAACTGATGGACTAGGGAGAGGTGAACGGTTGTAAATGAGTGTAGTGAAGTCATGGATGGCAGGTTTGTTAGAATCCCCACCCATAATTCCAAGCATCTGTGTAAAACTGAAATAGAAAGAAGGAGATTAACAGAAGAAGAGAACAAAAGAACAGACTCCAAAGGAAGAAGAGACTGACACCTCAAGATATTATTTCTGTTTTTAGCCCATTTCTTTTGCTGCAAACCTACAGATTTAAATCTGTAAAGGTGGTCAGATCCTAATTGTTTCAATCTGAGCCTGCCACTGTAACCACATTTGAATATTCCAGTTAATGGCTTTAATGTCATTCCTGACTTGACTGGCAGTCTCTTGAAAGGTTGGATTCTCTACACAAAGCAGGTTTGCAAATAGGTTGTATCACTCAGAGCTAACGCTTGTCATTGTTTGATTACAGGAGTAACTGAGGACACAACCCTCACTGTAATTTTTCATGGAGTTACGTCAGGAAAGCGTAGGGCGTAAATAATGACATTAATAGTGGTGCTGTTCCATTTGAGGTGTGCTAAAAAGATAAACACAGTTATTAATATAATTAGTTCCACTTGTTTGACAATTTGTCATGTTTTAAATGAGATGAATGGTACAGGAAGAGCATGTTTGTGAATTGACAACTCGAAAATATGAAATAGTGCAGGAATGAGTGGCTTTTTAAACAGTCTGACCCACAGATGTTCAACAACAGCACCTTAACCGGTTAAGGTGAGCTTTAGATCTAATGTTGAGATTCTTTTGACTATGGTAATTCAGCCATGTAGGCAAATAATATAATTCCAGCGGATTCCATCGCTGAGAAAAGCAGCTTTACGCTGTAACCTTACATTCATAAAGTGTTGCATAACAATGCAAAGCTGATATGAAAAGCCGCTTATTTATGGATTCCACCTAATGGAATTAAAATGATAAAATATACATGCAGCAAGGCCTTGGAGCCTAACTTAGATCCTTCACAGCAGAAATCGCAGGTCCTTTAAAATAGGGGTGCCCAAACTTTTTGGCACAGAGGGACAGAATAACTAAACTAAACAGCAATGTTATCTCAAATCAGTTTTAAAAAAATCTGACCTTCATTCCTATCAAAGACAATAAAAGCTTCATTGTGATCGTTTGATTAGGAACATGATGTGCTTGTTGTGTTTAATGTAACCACACTTGAAACAATTCACTGATGAAACCCTAATCTGCATCTTTTTGTGTCTCAATTTGACCTGCTGTTAACAAAGAGCCTTATTGCAGTGAAAAAAAAAAATCGTAATTACAGCTGGCAAAAATCTGACCTAATTCACAGACATCCTCTTGCCATTCTGTCACTGGATGGTAATTCACAAAAATGTGTCTTTTATGTGTTGTGTAATTCCACATCCCTCATTCAAACCATCTCGTTTTGTGTGTCATTATCCAGCCCCCAGCTGGTATCTGTCACTCAATAAGCTGATTATCTAAAACACAAAAAAGTTTTTTTTTTTTACAAATGAAGGGTGGCAGAGTAAGCCTGACCTTCACGGCTGGGAACTCAAAAATCCTGTTTGCCTCCAAATTGCAATTTATAACAGACATAAAAATATCTTTGTGAACAAGCGGCCAGTCTATGTCTGTGTTTTAGTTAATCTGGATCTGTGCACCAGGATGGCTCAAGTCTAAAAGACTCCGATTCAATCAGATAAATCTGATGCCCCAGTGTCTATCTGCAGAATTATTTTATTTAGTTTTTGATCCTTGCACTTCCGTTTTCATGCATTTTGCACCATAATTTAGTGCTAAGTTCAAGTATTTGCCCAGAATAAGCATCTTTAACGTCCTTGATTTTGCATAATGCTCCATATTCTCGTGCTTTTCAAAAGCTTATTTAAAACTACGCCCTGGCCGCAGGCTCTCCTCTGGGTACCCCAGAACCACTGGTGCTTCTTACTCCACCAAGGTGCCTCACAGCCAATCGCACGCAGCATGGTGTCCTCCTCACGTGGCTCCCTCCAGCCAACCACTCCTCCCCCATTGACCGATACATCGTGGAGTTCCGCCTCGGAGAGAAGTGGGAGGTTCTAGATGACTTGATCCCTTCCACGGAGACTGAGCTCATAGCCAGAGATCTTGTTCAGGTCAGTAACACCATATCTCAGTGTTGTTTAAAGCATTTCTTTAAAGTCCCACTTGGGTCTTGTTCCCAATGGTCTTTTAGTTATGATTATGCCGTTTTTAGCCCAAATAAATAAAAAAAAAAAAGACGGTGTTGTTTTCCAGGACATAGTTTCTGCAGAGCGGTGGAGTTCATTAGAAATTTGCCTCTGAGTTGTTTGCGCGGAGCAAACCCGCCCCCTTTCCGTTCCAGTTGCTGAGAGCTCAGAGCAAGGACCTTGGTGTCCGCCCAGCATGTTTTTATGTCACAAATAAGCTTTTCAAACTGCCCTTTTTCAGTGCCCCCGATTCACAAGATCTGAATAAAGAAATGCAATTTTAAGCCTAATTTTCCTCATGTATATCCTTCATCATCATGCCACAAAAACATGTTAAAAACATAATTTTCATCTGAGTCGGTCTTTAATATTTTAAAAGCACTGGGTCAACATTTGTGATAGAATTTTAGTAACGTTTTTTTTTTTTTTATTCATCTTTTTTTATTCTTTAAACAAAACACAGTCTATAACTTTTTGTTGGGCCAAGCCACTCCATACATACGTCACATTTTTTCTTCTTAAATCTTTATTAATTGGTTATTGCTTAATAACAACCGTATATTTTGTGAAACACATTTTTTTTTCTGTTAAAGAAACAATCTCAACCTGTTGCTGTTACTAAACAAGGAAGTTAAAAAAACAGCCCAATGCTGTGTAGAGTTATGATTCACCCAGAAGTTATTATTCTTCCACTTTCTAACATACAGTCAAATGGTGCCTTGGTTACACAGATTAAAATAAAAAGCAGATCATCAAACACCATATCTATTTGGCAGGAGTCCTGGTATGAGTTTCGAGTGATGGCAGTCATGGATGACCTGATCAGTGAGAGCAGCAATGTAGTAGGAGTGTCTAGTACAGGTGAGTGCTTTTTATTTTTTTTTCACTTTTGTCAGAATCCAATTAGTCACTTTGATTTTTTTCATGTCTTGTACATGTTTTATGTGCCTCAGCAGATCCATTCCCCGGTGCAGAGTTGCCTGAAGAGGGCCTGGCCCGGCCTGTGGTTGCAGGCGTGGTGGCAACTATATGTTTTCTGGCAGCAGCAGTACTGTTCAGCACTCTAGCAGCTTGCTTTGTGAACAAGCAACACCGACGAAAACTCAAGCGTAAACCCGGTTGGCCTCTCACTTGTATTTACATGTGTTGAAGTATCTGTGTCAAACAGGGATGCTTTTACCGGCAGAATCTGACATGTGTCACAACACTCACTAGCATTATTTTTCCACTAAAACACACCGACAGCCAGTTGACACACATCATCACAATTTTATGTGTCCCAAATGATCTGTCATCAATGTGGGTGAACCTAGCATTTTTTTGTTTAAAAAATTGTTTATTCAGTCTATTGTCAGAAATGTGAATGATTTATTTCATTTGGAAATGATTTTATAATAGTACAGGTAGATTCGATTAACAACCTGCCTCAGACAAGTCGATCTGGTTGGATTGCAGGAATTTAAATTGATGAATCAATTAAGTCATTTAATCGTGACACTCGTAGAGTAAATGGACACAATCAGGTGAGAGGTGAGAAGGTGACGGTGCAGAACCTGTCATTTCTATTTCCATCTTGTCCATCTGTAGTATTGTTTTCAGGTTAGTGACTTTAAAGTTATATTTAGCAAGTGTTCAGACTTTCTTAGCATATCTTTTTCTTATAAAGAAAATAAGACTAACTAAAAATACATCTAACAGCTTGTCTGGTTCTATTTTAGACTCTGATGTGAAGCACGATTATTACTACTTTTTTCCACCTGCAGCAGGAGTTCCCGTCACTTCTTTCTTTGTACCAAAACCCTCAAAACATAAAGTCTAAAGAAGAATCCTGCAGCAACCTTGCCCTGCTGCAAGCTACACCTTTCCCCATGGCATTATTTTTGTATGAGAAGTGAAAATGTGATCAAAGCCAACAAACTCGCTCATTTTTTATGGAGCCACTCAGAGTTGTGTAATGAGCATCAAATGACAGCATATGAACCATGTTTAGTGCAACTTGAACAAAGCAGTTGATGGATTACTCAATAAGTCTACAGCTTAAAGGTACAAACAGGTTCTTCATATCTGTCCTGCTTGTTTTGTAGTGGGTGGGCAGCCTGTTTTTTTCTTTTTCTGAGACACAGCTGTTACATCCTGTGTGAATGTCGGACACAAAAAATGCTAAATTTCCGTGTGTTTTTTCCTCTCAGATCCTCCCTTGTCGGTGACACACTTCAGGAAAAGCATTGAGTCGCCGTAAGTAAAACTACCTCAGAGTTCCTGCAGCCTTTTCATGATGGGTACTACTGCCCATCTTCTCTTGCACCTTTAAACCATTTTTTTATGGTCAGTGCACGCTGTGACAAGACATGCATCATAATGAAAGTTTTATAACTAGCACCTGCAGCTAGAGTTATTGGTTAATATTACACACAGCATGCTCTCTCCAGCTGCAATGAGCGAAGATGCAAGCGTAAATGGAAGGGAGTGGGGTGTGTTAAATGCAATTGAGCAATACAAGAAAAAAACGGAATGAAAAACAAGATCTGGAAAGGGTGTTGGAGAACATGTACAGGGGGAACCTTTAGCACATCATGGGAATATAACGCTGAGTTCAAGGCAGAAAAGTCAGCATTTTAAAAGCACATTACCCAGAGTTCCAAAGCTGCTGTACATGTATTGATTTTTTGATCTATCTGTTTTTCCTAAACTTCAAGGGCTGTCTGCTTTCTGCATGATTCTCAGTGTTTAACGTTGCTGTTTCTTGTACAGTATCAGCTCTGTTTGTGTGTGTGTGTGTGTACTTTGTGTTTGTCTGTGAATCTTGTGTACATAAATAAATGCATATCAATATCAAAAGAATCTCATTTCTAACGTGAGAAATTCCATGCAGAGTGCTCATGATTTTAAACACATGTAAATCTTCAGTATCAGATCACTTTTGTCTGTGTTTATGAAATGGTCCAGGCAGGTCAGGAAGTTTACACTTACTCCTTCCTGCGAGTAGCATAGTTAGAGATGAACCAGGCCCATGTCGTTTGTCTCCCATCGCAGGCCTCCTCTCACCCCCTTGCCAGGGGTAGAGCCCTGCTGGGACGAGCCTGCCAGCAGCAGTTTCTTGCCCCCGCCGGCCAGCCCCTTGTGAGTGCCTGCCTGCACCAAAATACAGAGTGTGCTTCTCCGCACTTGGCTTGGCTGCATGGTTAATGCACTGCAAAGAAATGACCAGCAAACACTTTATACTTGTAGTGGAACCTGTTTCTTTCGTATTTGCATGCAGAGACATTCAAACACCATACCAGGAGTAAACTATAGTACTTTTGCTGGCATGTACAACTAATAAAAACTGTATATGCATTCATTCAATTCTGCAGTTATTCCGAAAATTATCCATACCCATAAGAAATTCAGATTTAAGCTTCTTTTCCTGACAGATAGAAGCCCAGTACTACTTAAGATTTGTCTTTGCATTAAAGTCTATCACTCTGGTGTTTAGTTCCCTCCACAAATTCAGGATGGGACTAAGAATGAGCTGCAAATATGATCTTCCTTGCCTCTCTGACAGGATGTTTTGTATAATTTTCTTGTTACTAGAGATTGATGTTCTAAACTCTAACCATTAGTCAAGGTTCAAAGATAATGCTGATAAACCTAATCACTGATGCAACATTTATTGTTTGGGTATTTGATGGAAACTTCGTTTTTTTTTTTTCCAGAACACAATAGTTGGTTTGATGATGAACAGCAAAAGCATGAAACCCCAAAAACCTCCACTACTTTGTCTGGGGGAATAATTGCAATGTGATGTTTTGGACCCTTAGTTTGTTTTTTTTTGTCCTTGGCATGACTAACCCACTGAAGTAACAAAGCAAAGAGAACTACAGTGGAAGTACAGTGTGCGCGTGTGATGAAGTGAGAAGCAAAGTCTCTAATTGCAGTTTGCAATTAGAGCTGCAGTCAACTGAATGTCTTCTGCTTCCCTCAAATTATGGTGGCTGGTCAGATGGATAGAATGAGGGTCACATGATGGCAGTGTCAAGGGAGCCCCAAAAATGTATGAAGTTAGATTTGTTGCTAAAGTATTTTGCGTCTGTAAAAAGGTTTCCTACTTGTAGAAAGAAATTCACTGTCTGTAAAAAAAAAAAAAGTTTGTAACTGTAATAAGAAATGTGTGCGTCTGTAAAGTGTGTCATAAATAACTGTCTGTCAAATTCCTTTGACGGAGCACACACTTTGGTCTACGATGACCAAGTACAAAACATTTTTACAGTTGGACATTTTTTTGATAAATGCAACATATTTTTTAAGATGGACAATGTCTTTACTACAAATAAAAAAAATACTTTTACAGACATTTTTTTCTACACAGACGAAAACATTTTACAGACACACACATTTCTTATTACAGCTACACATTTATTTTTTTACAGACAAGACTATTTTTTTCTACAAGTACAGAATCTTTTTACAGACACACAAATCTCTTCTGACAAGAACAAGACAAGATAAGACAGCACATTTTTTTTTACAGATGGGCAATACTTTAGCAGCAAATCCAACTTCAAAAAAATGTCTCCAGATATTTGCAAAAACATTGTGATTGACAAAAAAGAACATTTCTGAAATTGGTGTCATGTTGCTCCATGGAAAAAATTCACACAAATTTGCAGACTTTTCCATTCTTTTCTATCTTTATTTTACTAGAAGATGTGTGTTAAAAAAATCTTTGTGTTCAAACGTACACATACAGGTATAGACTTCTATTGAGCAACTCCACTGGAGCAATAAGAGTCTGTGGACCGGCTCAGGGGTATTGAAAGTGGGGGGGGGGGGGGGGGAATTGAGCATTCATTTAACTCTCTGGTTAGACTGTTAGCCCACTACTATTCAACTTCTTGTGTGCTAAATAAGCTGTAAACTGTTGGAGCTCAGTCAGATATCACTAACTTTACAGGTAAATAAATGCATACATCAAAAAGACAAACACGTGCACAGAGACAGATGTATTTGAGCAACTTCTGACAAAAATGTTATTTTCAAGGAATGTTTGTGGCTTCAACAGAAGCCAAACCAAAAAGGAAACCTACAATCTCTTGGGAACTAAAGGCCACAGTGTTAGTGAGACACGTTCAACTGCTAAGGCAGCTGGAAGCCGTATCAAAAGTCTAGTTTTACACAAGAAAAAAGCACTTTATACTTTCAAAAGCTTGTTTTTTTATGAACACGTTGATTGCTGTGGCGGCTTTGTCATCAGTTAGTACAAAAGGGTATGAATAATTTGGGGCATGGCTATTTATTTAAAGGCTTTCATTCATTTTCTTGCATCGTTTTCTACAGCTGCAAATTTCCAACCAGAAGAGATCTGTGCATAGAACTCTTAAAAATTTTTTTTTCATTGATGTGAAACATCTTTGGCCAAGTTTTTCAGACGTCATTATTGTTTCTCCTGTCGCGATTTTGTGCAGCATGTGGAAACTGGACCAACTTTCGCTCAAAAACTTTCACTTGAGCAAATCTATTATCCTGTTGCTATAGCTACATTGGTAGTTATATCTTGTCATTTTAACACAAGTGGTTTGGTTCATTACCTGATGCCCTATCAGAATGGTGCTGCAAGCATAATCTGTTCATTATCATAATGTAGTTCATTAAGGCTGCTTTGATTGAGTGCCTGGACTTTGTTTTGTGTCATCTGTTTAGAAACCGTAATGATGCCATAATGCCTTCGGTCTTTACTTACAGTATTAGAGATTTATATTTTATTGGCTTTAGGATGATGACTCCATTGGAATTCATTTTGATCTGAACAGAATCAAATGAATATCTTGTGTCTGTTTTTTTCTGAAGGTTATCATCAGGGAAGATCAGTCCAGAGAGCTCCCCTCCATCTCGGCCGCGCTCCATTTCATCGGAGGGTTCCCACGGTCCAGGCCTCTACGTCAGAAAGCTGCCCAGTCCTCAGAGAGAAAAAGACAAAGAGCTCTCTTTCTACAAGAAAACCAAGCGTGCCATAGCTAGCAAGAAATACAGTGTGTCCAAACATGAGGCTGAAGTCACCACGCCTATTGAGCTGATAAGCCGTGGTCCTGACGGTCGCTTCGTTATGGAGACCAGCCCGCCTCCCCGCCGCATCCAGGGCTTCCCATTCGCAGAGGAATCAGATATGTACCCTGAGTTCCGGCAGTCTGATGAGGAGAATGATTTTGACCCTGGGCCTCTGCCGCCCATCATGCCCACGCTACGTCCCCAGCTCTCCCCAACGTCCTCCAGTCTGGAGTCAACGCAGCCCCCAACCTACAGCCCCCGCCTGCACAGGCCAATGGAAGGTATGAGCTTTGCAGAGGGCAGTGCACTTCACCCCTCAGGGCAGGCCCCAACCTCCCGCTATAGGGGCTTTCCCCAGGGCCCGTTTTATGGGTATCTAGGCAGCCGTGCTGAATCAGGGATTCCACCGCCATTCTATATGCCTGACATCAGCCCGCGTAGCTCTGCTCTGTCCTCACCTCCAGGTACGGCGGAGGGGCCCTTTGGTTACCCCTCCATTCCTGAGGAGAGTGGAGAGTTGGAGCATCCTCAGTACACTGCCTCTGGCCATTCTCTGTCACACACACACAGCCCTCCTCCCCGCTCACCCGAAAGCTGGCAGCCTCACGATCTACCCTTTCTAGGTCTAGAGGGCCCACGGTTCAGATATCCACCTCACCATCCTTTACACCACCCCCAGGACCTTCCTGACCCACCCCCGTACCCCCCTCACTCTTTCCCCCCAAGTCGCCTTCACCTCCCTCATTTAAAAGATCCAATGAGCCCTGGACTCCTGCAACTGGAGGTACCGATGGCTCCTTCAGGCAGAGACAGGCCCCCAGGGCCTCCGGTTAGGCGCTTAGCTATGCAACAGGCCCAGAGTCTCGGCCATCTCAGACACACGGCCCACGGTGTGGGTATACCAGTGTTGCCTTACCCTGACCCGGCAGCCCGTGCAGGGAGCCCAAGCACAGCCCCCAGTAGTAGCCCTCAGTCCTGGCTCAGCCCGAGGGCAGGGCGCCGGGCAGACCCCAGCCTCCCCCCGTTAGTACTCCAACCCTCCCGCCTGTCTCCACTCTCCCAAAGCCCCCTTAGCACCCAGCCAGGTTCCCCAGATATTTTAGTGCGGCCCCCTCCACGCCCAAGCATCCTCCGCACCTCTCGGTCTCTGGAAATGCCTGAGATCACCCTACAGCCCTCTGCCGCTGTCAGTTTCTCCCGGAGGTCGTCCCTGTCTGCCTCACCCACTCAGAGTCAGGGTGCCATGCAGCCCACCCCCAGTTACCATGCCCACATGTCCTATGCCTCCACTGCAGCCAGTTACCCCTCCCAGTCTCCCTCTCCTCCCCCAGAGGGCAGGGATGTTTTCGGGCAGAGGCCATCCCAGAGGAGGACAGAGGAGGAGATGCTACCCTCAGAGCCCTCCCAGCTCCAGATATCAGCCTCAGGGTAGGTAATTCATTCCAGTAGAGAATAGTCACATACTTATAATAGGAGGAGAAATGTCTCCTTGTCTCGTTCTCTTTTCCAAATTTCCTCCGTATAAACCCAACCTTTAAACTGTTTGCCCATTTAGAAATAAATAAGATGCATATTTATTTCAATATGCAGAACGCATGTGATTGCATTTAGCACACAGTGTGTCAGTAAATCGAAATCATCTTAGTGGAATATGAAGGTTTAAATGGTAAGAACTTTTAGAAGATTTTTGTTTCAATAATTTGATATCACTGATTTCATCCTAAAACACCGGTTTCATTGAAAACGCAAAAATCAATTCTGAACGAAAAATTTCAATAAAATATTAAAAAATATGAGAAACAAGTTTGGCAATTACATTTTCTGAATAAAAAATGTTCAGGTGCCCCTCAACTTCAGGGAGAGACCAGATCAAGCTCCACTCAGAGGAGTCAAAGGTCATCTTTTTCTGGCTTTTCCTGGAGAAGATGCATAACATAATATAAATATACATAAAATAATTTAAAATGAAGTTAATGTGTAATTTATCAATTATAAAGATCATAAACAAATTACAAAATAACTCGACATTTTTTTAAATTAGTAAGCCGTGGCTTTGAGTTTTATATCTTTCTATAACTTATAACTTGAAATGTTGGCCTATTTTTTCTGTAAATTAAAAAAAATAATACAACAAATGAACATTGTAAAAAAATGTGTAAGAAATTTGACATTTGAACGAAATATCCTCAAATTTATATATATATATATATATATATATATATATACGTGTATAAATAATTTCACTAGGAATGATTAAAACTTAAATAAAAGAAAAGCTACATTTTATTTACAACCTAAACAAATTATATACAGGGTTATTTTGTAGCCATTTTTCTAGACTTTGACTTTTTTGACTTGTTCTTCTGTGTTTTTGTCATCCATGGCCTTGTCACCTTTAAAAAAAAGTAAAATGTTTAAAATATTTGCAAAGATTATTAGGGAAGTTGTTTTTACAACTATAAAAATATTTCAGAATAAAATATTAAGACAGATTGAAACAACTGACATCAACATATAGATTTAAAGATACAGGATAATAACTTTAAAAGTGTAAACATGAAGACCATATGTTTGTTGCTGCACATACTCGTGAGCCCCTGACTCCAATTTCACAAGCGAACAAGCTGCAGTGTTACTGTAGCAACAGCCATGAAGGAAAGGCTCCTGCACCGTCACTGGCCTGTAACGGAAAGTAGCTGGTAGGGCTGCTGCTTTTGTAGAGGGTAAGGGTCTTACCTGATTTGTTTTTGATTGATCTCAGCTATCTGGGCAGCGTTGTTGTGACCCGGTCCCCTACGCCACAATAGGTAAGGGTCGGACCCATGTCTGAGAGGGGAGGGGTCAGCAGGGGGAGGGCTCTAGTCACTCTCTCCTTTAAAGGGGAATTGCTTTGGGTTGTGCAGGATTCGAGTAAAGTACAACTAATGCTAATAACGACACATTTGTCAATAGCTCCATGGAACAGTCAGCCTGCTGTGGTGGAGGCTACAGCATTTAGGCTTGTGACCGAGCTCTACCAGTGGCTTTGGACTGTTCGGAGAAGTATCTCATTTTGTACTTTTCAGTGTTTGATCACTGTCAACTCTTTCTGCCAAATCAAAAGAAAAAATCTACATGAATGATTGACTGGAGTATTCCCCTTTAAAGTTTTGTTCCATGTGCAAAATGCCATGCATGCATTCTCTAAACTTCTCTCTTTGACCAAACAAATAACAACAATTCTCAAACTAAATTCTTTGTTACATCTGTTGTTCAAAGTGCTTTCGTTTTTTTTTCTGTCATGTGACCGTTTAAATGGCCATTTCCTCTTCCTGTCATGTGACTTGTTCTTTAACGGCCATTTCCTCTTCCTGCCATCTCCTCCCGTCAGCATGGTGAAGCCTCTGTACGCAGTGTTCATGTTTATGAAAGTGTGCTGTACAGTGTTCATGTTTATGCAAATGGACTATGTTTTAACAAACCGTGTCTCCCCCTCCTGCAATCTTCTGTTTTGTTAATTGAAACGTCTTTTATTTGTCCAGGACTATTGCAATTCTCCGATTTTTGTCTGACTCTCAATCTCTCTCTCCACAGTGACAAATGGTGGACAGCATCTCTAAAGCTTAGCATTCCTAAACCTTTTTTTAATCTGTTTAGCACAAAAGCTTCGCTTCATGCCTCATTAAGTGGAGTTTTTTTAAAGATGTGTGCACTGAAACACAGAATCAACCTCATGAAATTTGAACTTAAGTGTTAAGAGTCTGTGAGGTCATTGACCTTGTTTAAACTCTCCATAAGAGACAGCAAAACCAGAGTATTCTTAAGGTAAACTGTTCATGAACAAAAGTTAAAAAGTGAAAGTAATTCAAGCTGATTACATGTTGATGTGCTTTTATATATTGATTTTTTTTTTCATTCTACTTGGCATGTATCACTCATGAAATGAAAATTGTTCCTCCAGATTTAAAAGGGACTAAATCAAACTTCTCATGGGGGGGTCAGCAACCTTTCCTGTGAGCATCAAAACTGCAGTTTCACCTTAAATCAAATCTTTGCTTAGAATAACAGTAGACCTGTTCCTCAGTTAAAGACGCCTTCATCTGATTAAGGAAGATATCTAACCTCTATGCATTTTGACTGCAGTTTTACTTACTAAAGTAGCGATGGGTAAAACTTAAGATTTGTGTTTGTTTGTTTTATAGACCCACCAGTAGCACAAAAAATGTGAACATGCAGAGATTCTGAGTAAGAAATATACAGCGTTCCCTTGCTATATCGTGGTACACTTTTCACAGTATCGCTGTTTTGCGGCCTTTTTACTGCGCAACTTTTGCAACTTAGCACAATGTGTTCTGCATCCTGACTGGTTGTTGATCTTGTCAATCACTCTCTTCAATTCTGTGTCTCCTGAGATGCAGCACGTACATCTTACCAGAGCTACGTAAATCTTTGATTACAAGCAGATCATTCGATAATATTGAACTATTCTGCAAAGGTTTGAACTTTTGGAGTTTAAACATAGGGGGGAAAAAAAAAGTGAAATTGTTAATGTCTGTCAGAGTAAAGTGTATAAAGTGTGTGGCAAGTGGTTTTACAGCAGAAAACATCTGTAATCCTACTTTGTAGATTTTCAATCGTGTCCCCTGTAATCAACAAAGGAACACTGTCTGCCCTTTTATTTTTATAAAACTTCAGCATTTAAAAGACTTCAGTAATATTGTTGGTCATCTTTTGTGGACCATAACCTGCTGTTTTAAGGTTATTCAATACTCATCCTAAATACCATTACACAAGTATTCATGTTTTATTGGTGTGTAAATCCTAAATTAATAAAATGAAAAATAGCAATTATAACCAACCAGGTTAACGGTTATACGGTTTAACCAGCACCATCTGAAAACAATAACTTGAGGATAAAACATTTAACTGAAGCATTGGATGTTTGCAAAAACACGTCGCTGTTCAATAAAGGACTGAAACTGTCCTCTTACAACCCACCGAAAGTTAAAAGGTTGTGGATCCCCACCATTTGATGAGGCAAAAATGGTTCCATGGGCTTTACTTAAAGCAAACGTTTACTTTCAATGTTTGTTGTGTGTCAAAGGATTTTCATTTTATGAGTTTTATACTGCAAAAATATAAATACTGCCCAAATTTCTGAAGCAGTCACTGCTGTTAAGATCCAGAACTTAATGAGTAAAATCAACTAAAAGGTATGCTTGTAATACCTATAAAAGATCTGTACATTTATTAAATTAATAAAGCGTTATTAAAGTAAGCTTCTGTTTCATTCTGAATTGGGTCATTAATGTAGTGACTGTTTAAGAACAAAGGTATTTTCACCAAAACCACTGCCACCTTCTGCCATCTATTCTCTTCATTCTCTTTTCATCTCTTTTTATCTTTCCTCACATGTAACTTGTTTCATTCATCCATGCAGATAAAAGTGGAGTTTCATCACCTTAGTGGGAAGATTCTCAGTAGAGATTCAAGGGCTCATTAAGTCATCTGATAGCATCTCGTGGAAGTAGCAATGACAAAACCGTTGTTTTTGTGTTCACTCGGAGACGCGAGTGGACGCGGCGGCTGGATTAATCCTGAACTGTGTGCTGTGCTGTCTATCATCTTCTCAGGGAACCTCTAGGTCCGTCTAGGGATACTGCCGGGTCTGAGAGCTTACCAGCACTGATACACCATTGTATTACTAAAGCCAAGGGAGTGGCTGCCAACAACAACAACAACGCAACATCCGCCAGAGCCGGTCAGTTACCACACATTTACACTGCTCCGTCTGTGGTGCATCTCTGTTGCGTTGTGTGGGGAGTCCGTCCCACAACCGTCAGTTAGTTAACATTGTCTCTGTTGCGTCTCCAGTCCGTTCCCCCTCCCCGCTTGCTCTCGGAAGAGTAAATTGTCCTGCTATCAATAACATCTGTCATCAACTTTCAAACTTTACCAATGGGCACGTCACCGTAAAAATTGCATAAAGATTTATTTTGAAAGTACAATGGAAGTTTTTATTTTGAAATCTGCACCTGTTTCCTGTTTCTTTGGCTCTTTACAGCGAAATTGACATGTTGACAGACAGGAAAAAGGACTGAAAAAGTTTTTTGTGTCATCGTAATGGAACGGAGACGCACCGCAGACAGTCCAGTGGAAATCAGATTTGAGGCTGTCACCAAAAAAAAAAAAAAAAAAAGACATTGATACTAGCACTGGTGGGTCACTCCTGTGCCTTTCTCGTATAGGTGTACCTCACTCTCAGACCCAGCAGCAATCTCAGACATCCCGGGAGGGAAGGGAACACAGCTTCCACACCAAGAGGAAAAAGCAAAACAAGAAGCACCCCTACAGCTACCTGACTTCCTTACTTTACCGCAGGCAGTCCGAGGAGGACCAGACAGGCATTCTGGCCGGTGCAGACTCCGAGGGTCCAAATTATGGGACTCTACACTGACCCGGTCACCCACCAAGCCATTTGGACTCGACTAAACCGGCTCCTCCTGACAACCCCACCTCAGTCCTTCCTGCTCCGGCACAGTGACAAGCAAATATGTTTCTTATAATCTCCTAAAGCTGACCTGTGTTTTTGGGTGGCGCTGAACTCTTCTGGGCTGGAAATCTCAAGACAAGAACAATGGCTTTTGGGAGTTTTCGCTGCTCCTCCTCTCTACGGATTTTCACTTGAAGATGCTCTGAAAATATATACTGTAAATAAGTAGTAAAACAAGGGAATTAAGCTTCCTCTTACAGTAATAAAATGTGTTGGTCAAGTATGTCACAACACATGACAGATTTTTCACTCACTGATCATTGAGGTCCATATCTTTAGGTTTTTCAGTGATACAGCGTACTGTTAAGCCTGGTGCGTCCTCGTGCAGGGACAGGCGTGTACCTTTCCTACAATACAAATAGTGTCAGTATTTAAACACAGGGTTCTTACCACAAAATATACCTCAGAGTAAACGCAGAGTTGCTGTAATTCTTGTGGTAAACTGTTCACATTTGACCTTTTGACATATGAAAAGTATATAAAAAAGGTTTATATCACCAACCACCCATCAAATTAAAAAAGAAGTAATAACAACATGGTCTAACTTTCTATAATTTACATACATTTACTTATTAGTAAAAAGCTGGCGAATTCTGTTTACTTTGATTTGTGATCCAATGCCAACCACTGACTTCAGTGCTTGATGCCTCAGTGTTTACACTCATCGCTGCAGCACGACATTAAGGCAGTACTTCAGTGCTCAGCAAAAAGAGCAGTCCAACAATTGTGAGTTTTATCACTGAGAAATGATTTGAAAAATGTGGCACATCTCGGGGTGCCTTTTTTCGTTTCTGTTTGCCTTTGTTTTTTTTCGAACATAAACTGCCTTTTTTTTTCCTTTGCCTTCTCATCCAAGCCTCTCTGAGGGACTATTAATGTTATGACTGGTTTTACTCCACCTGCCAAGGACACATGGAAGGAAATAGTGCAGTAGATGCACAGCTCTCGTTTTGTTCTTTTTCATTTATGAAACTACGACTTTAACTGTCAGACATAAATGTAAAAAAAAAAAAAAAACACACGGTAAGATTAGAAAAAGGCAAGAAATCTCAAGAACTATACATAAAAATAACAACAGCAAACCCAGCGGTACAGTGAGGACGTTAATGTTTAACAGTAGCTGTTAAAGGAGAATGTGACTATTTTATGAAGCTGTTAACAAGCAATGGGAAAATTTCAAACACATGGCCACCCTGACTGTTTATGATTAACTTTATATTACTTGCTAGCTACTTCTCTGTATGTTTGTTAATTTTTCAACACTAACCGATAATGAATGTATGCTTTGCTGTACAGGAGATGAATGTCCCAATATCACAGTGCATTGAATGATTCATTGTATTGCTTACAGCTGTGATCAGTGAGATGATCCGTTGACTAATTTGGCCCAAATTCCCGGAAGCGCTCTCCCTCACAGGTTCTGAGCCAAGTTCCCTTTGCTAGATCAATAATATGTTTTGCTGTTTTTGCTTGAGCTAAATCTGTCGCTTATGTTTATGTCGGCATATCCCTTCAGGGGTTGCCACTGCGAATACGTTTTCACAGATTGGCACAGCTGGTTTGGCAGACATTTTTCACGCCATATGCCCTTCCTGACACAACTCTTGTGGCTGCACAGTTAGGCAGCAGTGTGAAGGGTCTTGCCTAAGAACCCAGACTGGATGAAGTTCATCGCGCCCCCTGGGAATCATCAAACCTGTTTTTTTTAAATTATTATTTGCGCTTAATATCTACAAGAATAACCAGAGAGAAAGTGGAGATTGCCTGAGAGCGAGTGTCAAAGTGCACATTCTACTTTAACAAGTTGGTTAGACGTGGGGAAAATAACAACATCATAAAAAAAATCTATATTTGTTATGTAATGTACATGCTGTGTATTGTATTTGTAAAGATAAATCCAACCCTGTTTTGGCAGGACGACCCTCATGTATGAGGCTGTGTAAAAATACGGGAAGGATCCCAAATTAAAAGAAATTAGATTCTATATCAAAGTATTTGCTTACAGTACGGCTTTAAGTGAATAATGTTTATAAAACATTTTGAGGTGCCTAATTTGTCATACTTTAGCAGATGTAATTTTATCTGAGAAGAAAAGAAATACTTAATGTTAGTACCGTACAGTGTATTATTGCCATAGCCTGCTGGCTGCACAAGTTGATTAGTATTTTCTCTGATGTATAGTATGTGGATGCCCACTGGGGAAAAGCTTTAGAAGCAGAAATGTGTTGCCCTCTATTATATTTCTGGAACAAAGTAATACTGTATTTTGCCCGTTCATGAGCACACATGTAGATTCACTCCAGATCTCTTCGCCTTCACGTGTCCAAAGCAAATAAAATGGACGTTTTTTTTTTGTTTTTTTGTTTTTCAGTTTGAGAAACAGACATGCTGTAGTCATGTACAAAATGTGCTGTGGAGGAAGTCGTGTTTACATTAGTTCGATGAGGACAAGTGTGTTAGGGCATAGTTGCTTTGACCATTACAACTTGGTGCTATGTTTAACTTTGTGGTGCTGTAGATTAGAGGTCTAAAGATTTTCCTTTCTGTTTCCACGAGCAACTTTCTCAGCCCTGTGGGTCTGAGCAGCTACTGTAAAGTAGTTCGGGTAGACACTATATGTCTTTATCATAACAGTGTGACAACAAGTGATAGACAATACTGGAAAGTAGATGTATAACCTCAAATAATAGAGACTTGTGACATTCAACTAAGCTCACAAAGGCCTGTTTTCTATGGTGTGTTTGCAATGTCTGTCTGTGCTTCCAAGGTACCCTCTCTAAAGTATAATTGTGAGAATAATGAGATTATTAACCCAGCCTAAAAGGAGAAGCATAGCCTGACTTTGATTAGTGCTCACCGCATGACATGTGTGAGGGGGAACGGAGAGCGTGGTCAGGCTCTTTTTTTTGTACACGCGAGGTCTTTGGTTAACATCTCTGTTTTTTAAGCACACGACTCACATCGAGGGGCATAGTCGCCTCACATCATCTCTTTCAAGAAATAATTCCTGCTGGTACTGTACAGCGAAGCCACATTTGACTTTGCGCTTCTGGAAGAAAGGTTTAGGGAAACTTCATACATCCTCCCCACATGTTTTTTTTTTCATTTTCTTTTTTAGAAAAGGATGTAGTCTTCCGGGCGTTCGTTTTTCTCACTCAACAGAAACATATACAGCGTATAAGAGGGCTGCTTTGGACGTACTGTTAGCAATTCTTCTTTTGTCGTTTTCTTCTGTTTGTTTGCTTACTGCCTTTAGTGCATCACTAGTTGCTGATAGGATGATACTGATAGATTTGATTTCTTATTGTATTAAACTTGCATGTAGAGACAATACAGAAACGCCTATTAAGCAATCAATCGTGGACATCCAAGCTGGTTGTTGCAGGACGGAAACTAGAAGTATGTAGTGTTTTCTGTATTCTCTGTTTTTCCATGTGTACCAGCACTGAGAAATTAGAATGTATAGTTATTGTAGGCTACAATAAGCGCTACATCGTTGACTGTTTTAGCTAAAATGCTCATACTCAAACAAACCAAGTAGTGCTTGAAGAAAGAAAATTGACATTTCATTTTACTTCCATCACTTACGTCTGTGCTGTACATCACATGTTTACATTCTGTACATGTTTTTTTATCAGCTTCTCATAATGTTTATATGTAAATAACTGGGAGAATTTTTTTTTCTTTTCTAATAACTTTTTTTAAATGATAATGGTTTTGTCTTCTATTTTCTTTTTTAGAAATGTCATTCTTTTGTGTCGCTACATAAGGTATTTAAGCTTCACTTAACGCTTTGTGAGCAATTAACTCATACTGTATGGTGCTGCACCAAAGCCTTATGTACAATATTTGTATTACTTTTTCTCTTGTTTGCTCTGCTGTCCAGTGAACTCATGTCTTGCACACACTCGTCATGCTCAACTGCCATGGATCGCTCTTATTTTCTTTGACCCTCTGGTCTGATACCACGCCGGCCTGGATGTACAGCAACAGTCGCCATCAAAAAAGCCTTTGTAGGGAAAATGCACAGGCTCTCTCCTGGTGGCCCACGTGACGTAGACATGGGCCCAGCACATGATCTATGCTCTTATCTCTGGCACGTCTGTGGGAATATGAAAGCAGTGTTGTACTCATGTCACCATATCATTTCAAGAACTTTGTCCCATATGAAAATTTCCTCTCAAATTTTTGTATTTTGATATAATAAACAAATCTAAAGAGTTTGTCCTTTTCATCCTTTTTTGTTCTTTTTTTTTAAAGCCTCACTCCGATTAACTTTTGATGTAGTAAAAAAGCATTTCCAGTGGTCTTTTGATAATGATTTTTAGCCGAAAACCTGTCATTTTCTAGGGCATCGTTTCTGCAGAGCGGCAAGAGTTCATCAGAAATTTGCCTATGAGTTGTGGGCAGGACTGTTGGCGCGGTGACATGCTCTCCCGCTAGCTTACAGCCCCTCCCAACCCCAAACCTAACTGTACATCTGGAGCTATCCAGCAAGATTCCAGCTCGGATGAGGAAAGCAAAGACGTACATGATCTAGCCGTTTACAAGTGGATGCATTAGAATGCAGTGGGACACGTAGAATTGTGAAATTTACATCACACCTACAAGCTTTTTTAAACTGCATTTTGAATAAACAAATACTCTGAAATGCAATTTTAATCATATTTTTCTTTATATATGTCCTCTATCTTGACAAAAATAACACAATTAGACTGGAACTTTTGACACTTTTTTTGTGAGGAGCTGTTATACATGCGCTGGACACAGGGTGTAAGTGTTGGGTAAAAAAGTTTATCATGATACAGCGTGATGACAGAAACTGTTTAATCAGGTCAGAGGCTTTATATAAAAAAAGAAAAAAACTATGTCTAGGTCACACAGACTGGAGAATTGTGTCTGGTTTCAGGTCCTTCTAAAAGAAAAGCAGAGATTGGTTGAATCTACTTTTTACTATCTGCCACACTACGATGAAGGATAACTACTAAGATGAGAGAGTGGCCGCTGAGCCGGGATGAGGAATGAAGGGGAAGAAGATGAAGTTTGTAAGACTGACCTTTGTGCTTTTGTTTATTCTCCCTCAGGCAGGCTGGAAAGCAAACACAAGAGCACTTATCTGCATGCTCTTCAGGAAAATGAATGGCAACCACTGTTTAAACACTCTTTCAAGCTGCCTCACCTGAATTTCAAGTTTACCAAACTTGATGGGGGGACAAATAATTGATTATAATTATTAAATGCTTTGTAGTAAGTGATAAGTATGGCTGAATAAAGACACAATGTGAGATCATTAGGGATGGTGGGAGGCTGAGCTTCATGGCATCCCTTCAGAATGAGAATGTGTGAGGATGAGAGATATGAGCAGCAGTTTTCACGCCTCTCAGTGTTGCCACCCACTTACGTTGGAGTGTTATGTAATTCAAGCATTACCTAACGCAACTGCAGCTCCTCCACTGGATGGCATCATCGTCATCATCAACGGGCTCGTGCGCACACATTCACGCATCCCTCATATCTGGATGCTTGACTTAAAAAAAAAAGGCTCTGGGAATCCCAGAGGGGAAAAACATCCCAGGCGCGGGCACGACACCAGTTCAGCGGCGCGCGCGCTCCCGGCAGCCTCAGCTTGCAGAGGGGAACGCTCCCAGCACTGCCACAGCTATGCCGCACCTCGCCGGGGCTCTTCTCCCCGCACGGATCTACTACCTCAGGTGATCGGCCCGCGTCCAGCCTGTGCGTGTCCGCCGTGCCATGCGGACGGCGTGTCCGCTCGTCGAGAAGCGCAGCGCCGTGCGGCACAGAGGAGCGGCGCGCACACGGACAGGTATGTTTCGGATGGGCTTCTGGCGCATCTGCCGGCCTGATCTCAACATGTAGCGTCTATTTTTGTATTTTTTTAAAGCCTGTTCGGATGGAGTTAACACATCGTGGCGTGTGTGCGCGCGCACGCGCCGGGCGCGCGCACACACTGTGATCTGTCAGGCCCAACAGGTCAGAGTACACTGGCTGTAAACTTTTCCCAGTGGATCCAGTTTGGATTTTATTACAGGCTGGATTGTGGGTTTTACTGCATCACACTGTTGGAGAAAAACAATGGTGGATTCTTTGTGGTTCATACCTCCGTGACATTTATTCACCTAATGTCTTAATTTATGAACCTTCATTTTTACACCTGTTTTAATCATTGACTCATGGTTTGGTAAATATTCTAGCTCTTGTTACATCCATACAGTGATTTACAAAGCTGTCCCAAAATGCAGTTCTCCTGTTTCCAGGGAGGTGCTGCTGGATCATTTGACATCCTACACAAGGAGTAAAATAAATTGCTCTTGTTCTGCTTTTGTTGGGATTATCAAGATGAAAAGGGATTATCGATCTGAACACTATATGGATTTAATTTTTTTTTTTTTTTTTTTAGCAAAAAACAAGTTGGTTTGGTATTCTTATCACTGTAATTTGATTTAAGGCTTGCAGAAGAGATAATTCCTCATAAAATCCCATAATTAGTTGATGTTTAAACTTTAAAGTTATGATGTGAAATTGACTTTTCTCTTAGTGATTTATAGTAAATGCGAACACTTTGTTAATCTTGATTTAGTTTTAAGTTTTTCTTTCTTTGTCTGGTATTTCGTAAAATGAATCTGCGTGAATCCTTAAATTACAGGGAACAACCACCTTACAACATTTGACAAAATATTGTGAAAACTTCTGTTGTTGTTGGCATTTTGAGATTTGAAAAAGCAGTTTAAACTAAAGGGAACTGAGAAGATAAACTTGCATCCACTTGAAATTAAACTAAATTGGATTAAAAATGTTTGAAAGCCAATCACGTGTTCTAAGTTGTGTTTAAATACCATCTGATTTAAGACTATTAGAATTTCCATTGTTATTATTTTTACACATAATAGATTAAATAAATGATTGAATGGTAAATGGCATACAGTTATATAGCACTTTACCTTCGTAGAAGGCTTAAGGTGCTTTACATTCACAGTTCCATTTACCCTTGCACACACACTGTGGCTCCGCTGCCGAACACTGGTGCCATAAACACCATGAGCAATGTGGCGCTCAGTGTTTTGCTCAGGGATACTTTGATGCATGGGCAGGCATCGAACTTGCCATCTTCCAATCAGAGGTCGATCGCTCTGATTAGCAGCAACAAATGCCAGGTTAAGCATTCAAAAATGTAGTTCTTTTTAGTTTGGGGACTCGCTGTTTAAATTGCATGATGTTATGCAGTCCAGCGGCAGAAGATAAACTCAAGAGCAGAGTTCAGTTCAATTCAGTTTTATTTATATAGTCCAATACCACAACCATAGCCGTCTGAATGGGCTTCACACCAGCATTTATGCAAAGAACATAAAGTTAGTCATAAAAAACAAAACAATAGATGGTTGCTAAACTAAACTAAACAGACTGAGCTAAAATGGCATCTCTGCTCTTAGATCCTTCTTCCTCAGTGAGGAAAAACTCATGAAAAATCCTATTTTGGAGGAAAAAAATAAGAAACCTCCGGAATTCCCACATTAAGGAGGGATCTTCTCCCAGGACGGACAAGTGATGTGCTAGAACTGTTGAAGAGGAATTATCTTATCTAACTCTACGACTACATGTTAAAAAAAACGACATATTAGATAACACTACATGTGTGGATAATGAAACAGATGGGCTTCATCCAGATGAAACTGTGGAGCAGCTGTGGTTGCGAGACGAGCCAGAGGTGAAGTCCACATTCAAAGACAGGAGCACAGAAGATCCACCTGGAATCTCTCCGGGGGAGCGGGATGGAGGAACAACATATGAATCACACTGCACCAAAGAGAGGCATGATGAACTAAATAAAATATAGTACTGGGTAAATGATAAAGAACAGAGTAAAGAAAGAAGTTATAGAGGACAGTTGTAATAGAGAATTGACAATTTGCATTAGAGAAAATGCCATTTCCCCACACGAGACCGGGCTTTCCCCAAAACGCACTCCAATTGTCTACAAAGCCAACGCCGCTTTCTGGGCACCATCTAGCTAACCAATGGTTAAATGATGAAAAGCGGTTGTATATTTCATCATTGACTAGGTTTGGTAAGAGACTAGAGAAAATAACAGTATCTAACATGGACTTCGCAAATTTACACACCGATTCTATGTTTAGTTTAAGGACCTTTGATTGTCTCCATTGGGTGTCGTTACTGTCTGCGTCAATCACGACTCGACAGAACCTGGACATACTCTGGGCTAACATCCTTTCCTTCAATGTCACCAACTCTGGCCCCTGGATAACACCTGACAGTACCTGAGACCTGTGAGCCTCACATGTCTGATTTCAGAGGAGCCAATGACAAGAGTTGACGGTTCATCGGGTGTGTTGCTGAAAGGAGAGAACCTATTACATAACGGGGAGCTTTAGAAGCTCTAAGTTTTTGTGTTTAACACTATACTACCTTCCCACCAGTACAAACCCTTCCAGTGTCTTCTCCTGCTGGTGCCTGGGAGGGGCTGTGGTGCTAGCTAGTTCAACCCTGGTAGTGCGGCCCGCACTACGAGTAACAATCTTGCTAGCAGGCTTAGCATCAGGCTTAGCATCCACTGTGCAGAGCTAAAGATGCTACTTTGAATTTTTGAACAGTAAACCAGATAACGCTAAGTTAGATATTAGCAAATCAGGCAATCGAATAACAGGAGCAACAAAAGCAACGACCAAGCACTGGTTAATGCTCACCCGGAAATGACGTCACAGGAACAGTTGAGTGACGTGGGAAACACAGGCGAGTTGTGTCTCTGTAATTGCTGTAGATTTTCCATTGTGTTACGTAAGTCTGTGCATATTTCTGTCATCTTATTTGCCTGATTGGCAGTGTGAGGCGATCACTCTGTCACGTTTTCCTCTTGAGCTTTCCCGCCGTCCTCCATAACTATTTGGCTGACATTAATGAGTTTCAAAATATTTATTATTTTTGAGATGTTTATTAGAGGGAATCTTTTGCTTAACATCTCTCTGTTACGCTTCTGTTGTTTAAGCTTGTTGATGAAATATTTGGATCTCAGTCAGTGCCGGCCTTCATCACCGACTCCCAAGATTCAGCTGTGGGATGAAATAATCTCACCATGGTCGAATTTAAGAAGATTATAGTATCAAATGTCCTACACACCACCACCCCCATCGCCATCTCTCTCCCAAGGTGACAACGGTCCCAAAGCTCCAGCAACAATTAATGATTTTGTTCTGACGGTAGCGGCTCATGGGCCGAACGAATCCCGCAGAGTTTAAGGCGGAGGGGCTGATGATCTGTCAGGGTTGCAGGTCAAAGGTTCCCTCAAGGCTTCATTTAGTTACTTCATCATCAGGCTGGAGGAGCATCAAGTAACAAAGAATGGGGGAGGGGTTGTCAAGGTAACTGTGAGGTTTTCAGCAGTCTCTCTTTCCTTTTGCTAGCAATGACCAGAATTTAGGATGAGAGCGTGAAACTAACTTTGAGATTGACTGTTGTGGACACAGTCCGATTTAAATCAAAAGTCAAAATATATTAAAAGAGCAAGCTTGCTGTTAAAATCATCATGTATGAAGAGTCACACATGGCCTTTACAGTCACCAGAACTGTGGAGATGGCCTCAACTCCATTGAAGATATTTTTTCTTCTGCTTTGCAACCTGCCACGCATCCAGTAAAACACAAAGGCGGTGAAGACAGCTGCTGAAGACCAGCCTTTTTCTGTCAGGACGTGACAGAATGCTTAACATCAAAAGGCTTAGCAGGTAGTTAACAGCTAATCCTTGTTTTATCCTGGAGTTATTTGTCTTCAAATGAGATGTAATTATAGAATGCGTGCCAGGAGTGAATGGCCCACGGCAGTCTTGTTGGAACCTGAAGCTTGCCGTGCAGTTTTTGAAAACAAAACAAAACAAAGAAAACCTGGAAATTTATGGATAAATCATTTGCTTTCACTTACAAGACTTAAAATTTAAGGTAAAATGATTATTAAATAACTAATTTAAAATGTTACAAGTTAATGGAAAGTGAAAAATTGAAAGTAAAGAGGCTTTCACACAGTTTGTTTCCTTTTATAGTTCACTTTTTTGGGCAAATTGATCACTTTAGCATCGTAACTGCCCACTGGACCAACAAACAAAGCCTGGCCTGCCTGAAAACGAGGATCCTGTCCAACAAATCTTAGCACAGTCTTAGCGATCCAAGACTTAATACTTAAACCGCGTTTCCACTGAGCGGCATGGTCCAGTTGGGTATTTTGAGTGTTTCCATTCTAAATTGTACCTATTAAGCTGGACCAAACTGTACCATCTTTGGGCCTCAGTTGGTTGTAGGTCCTTAGAAAAAAAGGAACAGACCGGTTAGGGCGGAGCTACCATTGAAACCTGCAATTTGGGGGAAGGTCTTTACGACAAAAGAAAGCACAGAGAAAGTGTCTGTTTTCCTCTTCGCCTGCAGTCTTTTCTCAAACAACGTTAAAGGCTTTGTATATACGAAATGCCAAAAGCAAAGTGGAAAAAAAGAGCTTCTGGATGACCTTCGTTGTTGCTGTTGATACGTAGCTTCACCCCACATGCGCCATAACTTCAGGTTCAGTGCAAAGACTCTACCATTAGGTCTTTAACCTGGTGACAAACTGCATAAGCCAAGTGACAAAATGCTAACAGCCCACAATATCAATCTGAAGTGTGATCATGAGGAGCACTCCAATTATTTTTTGATCTATTTTCAAAGTGTTCTCAGCGGTCTTTCAATAACATTTTGTCATTTTTAGCCAAAATTTTAAGATATGTGTCGTTTTCTAGGACATAGTTTTTTCAGAGCGACAGTAGCTTATCAGAAATTCACCTCTGAGTTGTGCACTCTCAGTCCCTCACACCTCCAACGTAACATTACCGGTGCAGCAAAAATGGCGAGTAAATATTGGAGCTATCCAGTGGGAGAGTTTTGAGCCAGATGCCAGCTCGGACGTGGAAAATGAAGAATTCCTTGGATGTAGCCGTCTGCAAATGGATGCATCAGAATGGAGCAGAGCAGGAAACTTGTGACCCGTCAATTGTAGCTTCTTTGTCTCAAATGACATTTTTTCATCTGGTCTTGATTTGTGAAGAGAAATATTCAGAAATTCAATTTCAATCTTCATTTTATCTTCCATCATCATCATTCCCATGGATTGGGAGGGGCTGATGCTCAGAGAGCAGGGTTCTAGAGGAATGCTCAGAGATGCGTGACCGGATCAAATTACCGCTTTCGAGGCATTTTCCACAAGGAATTTATCATTACACTTAAAAGCTCAAAAAAGTTGATTTTGCATGAGTTAGGCCCTTTGAAGTCAAACCAGACCAAAAGAATACAAACTCATTCATTCTCCAATCCGCTTTATCCCTTTCAGGGTTGCCGGAGCCTAACCCGGCTACTCATGGGCGAAGGCAGGGTACACCCCTGGACTGGTCGCCAGTCTGTCGCAGGGGCCACAATCACACATCCATGCACATTCACATTCACACCTAGGGACAATTTAGAGTAATCAATTAACCTGTGAATCATGTTTTTGGACGGTGGGAGGAAGCTGGAGTACCCGGAGAAAACCCACGCATGTACGGAAAGAACATGCAAACTCCACACAGAAAGGTTCCCCAGCCAGGACTTGAACCAGGAACCTTCTTGCTGTGAGGCAGGAGCGCTAACCACTGCGCCACCATGCAGCCAATACAAACTCAGCATGAACAAAATAGGGTTATGTGAAAAGGAACATTAAGAAGGGGGCACATCCAGCATTGTCAGTTTGCTAACTGTTTGTCCACTTAATTGCACTGTCCTTGTCAAATGGTTTGCAGGTTTGTTCACATGCACAAACCTTCTTGCACAGACATTTTTAAAGCTCATAGTTTTGTCTTGTGCTCTCCAATGTTCAGCACAGCGTGCTCCTGCACTTGAAGATTTGCCGTCGGATTTGCGACAATCAGCAAGGTCATGTGTCCTGTGCGCTCTTTTGCTTTGTTTCAATCACAAGAAGGATTCAAACAATCAAAAATCTTTTCTTCACATCCTGAATGATGCATTTAAATTCTCAAACCTTGAAACATTTAACTGAGATTGTAAAAATATTCAAGTTGATTTTGCTAATTTGTTTTAAAAGTAGCATCATTTATAATTAATCTAAAGGAAGATGAACCCACCCAGAAAAAACATTCTTAACAGACCTCTCTTAACAGTCAGTGAAGTTGCTGCCCGTGTGATGCTTTTGCTCTGCCTTGGTAAGTTTGTTTTGTCTGATTGAGATACTGCATGAACGGTGGATGGAGTGGAATCTGTCCTGGCCTGTATTTCTGTCTGCTCATTCAAATTCTGCTGAGTCAGGAGGCTTTGTAGATGTTCATCAGCAGCGGTTCAATGGGACTGTGGGCCAGAGGGGCTGATGGGAAACTTCTTCCAAAGCAGCCCCTCATTCACGCTAACGAGAGCCTACTTATAAATGCAAAGCAGGGTTGCAAAAATGCCTGAGAATTACATTTGCCTTCAGCATTATAGTGAAAAAAACTATGCTAAAAGTATTCAAATGATGAGTAACATATTCTCCTTTCATTTTTCCTAAGAAGTGAATCATTTTAGCTTCGCTACTAGCATGATTGCCACAGGTAGTTAAGCATTGTGGCAAAGAATAATACCGAAAGTATTACTGCAGAAGAAAGATGGGGTGGGTTGAACCAAAAAAAAGAAAAAAAAAGAAAATTGGAAGACAGAATTAAACAGTTCAAAAGGTGAAAACATTATTTGAAAGATTTCAAACCTAAATTCTTCAGTCAGACTAAGAGCAGTGTCATCTAGTGCCCAATGAGAGTCATAGCAACACGGTCATATAACAGTGTAGAAACGGTGCCGTCACTGTCATGTTTTTGGTTCAGTTAAACGAGTTAATTAATAAATGATCACTTGTTGTTAGAAATAATTACGGGCCTGTTGTTGGATTAAACTAGCTGCAAACATCATATCTTAAAAGTAGTGAAGATTTTATGTTTAAAAAAAACATATTGAACAGATTTTCACAGTCCTAAATATGTCCCACACTAACATAAAAAATAATGTAAATTACAAAAATTAAAGTTAAAAAATGTTTGAAGAAAAATATAGCAACACTTGAAAACTTGACCAAAAAAAATATGTGAAAGTAACCACTGTTTATTGATTTGATTTAATTGTTTATTTCAAGTATTAATTGTAAACAATATAACAAGAAGAACAAAAATCACACAGTCATTTCAGAAATGAAGAAATGTGTTGATTACCAACAAAGTAAGATAAAATTGTAAGAAGAAAATAACAGTGTGATTACTTATAACCATAAATAGAGTTTTTGCAGTAACATAATCAATACATACTTAGATCACTTTATATTAATTAAATAGTGATTATAAAGACAAGTAGAGTTCGATTTTTTTGCTTGAAAAAATAGTGGGAAGAAGCAAATTTATATATTCCCACTTATTTTTGACTAATGAAAATGCAATCAACATTGTTTTATTAACAAAAGGAGATCTGAATGCAAAGATTTGTTTTTCATCAACACAGCCAGTTTGTTAACTAAAGGGATTGTTTGGTTTAAGTGGACTTTAGAGCTCTGACTGACAGTGACCTGTTTTTGTGCCCACATACCCTCAGGATGTTGCTTAACCCACATTAGTTCAGCAAGTGGTTATGGGAATGTTGTAGAAACACAGTGAAGTCTGCTTAATCAGGACATTTCAGGACGTTTGTTTCCAGTACATGCATCAAGATCTGGATCCAACCACAAATCCTCAAATAGTTGTAAAAATCCAAACCATAGAAAACCTTTTTTATAAGATGTTTGCAAGACACTCCTCTGTTAGACCTCAATTTAGCATATGAAAGGTCCCAGTAAATACTGCAATGCCTGAGAATGACTTTGTTGGAATTTTGGTTGTTTTTTTATGAAATTAGGATAAACTGCACTGCAAAAATCTCAGCTACACAAACACGTAAGTTAACCCTCGGTAGTCTGTGAACTCAGCGGTGGATTTGCCAATCGCTTCATCTGTTTAAAATGATGCAGGAATGACACCGACCATCCATTAGTATGGAATTAATTGATTTAGTCACTGATTTAATGGGTTAAATCAATGAATACGTCAAAACTGAATGGGAAGGTGTCAAACAGATGCATAACATAACTAGAGTTACAGCACATAATTGTGAAAGTCTTTAGAATGAATCCTTGAAACAATGTATTTAGTTAAGTGGAGCTTCACTGATTTTTTTAGACATTTTTCAGTTCAATAAGGAGAAATCGCAGGAATGCAAATAATAAAGATTTAGTTGTGAAACAAATATGTGCATGAAATAGTCCGTAGGGTTTTGACAATTAGGTTCTGGGCAGATGATTCTGGTGGGATATTCTCGGGCCATATGGATAAATCTCAGAGTCTTGACGCTGATGATGGTTGAGGTCAGTGCACAACAACGTAATGGTCCAGGTGGAGAATGGGACAGAGGAGGGCCGGCAAAACCATCTAGAATGTAGAGATAAACATCCATGGTTTTACAAGAAGAAATAGGGTTGTGATTGGCTGGAAAAAAAAGGAAGCTTTTGGTTTAGAGGGAAGGCTTAACTGATGGGTGGCGTGTAGAGAGAGTGGCGCAAGAACTTAGCTTACCCGGAATTGAGGTAGATCTTCCTTTTTGAAATTGCTAAAGCTTCACGTAGTTTTGACATTATCTTTGCTATGTTTTTGTATGTATACATTGTTATTTTGTTTCTTTGTTATATAGCAAAAAAAGAACTGCTTGGTCTCAGTTTTTGCAGTAAAAAAATGACAAAATGTACCACTCGGAATTGAGTTTTTGCACAGTTTAAAGGTTGATGTTAAATAATTGTGTAACATAATGAAAAACATGTCTGTAAAAAAAAGCTGGACTTGTACTAAAAAGATGAATGTTAAGCATTGCCAAAGATAAATTAGAGCATTTGTAAAATGGTAAAAAAATGCTCTAAAATCCCCAGGCTGCTAAAGGTTAATGGACAGAGGTGGTGACATAGCTTGACAGAAAATTTAGATTTGTTTTTACCCAGTTTAAGATGCTTTCCATTTGTTTGCATTTCAAGATAAAGTTGAGTCGATTTTAAGAGAAGAACACTGAAGATGTCAAACATGATGGGGTGTATGGTCCATCTTACTCATCAAAGACACATATCTATAAATAAAACTAGTTTGTCAGGAGAAAATGTATTAAAGATGTTTGAAGAATGGTTTACTACCCCATTATTTAAGGACCTTTGGTGAAGCTGAATGACTTTTCTTGAGTTTTATTTTTTGCATAAACTAGCCAAAGCTGCATGTAAAAAGAAGCTTATATCCTTTGAACTTGCAGCTTGTTGTGCTGTATCACTGAGACAACCCTGAAGAATGTAGCATGATGTCATCACAGATTACAGTCTAGGCTCCCTGGATTGCAGAGATGCCCACACTGCAGCCTCAAGTGGGTTAGCGTCTGGCAGTTTCGTGGTTTCGGACTCGTCCTGCTTCGAGTGTGATTTCTTACCAACCCTACCCTAACTGCTTTCCGATTCTCTCTCCTCCCACTCACGTTTCTTTACAGCGGGCTGTTGCAGCAGGGCGGCATCATGGAGACTGGATGTGTGGTTGCCGCGGTGATTGAGAATGCTGCCTCAGGACCCCAAGGAGAACCAGGAAGTGGTGACGTTCTTGAAGGGTGAGCTTCTCTTTTTTCTTCCTTTTGCTTCATATCAGCTTATCTGGGACATGCAAAGCTGTGCATTTTAGGTGCGTTGAGTTGCATTTGTCCACTGTATGCGGACGTTTACATTTGAGATACTGCCTGGATTAAATAGGAGTTGTGTTGAGGCTACAACGTGACCCACTTATCAGCACAAACTGTCCTTTTTTTCACCAGGTTCAGATTTCACTCCTTGTATATTCACATTGTGTTTGGGTTTTTTGTTGTGTCACTGTGGACACATAAATTACACAGTGTTTCTGTGTTTGAGGTCAGATGGTCTGATCTCATCAGACTGAGTCAGTGTAATAAATCTGAGCTCCTTCCTTCTCCCTTCGTAAAAGTTTGTTTGAAGGGACCTCGCCCTTCACTCCCAAATATACTGAGTTACATGAGACTGAAAGGTTTTCCCAAGCACTCCCTTGTGTGTGTTTTGCTTTATGGATCAATGAAAAGACAAGCTTAGAGCTCAAATAAAAGACTCAGTGGCTCATTATAAGTCCCAGCTGAAGATCTTGATTTGATTCAAACTCCAAGAATACAGTTTTGTCTTTTTGCCTGAACTAAATTGCTGCTTGTCTCTTCTTGTTGGAGTGACATTTGTAATTTACCATTAAAAGTCCCGCCATACGATGCCATTTGGGGCTTGTTGTTGCATTGTCATGATTGCAGTCCAAACAATGACAAAGCCTCCCTCACTTGCTGCCTTTCGTGTCCCCCCCCAACTCCTAAAGACCCACTCAAATAAAAATCGTGTTTTTGGTGTTTTTAACATGTTCTTGTAGCATTTTCATGATGATGGAGGACACATGTAGAGAAAATAAAGCTTAAAATTGCATTTCTGAGTATTTCTTTATTCAAATTGCTGTGAATCAGGAGCAGAGAAAAAAAATGCCATTGCTCCATTCTGATGCATCCACTTGTTTTTCTTCAGTATTGCTCGTCATTTTTGTTGCACCGGTAATGTTAGGTTGAGTGTGTGAGGGGCTGTAAGTATGGTGGTCGAAGCCCGAAGAAATGATATTGCAAATAAAAGAAACGCTACTAATAAAAAGCTGCTGCAAAAAAACAAAACAAAACAAAAAAACGCTGCAGATAAAAAAGCTACAATGGAACTGGATTACCGGGGATTGTTTTTGCCGATGCACGGAAAGTTAATTATCAGGGATAAAATTTTAACATTTAAAAAAGTACACATAGTGACTTTGAACACCAACTTTCTCATTCATTTTCCAATTTGTATTCCTGTTTTTTTCTCTTTCTTCTCACTGCGGTGCATGGGCAAAAACAATCCCCAATAAGCCACTTACGTCGTGGCTTTTTATTTGCAGCATTTCATTTTTCTTCTGTTTTTGCAGCTTTTTAAAATTTGTAACGTATTTTTTATTTGTAACATCATTTTAGTTTATTTGCAGCGGTGTTTCTTTTTATTTGCAGAGTTCTCCTTGTCTTGTTTGCCCAGTGACTCTTTTTGGCTGGGATGGCGGGTCCCGGCCTCTGGATGTAAGCTAGCGGAAGAGCATGAAAACAAAGGGATGATGGGAAATGAAGAAAGGCTTACACTCCAACGGTCCCGCCCACATCTCAGAGGCAAAATTCTAATGTCCTACTGCTGATCTGCAGAAACTATGTCCTAGAAAACGACAGATTTTTTGATTTTGGCAAAAAAGTGTCATCATTACAAGACCACTTGGAACGCTTTTAGAATAGATCAAAAGGTGGTTGAAGGGGGATTTTAAATGTAAAGTCCCACTCACATGAGCACAGCTTGGGACCCCTGCCATGATTTAATTCAGTATTTCTGCATTTCTTAAAATGTTTTTCTGCAGAGATAAACACCCATCTGCGGACTTGGGGATGAGCAATGCCTTACTTCTAACAACCAGCAACCCTCCTCCAGAAGAGAGGCAGTCACAAGAAGCATCCAATGCTATGGTAGGCGCCCACGCAGTCACACACGTGACTCTGACTCACCAGTGTAAGAAAATGAACATGGGCTTGATGTCCTTCCTTGAGGCGGCTTTGGCCTTCTTATAACAGTCAGACTTTTCTCTTCTATATATGAATCTGTGACTTGCAATGCAAAGGGTGAAGCAGATGTAGAAAAGCGTGGAGGAATGTTAGAGACACAAGAACAGATACGTAAAGATTTCTGCTTTGATCACCAAAAATATTCTTGTTTCATGAAGTAGCAGTATTTAGTGTGGAAGTTTTGGTTGATTGACCTTTGTTATATTTTCTATAAACAGGAAAATTTCAGTTGATGCACACGAGTGGTTTGTTTTATGGTGTTTTTTGTAACATTAAAACCTGTTTTGTTTCTTGAATACTATAACTACTCACGCACTAAACCTCTGCAGGTGTTTTCTGTTTTTTTTTTTTTTTTTTTTGTTCAGTTTCCCTTTTTTTTCAGGATTTCACATTTTAGTTTGTGATGTGACTTTTGCAGTTTGTAAACTCCAGTTAGTTTTTTTCCCCCCAAAAAACGATGACATTTTTATAAATCTACACACATCAAAGCTTTACATGATATTACCTTTTCCAGTTTGGATTGTAAATGAACTGCTAATGTGTTGAACAGAGATATCTGTAGTACAGCTCATGAAAAACCGCCTTCATGTCACCAATTAATCCACTGGAAAAGTCTGGATATTTAATTTGATCTTAAATAAATTTCTGAAAAAGTTCAAATTAATTATGCATATGCAGTCAATGCCTAAGGAGTCCAGGGCTGACCAAATATAAACATGTTTAATGGTTTCATTAAGGTCGTAGCAATGGAAGACCGTATGACTTTTCTCATGTCAGGTTCTCTTCCTGACTGCAGTTCTGTAAAAACTCTTGCTTTCCTGTGACGGGTTGTCATGTTTCCTTGTCTGCTCTTTGCTTTTGCAGGTGAGGAATGATGACATCACAGAGCTCCCCGCAGAGCCGCTCCTGCGCTCCTGCGTCAGCACAGCAAGCATGAAGGTCAAGAACATGAAGAAGTAGGTGCTCTCGTTGACAACGTCTCTGCTATTATAGGCTGCAAACCAGGCCTTTTATCCAGGCCACTGAAATTAGGTCCAGTGAAATAATGGCGATCTCTGTCGCACACTCTGGTCTGATCACTCTGGTTTTTGCAGCATTTTTTCCCCCTACTTTGCTTTGCTCTTTAACACCGTGTCAGTGTGCCTTGAATTGTGATGAACTGCTGTTCTGCGTATTTCAGGTTAACGTTTCCCAGAGGTCACTTCCCCAGGTTGGAAGAGTGCGCCCACTTCCACTATGAGACTGTTGATTTTGGCAACGTTCAGGTGAGCTCTGACAACATTCAGTAGAGACTCACTGTGTTTAAGGCATTGTGTCTTTGGCTCCAGCTCAGTCCAGTTTGGGTTCATCCAGAAAAGCCTGACTTCTTAACAACTGATCCAAAACTCTTCTCTTGAACTATTAGTTAAATTTTACTCAGGAGGGGAGAAACAAATGCAGACCTTTTTTTTTTTTTTTTTTTTGCTTATTTACCAGCATTTGATAAAGAGAGGCAGTTAGGTTCCAGTGTTTGCTCAGCCACGTGTGAAAATGGCTGTTAACCGCCTGGATAAACTCGGTGCAATTCCATGTGTTTACCAGCAGAGTGCACACACTTTCTCTGCACAGCCATAGGCGACTGGTCTGGCTGAATGCAAAAGTGCATATTGTTGGGTTACATCCATGCATCTTGCAGTAATGAGCTGCACTGCAGCCGGCCTCTTTAATCCTTTAGATTGTGGAGCTCTGTTTGGGTAAACACCCTGCTGCGGCTGCCGTGACTGTGACTAGTTGATTTGTTCTGGGGATGGAATTGGAGCAGCACAAGGGTCCCATTGACCTTGAAAAGCTCCATAATGAAAAAAAAAAAAGCTAAAAAAAGAATGTTAAAAGGTTTGCATGCAAATACATTGTGAGCCACTGTGCACTAAAGTCTTCAACTTAATCTGGAAGGCGAGCCTTTGCTCTCCAGCCTCCCCGTCATGCTTTTTGTTTTGTTCTGAATTTTGCAGCAAAGAGGGAGGGCAGAAATCAGATCTTCTGCTTTCAGAATAGCACAAGGGCAGCACAAGGATGGCTTCTGTCTGCAGCCACACCGACTGATTCCCTCTCCAGATTAGCTCGCCTTGCTTTGAAATGAGGAAGGGTCATCTATCTGTCTCATGAATGATAGACGAGCCATTGCGTCTCCGTGTTCTGGCCGAGCCCGTTTGCTGGCAAAACCCCCTTTTGTCAGCCGAGAAAGAAGAATGGATGCGAGGGGGAGGGTGATGGAGCAGGGTATGGGGAGGAGGGTGAAATGATCTGAGGAGAGAATCGGGGGGGGGGGGGGGGTGCGCTTGGACGCACAGAGAGCAAAAGCATGCTCATTTTATGTTTTATGCCTGGAGTAAAGCATGGGTATGTGACCACCCAAAGGCTCTAAGAAAAGCTGGAGACAGCAAGGAGGCGCGTCAGGAGCAATCTTTTCAACTCTTCTGCTAAGATTTGGCGTTCTGGAGGAGCTCGCAGTGGTCCAAGCCTGCGACTGCCTGCACAAAGAAGGGCTGCTTCGCTCAGCTGCAGATGGAAATCTGAGATGTTTTAGTGGGAGGTAACATGAACTGTTTACCGGCTGTCGTGTTAGCTGCAGATGTTTGGAAATAAATGTGGGTATATTTCTGTGCAAGATCCGCTTGATGCTAGCATGCTTTATTTTGAAAGGAGGTCTGAGCGTCATAAGGGGAAGAGATGCTAATTAGAGCATAGGTGAGGATGATGTGTCTTTTGTTTTTCTAACTACTTTAAAAAAAAAATCATTTTTTTATATTTATATCTGGGATAACCACTTGACATTCATTTGAAACGGAATGTCGGAGTTTGGATTTATCTCAATTTTATAGGAAAAAGAACTATGATTTTGATTCATTTTCAATTGCCCTTTCTCTTTCTATGGTTTAAAGGATTTTTGCTTTACTCCATTGCTCTTGTGCAGTAACTAGGTCGCAGCATGTTGTGTAACAGTATCTGGATGAGTTGCAGTTATAAATAACCAGAACTTCCCTTGGCTTGAGAGCCTTTGAAGTCAAATCTGAAGTTACGCCTGTCAATATATTCCCAAACTACTTCAGGATTTAGATGCTTGTTAGCTGTGGAGTACATGAAATATGTCAGAAAAAAAAAAAAAAAACCTCTGCAACCCCCTGATGTTATAGCAGCTGATCTATTTTACATTTTACTCTGCATGATTTATTCAGATTTATAGATCACATCTAAATGGAAAGAAAAGCTCCCATTTCTAGCTGGGGTGCACATGATTTCTAGCTTGAGTTTCTCTCTTTCACTTGTTTTATTGTTTCATTAATGGAGGACATGATGCACCTCTTGTATGCCAAATCGCTTGCTGTATAACAGTCATCCATTATTTAAACAAGCACTGCTCTCTTAGTGTTTGTTTCCTGTTTTTTTTTCTCCATAGCTGACCTTTGCAGAGGACCAGAATGAAGGGCCAAAGGTTGGTCTGGACTCCAAAGAACTAGTTTTTCTGATCCAGATCACTTGTCAGGTAAGATTTGCTTTGACAGTAAAACTGTTTGATGAAAGTTTATCTGTAATGGCGTTGATGTTTTATTCCATAAATCCCCTAAAAACATAAATAATGAGTTTTATGATGAGCTTCTTGTATCGTCTATGTCAGGGACGAAACTGGATAGTGAGGAGATCTTATGAAGACTTCCGGGTGCTCGACAAACACCTGCACTTGTGCATCTATGACCGTCGTTACTCCCAACTCACTGAACTTCCAAGACACAGCTCACTGACTGACGCCTTTGAGGTACCATAAGCTCCATCCACTTTTAAAGTCCCAATCCAATCATATTCTGATCTATTGTAAAAGGGTTCCCAGTGGTCCTCTCTCTAGTTATGATTATGCCATATGCACTAGTTCATTAGAGAGTTGTGGCCTGAACCGTTAAGCCTGCCCTGATTCCCCATTATCCCTTTCTTTGTACTCACTCCTGCTAGTTCACAGCCCCTCATGACCCCAACCTAACATTACCGATGCAACAAAAATGACAAGCAATATCAGAGCTATCCAGCTGTACAGTTTGAGCCAGATATCAGCTCAGACGAGGAAAACAAAGACGTACATGAATCTATTTGTCTGCAAGTGGATGTATCAGAATTGAGCGGAGCAGGGAGCTTGTGGTCTGCCGATTGTAGTTTGTACGTGTCCAACAGCATTTTTTTGTCTGCTCCCGATTCACAAAGATTTGAAAAATAAATACTCAGAAATTCAGTTTTAAACTTACATTTCTTTCTATATGTCCACAAGAATCCATTAAGAAAACACAATTTTCATTGGAGTGGGTCTTTAATATTAATAACAAGATCAGTCAGTGACCTTCTCAATTTTGACCTGCACCTTTTTCCCTTCAGTCAGTTGCAGCAATGTTGGCAGCCTACCTGTCACGCTTTTCTGCCATCGCAGACAACAAGATCAACTGTGGTCCAGTGCTGACGTGGATGGAGGTAAGTTTGTGCTTTTCCAGCATGTCTTTCTACAAAGATGCAGAATGTCTTTTGTAATTTCTATTTGATCTTGTAGAAAAATGAACATAATCAACGTAAATATGGTTCTGCACTTTGGTGTTGTTTTATCTGACTACACTGTACTTTTAAAGTCTTTAGCCAGAAGGGAGTCAGGTCACAATATGCAATTTAACTTTGAGGTAAGCTGGTGGTCAAACACCACTGTTAGACATATTGGGTCAGACCAGTGGTCTCCAACCCTTTTTAGGGCGCGGAGCAGCTTAATGTCAGACAGTATTTTCACAGACCGGCTTGTGATGGAAGTGGACATCTGATTGTTTTTTTTTTCCTAGTTCCAGTTTCCTTCAACTTTTGAGGGTTACGTTTATTTTCATTCTTTGCAAAATATATGCAGCTGCTTTAAACTTTATTTGTAAACTAGATTTTGTGTAAGAACCATTCAAATGTGTCCCAGAAGTGTCACAGTGGAAGCTAAAAAATCGTCACCAACTTCAGCTGTGTGTGCTGTGTGATTATAAAAAAAAAAAAACTGGTGTTCTCAAAATATAGAAATAAACATGAATCCAACTTTTGAGCAACTTTATTAGCAGCATCCTTGTAATATTAGACAGAATATTATGTAAGGGAAAAAGTGTGAACTTTTAGAAATTAACAGATGAGGCCTAAACGGTCCGATGCAAAGCGGAGGTTGCTTCCACATATACCATGGTTACTAAAGAAACAGATCATCAAATTTTAGTACTTTATTATTGTTGTGTTTAATTAGCTTTTTTTCACAAAAAGCAACTATTTGATACTTGGTGCAATGTGTTGTCATGGAAAAGGCTACAGAACCCACATTGACCTCAACTACAGGGGCAAAGGAAAGTGGAATATATGCTGATCGTCAGAGAGCTCATTTTAATGGACTTCACTGAAGCAACTGTCCAACGTGAAGCAGAGGAGGGTTCAGGCTTCCGTCTCGTCCATTAATTTCTGATAATGCACACCCTGTTGGGCATCATTGCTCACTAACAGTAATCCACACTCTGCAGCCAATCAGAATTGAGTATTCGCCCTGACCATGATGTAAGCAAGATTATTATGGTGTGTGGGATAACTGTCACAGTAAATCCATATTTTGAAGGATAGGCTCCTGGTTTTTGGTTTGACAAATGCAGATTTCTTTTATTTTGAAGTTGAAAGTTCTTGAAAGGGGGCTGCACGGTGGCGCAGTGGTTAGCGCTCCTGCCTCACAGCAAGAAGGTTCCCGGTTCAAGTCCTGGCTGGTGGACCTTTCTGTGTGGAGTTTGCATGTTCTCCCCGTGCATGCGTGGGTTTTCTCCGGGTACTCTGGCTTCCTCCCACCGTCCAAAAACATGCTTCATAGGTTAATTGGTTACTCGAAATTGTCCCTAGGTGTGAATGTGAATGTGAGTGTGCATGGATGTGTGATTGTGGCCCCTGCGACAGACTGGCGACCAGTCCAGGGGTGTACCCTGCCTTCGCCCATGAGTAGCCGGGTTAGGCTCCGGCAACCCCGTGACCCCGAAAGGGATAAAGCGGATTGGAAAATGAATGAATGAAGTTCTTGAAAGTTGAAAGTTTCCTCACTGGCTCTTTTCTGCAACAATTTGTTTGTTTTTTACTAACGTTGCTAGCTTCAGGGTTTTAATCTAGCGGTCTGCACACCACTTTAAGAAAGAAGCGGGTGGATTTTGGACATGTGACCGAGTGACTTGACATGCATCAAAGTGAGTCAGATGTGGTGAATCCAGTAGTTTTCCAAAATAAAACTTCCTTCAGGATCAGATTATAAATAACGCAGAAAAAATGTAGGTCGTGTTTTTTTCTCTGTGGCCCAGTACCATCTGTCCCACAGACTGGTACCGGTCTGCTGCCCAGGGGTTGTGGACTCTTCTGAAGATTAAATACAAATCTGTCTCCTTCTGTATCAGAGAAGAAACCATCAGTGCTCAAAGTGTCAATAAGAACAAGAACGCTGAAATAACTCAACCCAGAACTGGTTGCCTCTGATGAAGCTCCAGACCTTGCAGAGCTGGGCTCTCATGTTTTCTTTACTTTTTTTCTCTAGATTGACAACAAGGGAAACCATCTGTTGGTGTCGGAAGAAGCATCAATCAATGTCCCCGCCATCGCTGCCGCCCACGTCACAAAACGCTACACAGCTCAGGCCACAGATGAGCTAACCTTCGAGGTAACAGGGTGTCTGTCGGTGTCACTCAGCGTACCTGTCTTTGCGTCCTGTTCCACCATTTCAGTGATGAGATGCAAATGTCATCCTCTTTGTGCTGCAGGTGGGGGACATTGTGTCAGTCATCGATATGCCTCCTAAAGAAGACACAGGCTGGTGGAGAGGGAAGCATGGCTTTCAGGTAAAGTCTTCATGCACTAATTTGGTTCAAAAACCATTTAGTCTCTACCAGCACTTATTTGTAAGTCTGTTTTCCTTCCTCTTGCAGGTTGGTTTCTTCCCCTGTGATTGTGTTGAGCTCATAAATGAGAAGATCCCCTCTACTGTTCAGAGCACCATGCCAAAGCCAGGTAGTTAACATTGAGAACATTTGACCAAAGCCCAAAAAATGTGCCAGAGTGGCTGATATGTGAACGTGTGTTTACGTCAGTGTTCAAGAAGCACGGGAAGCTTGTAACCTTCCTAAGGTCTTTCATGAAGTCTCGGCCGCCACCCCAGAAGCTCCGGCAACGTGGCATCCTGCGAGAGCGGGTGTTTGGCTGTGACCTCGGGGAGCATCTCCACAACTCTGAACATGAAGGTAAAGATTTAATGGTTAAACTTTGTTTTATCATCACCCACTTATTTATTTATTCATTTATTTATACACGTTCACCTACAGGCCGAAACCCATTAATACACACAGTATTAACACAGTAAAATGGGAGGAAATAAAATAAAACAGAGAAACTGATTATTTTGAAAGTGTTCACATGCCTTTGATGTATGTTAAAAGATTAGATTTAAAAGTGCAGGCGTCAGCAGTAAAAAAGTCAAAGTGAGGACAGGAAGCGATAAAAGCAAATTTGATAACATTTGCCAAAATGAAATGTTAAAACGTGAGCAAAAGGAACATTTTTTGCTGCCCTTAACTTTTGAGTACTGGCATTTTATGCTTTTGAATCAACCGCTTACATCAAAAAATTCAGGGCAGATGCTGTGTCTTTTTGATAGAACGCTGGGGATTTGATGAAACGTTTATTTCCACTGAGTTTGAGAATAAACCAGTTGATAGGACTGAACAGTGCACCTCATGTAGCATTTATCTATGTGAAAGTTAAATTATATGACAATCTTGTTTTTAAATCATTTAGCGTTCTGTAAAAACAAACAAAAATGTTATTTTTTTGCTCTAAATGATTTGATTTTGTATATTTTGAGATCAATTGAAAGGACTGAATCCACATTCATGGGATAAAGGGTGTCAATCTTTTTAACTTATTTCAAGTTTTAGGTTTTCACTTATTTCACTGTGTTTTGGGATTTTTTTGCTGAACTGGTGCTGTTCAGAGTGTGAGATTTTCTTCGTATTTTCTCTTAAAAGAAGAGGCTGGTCGGCCTAAAACACTTTGAGTCCCGTTCCGATCATCTTTTTAGATATTTTAAAATAATTCCCAGACGTCTTTAAATTTTGATGGTTGTTTTTAGCCAAAATCCCCAAACCTGGGTTGTTTTCTCGGACAAAGTTTCTGCAGAACGGCAGGAGGTCATTAGAAATTTGGCTCTGAGTTGTTGGCGGGATTGTTGGTTAGAATAGAGCAGAGCAGGGAGCTTGTGGCCTGCTGACTGCTACAGTCTATGTCAGCCATAATGAGAAAAATGACACAGGAACATTTTAAAACACCAAAAAACACAGTTTTCATCGAAGCGGGTCTACAACCTCATTCTCTATACTTTTACATCTATAGAAATGTTAGTCTGGAAAGAATTTAGGAAATTAGAAAAGATTGGACATACACAGTGATTTCTTTTGACTGACTATGGGGTCTTTGATCACAAATCATATTGATCGTGATAATTGTGGATAAATACCAACAACTTGCTGATTGTGTTTTTGTTTTGGCAGTCCCTCAGGTGGTCAAGAGTTGTGCCGAGTTCATTGAGAAGAACGGAGTGGTGGATGGAATCTACAGACTCTCAGGGATTTCCTCCAACATTCAAAAACTGAGGTTTGTGCGTCTATTGTAGACCTAAAGAAATACTGTCACTCAAGCAACACCAGGTTTCAATACTGGAAGTTCTACAGATCTCATTCTGAATATGTGGCATACCGTCTTTGTCATAGTTATTATTAGTCTGACTTGCTTTTTATATTACATGTAAAACAAGCTCAGACCAACTTTGAATGAGTCTGCTTTTCTTCTCTTACGTGTTTGAGCTGCTCCTTTTGATGTCACCACATATAATTCAAGATTTGATGAACTGAGAGGAAGAAAAACGAAAAGACTTTACTGATAGATGATAACATTCTCTTTAAAAAATCTTAAAATATGTCAAAATTGGCATCCTAGAAAAGAAAACTATACCCTAATTATTATTATTTTTTTGTATTTTTGAGAAGGCTTCATAAATTTATCACATGGTGAAAGATGAGCAGCAGCATGATTTTCATGGTCCGCCTTCCCTTTTCAGGCATGAATTTGACTCAGAGCAGATCCCAGACCTTAGCAGAGATGTGTTCAAGCAGGACATCCATTCAGTGGGCTCCCTGTGCAAGCTGTACTTCAGAGAGCTGCCCAACCCTCTTCTCACCTACCAGCTCTACGACAGATTCTCAGTAAGGACCGGGGCAGTGGTGGAGGCGGGAGTTCATGCACGGAATGAAAACAGGAATCTCTGGGCCTGGATAGTGAGAGGAAAAAGAGGCACTTTTTTAATGTATCCAAAACATATCTACTTTTGAAAATATATGCAAAATTAGAACATTACAAAATGTGGAGATTTCCAGAAGAAATATGGAATAGGTTTGCTGAAACTTATTGTGAATGAACTTAACTGAAACAGGATGATTTAAAAAGATAAAGGAAGACGTGTGTGGAGATGTTAGGGCAACTCTGTCTGCTCTGACTCTTAAGTATCTCAAAGATGTGAGCTTGGTTTGTTCTCTGCATCTTCACAGGAAGCTGTGTCTGCAGCCACGGACGAGGAAAGGCTGGTGAAAATCCACAATGTCATCCAGCAGCTGCCTCCTCCACATTACAGGTCAGCTCGAAGGCTCACTACTGCTCCCTGCTGGCCCGAAGTTTAAACTGTACAGGGGGAGGCACACCTTCTGTACCTTGAAGTGAAGCTGCAGTTAAATTGCTCGTTTTTAGCATCTTTTCAAATTCGTTAAGAAGCTTTTTGTTTCTTAAAAGTCTGCATAGAAAAGGTACCTGATATCAATGGTAAATCTAGAATTGCTCCCCCTGCTGGTAGCAGGAAAGATGACACTTTTCTGAATGACCTAGATGAGCCTCCATATCTTGGCAGAGAAATGACTGCTTGCCTGATACTAAATTTCCAGGACACTGGAATTCCTCATGAGGCACCTCTCCCGTCTGGCTACCTTCAGCAGCATCACTAACATGCACACGAAAAACCTGGCCATCGTTTGGGCGCCCAACCTGCTCAGGTAACTGTCACGTTCATGGCACTGCTGAAGTCACAGACTTTTCTGTGACACTCAAGTGGGGCATGTCTCAGCTGCCCAAAGCGGCGAAATAGGTCATGGTGTGCTGTGCTCCGTTTTAGGTCCAGACAGATAGAATCAGCCTGTTTTAGTGGCACAGCGGCGTTCATGGAAGTGCGCATCCAGTCGGTGGTGGTGGAGTTCATCCTCAACAACACAGAGACTCTTTTCAGCCCAAAACTCAACACCATCATTAGAGAAAGCACTGGTAGGTTTTTAACATAAAGGAGGTAGATTATTTTTATGAATTGATCCTAACTTGTACTCAATTTTAGGTAAAAGCACCTTATCCAGACCAAAGTCCCTGATGGTTTGCTCCCCTTCCACCAAGCTGTTGTCTTTGGAGGAAGCCCAGGCCCGAACTCAAGCACAGCTCGGTTCGCCAGCTACCACACCCTGCCTCACCCACAGCGACTACATTGAGGTCGGGGAGGGGCCTGAAGCTCTCCTCGGCAAGTTCCACACCGTCATAGAGCTCCCAGTGGAGAGGTAGATAAATGAGCTGCCACGTCTGTCCTCTATATGTGCCTAACATGAATCCTTCCTCTGCTTGCTCATCACTCTGCAGCAGCATGATTGGATATTTTACCTACGTGCTCTAAAGGCTTTTGAGAGGAAATGATGCTTCACACAGACAACAGGTCAAAACGGCATCATCACAATTAAATTACAACTGGGAAGGGTTTTACAATAGATCAGAAGATGATTTAGCATAACAACTTATTGTGAGCTTTTAGAAACAGAAACATTTACATAAACAATGTTGCTGTAAAACTTACATGAAAATATATTTCAAGAAGTAATCAGACATGGCAAACAACTCAACCAGACAAAAGGTTACAGTGATCAATGATATTTGCCAGCAAACTAGTTTCAATGTCTGCTCTGTGTGTCCTGAACTACGGTGGCCCTGCAGCGCAAATCACTTAAGCTCGATTAATCGTGATTAATCACAATCCAAAAGTGTGATTAATCTGATAATTTTTTTTAATCGATTGACAGCACTAAAAAGTACCAAAAATGTTTTTTTTTCTCAGTCCTGTTTTGTTAATTTGCTTTATTTTAAATGGTTTTCATTAATATTGTTTTAAATGTATTTAATTGTAAGGTTTTATTTAATGAACAGAGGGATACTAACTTTCTTTTTCTGTATTTGATTAGAAATCTGTGTGAATAATAACTCTACATTAGCATTTGAAAATAGTTTTTTTTTTCAAGGACTTTCAAAGGTTCATGCCCTCCAATTTTTTTCAAATCATCTTCCTCTTTATTGGAGCTTTTTTCTTTAACTAAGAGAGACAAGTTAAAGTGTTAAATGGGATTTGTTCCTGTGTTGCAGCACCAAGCGGCTTCCTGCCAAGGCTAAGAAATCTCCTGTGGGGAACTGGCTCTCTTTTTTCCACCTGGGCAAGTCACACTCTGTTTCCAAGCGTAAACTGAAGCGACACCCCAGTGAACCAAATGAGATAAAGAGCATTGCACTGCCAGGTCAGCTCACTGTTTCTTCCAAAGCGGTCAGAGCACATCATGCTTCTTTCCTACTATCAAGGACAATTTTTCCCCGTTAAATATGTAATTTAATTCCTGCTCTTGCTGACCCTATAGAACCATTCGGATCATATTTGATACATGCATTTCTGAGACCTCTTATCTCATTGGCAGTATCCAAACTCTCCCAAAAAACCCAATATAAATAACTTGGTCCAAATTGTCTGCCTTGTAGTTCGTCATCATGCCACTAGGGGCAGTAGAAGGCTTTTCCTGCTCATTTCAAAATGACGACCTCCATGAAATCTCAAAAAAGGTTTTAGCAGGAAAAGCTTAGCTAATTTTCAAAAAGTTATAGTAAGAATAACTCATCTACTGTAATTCAGTTTTATAAATGACGACTTCTTGTATTGACAAAAAACCAAGTTTGTTGATATTTTAACAGTTACACCATTTTAAAAGTGTGTGAATCAAATTTGAGACAGTGGGTAAATAAGACTTTTTTATTCTGAATACTAATGTCAATATTTTGCATCTTAAACTAATATTGTGAGCAAAAATTTACAAAATCATCAAACAAATCACAATTGATACTTTGTATATCTAAAAAAAATACAAAATTATTTTATGTAGATTTCATTAAAAGCATCTTAATTCCAAAAATGGAATTTCTGTCAATTCTTTGATGTAGTGTGCTTGACAGGGTTAGAGGCCTACAGTTTGTTAGTGATGGCAATATCAAGACAAAATCATAATCACTGCTCCTCATTTTAGTATAGTAAAAGTAGCACTTATTTTTTTTCAGAAAAAAATAAAATAAAATAAAATAAATGTTTAAAAAATTCTGCCTTGTTGGAAAAAATCCAAGAAAGCTCTATTATATCAAAATATTCTTGATTAAAAAAAATGTCTTAACCTTTTAAAAGTGGCTTACAGATCATGAGCAATTCACTGAGAAGAACACCAATGTTTGCAGGTGGGCGAGGACACAGCGGCACATTGCGCTCCACCAAAAGTGAAGAATCTCTCACTTCTTTACAAAATTTAGCAGGTAATTATCATAGGACGTTTTTTTGTTCTTTATTTCTTAGACTGATGGCGAAAGATAAGAATCAGTGTTGCATTTTTCACCTTAGGGGATCGCTCGAGTTACCGTCCTCTCTGGCCTCGTTCAACAAGTGGGGCCATTTCTCCAGTCAGCAGAGAAGATCTGCACAAGACCAGGAGTAAAGATGACATAAAAAGCCCCCAACTCCATGAGGAGCAGAGCGATGAAGATCAAGTCAGTACTCCAGGTGTTTCTCCTCCAAACATGGAAGACGATCTGGACCTTTTCCCGCCAGCTTCAGGCATTTCTTCCCTAGACTTTGACCCTATGAGTTTTCAGTGCAGCCCTCAGTCAGCAACGCCTGCACTGCAACGCAGCAAAGATGGGAGTAAATGGAAGAGAAATGCAAGGTGTTCCAACGAGTCTGAGCCCGTCTCCTCTCCAAACAATATCGGTAACTCTCCAGATGTCAGCCCTGTTCTTGGTAAAGGTGGGAAGAAGATTAGCTCTAAGCAGCTCTCTCCCAAATTGAAGAAAAAATCATTTAAAATGTTGGCAGATGGTCAAATTGCCTCTCTGCCCCCTGAGCCAAATTCCTCTCCCCAAATAGACAAGACTAAGCCTCCAATGGCAGATGGAAAAGAGTCCAGAGTTTCCTTTCAACGGCGCAGCCCACACACCTCTGCAAGTCAGATGTCAGCCATGAAAGACATCAGTCAGTCTGCACAGAACTTGCCCGATCCAGGTCAGTACCTCTCCCCTTTAATATTTAGGTTATTTAATATGTAAAGCTAATCTAATTTCTAACTTTGTAGTTTCTTATGAAAGCTTTTGTGTCTTGTCCCATCATGTCTTACCATAGCTTTGTTTGTCCTGTCATACTGTAGCGTTGTTTGTCTTATCCCTCCCCAGGAACAGATAGACTTATGAGTTCAGTGTCTGTTCTTCCTCCTCATCCTCCTTTGACGAGTGCTGCACGCAAGTTGGCCTTGGCCCTGGCTGAATCTGCCCAGAAGGCCGCCAGTGGCCCCCAAAGAAAAACCAACACCCCGCTGCATCTTATCCAGAGACAGGAGGTGCATCACCCACCTAGACCGTCAGTTCTGGACATCAAAGGGTGTCCCCAAGAGTACTGCTTCTCTCAGAGGCCTCCAGTTTCCTTGTGGCAAAGCCCCTTGGAGATTGGCTGCAGCCCTGACCCAGCTCATTTTCAGCGTTCGCATCTCTGCTCAGAGCAGCTGAACGTCAGTGACGGGCAGGAAAGTACATGCAATTTCACTCCTAATGTCAGTCCTCTTGGATCAGGGAGCTATGATGAAGGCAGCACAGAGGGAAGGGAACACAGAGGGGACAAAGACTCTGAAGACATCACGCATGGCGAGCACATGTATCACAGTGTTGGAGTTTCAACACCCTGTCAGCCTGTCTGCACAGCCCGGAGCCCGTCAGCTTCTCCTGTATACACCAACACCGACTCGGTAGATGTCTTTAATTTCCACGCTGTGCTAGCAGAGTCATCGATGCCAGCCTCCATTGAGGAAGTTTTCCCCCGACAGTTACAAACCTCCTCCTCTTCTCATCTTTACCGTTCAGAAGGAGACAGAGTTTTGGACGTCTTGACCCATCGTGCCGAGGATGCTTACAGTAAGCATCGATCACATCGTCACTTGCCAAACTATTCAGGAATAATGCCTGAGTTTCGCTGCCAACGGCCCAATGCTTTGCCACCACACCTCACTAGGCATAAAGGCTTGTACAGGCAATCCTCAGAGAGCCGGTATAGTACTTTTGGTCTGAGGCAACCGTTGTCACCTCAATACAGACGCTTCCATAAAGATGAGCACCTTATCAGCGGCTGCCACAGACAGCAAGGGCAATGGCAAAGGCCAGAAGACAGAATGATGGCGCACCCAGCCATCCGGAGGGCTCGCTCCTTTCATGCCCCCCATGTTAGCCACTATGATTTACCAGATACAGAGGTCCTGCACTCTGATGCCATGTTTTATCTTGAGCATACAGCAAGTCACAACGCTCCCTATCAAAGGCTGATTCCGACTGGCCTTCACTCTGTGCGGCCACAGTTCGACAACACTGAGTTTTACTACAGACCCTGTACAGATGTGAATCCTGCAGAAGGCCAGTATTGTTCTGGAGAACCCTGTCTGCAAACAGGGGTCCATCATAGCCAGTCTTACACAATACGATCCTCTCGAGGAGGACGGTCAGATTACTACAACTATTCTCCACACAGCGTGTCCCCAATGAACAAGGAGCTTTACATGGAGAGCAGAGACACTGTGGTATATGAGGCCAGAGATGCCGAAGGGCTAGGAGGAGTTGGATATCAGCCACTCAAGCACGAGAGTAAATCCCGACATAAAAACACATATCAAGTTGTTTCTTCCTTTGAGAGTCCTGTTTCTCCTGCCAACACGAGGAGCAGGGACATTGTGCACACGAGGAGCAAGTCAGATCCAGGAGATGCCAGCCTCCTTTCCAACAGCAAAACAAACCCCCCGAATGATGCAACTTCTCCCACAACTTCACACGTGTCTAAGGCGGAGGCTGAGGTCCAAGGGAGCACTTACCGGTCTGCTGCTGACTCCAGACCTCTGAGACAGATTCAGATCAAACAGGGTTCTTCACAGCAGCAAGGGCTTCGCAAAGTCCCTTCACTTCCAGAAGAGGGTTTTCCCAACCTGAAGACCATGGAACCGAACGACAGAAGCCACAGGGGGGGTCAGGACCAGGATCTTTTAATGGTGCTCAATAGTTCCTCTGGTGTCATGAGGCCCACTATCCTCAAGAGACCTAGGCGCTCCCAGAGCACTAGAGAACATCGTCACTATTATCATCACCACACCAAATCACCTCTGGATCCCGATTATCGGGAATGCTGTTCCGCTCAGCCCAGCAGAAGGACTCAAAGCACCAAAGTTAGGCCAACACAATACGACCACATGGAGGGGTACTTTGCAGCACCTAGACACAAACCTACTAGATCCACTAAAGCTGGGGCAGGGAATTTACCTGGCCCGTCTCTACACGGGCGGAGACTGTTGTCGAACGTTCTGGGCCATGAGGCCTTTTATCGGGCTCCACTGAGATCAGAGGCAGGCGTCTACGAGTGATTCTCACCCCGCTTTGTATCTGTTTCCACAATGAGGGCCAAAGGAGGATTGCACTTTATCCCCAACCAGACCAACAGACTGTTGTCTTTAAAGTGTGATTGTTTTAACTTTAAGGAGCTGCTACCATAATGTGAAACAAAAAGTCAATGAAGATCTCCTTCATCCAGGTGACGTTCACTTGAAGTTGGGACCTGGACTGGTTGCCTCTTCCTCATGAAATGTTTTGCTGCTTATCCAAGGAGCTTCATCAGTGCCTGATGAGGCCGGGTTCAAGCCCCACAGATACCCTCCAAGTGGGTTACCCACATTTCTGCTACTGGATGGTCTCATTAAGGGCAACAAAGAGGGGAGAACAGGACAATGCACTGATGAAGCTACCTAGATGTTGGGCAAAGCATTTCAAGAAGAGAAGGCAATCAGTCTTGACTCAACATCAAGAGGATGTAAAAGAAGGCTGCTGCTAGGACTATGTATTACTGGCAGAAACACATTTTGTGGTGGGAACAAACCACATGCAGAAAGTGTCACTAATTTCAAAGTCTGGAAGTCACTGTAAGAAGCATGTTTGAGAAAAATACTTCTGACATGTTTAATGTAATGTCTTAACTTCATAAAAAGGATGACAAGGTATTAACTGCTTTCATTAAAGTTGTTTAGAGCTATATATTAAAAACATTCATTTTAAATGTATTATATTTGTATAAAAACACAGCTAACGTGTGGCTAACGTACTGTACATTTTGTTTTATATTCTAGTCTGCTCAGACTTCAAAAAGCACTTTTGAGGATAACGGTGTTTAAACACATTGTCTTAATGTGATGTACATGGAGACTCTTGATATACATATATATTTTCTGTAAAACAAAAAAAAAGCAGCTTGCTTGAATTCATTGTTTAGAGCAAAAATGTCATTTTTGTTGGGTAAAATTAAGGGTAAATGAACACTTTTTAGTTTCTCATGTTTTTCTTTTTTACATATTGTATCTTGCAGCCTGAAAGAAAAACGTATGATCTCTTTGAGTCAAAGCTGCCATGGCAAAATATGCTCGACTTACATGCAACTCAGCTCATGCAGTCAGGTGGAAAAAACGTATTTTGTATTGCATTGTGGTTTTTTTTTTGTCAACTCCCATCCTTTTAATGGAGAACTTTTAACAATGTGCAGTTTTTAATTGATTATGAACTTTTACTCATTAAATGTGCTATTTCAAATCCAAACATATAGATACTTAAAGTCTGTTATGTTTAAATTAATTATTTTTGTGTAAATGAATCAGAAATAAAGATCTATTATCAGTTATTACAGTCTTTTGAATTCTTGCCTCATAAGTGAATTTGAAATGATGGTGTGAAGTTTTCCAGCAGATGAGTCACTTGAGACTTTAGGGACCCAAGATGGTTCTTTATTGTCTTGCTGGCAAGTAAAGAAAAAGTTATATTCCTTAATAAGTATAGTACAATAAATGTGTATTAGTAAAGAGAAGCACTTACTTGTGGACCAAGATGCATCTTAGTTAGTGTGACAGTAATTGAGAGTCTGATAAGTTTTTGAGTTTTTCTAATGCTGTCAGATCATCCCTCATTGGATGATCTGAAGTTATCAACTGCACTGTGAGAGGTTAAGGCAGGCCTGGTTTCAGCCAGTCCCACTGTGTGGGTGCAGGTAGAATATCATGTGGGCAAGTCTGGGTGTGCTCCTCATTGCGCTTTGGGTGCCATATCCCTCCAAGCCTGAAAATGCATAGAAAATCATGCTATCATTATATCAGTTCACCTATCCATATATCTTATCTTCTCCTCTGATTTATTTGATATATTTTAAATGAATGTGCTTCCTGACACTACCCTCTCTATTTTTGGGACAACACAGGCAGGACTCTGGTTTGTGCCCAGTTGAGGCTGCATTTTTTTATTATTAGAAATAAAATTATTACTATTATATAATTATTAGAAATAGAATATTTATTTTATTTCTTTTTATGGGTCTTTATCATTTTCGTTGTATGACTGTCTGTCCATCTTTATTTTTTTTAGTTATCTATTTTTATTCTTATTTTTGTTATATATTATTATGTTATATAATTGTTTATGTATTTAATTAATTGTGTTTTTTTTTTTTTTTTTGCGTTCCATCACAGCCTTGGGTTAAGGCAATCTTAACTAAATGATCTGAAGATTTGGAGCCATTAATCCCAAACCTTTTACTTCAACAGAAGACAAAAGCAAACCACGGTGGTGAAAAATCTGTATTTCAGAAGAAGACGGCACCAAGAACTTTAATGGATGATGGGTCAGGTTTATGTGAACCTTTTCTGGTGCTTAAGTGTTTCAATAAAAAAGGAAAATACACGTATTCAGAAGAACTGACAGTCACCAGTAGTAGCTTAGATGACAGATGTGCACTTTTTGACTAAACAAAGTAAATTTCAAGAATTTTGTTATAATTTATCAGATGTTTGGTCTTTTATTATGGTTCTTATAAAATAATGGTAATTTTTTGATTAGCTAGCAGCTATTAGAATGTTTGAGCAAGAAATAATTAAGTTGAAGACATCAGAGAATAAAGGAATTTTTTGCATGTTAAGATATAATTTATGTTTAGAAGATCAGTCAATATCTTAAGTCATTCTGAAAATATCGTTTCAGTTTAACATATGCCAGGGGGGAGCAACAGGGGGACAAAGGGGGCATCGCAAATGCTGAAAGAACCATGAAATAAACAAAACCACCCTTTCAAAGTCTTAAGACCCCCACCCACCACCATAAGATGTTCTAGCTCCAGCATTGTTCTAAACATATAAAAATCTAAAGATATAAATTTGTTAACTTTAATATATTTGTTTTACAGAAGCGTTCAGTCTTTACGAAAGCTTTTTTTTTGTTGTTTTGTGAGTCAAGACCCCCTTTCATTTAAGGGAACTAGATTTGGCTATAATCCCACTGCACATTCTAAGACACACCTGTCAACTTTTGCAAGAAGACTCTTTGTACATCAATGTGTGTGGGTTTCGGTAAGTGTAAATTCTAAGTAAAGCATGCACATAGTGAATGCACGTTTGTATGTGTGTAGTCTACAGTTTTGTATGTATGCATTGGCAGTGTGTGCATGTAAATGAAACTGTGTTTGTGCGTTTATTTGTCTTGCCATTTAAGTGTATGAGTGCATTAATGCTTACAGACATACACAATAAAGCAATGTATAAAATGGTGTTTTTGCATGTGTAACACTGCTTCTGTACCCTTAGTAGCTTTTTTCTCCTTTTTGTCGTGCTCATATTTTGTTCCTCCAGCTGACTTCCCCTGTTTGCCCTCTCTTTGTCCCCACACTGGACAGGATAGAAAAAAAGAAAAACACAGGCTCTTAAAATTCAGTACAATCCTCGTAAGTGACGGAGGGAAGTGAGGAGAAAATTTGACATGCACTGCTGTATAATGTGTGTGATAGGATTAAATATTTAGGCCATTTGCAGCATTGCAGGTGATAAGAGAATTTACAGACATTTCTGGACATTTTTCTAAACAGGATTTTTTCTTTGAATTCAGTGAGCAGTAAATGATTTTCTTCCCCTAAAGCTCCTATCTAATGACAGACATCTGTCTTGTGTGATAGCTGCAGGGAATATTTGTCTTTTACTCTTGGGTTTTAATTGTGCAATAACACTCACTGGCGACTTCATTAGATACACCTGTCAACTGCTCGTTAACGCAAATTTCTAATCAGCCAATCATAAAGCAGCAACTCAGTGGATTTAGACTTGATCAAGATGTTCTGCTGCAGTTCAAACAGAGCATCAGAATGACGAAGAAACGCGATTGAAATGACTTTGAACGAATGAGTTCGCTGGACTCAAATGGCCTCCACAGTCACCAGATCTCAACCCAACAGAACACCTCTGGGATGTGGTGGAATGGGATATCGGCATCATGGATGTGCAGCCGACAAATCTGCAGCAACTGTGTGATGCTGTCGTGTCAATATGGACCAAACTCTCTGAGGAATGTTTCCAGTACCTTATTGAATCTCTGCCACCAAGGAATAAAAAAGTTCTTAAGGCAAAAGAGGGTCCAACTCGGGACTAGTAAGGTGTACCTAATAAAGTGGTGAGTGTGCTTTTTAAGATTATATTGTCCAGTGCAGAGTGGTATTTATTTATATTTTCTTCAAAATTTAAAATTTGTATAGATAAGTTAACAGGTTTGGCTTGATACATTTATTAGTGCCTCATAATGTATCAAATATGATCTAAAAATTAACAAGCAGCTGCAGTTTATTCTATGAAAACATCAACAACCCAACAAAATGTATGACAGGATCACAAACTGCATCATCATGTAATGGTGTTTGTCAACTTTCAATAGTGTTAGTTTCTCGGGTGATAAAAAATATATTTATTTGATTCATTTTTATCAATATTAGTCTTTGCTTGGTTTCTACTTTTATCACTTTGTTGCTTTGTGTTGCTACAACTGGTGTAGTTGTCTGCTGTCCACCAGATGGCGCTATAACGCAGCAAAGTTAACTCTTACTTTGATTTGCTCTACAATAAACCATGTGTTCATCAACACAGCAGAGGATCCTAACTATACTATTGGTTGGATCACTTTTGATATATGTTTTGGGGTTTAGGATAAAGATTTCTTTGTTTTACTCCATAAATATCTCATAACTTCCATAGATCCTAACACTTCTTGTCCACAGCACTGAATTACAGGCTGAAAAACTAAGTGTGATTCATTTTTCCATTTTTTAAGTTTGTAGCCACACAAGCGCTGTTCAATCTTGATCTATAGAGTCAAGCGTCTGGAGGATAATTGGCAGGAAATTCGAGCAAGGATGTCCAATGTGCCTGGGCGATCGCGTCTTTGTTAAAATTAGCAAAGTGTTCCGTCCAGATCAAAACAGCCTCCCATTCACAGCTGAGTGAAAGGCTCGGTCTGTGGCAAAAACCATTAAGAAAGCCCGCGGACTCAAAGCAACGTCTCCCCGGCAGCTTTGCGTTGCTCCTGGAGCAACGAGGCATTGTTTATTCATCGCCACATTGGCATTCAAAGTGCACGCTCACTGTTTTCTCTCATAACCAACAAGTTGCAATTTTTATGCATGTGGAGGTTGAAGGCAAATTATTTATGGAAGACTGGACTTGAGGAAAGCCAGCGGCCTCTAGCAAAATGGTTTACGTTGAGAGCAATCCTTTTCCATAGGCTATTGAATTCTCTGGATCACAACAAGATATGCATGCATTATCAAGCTTTTCAAAAAAGCACAATTGTTCCCCATCTGCTTTTTTGCACACTGTGATGCATCTGAGACACGGCGCCTCCAGTTAAAGTGTTATTTTTCAAATGTAATGAGTGCGGGGGGGGGGGGCTCCTCTGGTGTTCCTCCCTGAAGGTTTACACCGCAGTGGAGAAATTAAAATAAGAAATGCTGGTGAAAATTGCATTTGCATGTCTGAATGTGTCTAATTTGGAGCAAAATGTAAGCTGAAGTCAAGGTTCAGCTGGAACGTTCACCTTTTTTGTGAAATCATTCTGCAGCATCTGGTGTCATCCAGATGCAGAGAGGTGAAGTGTGAGGTGTGGTGCACCAAAAACAGCTGCAGGTACAAGGTGAAATGACTATCACCTCTCCGGGGACGGGTGGGATGCAGGAAAAAAGAATAAAAAACAGTTGACCTATGTGCAGGTGGAGATGACAGCTTGAAATAGAACAAAACTGCTCATTGGGAATCTTTAAATTCTTGTGGAACAACTTGCAGTCTTTTATTGCTGAATTTGCGACTGCACACTGCAGATCTATTTGTAATACGGCGCATGGCAGGGGCTGTGTTTCTCTGGTTCACAGCACTTCAGAGGCTCAGTAAAGAACCATTTTTGCATGTTCATTACAGCGTAATGTTCCATTACAAAACATTATTGGAACTTTATGAATGTAGACCTCCTCATTGTTTCTTTGATGGATCCTGACTGTGGAGTGCGGTGCATATTTAAGCAGAAAGATGGTGCAGTAGAAGCTCCTACATCTAAAGCATTGTATGAATCAAGGCAGTGCTTTATTTTGGAATTCATGTCATACTAAATGTTACTTGATTTCCTTTTTCTCCTTCTTCTAGTGAATATGTATAAAAAAACGTGTCTTCCTTAAAAGTGCTGCTGCTGGATTGAAGTGGCAGTGTGTGATGGCCTGAAATTGCACTTTAAAATAGATGTTTTTATGTGAGCATATAAAGCAGTACCCCGGGTTATTACAAGCTAAAACATCAATTTCGCCTGCTTTTCCTGGTTCATCCAACAGCAGAGAAGTCTTATCTCCGCTTTGCCACTTTGACTTCATGCCACATTGTCCTGGATGGCAGCAGATGAGCTTTACGAGAGCTAAACAATATGAATTTCCACTTTTCGGCACAGTCTCATTTTCTTTTCAGCATCTTGTTGATTATATTGTGTAAATCTGCAGGCCTGTTGGACCCAAACACCACAATCTTTCACATTTTGCCGTTTTTTTCCTGCATAATGTAATGTCATACCACCGATGAAGGTCTTTAAAATTGCTGTGCTGCTTAATTACTCTCTTAGATCAACAATAGTTTGCAATCAATAAAAAGACGAAACAAACAAAACAAAAACAAAAAGAGAACCTTGTTAGTATAGTTGAAGGACATGACTATTGGCTGTGTTTTTTATTCCTGTGAAAAAGAAAAATCAGCTTTTCAGATGGTGCAAGAGAGCAGAGGCACAATGCTTTGTGATTAAATAAGTGATTAAAGCTCAAGTTAACACAAATAATCTTCAATTGCCTGCAATAGCTGCCTATTAGAGCTTAGGTCTTTAATTTGCCATTCGTATCACTGAGACAAAACAAGTTAAGCGTGTGTGTGTGTGTGGAAAAAAACAGAAGAGCGCTGGGTTTGTGTAACAAATAATGCTCTTGACCTTCAACTAATGAATAATAGCCTGAGAAGCAAAATGTCATTTTTACAAGATGTTAGAGTTATCTGAGAAGTAACAACTAGTTGGAAAGACACGAGGGGATTTGATTTATAAACGGTGCTTCTGCTGCTGTAGAAAAAAACAAGGAAGTGGACGGGGTCCCTGCTGCTGGGAGGGGATTATATCCATTGGGGGAATGAAAGCGTTTGTTTAAGGTCTCTCAGATCGAGAGAAGAAAGCTTGGAAAGGAAAAAGTCACGCAAGACTTGGTTGCAGGGTTACTAATGTGTTGTGACACTGCTGCAGGTGGACGGACAGTACATGTCTGGGGTCTGTTGGTTTATGGTTGGTCAGTGACCCTAAAATCAGTGTCACGTTTCACAAAGACAGAAGAATAAAGGGGAAGTAGAAGGAAAAAAGAAAATGACCAAACCTTTTAGGTTATTTAAAACTTCCATTCATGTTTTTGCATTGAACCCTGGATATAGAGTATAGAAACAAGACATGCTAGGATGGGGTTCTGCAACCTGAGACTCTGGGTTGCAGGCCTCAAGCCGGTACTGGAACGGTACCAGACCGCACCGGTACTCTAACCGTAACCAGGTACCCCAACCCTGGTACAGGTAGTCTTTCCATATTAAAATAATGATAAACTAATAATAAAAATAACCATGATAGTGTGTATTTTCAGAAATTGACGCACAGCGTGAAAGCCTGAACTGTCCGACGCAAAGCGGGAGACGGTCGTTGCTGACGTGTAATCAATAAAAAAATAACGCGCACATTTTTTAAAATAATGACGTGCGTTAATGTTGACAGCCCTAATTTAAAAGCTACATTTATAAACATCCACATCCACATTTAACATCCACAAAAAAAGTTTATTTTTAAGTGGTGAAGTGGGACTGCAGCTCTTTGAGGAAACTGGACTAAATAAAAAACAAAAATCAAGCTACATTTTACGTATTTTAGTAGATGCTGAATACTCTCTAAAACATCTCATTAGGGTCTCATTTATGAAAGGGAGTTCTAGCAAATCTGAACAAATCTGCTCTGTTTTCAACAGGTTTGTATGTTTTCTCAGCACAATGAAATAGAAAAAAAGTTGGTACGCTTGTTTATCCAAGCCCGAGCTTGACTAAATATTACACAGCACTTCAGTCAGAAATCTTTTACCACTAATTAGAGAAAAAATATTGTAGACTTGGATCCAACTGACAAAAAGATACTAAAGAAACCCGAGCGGGTAAATATGTAGCCAAAGTGTGAAAGCTTCTTGAACAGAGGTAAAGGCCTTAATGATGTGTTTACAGGTAATTATAAACATAACTGAAAGTGTTGTTTACCCTCACATTTGCCATAATTAGTCATGGTGCATAATGAAATTTCAGAAATGACACATTATTACTGGTGCTGCTATCATTCCTCAAAATACTAATTGAGCGTAGTGAAAAAGTGTGTTCCATCTTGTTTCCATTAACGTGTCTCTTTTTGTTCTTTCCCTGCACACATTCTTCTTGTCTCAGCAGCTCTGGCGCCTTTTGTTCACTTTTGCAGAGAGTTGGTTGGAGAGCGCTGACACTGGCTGGCTGCACATCTTCCATCCAGACTTTTAAGTCCCAAAATGAAACAACTGTGATAGCTCTGGATTTACTCCCGAGGTGATGCTCTGATCTCATGGTAGTTTGTCTCGCCGCACGTGTGCAGTCTCAGCTGTTGCGCCGTTGCGGGCATGCACTGCAAAGTAGCTACTGCTTTGAATAGGACTTCTTATCTTTGCCCTTCTCGTGCTTCACTGTTTATGACTCCTGATCACTTTACTACACTTTAACATTTATTTATTTGCAATCAGCAAGCGTACTATGCGATGAAAATGAAGGCACCACCCCTTAAACTCTAGTCATGTTGTTGTTCTGAACAGCACCAAGACTTGGCATCGTCTGGGATGCCTGCAGTGAGACAGAGGTGACTGGTTTATGTAAAACTGAAGGGAAAGTATATAACACTCTTATAATGTTGCTGGCATGCTCTCCAATACATCTATTTAGTGATAGTCATCACTTGTGGAAGCGTTATCTGTACCAATAAGGAAAAGCGGGTTACTCTAAAAACTTTCTTTAAGGGGCTTTATATGTCAAATCAAGTCCAGAAAGACGTTTTATTCAGTGTGTTATTACATGATACTATTTTTTTTTTTTTTTTGTATTACAAAATGAAATGAAAGAAATGGTCACATTCTGTAGCATCTGTGTAACTCCTCCAGAGTAATAAACATCATGACTCAATGAAAACATTGTCAAGGAGCATTCTAGAAAACCACATTATACTGTAGGTACTATAGAACAACACTGATTGGATAATGGCTATGATTTTTAATGGTTGAGTTTTTTCAAATACGCCTTCAATCTCCACATACTAGATCTCTAAAAAAAGAGGCTCAAGAACCCCCTTTTTAATTTTGTTTTTAGATAACAATATCACAGTCTAGCTTACTTCCTAACACTAAAGCCAAACACATTTATAGTTCCTTTGAAAACATCACATTGTCTATAAATCACTCAAATAGGAAAACTCCAAAATCCGTTTCATTCATAATTATTTATCGTCCTCCTGGCCCGTACTCTGAATTTTTAACTGAGTTTGCAGAATTTCTATCAACTATTGTTTTAGATTCTGTTAAAATAATCATAGTAGGGGATTTTAATATCCATGTTGATGACTCTAGTGACTGTCTAGGAAATGCTTTCTCAGCTTTACTAGATAATGTTGGTTTCACACAAAATGTTAAGGAACCCACTCACTGTCACAAGCACACCTTGGACCTTGTTTTAACTCATGGTATAGAGATCAGCCAGCTGAGTGTGCTCCCTCATAACCCCATACTCTCAGATCACTTTCTAATCATCTTTCAGTTTGTTCTAGAAAATTCCACCGCTCCAATAAATAAAGAACAGCTCAGAAGAACATTGACTGACCGTTCTGTATCAGAATTAAACTTACAGTCCAACCAATATTTAGTAACATGCTGAGCATACACTCTGAGAGCAGCTCCCATAGTTTCAGTCCCAGAAAAAATGATCAGTTTGTTGATGACTCCATGGAGGCCCTCAGGAGAACACTTGATGTTGTTGCTCCTTTGAAACCAAAATTATTTAGACAAAACCGAGTATCACCGTGGTTTAACGCTGAAACACGGTCCCTTAAACAAGTAAGTTAGAAAGAGAATGGGGCCGATCCGGCTCAGAGCAGTCCCTGAATAACTGGAAATATAGCCTTTTGAATTATAAAAAATCTCTGCGAAAAGCCAGAACCCAATACTATTCAGCTTTAATAGCACAGAATGGACATAATCCAAGATTTCTTTTTAGTACTATAGCCAGACTGACCAGCAGTCACAGCTCAGTGGAACCACATATTCCTGCTACTCTCAGCTCTGAGGAATATCTTTCATTCTTCGATTGTAAAATCCTAAATATTAGACAAAAGCTGAACAAAGTTATCCCTACTATCAGCCCAGAGCAGGCTAAAACAGTAGAAACAAAGGCATCTATGGAAACCTCTGTAACATTAGACTGCTTCACTGCTGCAGATCTAGCAGAGTTAACATCACTTATTACGTCCTCCAAAAGCTCAACTTGTCTTTTAGACCCAATCCCCACTAAGCTTTTTAAAGAAACCTTCCCCTTAATTAATGAATCCATTTTAAATATTATAAATAATTCCATAGAAATAGGTTATGTGCCACAGTCTTTTAAATGTGCAGTTGTTAAACCTCTTCTGAAAAAGCCCAGTTTAGATCCTGGCATTCTGGCCAACTATAGACCAATGTCAAATCTCCCCTTTATCTCAAAGATATCAAAAAGAGTTGTAGTTAAACAGCTATACTGTCACCTACAGGACAATAGCCTCTTTGAAGATTTCCAGTCAGGGTTCAGACCTCACCATAGCACTGAAACTGCACTAGTTAGAGTCACTAATGACTTGTTACTGACCACAGAAAAGGGACTAATCTCTATTCTGGTCCTGTTAGATCTTAGTGCAGCCTTTGACACTATAGACCACAGCATCTTACTCCAGAGACTAGAGCATGACATAGGGATCAGAGGATCTGCCCTTCAATGGTTTAAATCCTATTTATCTGATAGGTACCAGTTTGTTCATGTAAATGGACATTCCTCCCATTATAGTCGAGTTAGCCACCGAGTCCCTCAGGGCTCAGTTCTAGGACCCATCCTGTTTATGCTTTACATGCTGCCTCTAGGGAATATAATCAGGAAACACAGGATTAATTTTCACTGTTATGCGGATGATACACAGTTGTATCTATCCATTAAACCCGACCAGAATGACCACTTAGAGAAACTTAATGCCTGCATTAGTGATATCAAGATTTGGATGGCAGTTAATTACCTCCTCCTAAACCCTGAAAAAACTGAGGTCATTATACTAGGTCCAAAATACCTCAGAGATACCCTACCTGTTCAGATGGTCTCCCTGGATGGTGTAAATATAGCCTCCAATCCCACAGTTAGAAACCTGGGGGTTTTATTTGACCAGGATTTATCATTTAAGGCACACATATCACATGCTTGTAAAACTGCATTTTTTCACCTACGCAATATTTCTAGGATCAGAAACATATTATCTAGAAGCGATGCTGAAAAACTCATCCATGCATTTGTTACATCTAGGCTGGATTACTGTAACTCTTTGCTAGCAGTATGTCCTAAAAGTTCTTTAAAAAGTCTTCAGCTTGTTCAAAATGCAGCAGCTAGATTGTTAGCAGGAACCAGCAGAAGAGAACACATTACTCCTGTGTTAGCTTCACTTCACTGGCTCCCAGTTCAATCTAGAATCAAGTTCAAAATCCTCCTGCTAACCTATAAGGCCTTGAATGGTATGGCCCCATCCTATATTAAAGATCTCATGGTGCCTTACCAACCAAATAGAACACTTCGCTCACAAAATGCAGGACTGCTTGTGGTTCCTAGAATCTCTAAAAGCACAGTTGGAGGTAGAGCCTTTAGCCACCAAGCTCCTGTTTTATGGAATAAACTCCCAGCTCATGTAAGAGACGCTGACACAGTTTATACATTCAAAGTTAGACTTAAAACATTCCTCTTTGGACAGGCTTATTGCCAGGCTAGGTAGCAATCAGAGATTATTTAACTTACTGCTCCTCTGCCTCACCTGCTTTGATGGGGTTTGCCGCGCTGGCTCTGCTCGCTCCTGCTCAGTCCCCCCCCCCCAACTCACTCCACCTCAAGACTTCCTCTTATGTTCCACCCTTCCCTCCCACACTACATACACGTTAAGGGACTTTATGTCCTATGGCACTCACTTTAATTTCAAGGGACCACCAAATCCCAACTGCACAACATTACATAACACCTTTATTTCAAGGGATCACTGGATCCCACTGCACTCACTCAGACTCCAAGGGACCCCCAAGTCCCATCTGCATTACACAACATACTCAAGTCCACAACCCCCTCTCCTTCATCTCTCTCTTTCCTTTTCTACTAACCTTCTACCTATCTCACAATAAACCCAACCCTAACCCGGGTCTGCAACCCCCCTCTCTCCACCTGCAATTTTCATTACATCACTTGCCATCTGCCATTGCTTTATTTTATTTGGTTTATCATGCCTCTGTTTGGTGCAGTGCGATTCACATGTTGTCCCTCTTTCCCACCCCCCTACGGGGGAGTGGGAGAGATTTCTGATTCCAGGTGGATCATCTGTGCTCCTGTCCTTGGCTGTGACCTCGCCTCACCTGTGCTCCTGTCCTTGGCTGTGACCTCGCCTCACCTGTGCTCCTGTCCTTGGCTGTGACCTCGCCTCACCTGTGCTCCTGTCCTTGGCTGTGACCTCGCCTTTGGCTCTTCCCACCCCTGTCTTTGGCCGTGACCTCACCTTTGGCTCTTCCCACCCCTGTCTTTGGCCGTGACCTCGCCTTTGGCTCTTCCCACCCCTGTCTTTGGCCGTGACCTCGCCTTTGGCTCTTCCCACCCCTGTCTTTAACCACAACACCTACTGGATGAAGCCCATCTGATAGACTATTCAAACATGTCTTTGTTTATTTAATGCTTAGCTGTTACCTTTACTTGTAGCTGTTTATGTAGACATGTTTGTTTATTGGACATATACTTGTTATTCAACCATGTGGTTACAGAATTAATTAAGCTTACTTTTCTTTAATAGTTTTAGCACATCACCTGTCCGTCCGGTGTTGAGGATCTCTCCTTCATGTGGGCAACCCTGAGGTTTCTTAGTCACCCCCCCCCCCCC
>BSAI01000072.1:11208016-11299530 GCA_036245035.1 Adrianichthys oophorus | reverse complement strand
AAAAAAAAAAAAAAAAAGATAGGGTTTTTTTTTTTATGAGTTTTTTTCTCACCACGAAGGAGGGTGTAAGGGCAGATATGTTTGTTCAGCTTAGTCTGTTTTATAACCAGCTATTGTTTACTTTTACATGTTAATAATCTTTTTTGCTTCTTGCAATATATTGATAATCAGTCCAATGAGACGGCTTTGGCTGTGATATCGGGCTATATAAATAAAATTGAATTGAATGAATAACCTCCTCTGTTTATTTTAATATACATTATTTTTGTATTTAATTTATTCTATGTATTTCATTTTATTTTTCATTTTATGTACCTACATGCATTTTATTTATTTAATTTTAACCATGTGTTAAGCCATTTTAGCCACAGAGTTTCCTGTGGGGATCTTTTGTGCCAGGGCATGCCAGCTTGGCCCGTCTGGGGTCCAACATTGCAGCATCAAGGTGGTGGAACGGCCCCCGTTGCTGTCTTGGTCTGGGTGGGCACTGTTCCTGTGCCTGGGTTGGCTCCTGGTATCAAGATATTCCCAAATACTGTTTCCTGCCCCCCCAGTTTTTTGTTGAGTTGTTATGGTTGCTTTTTTCCATGCACGGCTGAAAAAACAAGTGAACTCTTAATGATAAGGTCACAAATACAACTCGAGGAACCACTGCAACTCCTTAACCGTGATGGGTTCAGGGCCACTGTAGCACGGCCTCCTCCTTGCTGTAATCCATGGCTACACCCTGGGCACTGTTTATGTATCTGAAATGTGATATATATGAATATATCCGAAACATTTTTCTTGCTTGGCGTACAGGTGATTGTTTATCAGTCGCTGCAGTACCTGCCTGACATGGGAGATGTGATCTGTGAAGATGGAGGAGTAGACCAGGATGTCATCCAAATAGACTATAACGAAGCGCTGGAGCATGTCTCTGAAAACATCATTTATAAAGGCCTGGAACACGGAGGGAGCATTGCAGAGACCGAAGGGCATGACCAAGTACCCATAGTGGCCGGTAGTGGTGGAGAAAGCCGTCTTCCATTCGTCCCCCCGGATGCGAACAAGGTTGTAAGTGCTGCGCAGGTCCAACTTAGTAAAGAACCTGGCCTGATGCCACTGCTCCAGAGCAGGGAGAACCAGTGGTATGGGGTACTGGTACTTGACGGTACTTTCTCTGAGACTAGTAGTCGATGCATGGACGGAGACCACCATCTTTCTTTTTGACAAAAAAGAAACTAGCGGAAGCGGGTGATGTGGAAGGTCTGATGAACCCCATTTGGAGTTCTTCCTGGATGTATGCCTGCATGGCTTCGGTCTCTGGTTAGGACAGGGGAAACACCCTTCCTTTAGGAAACACCCTTCCTTTAGCCTGCCCCGATTGTCCCCGATTGGAAGCTCGCAGGTGGTCAGATCGACTGCAGTAGAGGCACAGATTCTCGCACAAGAGAGTCAGACGCGTGGATCCCAGCTGCATGGGCTTCTCAGAAGCAAAGGGCTTGGTGTCAGTGTCTCTAGGCTGCCAGGTCCGTAACAGATAGTCCAAACGAATAGCGATGGCGATCAGCTGATCCAGATCCATATCTTTGACCCAACAGGCTATCTTGTGTTGGAGCTCTTCATGAAGACCTTGGCAGAAAACTGTCTTAAGGGTGGCCTGAGTCCAGTGCGTCTGGGCAGCTAGGGTCTGGAATCTCAGGGAGTAGGCTGAAGCAGTCTCTTTTCCCTGCGTAATGTCCAGTAGCTGCTCACCTGGATCTTTCCCGCAGCTAGCATGCTGGAATACGTTGCGCAGCAGCCGGGTAAAACCCGCATAGGAGTGGAACGGGAGCGAACCTCCAGACCAGACCGCAGCTAACCACTCCAAAGCCTCCCCGGAGACAAGAGAACACAGAAACTCCATGGAACACACTTCCATGGAGTACAGATGGGCTTGCTGATGGAGGAAAAGCTGGCACTGCATCATGAATCCGTTGCATTGTTTAGGTCTCCCCGTAAATTTGTCTGGCATCGAAAGACATGAAGCAGACTTGGGATCGTTTGTGGAGGAAGAGACCTCAGGAACAGCTGATGAGGGAGTCTTGGATTGAAGCGGTGTCGCTGGGTCAGTTTGCAAACGCTCCAAGATGGCAGTGGTGGCGTGCGTGAGACGTTGGAGTTGTTTGCCGTGTCTCAGCCCACGAGTGTTGACGGCCTGGAGAAGTCTGCCGTGTCTCAGGAGCCTGGAAGCAACGCCCGCTGGATTGGACGGAGCATTTGGCGAAGCATTCTGTAACGATCCGGGTCCGAGCCCTGACGGCTGCTATCACTGCCATGATGCATTGTACAGCATCAATACCATCTCCACATTTAGACCCACGGTGCCTGGAATCTCCAGACTGACATCTGGTCATCCCTGGGCTCCCTTCCCATGTCAACATCTATCGTCAAGCGCCTGCACTGCTATCGTACGATTTCTAAGAATCAGATGGTGACAGAGGGACGACAGCTCGGGGGCAGGGGGGTGGCTGTCTGAAATCGGCCGATCATCAGACAATTCGGGGTCCTTGAAGACCCTCCTATCAGCCAATAACTGCACTGCTGCCTTCCTGCCACCCTTCTGTCACTGGACTGCAGCTGCGCAACCTCCAAATGTGCCTGGGTGGTCACTGACCGATGTCAAAAAATCATCTGGCTAGAAACTAATGCTGGCTGGTGTGATCTTTATGTGGAGGAAACAGAAACAGAAACAAGCTGAACAAAAGCCTAAAGCTACACATTAGTTTAATTAAAGAAAAAATTAAAACAATGAAACCAGTGACCAACAAACAACACTCCAGGACTTCTCATCAGCTTTTAATAAGGAACAGGCTCCATCCTGTACCTGACAAACACAAATCATATACATTCCAACCTGGGAATATGAAAAGCTGCTTCTGATTTTATTAATTATATAATTTAGACCATAGTATTATTGTAAAGCTTTGCCTGTATACATCTACAAAATGTTGAATCCTGCAGAACTTCTGCTGCCAGTTCATTAGTCATTTGCAGCCCCCCATGTGTCACACAGTAGTTAACAGGAGACTCCAGTCACTCCCTTTCCTGATAACAGCATGAGGGGATCAGTGTAAATAAGCACAAGTAATGAGAATATTTTTACTGCTAACTCTGTGTGAAAATACCAAAAAATGAAAAACTCAAAATCAAATCAAAAACATTTGCTGCTTCTATTTTATTCGAACTGTTCAAGCTTTATATAATGCATCTTCCAGTTTTATAAAGCTGTAATTGAGCAATAAAGACTTTGTTCACAATAAAATAATATTTATTATTCTATCTGCTGTATTTTAAGCAGTAAAGATGAAGTTGCTTTCAATCGGCATTCACAAAATTCTTCTTAACGTGTACACAACAGTTTAAAAGTTTGATGTCATCAAGACAAGTTTGTGTTTTCCATTCTTACCAAAAGAGCTGTTCAGTGAATAGAAAATATAGTCAAGACATTGACAAGGTTTGAAATAATGATATTTCTTTGAAATCATTTCTTCCTTCAAACGTCGCTTTCATCAAAGAATCCTCCACTTTTGCAATTCCAGAATTGCAGAACTTTGGCATTCTAGCTGTTAGTTTGTTGAGTTCACCTAGAGAAGCCATCCAGCCCCTCCCACAAGTTGGATTGGCTGGATGGACACTTCTCGTATCATACGGTCAGGCTGCTCCCACAACAGCTCAGTCAGGTTCAGATCTGGTGACTGTGCTGGCCACTCCATTACAGAGGGAATACCAGCTGCCTGCTTCTTCTCTAAATAGTAGTTGCGCAGCGTGGAGGTGTGATTTGGGTCATTGTCAATCAAACGCTGCCCCTAGGGTATAGAATGGCTTTGCAAAATGGAGTGATAGCCTTCCTTATTTCTTCCACCTTACCAACACCAGAGCAACCCCAGACCATCACGTTACCCGCACCGTGCTTGACAGATGGCATCAAGCATCCAGCATCTTTTTGTCACAAATGTTCTTATGTGTGATCCAAATGTCTCAAACTTTGACTCGCCTGTCCAAAGCACTTTTTTTTGTCTTTGTTCTTTTCGTCTTTTTCGTTTGTTAGCCAGTCTCAGATATGGCTTTTTCTTTGCCACTTTACCCTGAAGGCCAGGATCTTGAATTCGACTCTTCACTGTAGATGTTGACACTGGGGTTTTGAAGGAACTATTTAATGAAGTTGCCAATTGTGGACCTGTGAGGCCTCTATTTCTCAAGCTGAGGACTCTACTGTACTTATCTTCTTGCTCAGTTGTGCAGCTGATCCTCCCACTTCTATTTCTGCTCTGGTTAGAGCCTGTTTGTGCTGTTCTCTAAAAATAGTAATGGACACTGTTGAAGGAAATCTTCCATTTCTTAGCAATTTCTCACATAGAATAGCCTTCATTTTTAAGAAAAAACAAAAGACTGTTGGGTTTCACAATGAGCAAACAAATTCTGTCATTAGAACACTGGAGTTATAGTTGCTGGAAAGGGGCCTGTAGTCACCTATAAATTCTGCATCAAAAACCAGACATTTGCAGCTGGAATAGTCATTTATTCACCATGTCTCACATTAATATAGAGTGTTTTTTGAATTGATTAAAGTCATATTCATTGAAAAAAAAAGGAATTTTCTTTCAAAATAGTGACATTTTGAAGTGACTTTAAACTTTTGAACGGTAGTGTGTGTGGGATGCCACTATTTATATGGCTGACTAACGTTGACAAAATAACTGTTTACCCACTTTTTCTAATATATTTCAAACATTTAAGCCAGAATCTTTACTTTATTAGAAGAATCCCATTAAAAGTTGAAACTCTAATTCTTATTTTAATCCTCCTTGGACAATTCAGTGTGTTACTATCTCGAATGCCTGCAATAAAGGCTTCGACTTGATTGGTTTCAGGACAATAAATAGATAAATTTGAACTTATCCACATCTTCCCAAAAGGGACTGAATTGAAGTCAAAGCTCATTTAAGCTGACGACCTGTATCCCACAATGCTTTTCTCCACAATTGGAGAGCGCCTGTCAGCATTCAATAGTAATTTAATTAAAACATGTAACTTTTAATTACCAGACTAATTAATTTAATAAGTCAAAATAGACTCGGAGTGATAAATGATTGAAGTGGTGATGTTCCTGCAGCAACTCACTTGTGCTCCACGTGACTGACTTAAAGGCTCTGTACAGAATGTTTTTAGACTGCTACACACTCGGCCCCACAAAAATAGAACTCTTTCATATGCTGACAACAGACTCACACAAAACATAAAAAAACATCTCTTCTATCTGGGAGTTGCAGCGTCTCAGACAGAAGCTGCCTATATAAACTTGTATTATAACAAAAGCATTTTATTATTATTATTATTTTTTTTTTATAAAATATCTTGAAAGATAATCAAAAATAGCTATTGTGGTGATTCAAATTAAGAGCCTGCTTATCATCAAAATTAATTATGCATTGACAGCTCTAAATTTGATAGAAAGATTGCATCCAGATGTAGAAGAATAAAAGATAAGAGGAGAATATCGGGAAATGTTTGCTTTGCTTATTGTATGTGGGTGGTTTCTGTGAAGCGGAACATTAGTGCAAATTTAAAAAACAATAACAAAACTTCACTTTGCATCTGTAGCGGGAAGTCACCTTGAGATTTGGTGGGAGGAAAATCAGAGGATGCTGCTTGAAGCATAAGCTCAGCAGATAATCACAGAAATCCTGTTTGAAACATTTAACCTTTCTTCTCAGGGGATGGAAGGTCGAGATTTCAAAAAAAGCCAAATTCTTTTTCCACAGTTGCACCAAAAAATTTCCACATTAACATCGAGCACGTTCACACCATCTTGCAAACATCAATCTCTGATTACAAATTGGAATATTGAGCATCAAGGAGGAGCATCACTAATATTAGAGCTCGTAGTGCTGTTCACAGCATCTTTCAGGATTGGAGTTAATCAGCTCACAAACACGAGCCTTTTCTCTCTGATACTTTCAGACAGGATTAAGAGGCAGGCTGTGTGTGCATCAAATTAATGCCCATTTCTCTGGGTCACACTGCAGCACTCAGAGATAATTGTGTTGTGGTTGTCACAACTTCAGGTGATTGTCCCTCATCTTTGTTGGGAACAACCAGCTCATCTGTTTTAAGGGACATGACTTGGCATTTCTCTCACCAATAACAGTACAGTTTGGTCAGAAAATTATAAAGTAGTACACTGACTGAATAAATCCTAGTTTAATTTGGAGATGAGGAATGCTTTGGCTGTTTATGAGGTAATACTCTTTTTTTGTTGTTTTTAATTATCAGAAAGAAAACCCAGACATGCTGATAGAAAACTGTGGAACAATTGTTTTCTTTAAGGAGGCCTGAATGGCAAATGCAGAGCATGTCATCATAGACCCAAAATTGAGTGTTTTTTTCATGAATCGAAATTTTATTTGACAGGATTTCCTAATCACATTAGAATTACCATTTCTATGCAGGAGTAAATAGATCATTTATAGATATTTTTTTCAATACATCAATGCCAGGATTGTGAACTTTTGTTTAGATTTTGTTGTGATTTTTTTTTTATCATGTTGTGTGTTTTGAATTGTCCCTCTGTCATCAGTTTCAGGTTCATGATCCTCAGCTGTCTTCATTTCGGTTAATTACCTTCAGCCTATTTAAGTGTCCGGCTTTCAGTGAATCCTTGTCAGGTTATCTGTTGTGTTTTGTCATGGTTTTTGTCATGTATCAGTTTATTTATTAAATGTTTGACTTTTCTGCCACCAAGCCTGGCATTTTGGGTCCTCCATCACCACTTCATGACAATTAAATACAAACAAGCTATTTTCCTCCACTCTGAGGTGGTAAATGATCTCTGATCAGAAAGCTGTCTGGTCCTGCTGCCCCTCTGTAGGGTCGTTTTAAAGGACTGAACAGTTGATACATTATACATTTGTGGTGTACCACTTCATTTTCATGGTCACACGTGTTGGAAAAAATTAAGTCTTTCCACTCATTGGACTGTAATGAAGGTTTGATCATTTTTTTGCTGTCATCACTTATGTGTTGTCCTCTGTGATGGAGTTTGGTCATTTTCATGTTATAATATAATGACCCTACCGTGCGTTATTTCAAATGGTATTTTCCAATATGGATTAAATTTGATTTAATTTTGAAATTTTATCACTACAGGTCGATTCGATTAACAACTTGTCTCAGATTAATGGTTTCACCTCTACTACACTCTTGGTTCACACCTTCTCATGCTGTTTTTTTCCCTACCTATAATGCAGTACACTGAGGTTGTTCCATCCGTCTGATTTGCTTCTTGGTCCACAGTCTGTTAGCAATGACACTCAAATGAAACTCAGCAGAGTCTGCAAGGTCTTTGTTCACAAAAGCACTTTGTTTGATCAGGACCACAGTTCACATGAGCTTTCACACCTCCTAAACCTGCCAGCTGAAATGTGCCTTTAAACCATTGACTGTATAAGAAAACTGGACTGAGTGAGTGTGATGTCACTCGCAGACATGGCTTACTCCCGGCTCCAACAAAATAAAATCGATTCAGTTGCCTTTTTATTTATTTATTTATATTTTTGCAATATGGACATGGTCATGTTGGATCCAGATGTTGTCAGTAAGCAGTGATTGGTCCAAGTCTGTCTGAGTCGATGTTTCTACGGCAACCAATCTGGAGTGAGCTTGTTGAAAGTCCACACCCCTACCACTGAAAGTGGGATTGGGAGAATCTGTCAATCAAATGTTTTGAACACTTGATGTGGGGGCCAGTAAGCATCACATACTTGTATTGATGCATCTGATTGGCCAGTATATAACTCAAATTAGTTGCACTAGAGAAAAATAGGATTATAAGAACCTGTTAAAAAAGTAGCAGGGCAAGAATGGTTGTTCTGACGAACATTACTGAATAATAGCTGCCTATTTCTTAATAGAAGTCTATGGGCTTCCTGGAGCGGGTGGGTAATTCCTATTTGGAACATGAGGAGTAAGGGATCACTCTCATAAAAGGCCAATGCATGTGATATTGATAGTGACAGAGTCCAATAACAAGCAGGAAGCTGGATTTAAAAACTTTAAAAATCAATTTTTAAATAAGCTTCACTATAGCCAAAAACTCTTTGAGTCCTTTTCCTAAACAGCATCAAAAGTAAGGAATATATACAGAAAAGACATGATGTATTTTGTCTTTGTTCCCCCACTAGTTAATCCTATATGATTTAATAAAACCTCAGTTGAGCATAGTGTTGCATGCCATCAATCTCAATCAATCAATTAGTCATCTAAACAAGCCATGCTCAGACATTCGTTCACTCTTAATTTCCCCATTGTGCTAATCACACTTGAACGTGTCATCACAAATTAAAATTGAACATTTAAATGGGATAGGTATCAAATACCTGAAAAATGACCACCCTACTGTCATGTCCTTGAATTCCTGGACAGCAAATGATTGTTGTCCTGGAATTACTGTCTGATTAGAATGCTGCTAAAGATACGCCTGTCTGGAATGTAACTCACATTCAGACTCCATTTGACTAAAAAGCAGATAGTAAAGATGTTGTCAAAGATCGGTAATCTGCCTTGTTGCACAAACAAAAAGAAAATCAATCCAGAGACACCTCAAGCTCCTTGAGAGAAGCATTATATTTAAATGACTGCATGAGTAAGAGAGAAAATTGGCTGCTTTCTGAGGTTAAACTATTCCCATTAAAGTTTGAATAATGTTATTGACCTTTACCTGGGGTGGATCACTTAAAGTAATGGGAAATGGTGGTGCTGACAGAATTATGATGACAGAATAGCTTATGGTTATGAATTAGGTCCTGTTCTTCAAAATGCCTATCAATTTGTCAAATTACATTCATGTGTTCAGCTTGAAACTTGAATGTGGGCCACGAAACCTGAAGGTGTCAGTCATTTTGTCACATAAACATTTCCTGCCTGTGCGTGTGCACAACAACAGCCGTGCCAGTCATGGATGTGAACTCACACATGAAATTTAAAGACCCACTCCAATGAAAATTGTGTCTTTGGTGTTTTGAATGTGTTTTTGTAGCATTTTTTTTTCATGAAGAAGGACATATATCAAGAAAATTAAGCTTAAAACTGCATTTCTGAGTATTTCTGGATTCAAATCCTTGTGAATCAGTTACAGATTTAAAAAAAAAAAAAAAATGCCACTGGAAAAAGTAATCGGTGGGCCACAAGCTCCCTGCTCTGCTCCATTCCAATGCATCCACTTGTAGACGACTAGATCTGTGTCCGTCTGAGGACAACTGAACGGTTGGATAGCTCCAAAATTCCTTGCCATTTTTGTTGCACCGGTAATGAGGGGCTGTAAGCTAGAGGGAGAGCATGTAGACAATGAGATGATGGGAAATAGGTGCAGGCGTATCCCTCCCATTAGTCCTGCCCACAACTCTGAAGTGAAATTCAAATGAACTACTGCTACTCTGCAGAAACTATGGCCGAAAACGGTTTCCCTACCCCTCTGGCCCCTCCATATTGCTCCAATCATAAGGGCATTTAAAGCTGTGGCGGTGTCCGAAAGTGTCCTGGCAGCTACGTGCTAACGTAGATGTCTGGCGACTATTGATGACGTCATCAAGCGGCAGTAACGTTCAAATCTGAAGACACTATTTTTTTTTCCATATCTCCATATCCATTGGGAATGCTTTCAAAATGGATCAAAAGATAATTGGAGTGGCACATCTGGCAATGCTTCTCCCTCAATCCTCTCATTTTGGAAGAAATTTTAAAAAGAAAACCCAATGAAACTATTTGTACCGATTTTAAAATAACAACCACACATGACTTTGACATTGAAATCTTTTTATTAAGACAAGTACTCTTCAGATTTTTTTTTTTCCTTTTTGTAAAAATGTTGGTGTGAACCAATACAAAATATGCATGGTCATATGAGAAACATCCTCTTCACTACACAAAGGAAAAATGTCACCTGGCAACATAGAGAAGTTTCAAATTTATCAACAAAAAACATTTTTTGAGAGGAGAGGGCGTCAAAAAAAAAACAATCCACTCCCCATATCTTCTTGCCCCAAACCCTTCCTTCCTCCCAGGTGTTAAAAATGAGTTTCACCCAAATATCCAAGACGTTACAGATCATTCAGAAAACTGCGTCACAGTAAATACAACCACCATCGTTTCTGGAAAGTTATGCATGATACTTGATTGACTATCTGTCGTCACATCCTATATTTACTAATTAACAGATACTGTATGAGCAAAGTGTTACAGTGGAAGAAGAAGTCTCATGAACATCGTTTGTGATTTGGGTAACACTGACTGTACATCATTGTTGTCTGCTTAGCAAATCTAGTCGTCTTTGAGAACTAGGTCTATGCAAAATAATATTTAACATTTATTGTAACAGTGCACCATATTCAGAACACAGTAACATGTACAACTGAGTTAAAACATGTACACCTTGTGATTACCTAACGTTGTCAACAGCTCTTCAACTACTGTAATATACTTGGGGCCTGGAACTTGCATTCTACCTGAGATGCAGAAAAACAACCATTAAACACTCATGAACCTGAGAACGGGGAAAAAAAACATACTAGATATGATGCGTTTAAAAAAAAAAAAAAAGAAAAAGTCGTTATCATAATGACACCTGGACCGTCCTTAAATGTTTTTCGGTTAAATAACAAAAACACCATCCAAAAGAACCTGTTGTGCACAGAACTGTTTCCATGACACCGCATTGCGGTCATCCCTAAAACGGTTTCATTTTTTATTTATGTCCTAATATAACTTATGCCATTCCATAAATGCTTTTAAGATTTCACTGAGTGAGTCAGCGAAATTGACGACGAGATTCTGCCAAAACGAAACTTTCTAAGTACAACATATTGGCATAAGGTTTACTATTCACTTTGAAGCTGCCAAACTGGTAAACATAGAAAAAAAATCTTTTTCTAAGCATTGAACTTATTTGTAAATTCTGTAGATGTTAAATGGGATGCACGGCTATGGAGAGTGTACACAGTTAATTAGAAGGGATTGATCCTACAAGATCAAGATCCTAAGTAAGTGTGGGCTCGAGAATACTTATCGTCATATGCCTCAATATCAGAAAAAGAAGGCAACAAAATAAGTCCTTCAGTCTTTTCCTTTGTGATGATGAGATTCAAGAAGTCATTTTAAGGCAGTGGTTAACCTTTTTTTTTTCGTGTATGTGTTTAATCTGCTAATCCTCTTTCGCCTTGGTCAGCACTGAATCGTCTTCGTAAATTATCGAACGATATTTGCCTCCACAGTTGTGAGTCACAGCAGAATAAAAACCTGTGTAGACTGCTGAACAAAAAGATCTTTTTTCTTTTTCTTTTCTTAACAAAAGGCTACTCCTCTATGAAGGTTTGAGGCTGCAAGATGGGAGTAGAAAAGTTCTTAGAGTAAAGCTGTACACAAATTTCTGAGAAGCTGTAGGAGCCGGTGACCTTACAAGATTCAGCGCTGACCTAAAGATAAAATGTCTGTACAGAGCAATGAAATATGACAGATTCATTTTTCTAGAGCTTTTTTTTTTTTTAAACTTGTGTACAGGCAATGGTTTGACATGGGTTTTTGAGCCTCTTTCTGTGAGGCAGTAGATTACCTTTTTTTCCTCAACAGAGAATGGTGATTTACATGGATCCGATGCATTTACACGACAGTAAAAGTAAAACATTTAGTGCTCTTTGATTCCCTCTGAAACAGCTCACTCAAAAAGTTCAAACTGATAAAAGCCGTAGCAATTCACAGTTAAATGATCCATAGGTTAAACCACTGAAGGTCAATTCACTGAAGAGGAGCAGTCTAACTTGGGGAATTATTATTTTTTTTATGTTACATTAATGTTTAATACCTACATTGGCACTGATGTTCTTATAATATTTGGTCCTGGGTTTACCCTTTATTAGGAAGGATGAAAACAAGATAACTCAGACAATTTAAGTCATAAAAGCAGTCATTTCTAAACAAGTTAAAGTGAATTCTTACTTTAATGTAATGCTAACCAGCAACCTAACAATATATTTCATTGACAAAATTACAAGAAGTAAAGGGAACAGCTAGCTTGATTCCATTGACAGATAAACAATAAGCATTCACACATCTCAGGTATGCTGAGTCTCAATTAGTAGCTGTAATGCAAGTTACTGGCTGCTGATGATAGTGTTATAACAGGCGTTATTGTGGGTTTGATTTATTTTTCTGAGCTTTATAGTCAAATTGCTGCAAGATTTTGCAGGCAAGCCCTCCTCTTGCTCTGGAGCAATTTCACAAAACCAAGGTTAATATATTTTAAGCTGCACCCTACACACAGCCTGTGACACCCTGACATTTGCAGCAGACCCTGACAGGACTGGCTTTGTTTAGACAACCGCTTTTGGACCGCGTCTGGGATTCCACCGGTGTGCCTCAGGAGCCTCCCAGCAGCAGCTCTCTGGTTAGCACGATGTTTCCAGATGCCAAAGCAAGCTTACCAGAGTGGCCTGCCATGTGAAGATCATACAGAATCTAACTTTAAAAGTGGATAGACTGTTGTTTCTACATGAAACCACTATGTAAATCTAAGTGGCACCTGAACTTTGTCTGGGCATCCTTTAATTACTTTCTTGATAAGTACATTTCTTTTTACATTACGTGTGCTCCCTTTGTTTGGACAACACTGTAAAGAGTGAGGAATAGGAATTGCAGTAAGACTGTTAGTAGTGTAAGGTGTTTTGGAATTCGATATCTATGTATATGGAAATGCAAATCCATGGACTTTTGCGTTTGGGAAGATGAAACAATTCGCCTCTAAAATGCTGCCAGAACAGTTTATAGCAGTCTTAATGGGGTCTCTAAACGGCACCAGTCATGAGATAATATAAAAACCACTGCTGGTGGAATCCTGGGAGTCCATGTCAGATATTAAGGGGAAAAAACAAACTAGTAGTACGTGTATGAATACAATGACCCCTACTTTGATCGTTCTATCATGACGGTTATAAAAGCAATGACTACAGTGAACCTGATTGAAGGGGATAAGTGTAATCAACACCAAAGGACTTTTGACCCAACATGAATAAACGTGTTGACACTCCCGTTTTATTTACTGAAGGCTGCAGGAAGGAAGTATGGATGAGCTGGCTTCTCAGATCTGGTCATACAAGCTAAAAACTAGCAGCATACATGAACACCAGACCCTTTTGATCTCCTCTTTAAAAGCCAAAAGCAACATGGGATCAGGTGGAGTACAAGGGGAGGAAAAAAAGTTCAACCCAACAAGCTTTTGAAAGAAAGCCATAAAACAAACAAAAGAAATAGAACAAGGCACAAAATTGTCTGTAAAATAATCAATCTGTACAGTATAGGACACAGAGGTCCAGGAAGGGTCGGATAGGAGACTCAACCTCTTCTCATCCCTTGGCCGTACCAGTCCTATTTTCCACCTTTTTTCCTGCCTGTCTCTTTTCTTTAAATCTTGCCATCCTTGCTCCCACGCTGTCTTGTAACCAATCAGAGTTTGACACAATACTCCTACAGCACCATGACCACCAGCAGCAGCATTCCCACCCGTCTCTCCTGGCCTGTCCACTTCAGATATAGTACTCCTTCTTCTCGTCTGTGTTGTTGTGTCCCCCCTCTGCGTTAATAATGGCCGTGTCTGCGTCAGCTGCATCATCCGCGCCTTTGGCTTCATGAGTAAAGTAAGTTCCTGCAGAAGAGGAAGTACAAATTAGTGAAAATCTTTATAACTTCTCGCCCTCTTCTATATATTAGTAATATAAAAAGAACCAGAAGTCTTTAGATCTCTTCATGATCAAGTGTGATTGCAAAGTTTGGGATTTACCTTTGTGTCTGGCAAAGTATCGACCAAGAACGATGAGTGCACAGAGGATTGCAAACATCACCACGGCAACCACTCCTCCAATGACAGCGTGGTCAATTTTCGGTGGTGCTCCGCCAGCTCTGGAGTCTGAAAACAACAAAATAAATTCAAGATTATTAAATCTTCCTCGACAATAAGGGGACTTCCAGTAAGGTCCACACACACACACGATCTCTCCAGGACAATGTAGAATTTAAAAACGCACAATTTAATTGCTGCCTCAGCTCTGTTGCAATGTTGCACTTTTCGGGCTCCAAAGGCCATCCTGAATGAACAAGGTTAAAAAAAATAATAAATAAAGACGGTTATTTCACCATGAAACAGTGACCTGCCTGCAATTGTGCTGAAATTTCGCACACTGCAAAAAATACTATGATTTAAGAGACCATTTCTTGAAGCTATAGAGCTCAATCACCAGAAATAGACACACGTCTAGAGATGAATTGGCACCTTGTGTCTCTGTGCAGAGAAATACATGGCTGTTTCAGGTGTCAGAGAGTATCACTGTCCAGCACTTTGCCAGATTTATCCATGCTCCACAGCAGAACAAGGCAAAATTTCAGGCCTTTAAATTTCCCATCTCAGAATAGTTCAGAAGCATTTATCAATAGTCTATATCTGTGCACATTTGGACTGATGGACGTGTGGTGGGAGGGGGGGAATTGCTGCTCTGGTCTTTGCTGCATGAGAGAGCAGCTCAATTTTCTATCAATCTCGCTAGTCATGCCCTGAACTTGAATGATTTTGATAAAAGACGAGTGGTGGGTGCAGAATTTTTTTCACACTTTGAGGGCGTAATAAGTTGAGTTGAAGAGTCCAAAACGGGCGACGCAGTCTGACGTAAAGCTAAAACAACTCCTCAATCAAGCGTCAGGCACTCAGCGTGAGTGCATGTTGGAAGAAGCGCAACAATAAAAGTAATTAATGAGAAAAGTTTGGACTCAGTTGAGCGCGCTCCTAAAATAGACTTGTCCTCACGGAGCTCGCCGCTGCTGCGCAGTGGTGTGTGCGAGGCAGGGGGGTGTGCGAGGCACAGTTTGTTTACTGTGTCAGGGATATCAGATAGCCCGGCTCATTCCCAAAGTAGAGGGAACGGCCTCTGCTCCATGCTAATGAAAATGCACCCACTAAATGGCTGGTGCTTGGTCCTGTCTGGTTTTGCTTCCCTCACAACCGCCCCTTCCCCGCCTCCTGTCCACTGCTTGACACATCCACATGGAAACGATCAGGATCTCGACTCCCTCTGTGCACCATGGGAGAGTTTGCCTAAACAGGTAGAACATCTGCTCTATCAACTGTTATGCTTGGTTGAGTTCTATGTAGTCTACATTAAGCGCATGGCTAGTTAGCTGTTTACCGTGTTCTGAGTTGACCACGGATGTAGTTTGTAAAACACGGCCTTAAATCCAGTCAAAGCTAATGCAGAGAATGTTTTTACTCAACAAGTTTCAACCATTCGTAGTGCACATTTTTGGTATACATGTAATATTATACATTATGGGTCCTGGAGTGAACCATTTTCAGAGGAAGGTTGATATTTCAGACAAATCCTACATTTTGTGGTACAAGCAACACATTTGGCATGGATGTACCTTGGGATCCCCTCTTTCAGAAAAGCACGAGAAAAATCCAAAATGGCGGCCATCTGCAAAGATGGCGGCCATACACTTAATTGTTACTAAAGTATTCAATGTCCATTTGTCCCAGTCTCAGCAATAAAGGCTGTTCCTGCACAAAATGCTGTCTTTCAACTTGAGGGGTACCTATAGAATATTATTTTATATATACATACATACACATCGTAAAATCTTGGATTTTTCTCGTGGCTAACATGCTTCTCTGAAAGAGGAGATCCTGAGGTACGTCCATGCCAAATTTGGTGATTGTACAGTGAAATTCACTATGCAGTTTTTGCCTTCAAGGTGCGACCGGTGGGCTGCAAGCTCTCTTGTCTGCTCTACTGTGATGCATCAATTTGCAGACAAATGGATCCATTAACATCTTTATATTCCTCGACCAAGCTGGCATCTGGCTCGAAACTGTTGGCTGGATGTCTTTGATATTGCTCGTCATTTTGTTGCATAGCTAACGTTAGCTTGGGGTTGTGAGAGGCTGTAAGCTAGCGGGAGACAATGTAAACAAAGGTATGATGGGAAAGGAGCACAGGCTTACTCCCTGACAATGGTCCCGCCCCAAAACTCAGAGTTGAATTTCTGATGAACTCCTGCTGCTCTGCAGACACTATGTTCTAGAAACCAGTGTTTTAGAATTTTGGCTACTGTTCTTTGGCTCCCCTACCTCACCTACTGTAATGTCGTACAGGGTAAATAAATCTAAATCAACCCACATGTATTATATTTCTTACAAAAGCAAGCAATTCAGATTATTTACAAAGTAGGATACTTAGACCATACTAGCCATCTTTTTACACAGATGATTAAAACTACAGGATCTAATGAAGTATCAAATTTTACTAATATAGTATAAAGCATTTAGCTCCTTATACCAAATAACCTCCAGAAATTATAGTGAAAATTCCCATAATCTAAGAGAAACAGGACAATTTAAAATGGCCAATGGTACGAGTCAACCGAAGGGGTTTTTATGCGTCTGTGTGCGCAGCAAACATTTTGAATAGTCTTGGGTTTGAACAAAGACAATGTGAAAATATGCAATAGTACATAAGCAATCATGGTGTGGACACAATGCAAGGATATATGAATACTAGCATGTACAGTTAATTATTAGGATGTTATCAATCAAAGATTGTAACAGTAATATATGAACATACACTGTTATTGTTACTAATATCATTGCATATTGATGATTACTATATTGTTGAATCAGCAGCTAAATGAGATTTTCTGTGAGTGGATTTATTTCATAATTTGCTCCGTAATTATTTGAGATAAGAAAGCTCGAGATTAGAAACTGTGGTTTAGGTCTGGCACATGTTTTTGGTGTTTCATTGTTACAATACTGTGATACCGTTCCCTTTTTTGTCATTCAGTCCTTTATGCATATCCAGGATGAAACATCCATGGTGACTGTGCAGGCTCAGTATTCTGTTTTTGCATATATAATAGCAGGAATCTTGGAGTCAAAAAGCAAAACCTCAAAATGACCGACAGTGTTATCCAAACCTCTGTGACCTCGCACTTGAATTAAGTCGAATTTGATTATGTTTGTAATGTGGCTGGCTGGTGTCCATATCACCATTACAGCTCTGTCTGCCCGTGGCTCGATCTGGAAGTGTTGACATGCCCACACCGGCATTGTGACAGGATGTGCACAGCCGTGGGGATTTGAGGGAATAAAGGGGATTTGCAACTGGTGCCTGCGTGTTTGCACGACGGTGAATTTTGCTTGACTGAAGTCCCTGCGTCAGAGGCTTTACAGTTGCACCTTTCCATCTCAGCACTGCAATGACTAATTGCTGCTCTGGTCAATTACAGAGCATCCTATTAGACTGCTGTTGCCAATGAAGGGAGGGCCTGTAGGCTGATTACAAGGACACATCATTTCCGTGTTCTTTTTTTTTCTCATTTTGACAGTGTTCTGCTTACATAAGGAGACACATTACCCACAAACGTGCAAATTTGGATTTATTGATGTAATTATATAGCTGTGATGGGAGACAATGACTCCTTCCCTGAAATGAGAACCCCCACAAACTTCCTCCTGTCGTTTTTTTTTAAGCAGGACAATGAGGCACACGGAGTGTAAGTGCTGCTTGAAATATTTGTGTAAAGCTCTCGTCACATGCACCCATACAGGGGATTGACCCATCTAGGTGCTGCTGGTTTTTGGGTTGTTCGAGCCTGTAGGGGGTCGTAGACAGGAGCCGCCACACCTTTAGCTGCGGCCAGGTGTGTCTTGAATAAGGGTTGTCATAGTATTTGTAAGGATAATGTAAGTTACATGCGTTTATGACGTACGGGTGTCGTATGGTGCCCATATTCCGCTTTCTAGTCCTTCGTAAGGTGTGAGCACTGGCTCCTTACTGACAGCATGCAAATGATTGATTTACATTCCTGTAATAATACAAAGGATGAGTTACGATTTGTCACTGTAACTTGTATGACTAATGTTTTTGCCTGAGTTGACCGTACGCGATGCGTGGCTCTTCTCAAAGTCCCAGTTTGTTTCCTTGACAAAAAAAGGTTATTTTTTTAAATGTACTTTTTAAGTCACAATGGCGCAAATCCTCCAAAAAAGGCGTGTTCATTTGCGGACGTACTGAAACTGTTTTTCTGAAAAAGCAACAGCAAGCCAGTTAATCAATGCAAGCTCTGTTGCATCACTGAACTGCAAACATCTGCTTGCATGTGTTACTATTTCAGAGAACGCAGACATAAGAAGTGAACCGATGGAACTCTAATCACTCTTTGTGGCACATTTAGTCACGTGTAATATCATAAGCAACACAGAGCAAAGTTTTTAACTAAATTTCAATGACATCCCTCCCCTATTAAATAGAATCCTTAGTTTTGTGACATCGAAAATGATGAGTTTGGTAGAGTAACATTTAAAGGAGTTGAAGAGAACACAGTGAAGGTCTAACTCAACGGAATAGAAGGGCTGAAAAGGGAACTTGAACTCTTCAGTGGCAGGTTGTTTCATTTTTCTACGCTGCTGAAATTCTTTAAACAAGAAGGACAAATAACAAAGAAAAAACACAGTCGGTCCCCTTTATTTAAACCCGACACATCCCCTCCTCCTTGTGTGCCAAGTTTACCCCATGAAGATCAAGGAAACAGAAAAGGATGAGAAAACGGAGGAAAGCATTTCTCTTTTTGTGAAATCGCCCAATGTCAAGGGCCTCAAAGCTGCTCCAAAAAAAGGGGCACATCATAAGTTCAATGGCAGTCATTCCAGTCTTTAAATCCTTTCGCGGTTAAAAAGAGGTCTCACAATATTTTAATACTTCATAAAAAAAAACCCATAGCAAATACTTTTAATTTCAATGGGGAATAGACCTCCTAACCTGTTCTTTAGAGACCAATTAAAATAGACTGATTATTCTTTTTTTCTTTTATGGATTTTTAAAGGAGTAAAATATGTGAAGTTCATTAAAAAAAAAGTTTTTACTGGGAACCAAAGTAAACAGACACAAGTGAGGAAAGATTATCCAAATGATTCTTTCTTTTTTTTATGGAGATTTCTCTTGGGGATACATGTGGGGATTAAAAACAGTGCTGCTAAACATTTCATGGCTAATGCTGTTGAATATGTGGTGGTCTTGTAGCAATCACAGAGAAACCTGAACACTCAATAGCACAGGAACATCAGCACTGGTAACCCTTACCCAGCAATCATGTTGAAAAAGAAAAACTTCAGAAATACCCTAAAAAAATACAGATTTTTACTCTAAGTCATGTGACTTCATTTCACTGGACAAAAAAAAAAAAAAAAACATCACTAAAGCCTTGTAAGTACACATTCCATGCATTACTGTGAAGACATAAAGATCCACAAATCCCTCACGGCTCAGCAAAGGCTGCAATAAAAGACCCTGTTAGTAGCACTATCAAGTCGAAAGGGCTCAGCAGAGGCCAGCCATAGGTTCATTCGTTCTGTCATTTTGGCTTGCAAATCTCTTATTGGTAGTTATTTTTCAGCTTTATGAATTCTATAAACCGTGTAATAGTTGACCCTAAAAACTCCTTTAAACCTAATCGCACCAAGGATCCATGTGCAGCACATTTATGAGGGATCCAATAAAGTAAAAAGGCAAAATCATGAACGACAAATGATCTCTGATCGCTGCATTCCCCAGACTCAACAATATTGTTCTCAATAAAGGGTTTTTACTGTTCTGAAATGTTTTTACCCTGAAGTCTTTGAGGAATGTACCTTCATGAATAACTTTCGGAAATTTAAGTTTGATAGAAAAAACGATTTTCTTGTACTTTTTGAGGTGCTAACTTAAATCAAATTTCCATATTTATTTGTACATTTGCAATCTTGATTTTTAAGCAAACCTACCAAATGTTGTAGTTTCTTAAATGACCACTGGACGATTGTTTCAATTAAGAATTTACCACTCACACCCATTGTAAAGTTACATTTACACCGAATGTGATTTGTATCAGACGCCTCTCTTTCTGTGATTTTGCTGCTCAACGCCTGTCCAAAAATGTCTTCATAAGCTTGACGCTCCAAACAAATGTGGGAGGAGCTCCTGCCAAAGGTTTTTAGCCTGATTTCTACATGGAGATATACATGTCTGTGTACATCTTGTTTACAGTGCATGAGGGACATGGAGAATGTTTAGAGATCAAGTATATTTATTTGAAAAAAAAACTCTGCAGAAGCATCGGAAATCATGTCTCCATGTCTGGGTTCATGAGATCATTCAGACTTCCCCGGTATGGTGAGCTTCACTCCTGCTGAATGATGGCTGCTTCCTGCGGTGTTTTTGTATCTTTGTGACCCAGTTTGACTTGAAGACTTAAGGACTTGAAGACCCCATTAGTCCGAGAGGGAAAAAATATAAATAAAACCAAAATTAGAGGACCTTTTTATCATTGGCTTGATGCAAATGAGAAAAATATCATAAAGTATAGGAGGCAGAGATTGTTCGAGCAGCTGCTCTCCCGCCTGCCTGCCAGCCGGCCTCCTGGGGGCCGGCAGCGGGTACAATCGCTCCAACCCCATGGGCCCTGCGACAGACTGGCGACCTGCCCAGGGTGTACCCGCCTTTGTCCTGGAGCCGGCACAGCCTCCGGCAACCCCATGGCACTCGAAAGTGATAAAGTGGGTTAAGAAAATGAATGGAAGTTCAGAATGGGAATGCTTGGATCGATCCTTCATATTGGATTTGTACTCCACTCGCTGATCGAGTCCATGAACATGTCACGTGCCCAAAGCTGAGTCCTTGATTGGTTGATGTGCCACAGCGACCTCTGCAAAGTTTAGATTTTTTAGCTCTGCCGCGCCGCCCAAATCGCGCTACTGCTGGACCACAGCCCCCTGCCCAATGTTAAAAATGACCTATGGACGTCTGGTCACATCTTTACATCGACTTAACATTGAAACTGGATGTCCTGACGCGTTCAGTGTGAACGTAGTTTTAGAAGTCAAACTTTGCACCAAAACAAAACCTAACCACAGTCTGGTGTCAAAATCTTTTTTGAAGAAACTTGTGCACATTTTGAAGTGTGTTAACACAGGCAGGTGAATGGACTTTGCACCGCTTACGGTTTCAGTTTTGTTGGTTACGTCAGAAATTACTGGTCCAGTTAGTAAATGTTCTGGGTTTGAATCTAAAGCTATGAAAGAGGCAAAGACTGAAGTCTAAGTCTGAAAGTGTCACAAGTATCTGTATCTCATCCTTCCACAGCTCACCAGTTTATATAAGTTATCAGAAGTCCATAAAGTCTGTAGTAGCGTATTCTGCAGAAGAGCTCTCATTAAAGTTTACAGCACAACCATTTGTTTGGAGCTTTTGCCTTTGCTCTCTTCAACAAGGGGTTTTAACTGGAGACTTATCCAGGATATGATGTTCCAGCCTTGGATCGCCTCTGAGCATCAGATGAGCTCAAGTATTATCACCACAGAGTCACTTTATTCCTTCAGAGCGGTGGATTGTGGGTAAATTTCACTTGCTGGCCCAGAAGAAATACAATCATTGACAAAAGAAAAAAAAAATGGTGACCTACATTTATTTTCAACATCCATCTCAACTAGCCACTGCCCATTCTGAAGAGTTATTCTATTTCTGTTCTCATAACATTGATTTTTAGGAACCATTATGGAATTCTGTGTGATTTATCTGGCTCTGGTATCGGCAAAGGACAGTGCCACAGATGTCTGCTGCAGCTTTGCCTTAAACCCACCAACTGTCGGCTTTTCTGTCTTTATGTAAATATTTGGTGGAAGCACGTAGACAAAAAGTTTCATCCAAGAAATATTTTCTTGAAACTGTGTCTATTCTTCCCCCAGTGGCTTCCACTGGGAAAAAAAGGTCCTATTGGCTTTGTTCTAGATGCATTATCAGTGTTGGGGGGGGGGAACGGATTACCAAGTAATAAATTACAGTAATTTGATTACTTTTATCAGTAACGGCGTAAAGTAACAAATTACAATTACTGGACTATAAAAACCCTTGTTACTTTGATTTTGTAAGCTCTGACATTTTCTCTCGCTTAAATAAAACAAAACGAAGATTAATTAAAAACTTTTTTTTTTTAAACTGAGTAACTGACACATACATGCGCAGAGTTGGGTATTGGTCAAAGTACAGTCATGCCCTCATTGTTGCAGTCACAATGCTTTCCAAACCGGCTCAAAGATGAGACGTTGCAAGGAGTCCCGTCAGGTGTGCAGTGAGAAGCAGCAGAGCAGAGACCCGCCCAGTGTGGTTGATTGCAAATGAACTCCAAAGATGCTCTTTGGTTGTGAGCGACCAGAGCCGGCTCCTTTCTGGCAGCTGTTTTTTTTTTTTTTTTTCTATAATAATTCACTCTGTCGTTCTTAATTTTTCTCTCTAAGCTGCATGTGACTGGTGGTCAATATGAGTTTTCACGCAGTGCGCTCCACAGGGGTGGGGAGTACATAGTTCGGTAGGCTCGCAGCCGTGCAGAACTGTGCACAAAAGACATAGAGACAGAGAATGATTCAACTCATTGTAAAATAATACATAAAGTCACCCAAAATGAACATGGAGGCCTTTAATCGTTCTTTGTGTTTTCAAAAGACTGGCTTAGTTTCAGATCTGATAGACATGAATATAGACATTAACAGTATTTTCCACATCTGACTTTGAGCTGTGGCATAGACCATAAACGGAGTTACTTACTTTTGTGTCATTTTTCACACTGTTGTCTGAATTCAAATGAAGCAGGTTATGTCTTGAACCATGTTCATACCTTGCACAAGGTTATTATTTTAAAAATATATATTTTTTTTACTATTTATTTTATCTTATTTATTTACCTTTATTTAACCAGATAAGTCCTATTGAGGTTAAGCATCTATTTTTTTCAAAGGAGCCCTGTTAAATGAAAGACAAGAGGATCTTGTTTGTGTGAAGCTGTTCTTCTTGAGAATTTGTATATGAGTGGACAAAAAGTAAAGTAAAAAGTAATGAATTACTTTTTCAAAAATGTAAAGACTAAAATAATTTAACTGCAGTTTTGATCCAGTAACTAAGTAAAGTAATCAATTACTTTTAAGAAGTAATTTACCCAACACTGTACATTATGGAATAACAACTACCATTCTATACTAAAGGAAAAATGACTTTACCAACTAACTTTGTCCTAATGACACCAAATAACACTGAAGAATAGATTTGCTTCCATGGTAAAATTGACAATTGACTTTCCCAAGAACGTATAACAATAAAAAAAATTGTAATATATTCTCCTGAAAATGTTATGTAATGAAAATATAAATACGTATTCAGAAAACACAGCAAAAAATTAAAGGAACTAAAAGATTTTTGCACAATGCACAGTCCTATTTGATGGTATTGGTAGATGTATTCATCCTTTATGTTTTTGGAGAATTCTACATCTGAAAAGTGAAGTAATAGAATAAAAAATACCCACAAACCCACATGAGCATAGATTCAGTGTCAAGTTTTTTATTTTTTAGTAAACAGGAGTTGTTGGTGCTGTGATATGAAGCAGACGTGTATAAAAATCAGGCTTTCCAAAAAAAGAACAATTTATAACTGCTTTCATATTTTTTTTTTGTTTTGTTTTGGCAATGTTATTATTGATATGACTGAAAAAACTGCACCTTAGCTGTAGTGCAGTAAATTTAGGTTGAGTTTGTGATCCATTCAGTCATAGGAAAGGAAATCCAGTTTGGGTTAGAGCTTGCTTCCCAATTACTGAAATATAAAGGACTCATACATACACAATATTTCACAAATCTGGTGAAATCACTTTACTCACTGTGTGCTTAACTGTTCTGAAGTGGACAAAAAAATGTTTCTTTTTGTTTTTCCTGATGTCATGGTGGATGGACTTCGTGTATTTTTGTTAGGAATGAAATTGTAAATGTATAAAACGCTCTTTTGTGGCGGAAAGATACATATTTAGCTGTGTAGTTATTGAGCTGGGACTGTAGCGGAGCTGCCATAAACTGATGAATATAGGAAAACACATTAAGGTGTATTTAGATTGTGATTATTGCTTTCAAACTTAAATCAAAGTCTCCTGGAGGTATTTGGGTCAAATGCAATGTAGCATTTGTAAATTAAGTATATTTAGTTCAGTAAGAGTCATCACTTTACTGGCAAAAAAACAGCAACAACTTTAATAGAATATATGCCTGACCCGGACATGCAGAAAATAACCTCTATTAACTATATTATGCTTTTTTTTCTTGTAACAAGGGTAATTCTGCATCAATCAATGTTTTGATCCAAAAAAATTATTTTTAGCTGAAGCATTTATAATTTTATGACAGAGGTTAATGAGCTTCGGTAGCCCTGTGATCCCAAAAGGGATAAAACGGTATGGAAAATGAATGAATTAATGTGTATATATACACATGCAACATTAATTAATCAAATGCATTAATCACAATTGTGTATTTATCAAGCAAAAAACTGTTTCACTGCCATTTCTTACGAAATGATTCATAATGTTGCTATTTTAAAATTCCACCTTTGCTCAGATTAAAGTCACTACTTGTGTGAAATTTATTTTCACACCTATAAAAAAGTTGTTTTTAGGAATTTTATTTTATTGAATCATGTGAGCTTGGTAATAAAATTTAATTGTGAATAGATTCAGCAGGTTGGCAGTAAAACCCAACCCAAGTAGGAAACACTTCTGAAAATTTGTAGCTCCTGTTTTTTTAGTCGAGGATATTAAAGTTGCGCCTAACTTGTAGCAGTGATGGATCAGACTATGAGAAAAGAACAAAAAAAACACTTAATTGTTCAAAAAGGTGCTGACGGCACCTGGAAAAGTTGGCACACGGCAGCACTTCAGAGACATTTGACCACAACAGGAAACGTTTGTGGTGGTTGTACTCCTTCCCATGCCAGTGTAATCATAATGAATGCACAAGGAACTGTGATGTTTACTTCTTCATTGGCTGGAAGAAAACTCTATACTGGTGTGGTTATGCTGATTAAAGCAGTGCAAAGCAATCTACTGCAAACCAGCTCAGAATTGCCCCAGTGACAGGGTATTTAGAAGAGTAGTGAAGTGCAAGAAAGCTCAATTACATCCTCCCAGCATGTTCCACATAAATCACAGTAAATCCTCTTTCAAGCCCGTCTTTCAGAAATTACTGGAATGTTACAGCAGAGAAATAAAAAACACAGAGACTCCTGCTACAGTTCTTTTCTGAGGACGAGAGGCGATAGAAAAACTGAGCTGATCTGCAAAGCAACTTCCTGTAAGGCTTGCCACGCCCAGAGGGAGTCGGAGAAAGAGGCTGTGGTGCCATCGTTGGCTTGAGAACACTGCAGATTTACCAGCTGAAGCAGAAGAGAGAGGCTTTGAAGATCAAAAATCAAGAGACAATCATTTTAAATGTGCACTGGCACAGAGCGGTGGTCCAGGGACGTATATTTCAATAAATAAGCCCATAATGCACAGAAATGCAGCTGAAAGGTCAGCTGTTTGATCAAATGAATATATAAATGAATGCTTTCTGAAAGCTTTTCATTAGAATATTAAAGCTTTTGATGCAGCCCCACTCTTGAATTTCAAACTTATTATTGCTCGCCCAGGATTTTCATGACTATCTGAATTTCAGAGTGCTTTTGATAAAAAGAGAAAAATTGAAATATTCCTGAAGCAGCTATTGATAAACTGATCTATTCTTTAAGGATATGTTTTTGTATTAAAATGTCACATTCTGGCATCTCCAAATGTCAACTCCCAAGGTTGCCTCACCCTTCTCACTAACCTTAATGCTGCTTTTGAAATAATAGCCATCCTACAAAATATTGTTTATATTGAAATGAGTTTTTGCAGCAGAGGGAACAAAAGACTTGCTGCACTTAAAACCTCGCCATTGAATTCCACCATTCACGACATATGTCCGGGAAAAATGCTTATTGATGTTTGGTGGCCTTGCAAAAACAAAATGTGACTGGCATTTGTGGAGGAGATGTAAAGGGCATTAGAATATGATGGCGGGCCGGATGAAATATAGCTGCAGATGCTGATAAGAAAGTAGGTGAAGTTTTCTTCAGATCAAACAGCAGTGGAAAGGGTTGTGACAGGTGTCTCTAACAGCCCCGCACCTCCCGTCCTCATCCTCACCTATCTGCAGCACTATCTGATTAAAACTGGCCATCCACGGGCTCTCTCCACTGCCAGCGCACGCCATTGCTGAACACTTTATCACACATGCATGCACGCTCACACACACTGCTGCTGAGAGGGACAGCGGTGGGGGAATACAGTACCTTGTGTGTTGACTGGATTGGTGGTGGGTGTGGGGGTAGTAGTGGGAGCATCTAGATGAAAAAAGTGGAAAAAAATAAAGAACATGTATAAGAAATAAAGACAAGGGTAAAGAAAGAGACAAAAGCCATTGAAGATGAGGAGCTACACTATAAAAAACAAAGGGAAAAAAAAACCATGCAGGTTTTAGCCACAGAGTGAACTTCAGAGGCTATGTTAGTAGATGTGACTGATTCACATCAAATCTAAACTGAAACCCATGTCAGAAGAGCATGGGGACAGTAAAATAGTAGATTTTGTTAAGTAAGATGAAGCACAAACATGCTGCCTTTATCCACAAGTGGCTTTCAAGAGAGAGACACAAGGTGGTGATGTGGGGGTCCCCGCATCTCACCCTTTGACCTGCATGCTGGGGGGGTTTAGGGATGGAGCCACCACCTTTCTGACTGCATGATGAAGATAGGGTCAAGTATTTATCAATGATTGGAGAAAGTAGATATATTTCTATGAGTGTTTTTTTGCTTACATTTCTTAAAAACCTTTAACCCTTTAAGATTTTAGCTCCAGTGTTGATTGAACATAATTCCAGCGGATAATTCAGAATCCGCTAGAATTATGTTGGCCGCATAAACAGTTGAAAAGTTATTGTATGTCAAAAAGCGTGTGTTATTTACATAACATCTTTGGCGTTAAAGGGTTCAGTTGTATTAAAGCAAACACAAGTACAACTAATTGTGCACAATCAGCATCTATGTATGTTCATTTTTTTTATTTCAAATATGTAAAAACCAAACTTAAAATCAGAAGTATGGTAATACATTTTTTAAGAATACTTTTGGCAGATTCCTCATTCAAAAATTGTCTTAAAGTGTGAATGTGTTTTCGTTCACAATAAAGACTTTTGCTGTGGAGGAAAAAAAGGCGTCAGTCCCTCTCATGCAAAGCTTCACTTTCAGTTAGTCATCTTTCTATCTGTTTGGCTCCCTCTGTGCCATCACCTGCATATAAAAAGGACTGGACTTTAAATCATGTTACACAAACTAAAATGTCTCAAAAGTGTGTTTATGGAAATATTCTTAAAAGCACACAAGTCTTCCTCTGTAAATGTGGAGTATAAAGTCATCTTGTGTACTGCAAAAACAAAATCTTAAGAAAGTAAAGAAAATCTTATTTCAAGAAAGATTGTCCATTTTCTGTATTGCAAGAAAAAAAATCTTATCAAGGAATAGCATAGCAAAATAGTTGTAGCTTAAAAAGCATGTCGTAGTGACTAGAATTTTTTTTCTTCAAATAAGAAATCATGGTAAGACTATTTTTCCGACCCCATTGGCAGATTGTTTATTATTATTTAGAGAAGATTTGCCAATGAGTTTTTTCTAAGGGGTTTGTTTTTCCAGTTCTGGTATTTGCTACAGACGGGATTTATGGCTCTTTTTAGGGAGCCGGACCTTTTGGATCAGTTCATTTCAAAGAGTCGTTCAAAAGGCACATTTGGTGCTTCATATATCGATTCACTTTTAAGAAGCTGGCCTGAAGGTTATTCATTTGATCCTGGAAAGTCATTCCTATCGTTCATGTTCATGAGTCGTTCAAACGATTTGATTCGTTTGTGAACGTCACATCTCTACTATTTGCTGAAAAGTTATTAAACCTCACCAGAATGGAAACTAGACTTTCTTTTTGTTTCCGTTGTACCCACAAATACTTGAATTAAAAAATAAATCAAAATCATAAATCCTAATTGACTGTAAATAAAAAAATCTGGAAGCAAGTTTTTATTTTGTCCACTTGGAAAACATATTCCGTACTCTGATCAGTGCCTAAAAGGAAATGCTTGCATGTAAATTTGAGACAGAAAACGAGGACAGTAGAAAATGTCTTTTTATAGAAAACTTTTTTTTTTTCATTGACATGACAGTTGTGGATGTCTCAACCAAATTTTTTGTCCTTTTATCCATGTGACATCCAGCATGTAAATGCTGAAGATGTGAATCTCAGGCTAAATACGGCCACACACAACCTGATATCACAACACAAAAGGATGTCATTTCCATATTTTACCACATGTTTTTACTGAGGCATCTGATTGGTCAGTTTATAACTTGAATAACTTGCAATTAAGAAAAAATATCATGAAAAAAATTTGGATTATTAAGAACATGTTAAAAAAGATGTATCAGAACAAGATTGGTTATTCTGACAAATAAAATGACTGAGTGAGTGTTTTTTGGCTTCTTGGAGCCAGCAGGTACTTCCTATTTGAAATGTGAAGGGGGAGGGGTCACTCAGTTCAATTCTTTTCTACGGTCAATGTTTTGGACTAGCAATAGGCATCGGCACGTATCGAAATAGAGTCAGCGAATAGGAATTGGGCTTGGCAGATTTGTTCGGAAGCGTTGCACTTTTCTCCCAAATGTGCGACTTATTCTTCTGAGCAACTTATATTGTTGTGTTTTTTCTTCTTCATGATGCATTTTTTAGCTTGTGTGAATTACACTATACGGTTGTTTTGTGTCACCTTTGTCATTGCGCATTTGAGTGTTTCAATGAAGGCAACTAAAGCCTTTTTTTAACTGTAAGATGGAAACAATCAGGAGAACAATGGTGAAATTTCTAACTTTAATTAGTTTTTGTTTGTTTGAAACCCTAAACTGAAAGCCTCAAACAATGAAGCATTTTGCTACATATTTGATGAGATCAGGGAAGGATGCACTTAATCATGCTTAAATGAAGCGGAGCATGATGCCAACCAGATGTGATGCAGTTGTTGGTGTTTTATGGGCTGTACCATGTCAGAAACATGATTTATTTCAATAAATATACATAGAAAGCTTCATTTACAGTGATGTGACCGGTGGAGCAACATGCCACCCACTGACCCATCCCTGTTCCATTGCTAAAAACACAAAGAACATGTTTGTCACTGTCCTTTGGTTGAATTATACTGCCTTATGGCTGGCACTTTTTAATACATTTCTATTTAGGAATAAATAATAATGGTTGGCATTTAAGCAAAGATACTGCTATTTTCCACAGTCGCAATAATTAGTCAGACTGCAAATTAAACCACTCTGGTCTCCTGCTGCAACACAGCAGAGCCTCGAGCAGCATCCTCTGCCCCGCACTGCACTGATTAGCTGTGTTGGTAACCTCCAAAAGGAAATAATCAGAAAGACAAAATGCAGAGCAATTCAGCTATGCAGCAGTACTAAGGAGGGCTGAAAGCTTTCCTTATCAGGGGAATATATGCCTGTCTCTGGTGCAGGGGGAAGATAGCACAACCCCTTGCTGTGGGAGAGCAGCAGCAGGGGAAATTGGCAGGCTGTTTCCAAGCCTTCACTGTCTGCACTCCATCAAAAGACAGCAGTGGGGGACCACACACTCCCAAACTAATGATAAAACATCAAGGACAGCATAATGCTGCCGCCGGGGATGGAGTGAATAGCAGAGGTGGTGTTGAGGGTGGTATGGGGGTATCAGGAGCAGATTCTCTTCTGACAGCATTTGAAGAGAGGGGTGGGCTAGATTTCTTTCCCTGTGACCGAAGGCAGTATGATAGCTGAAATGTCAGTGTCTGGAAGAGGGAAATTGGCCATTCAGGGATGAAGGTCTTCACAAAGGCTAGGATAGGATGTGGCACATATAATATCCACACGAACAAGAATTCTCCATGGGCAATTTCCAGGCTGGATGACTCTGGGCTCAGCTTTAATAAGCGCTGAAATATGACTGTATTTGGAGAAACCATATTTTTGCAGCAAGGAATTTGATATGAGAAAATCTAACCACTAAGTGAAACAATGTAGGAAATATTGTTTTTGTATGCCTGCTTAAGCTTACATTTTTTCAAGACATCAAGGAAGTATTTAAAAAAATTTTTTTTTTGCTTTGTTTCTCAGTCTTGTCCATAAATCGTTACCGTATTTTCCGGAGTATAAGCCACGTAGTTGGCCAACTGGTTGCCCTTTAGCTGTTGTTTCCTACTTACAACCACTAGAGGGTACTGTAGGCGCATATATCAGTATTTGCTACTGACAGCAACTCAGAAGAAGAAACACTGTCTGCGATGAGGTTAAAAACTTAACAGTAGCTTGCTTCTCTCACACGTGACCAGAGTGTCTACTTTTTTTTTAACAGATTTTTGGACAAACGTAGAGCATAAACTTTGACGCCCATCAAAAAAAGAGGACACAGACGCAAAGTTGCAGCAAGAGTCACATTCGGTGCAAACGTAGCATTACGACGGGCTGTGTGAATTGTTCAGAAGCATTGCCCTTTTCTCCCAAAAGTGCGACTTATGCTCTGGAGTGACTTTAATATGATTTTTTTTTTCTTTTGTCTTCATTATAAATTTTTTTGCCTACTGTGACTTATACTACGCAAAATACAATATTTTGATAGTGGTCTTCAAAAACACTAAAGTACCTTCAAGTATTTGAAGTACCTTAGTAGTTCATTGAACTGGTAAAGTTTTTTTTGCAAAAAAGCTAATCTTGTGAGGTGCTGACAGTCACCTCAGACTGTGTAACTGTGCAATTCACAAGGACAGTGTCCCAGCAGCCTTTCATAAGAACAGGGAGCCTCCTGCTCATGTTATGTCAAAACCCCGACAAACCCTAAATTTGCTGCATGCTGTCAATCTATGACTTTTTGTCCGTCGAGGATTTATAGATCCAAAAAGTCAATTGCGGACAGAGTCGTGGTGGTAAATGGAGCGGCAGTGTGTGTGAGTTATAGCACCAGGTCACCTCTGAGAGTAAAAGGCTTCTTTCCAGCCTTAGCACACACCAGCCAGGGGGCACAATTCACAGACTATTGCAGACAAACCCTTGTGGAGAACAGCACGACAAGCCTCTTTCCCAGCCTTTCGACCGCCCATATACAATACATGCCACGCAACGGGATTTGATTTGATGTGGATTTACATCAGCCTCCCACCTGTCCAGACTGTCGCAGAGTGAAAGGTCATTAGTCTTTTTCAAATAAGAGAAGCCCACAGGACTGACTGAGGTAGGGGCCGACACAAGACTGAAAAAAAGAATTTATAGACAGTTTGACTTGGGCCTAAAGACAATTTAAACATGCCAATCAGGAGAAAATTATTTAAAAAATATTCATTTTTGACACATCAAGTTAATGCTTCATTACAAAAGAGCACAAGAACAAATAAAGCAATTTGATAATAATTAATTAAAAAAATAATTTTATTGAAGAAGGCTTTGTTTGCTGGATGTCTTATAGCTTCGCCAGAAATGTATAATACAAAACTTGTAATAGAAAAAAAAAAATTTTTTTTTGAGTATAAGTCTCAGTTTGTTGTATATTTTGGCTGCAGATGTGACTTGTATTCAGGTCCGACTTGTAAGCATTTTTTTTTTTTTTTTAAATAAAAGCAGCAACCACTAGAGAGCACTGGAGGTGTGTGTGTGAGAATTTGCTACTGTGAGCACTGCAGAAGAAGAAGTCCTACTCAGTCTTCAGCTACGTACACGTCATGTGTGGGACGTTCAAGAACGTGCTGAACTCATCTTTTTGAACATGCTTTAGCACAGGTCTGTTGCTACCTGATACTAGCACATGCACCCACAGTTGGAAGAGGCTTGGCATGAAATGTCAAAGCGGTTCAAATCTTGCGAATCTTGCTCCAGCTTTTTCTTTTACAGACTTGGTGTCATATAAATTCGGCTAAGCACAAATTGCAATCATTCATTTCTCCTCCATGATCACGTTTCAGACGGTTGGTTCCTCAGTGTTTTCAAAAAGACAGTATCCATACGGCTTTACCAAACCTGAGTCCTTGATAGGTCAAAGTTAACTGGTTTAACTTTTGCCGTGCATTCAATGGCAGAACATTTTGTACGTAGAGCCCAAAAACGGCCGTAAAAATTTGCGTAGCAATGTGTGAATGTGAGTTTTTAACCTAGAGACCCAAACGTATATACATGCACATGCAGTTGATTTAAATAAATTAACTGTTCTTTGGAAGTGATTGCTTGAACGTGCATTGCCGAGCCCGGTGTGAACATAGCATTACAGTAGTGAAGTGTGCATATATTCAGTCTTTTACCGATATCTATGCCAAACAACATGATTTACCTTTCAAGATAAAATGTCTTGTTCCCCATATGCTGATTTTTTAAATTTATTTATTTTTGCTGCTGTGGCTTTTATTGCAGAGCGAATTATTTTAAAAATTAGCAAACGTGAGAAGATGCATGGCAGAGGTTAAGGCTGTGCATTGATGCTCCAAAGCTATACAACACAACATTATCATGTTAAGAGCAATCAATGCAGCAGAAACACACACTAATTAATCTACTGTAGCAGGCATGATTAGCCTGGGACAACAAATCTTCACACAGAGCAAAACATGATTTTGCTTGGCATTAAATCCTCCAGAAAAGAGAAGTGGGAGTCACAGACATAATTATATGCAGTTTGAACACCTATTACCAATCTCTTGTGTCTCATTACAGAGAGCTGAGGTCATAAAGCTTCCAAATCTCACACACTAGAGAAATGGGCTTTTATGGAAATTGGGGAAATATGTGAAGTTATTCATTTAGGAGGTCATGGCAAGAGATTCAAAACCTGACAAGATTTTTTTTTTTTTTAGGAACACACTGTATTTACTTCCCCCTTAACTTCGGCTGTTCATGTAAATGTTTCAAGTGATTCGCAATTTGGCTCTAAGGGCCTAATATTTGAGAATTAGGAAATTCCCACAGGCATTTCAGTGAAAATTTAGAACCATTAGAATATCATAGTACAACATTACAGTGTTGTGTATGTGCAAATACAAACCTAATTTTCCACACGTCTTTGCTGAGGAACAAACCCCCCAAACACACTGCCTCCACTTGTTGTTTTCCAGGGAATCTTTCCTCGTCTATTGAAAATTTAGCCATGATTGCTTGATAATCTGCTCTGAGTGCGTCATTTGCCTGGCATATGCTGTGCTTTTGTCTGAGAGTGATCATTACGGGAATAAGCAGATGCCATCATCTGCCTGGCAGAGCATGATGATGAATAGCCATGACGCTGCAGTGCTGAGTGTTAAAAAAAAAAAAAAAAACACTGAAGAAATCACATACTTCAGAGAGGGAAAATAACATGTTGCGTTGTGAATAATTAAACCAACTTGTTCAGAAGAAGGAAAATGTGGAAATCTCTTTTACACAGATCACATGGTTTTCAAGCAACTGAAATACAAACAAAATTCTAAATTCTTTTAGTTCTGAGTTGAAAAGAAGACATGTTATTTATCCTTAAAACTTTTTGTTGTTATTTTTGCAACCTATAAGCTCAACAGTTAAGTTTTTGGATATCAAACATTTATTCTACCTAACAAATATTGAATAACCCTTTCAACCTGACAGTTTCCTGCTTTTCTCTCCTGATCATTTGAACCTGAAATGTTTTCTTGGCACTTTGTCTTCTATTAAAGTTAGTTGTTTCTGGTGTTTTTAACATGTTCTTGTGGCATTTTTTTTCATGATGGAGGACCTATATCAAGAAAAACTAAGCTCTAAAATGTATTTGAGTATTTCTTTATTCAAATTGTTGTGAATCAGGAGCAGATGAAAAAAAATCCAGTGGGAAAAAGCTTGTGGTTGTCACGTGGAAGCTACTACTGCAAGCCATTCTGATGCATCCACTTGTAGAATAGATCCATGTCAGGCTTTGTTTTCCTCGTCTGGGCTGACATCTGGATCTAAACTGTACGGCTGAATAGCTCCAATATTGCTCATTTTTGTTGCACTGGTAATGTTAAGTTGGGGTTGTGAGGGGCGGTAAGCTAGCGGGAGTGCGTGCAAAGAGAGGGATGATGGGAAATGGGGGCAGGCTTTCTCCGCACCAACAGTCCATCAGGGATGATGTGAAAACCAACTTTAAACGTTTTTATTGCTAAAATACATTTCCTCAGTAAACACTGGTGGACTAGACAGACACATAGATCTACATTTGCAAGGTTTGACAGGTGGTCAGCTTGACCTAAACAAGTCTGCTGACTAACAATCAAAACAATTTCATCACTAGGAGACCCGCATTTGGTCTTTTCACAGAACCCACAAAAAACTCATTTGTAGCTTTTAAAACAAACTGCTACATCGAAGCTCTTCTTTTTTGGATGCTGCTGAATCTGAATCGACCTGATGAATCAAACGTGATGAGCCCTGTTTAAAACATTGTCTGGTCCAGGTGTTTACCTGCAGACGTTGAATCATTTTGCTAAGTGACACTTACAGTAATTGCCAGTAATGAAAGGAAAAAGTTCTAACAAACATCAGCTTAATCTTTACATCAAGAAACCATTCACTTTATGTAACATCAGCTATTTAGAACCAAAGGGAACACTCATACTTGGATGTGCAAGAAGAGTGTAAGAAAGCATGTAATTATTTGAATTCATGCAAAAAAAGTTGCTTTGTAAACTTTAAGTAAAGACCAACTTTTGATGCTTTTTCATTTCAATTTGGAATCCACAGCTACCCATTCAGAAATGATTCAATATAATGATAAAAGGTGAAAAATAAAAAATATATAATTTTAAAGATTATTTCATGTTCCTGTTTTACAAAAAAAGTGTAAATGATTACTTGTGGGGTTCCTAAAAATGTAGCCCTTTACCATCAAGACTTAAGTAACTCTTTAACTGCAATTTCCCGTACATTTTGAAGCAGAGAGAAGCAGCCTTGCGCCGTAAAGCAACACTTTACAGAAGGGAAGTGCTTATGCAATCAACGTGCTGTAAATCAGTTGATTCTGTCGTGGTGAAAAGCATTTCAATACAACACTTTAACAGTTGTCGTTAATATCGGTGCAAAGCCGATGTGAGCTTTTCTCCAGAATCAGCTTATTAATTGAGTAAATGATTGAAAAGAGTGATGATCTGCCAAAAAGTTGTTATTTCGGTGTCGATCTCCAGTGTTAAAGAGTTAAGTTTTCATAATGTGTGAAGACATTTTCAATGACAGAAAAGGGAGTATTTCTCTTCAGCATCGATGACAAATGCGAACAAAAAAATGTTTGTCAGGATTAACAGCGACAGATCGCTGATACAGCTTGGACAACCCAGAAACAATTTAAGAACAGTTGAGAGGAATCCATTGTGAAGCTTTGGCATAATTTCTTCCTTTGGTAATATACCAACTAAATTTTTATTCACATTCCTAAGATCTCTCCTTATTTAAATTATATCATTAACAGCAGTGTCTCTTTTTCTCTGGAAGATCAGGGTATTGAGAGAAGGAGGAAAACAAAGGAGAACGACCTGGTTTCTCAAGAAACTGAGACTGACAGTAAGGTTCAGGAAAGAACTGAGGAAGTTCCCTCTGGTGTGGGGATCCTGAGTATTCCTGAGTATGAAACACACTGGATGCCTAATGCTGTATTCACATCGCCCTCAGCAACTCATGTTCAAGCAGCCACTCTCAATAAAAAGTCTATGTAAATGAGCATTTGGGCTTCTGAGTTTAAAACTCTCTGGCGTCACCAAGCAAATTTGTACGTCTGTTTACGGGCTCTACGTACAAAACAAAAGCCATTGAACGCAAAGTTGAAACAGTTGACCAATCAGGGGCTTTTTTTTGGTAGTGACTCATGGATGGTGTCCTTTTTTAAATCACAGAAGTGCCAAACTTTAAAAATTGATTATAAAAGAGAAACTAATCGTGGTTTGTGCTTGATCTGAATCATATGACACCAACTTCACCATATATCGGAATAGAGCTGTGAAAGAAAAAGCCTGGAGCAAAATTAGCAAGATTTGCACTGCTTTTCCATTTGGCACCAAGCCTCTTCCAACCGTGAGTACATGCGCTAGTATCACGTAGAGACAGTCCAGTGTGAACTCTATATGCTAAAAGCGTGTTCAAGAACCCACGTTCAGCGCTTTCTTGAACGCACATCACGTCATGTATGTACTGATAGAGTTTTTAGTTAGTTTACCAAAGAGTTTGCCTTTCAAAGCTCAATGTTTTATAAAGATATTGCTCTAAATCTATCTCCATAAACATACAACTTCTGTTGAGAAAATACACAATCCCACACATTGCCTGGGAGCATAAACAGCCTGTTTCTAGTTACTTCTTGATCACTGGTAATTTTTTTGACTCACAACACAAACCGATTGCAACCTGGAAGTAAAACACAAAGTGCTTTTCTGAGCAGCAGGGAGCAACTTCTCAATGGATAGAAAGCTAAACAAGCAGCTTCCACTGAAAATGCATTTCCCCCTTCATCTCCATCACCCCTGCTGGCCAACAAAAATGGGAAATGAAAGTCTGAGCTGTGTGAAGTTCAGGGATGTCACATTGCTTGTCCTTTGTGTTTTAAAGATCTCAAACTCTCACTGCCCTGGATTTGCTTTCCAGTTACGGCTAAAATGAAAAGTTATCAATTCTAAAGAAAAACTGTAAGATGGCAAATGAAAAATGGGCGGTAGTGTTGTTGAAGAATAAAGAAAATGAGGCCTGAATGAAGAGAGGTCAATGCAGAGCTGCCAACAGTCTGTGGCCTTTAAAGGCAAGTCCTGGGAGAGATGGTCCGTCTATTGCCCTTTACAGTTTGGCTGCTGAACACACGGAAACTCCATCAACTTCACTGAAAGTCAATAATCAAATGGCAATCGCCAATTTATTCCACATTTTAATTCTTGTATCTCAGCAGCATATTGCATGAAGGGGGGGTGGGGGTGGAAAATGTGCTAATCCTTTCCTTAGCTGGTAATGCACGATCCTATTTTTTCTTCATTAAACCAAACTCTCTTTAACATGAAAGTAAGAAGGCTTTGTAAGATAACCAAACAGATGAAGATATCAGGTTGGGGGGATCAAACTGGCACACAATGTCTAAAAGTGAAGCTGCCCTCTGTAGAGCTAACAGAAGCAGGTTGTGCATCAATATAGAGCCTGTAGGCAGACATGTAACAAAAAATCCTGATCAAACTCAAATTAAAATTTAGCAGTGGGTGTTTCTCATCTGTCACACGTGTTTAGAACTTTGCCCTTTTTTAAGTCTAGCCAGGTAAAGTAAAGACCTACTCTGATAAAAAATGTTTTTTGGTGTTGAGCACGTCCTTCTGGCATTTTTCTCATGATGGAAGGCATATATTAAGGAAATTAGGCATAAAATTGAATTTCTGAGTCTTTCTTTATTAAAATCATCGTGAATCAGGAGCATGGGAGAAAGTGCTGTTGCAAAAAGGTCGTAGCTGTGACATACAATCAGCAGGCCTCAAGCTCCCTGCTCCGCTCTGTTCCAGTGCAACCACCTATAGACAACTAGATCCAAAAACGTCTTTATTTTCCTCGTCTGATCTGGCCCCTTGCTCAAAACTGTACGGCTGGGTAGCTCAGATATCCATTTTTGTCGCACCGGTAACGTTAGGTTGGGGTTATGTGCTTTCAACTAGCAGGAGAGTGTGTAAACAGATGGATGATGGGAAATAGGGGAGGCTGACTCTGCGCCAACAGTCCCGCAACTTGAAGGCAAATTTCTAATGATCATTTTACAGAAACTATGAAAACAACGAAATATTAGTTAAATGACCACTGGAAACCATTTAAAAATAGATCAAAAGATGATAAGAGTAGGACTTCAAAGTGGCAATGGCTGCAAGGGAGAGGTGAAAACAGACTTTCTAATATAATACTTTTTCAAACTTTTTTTTTGCAATGTTTTCCTGAGTTCATCTTTCTTTTTCAAAAATTTCCATTCTACCAATTTCTTTTTTATAAATAGAGGATTTTTTTTGAAGTATCAGTAACTTCCTGTGTCTTATGCTCCTTTGATTTGCTTCTTAGTGTTCAATCATTTCTGTGATTCTTTTTAATGTGAACATTTTGAAATGGCAAAGCACCTTTCAACCTCTGAAGTTGAACTTCCACAGATTATAGAAAGGTAGTGTGCCGTAAAGACAGAGAAATACCTACCATATACATAGAGGATGTAGTCATCGTAGGCCTCTCCAACTGTGTTCGAAGCCACACAGCGGTAGGTGCCGTTGTAGGACTTGTTGAGGTTCTCAATGTAGAGATCAGAGCCGGTAACCACAGCGTGAGGCGGCACATCCTCGTCCACTCTCAACCAGTTGATCTGATGGGGACTGATGGGAGCACAAATGCCACTAACATCAGTCAGGCTTTGTCTATCCTTAAGACTAATTGAAATTAAAGGTGAGATCTCAGATCAGCACAGAACTGCTGGGAGCTTGTTCAATGATGTACAGCATGACATTTATTAGCTACACGTTCACTGCAAGATAAATGTTAAAGTCTGTCCAACTGCTTTAGAGCAACTTAAGTTCCAAAACGTACTTTAGATACACTCATAACTAGAAATGAAGACAAAAATGCTATCAAGAAATTAAAAGTCCATGTTTAAACTTGAAGTGATATATATGGACTATTTTTCTTCCCTAGGCACTGATCAAAAACACATTTTGTTGATGGATTAATTAATTTATGATAGTTTTATGGTTTAAGTTTCTTTGGGCCATCAAGCTTCAGTTTCTGCCAGCCACAGCTCCTTGTTCACATCAGGGCCAATCAACTCATCCGTTTCAGTTTCAGTAAATTGCCTCTCTATTGAAGTTCATGGTTTTCAGTTTGTTTTCTGTTTTGCTTTTCCCCTTTAGTCTGACTTTTTACCAGTTTAGTTCTTTTCCTGTTCGATTTTATTTTGAAGTGTGTGTTCACGTCAGAAAGTTTGGATCTCCTGCATTTGGATCCTCCACAGTATCAATTCCTAGCGTTTGTTTGACATGATAGTAACATGTTACATAACATGTTCAGATGTAATGCATTAAAAAGATTTGCAATAAAAACAAACTAATAAAATAAATACTACTATGAATTGAAATACTGAAATGCTTAAGCATCATGTCTTTGTTCCAAAAGTGGGTGAAGAATTATTTAAACATGTTAAAGTTACCATAAAAAATGCTTTTAACTTGAAATGGTTAAAACATCAACAGCTTCTCATTCATTTTGGTAAAGTCTACAGTCTATGTTATGAAAGAGAGCACCAGAATAGCTTTGCGAGTAACACCCTGAGTTTATACAGGAGATCAAATTGAGCTCTATGATGTACTGTGTCCACTGCAGGTGGGCATGCTGAAGCTTCAATGCTAAAACTATACTCCAGCACATTTAAGTGACTGTGAAGCATCTCCTTTTGATCTTAAAGAAAGGAAATTCTGTATCTCAAAGGGAAAATTGGCAAATTAACATAACCAAAATCCTGAAAAAGAAAAAAAGGTGATATTAAAGTCAAATCTGATATCTTAAATAGCTTTGATTTTTGTTTAGTTGACTATTAAAGCAAATTTAGTTGTCAAATTCCCTAACTTTATAGTGTTTTCAATGTAAATGAAATTCGTATTTGCAACTTTTAGTTTTACTATCTCTTTATAGACTTAACAAAAGTGATCCGAGCACCAATCCCTGAGGCACACCTAAGGTGACTATTACTAGACGCATCAATATCGCACAATCTTCATTCATTCATTTTCCAATCCGCTTTATCCCTTTCGGGGTCACGGGGTTGCCGGAGCCTAACCCGGCTACTCATGGGCGAAGGCAGGGTACACCCCTGGACTGGTCGCCAGTCTGTCGCAGGGGCCACAATCACACACCCACACACACTCACATCCACACCTAGGGACAATTTATAGTAACCAATTAACCTATGAAGCATGTTTTTGGATGGTGGGAGGAAGCCGGAGTACCCGGAGAAAACCCACGCATGCACGGGGAGAACATGCAAACTCCACACAGAAAGGTCCCCCTGCCAGGGCTTGAACCGGGAACCTTCTTGCTGTGGGGCAGGAGCGCTAACCACTGCGCCACCGTGCAGCCCAAATCGCACAATCTGTATCTCACAATAAAAAAAGGGGGGAAAAAAATCATAAAAAGATGGATTTTACAATATCACTTGCAGTATGGAAATCCTAAAATGTAGTTTGGAGTTTGTTGTTTCCCATTTTTTTCTGGACTTTTGAAGACTAAACATAATAGAGAATAATACATCAGACAGAATATATCAAACATTTTTTGCACAAAAAAAGACATTTCAATAAACTTTTGTAAATAGTAAAGGGAAGCATAAAAATGACTTTTTTTTGATCAAGTTCAATACTCACTGTGGTTTTCCTTCCGCAATACACGTCAAATCAAGGTTGTCTCCCTCTCTAGTTAAACCTTCAGGATATGTCACCACAATCTTCACCTCAGGCTTATCTAAAAAACAAAAAAGAGTTTGACTTCAGTAAATAATTATTTTCTCAAACTTAGAAACTAAATTAATGTTTGAAACCAAAATGAATGCAAGTAAAACACAGAAAAGGATTAAATAACTATTTTCTCCATAGCAGTCAGTCTGCAGTCCCTTTTAAGCAAAAAAAACATTTTTTTTTCTTTTATCAATGTGAGCAAAAGATTACCTAAATGTCAAGCAGCTTGAGTAAAGCTTTCTGTTTCCTTGAAAGGTCATACAAAACATTTATCTTCCTTTAACAAAAAAAAAAAAAAAAAAGAAAAAGCCACAGACTACAAACGGTTACGTTCACACTTGTTTGATTTTTGACAGTAGTTAGCAACTTGTGTTGCCTTGTCAATCAGTCCACTTCTTTAAGATCATCCAAACAACTTTTGACATCAAACAAATGACAATTTTACAATTCACCGCTCAATTCACACTCTCCTTAATATGGGTAATTGGACCTGTCCCCTTTGCTAATAAGCAGAACCAGAGCATGATATCTCCACCCCCATGCTTCACAGTGGATATGGTGTTCTTGGGATGCAACTCGGCCTTGTTCCCCCTCCAAACAAGACAAGTTGAGTTTATACCAAAGAGTTCCATTTGACCAATGTTCCTTTGGATCATCCAGCTGGTCTCTGGCACACTTTAGCCAGGCCTGGTTATATGTTAAGCAGGGGGACGTTTGGAGCTCTGCAGGATTTGAACCTGCGACTATTATACAAATTAAATCTTTAAAGAAATTACAGTGTGACCTCCTGAATTTCTTTTATTTTCTATTCAATCTCTCACAGTTGAAGTAAACCTATGATAAACATTACAGACCTGAAGTGGGACAACTTGCAGAATCTGTGACTTCAAAATCCTTTTTTGTCCCAATGCACACAGTGAGTCAGGAAATAGTTTAGTTAGACATTTTGCAGTGCTTGTCTGCTCCAAGGAGAAAAAAGTTGGAAAATTCTGTTGCAACAAACAAGAGGCAGGAAAATAACAGATGTTTACAGATTTTGCTGTTTTAGTGTTGCTGAAAAAATAATAGTGGTTTCAGTGAGGGAAAGAACAATCCTTTTTTTACCAAGCGTCAGAAATGAGTGACTATCAAAGACCCAGCTTTGGTAAATGTGAAGTTACCATGTTTCTTGTTCAGCTGTATAATTTCTGTTCGTCTGCCAGTTCTTTTTTCCAAAACTTCTGTTTATCACTTCTTTTTAATGAAATCTTTGAAGCGTTGTAGCTTCTTTGCCTCAGCCCTACGAGTAACTAATTAAACTGCTGGCTTGTCCAAGCAACAGGACTTTCTCTGGCACTGTCTGGTTTGGTTCTGGATCGGAAATTTAAGGGAAAAATATGTGTTTTGGATTACTCACACAGCACTTCCAAGTGTCTCTCTGCCAAGAGGTCCTTCACAGCTGGGTGGTCAATGATGCAGTCCACTGGGAGTCCATCGTCCTCCTTTGTGACGGAAAACCTCACCCGGCTGGTGACGGTAAACATCCTGTCATACATCTCCTCCACTGTCATCTCTCCTGGAAAAACATAAGAGAAATATGAGAGGAAATGACGTGAGCGGCTGAAGTTCAAAAGCAAATAGAGATGCTTGCAGAAGTTACCTGCTGCAGAGGCTGTCATGGGCAAATAGTCACACCTATTAAGAGCATATTACCTGTCAAAGTGGAGTAATTTCAGATGGCATTTACATTTAATTTATGATTCAGTTACGTGGTGCCCGAACGAGACTTTAGAGGATTCAGACGAGCCCGAGGCCTTCCATTCTGACGAGATCAGCGAGAAGCGCCTGGGTCGTATCAAGCCTGATAATGAATGCTTCTGCTGCTTCAGGCTGGAGCATTGTTGGGGCTAACCCTGCAGTAATCTGCTGCCCACTTGGCCCAAGGCTGTCAGAGGGGCATTCATTTAGAGAGCTTTACAATGCCACAGGGGCATCGCATTAGCTGCAGTGCTGAGTGTGATGCTTTACTTGCACTTAATGAAGTGAGGAAATAATTACAGCCACACGCTGACCTGCAGCACACTTCCATTTCAGCGTTGTCACAGGGGAGGCCGGTTGGATTCAGGGAGGGCAGAACACTGTTGTTCCATAGTTGATCTGGACAACGCACATGCGAGGCTCCTTTATAGACGTTAACCCTGTGCAACATACACCCACCCATGAAAGAACTGCTTACATAAAACTTCAAGTACTGCAATCAGTTAGTGGTATTTTCGCTTGTGGACAATAAATTTGATGATGTGTGATGGGACAAGGAGCCGTTTGACTGTTTGAGGGCTGAGCAGTTTCAGTAAATATTGTGCTAAGCGCAGGACCACAACACATGCTGCACCAGTGCTGGTAAACAACAAAACATATCAAAATATATCTTGCACATCTAGTTGTGCCCTACAGAGCAGCCACTAAGTGCACGCAATATCTCGGAGACCTGTTTTTACTCTTAAAAGCACAGCCACAGCAATGAACTCCCTCTGTATTAGAGAGGAGTGCTGAGAGCAGTGCTGGCTCGTTCACTGCCAAAAAAAGCAATAAGAAATGCACATTTAGACATCTTTTTGTCACCCGGCAATCACGGGAGCAAAGCACAGCACATTAGATCACATTTGAAAGCTCAGCAAGGGCATTTCCAGACTTACCTGCCAAAGGGTGCACCCTGTGAGCCAAAGAGTACAGGGAAATGGACTGTGAACTGGAGGGATTTGGTGATTAGAAATTGTTCTCTAGGCAAGCCTCCCTAATTGCCTTATAACAGTTGCTGCATTTAGACTCAAACAACAGTAATCAGGTTAACTTTACTGTGTGTCTCACTTTACTTCTGCCTGATTCGATTCAGGTTTACAGCTTTTGACTGGAGTGCAGTCTCTATTAACTGACGCATTTGCAACACCACAAACCAGGGAAAGGATCACCTTAACTTTGTTCTCAAAGGGTGTTAAAAATGAGCGGCAATATTATGTGCCACTGACTAGCTGTGGTGTTGCTGTGGGTCAAGACGGTGCTACAAATAAGCACAGAACTTTTCAGTTTTTGTTCAAACTAGTGTCAATCGATTTTGGAAATATTGTCCATCAGTGTTGTTGTTGTTCACCTTTTGGAATATCCCGTCATGGGTGATCACAGCAAATCAGCCTTCACAATTGAACTTGGTTTGGTAGAGTGTTTTACGCTGGATGGCGTTCCTGACACAACCTAGTGACTGATGACCCAGGCTGGGGACGGGCACAGGGAGACCCAGACTTGGGCTAGTAGCATGAAGGGTCTTACCAAGGGACCCATTTTGCACATTATCCTGATTAAAACATTTTTTAAATTCATCCTTTGGGTCTGGCACTACCTGATCTGTAACCTGCATGCGTAAATCTTCCGTCACTTCCTCTTATTGCCAACATTGCGACAGACAATTTGAATTAGATTAGCTCACATAATTTGTACATTGTTTGTATGTTTGTTGTTCAAAGATGTAAAACTTCGTAATTCGTTGTAAAAAATAAATGAAGATTAGCTCTTGCCAGTATTTCCAGACAGCGTCGCTTCTTTTACGATTCTCTAACCCATTTGAACAATGGACAAATTGCATTCAAGCGACCACTTTTAATGAGAAGTTTATGCATGTTTCAGGCTCCTATGTTCCCGCCTCACCACGCAAGTTTTTAGGTCAGTTTATGAACTCGACGTACAAAACGCACATCCTTTGACCATGCATATAGAGTTAAACCAGTTGAACTTTGACCAATCAGGGACTCGGATTTGGTAGTGACGCATAGATGGCGTCTTTTTCAAAACATGGAAGTGCAAGCCATTTGAAAATTGATGAGAGAATTTAATAATTGCGGTTTGTGCCTGGCCATAATTTCACAACCCCAAGTCTTTTATACAGTGGCTTGCAAAAGTATTCACACCCCTTGAACTTCTCCATTTTTTCTCACATTATGACCACAAACATAAATATATTTCAAGTGAAAGACCAACACAAAAGGGTACGCAATTGTGAAGTGGAAAGAAAATTATACAAGAGTTCAATTGTTTTTTTACAAATGAAAAATTGAAAAGTGCAGTGTGCAAAAGTATTCAGCCCCCTTTTCTCTGAGAGCATCCAAGTGCAACAGAAGTGGCTTGATGATTGGTGACTGATCAAATGTTGACCTAATGATGGGTAGCGACAGTCCAGTGTGAACACCGTTTGCTTAAAGTGTGTTTAAGAATTCACATTCTGCGCATTTTTGAACGCGCATCACACGCCTGGTGTGTATGTTGCCTTATGGATCAGGTAACAACACGATCAATTTACCTTTTTATATGCAGAGCAATTACATCACTTCTTCTAATTGCTTTTATTTCCTCTCTTTAGTTTGCCGGATAGCCTCTCTGTGTTTCTAATGCAAGCAAACAGAAACCTCATCTATAGGTTGATGTTTATTTGTGTGAGGAATCTGAAGAAATAAAATTGGACTGGAACCAACAATGTGAATGTCTCCCAAGTATGGATTGATGACTGATTCATGCTGACAGATCTAATGAGTTAAGTTTGACATCACACATCTTTGCAGTTATTTTTAGAACATTTCATACTAATCCAGTAAATTAAACCTGATTGTATGACAGGTTTGTATGACATTACTAATGGCAATATTTTGAAACCTACCAGGCAAACCTGATTTCATCTGATTTAAAACAAACTTATCATTTCGAATGTGTCTAAATAATTTTTTTCGACCTTTTGAACATTAGTGCTGTACTTCAACATGCACATACCTTAAATACTTCTACTCATGTTAGAATCTGAAAAGAATTACAGAATTACCGGGCAGACTCAACCTTTACAAAAAGAAGAAATGTGGTGGGTTGTTAGCATTACCTTCCATGTGTTGAACAGGCAGAAAGTCTATTCCCTATTCCCAGCTCATTGACTTTTTGGTTTTTCATTTCAGTGATTATTTTTAAACTTTACAGCAAAAAGTATTAAGAACGTTCCAAATAAAAATGTAAAAGGATGATTATGAAAACTACCACACTTTCATTTTATGACATGCCTTTTTTTCCCAAGAAAAAGACACTCGATGTGATTGATTTTACTGAGATGAAACAATTTTAGTGCCATCAAAATAATTCTACTTCTAAAGTAGTCTTCATGTTTTAACATCATTCATTTAATACTATTTGAATTTAAGAAAGTAGTGAAAAATACAGTTTAGTGTCAGACTAGCACAGGCAGAGCAGATGTCCAAGTCAAACTGAATTTGCCAATAAGAACTGTCATCCAAACCCAGATGAGGAGAACAACTGTGGACCCAGTCACGGCCCACCTCAAATATGAATGCAGAAGACATTTGAGAGTCAAATCAAATGCTCTTGTGAGCTTCGAGCACTGATCAATCCCAGTGCAATCAAGCATGGCCTCTTCTCAGGGTGACATTTTCTCTCTCAGCTTATAACCTGAGTCTTCTGGCAGCCAGCACACTCTGGAGCCGTCAAAGATCAAGCCGTCTCGAAATGGCTTTGACATGTATGACTGCAGCATTGCTGTTGTGATTAGTAAAGCAGTCTAAAATGAATTTGCCATGCACTTTAGAATCACCCGCACCAACTTTAGAATGAGAAAATAATTAGATGTAAGGAAATGATGGTTAAGGAGAGAAGTTGTTTAAGCGTTTTGCCTTTCTCTCTCTCAATCTTTTCACAAGTGATTAAACATCGCAAAAGTTAAAACGTTTTAACTACTACTAAAGCAGGGAAACCTGAGATATTCCTGGAATATTCATTTGGATGGGAAGACTGAGTCATTTTCCTCATTGCTACTTCAAGCTATTATGCACAGATTTGTTTTAGGTCTGTAAAACTGTCTCCTGGGGCATTTTGGCCTCAGTCTGATGATTTCAGTTTTTTGGCTAATTATTATTTTTCAGTCTTGACAGTTTTCTAATAAATATGAACCTGGTTTTTCCTGGTTTTAAAAAAACCTGAACAGATCTTTTTTTGGAACCATATATTTTGTAAGATAATAAAAAAGAAGATACGGAAAAGGAATAAAAAGCAAAACCAAATCAAGCAAACCTTGAGATTGTGACATGTTCAATGAAAAAAACCAAAAATTGGGTGTTTTAGTGTTCAGTGGCCTTGTTGTAGAGTGCCCACCCTGAGACTGGAAGGTTGAGTCATACTGAAGACAGAAAATGGGTCCCAGAGTTAAGAGATTAAAAGAAATGGACAAAACTACGACAAACTTTCTTTTTCTCCATCACCTGACAATCTTAACGTTTTTTTACTGAACAAAGATGTTTCCTTTCGTCAACTTCTTTAAAAGAAACTGGAATTTGGTTCATTTTGTGAGAGGACAAGGTTGTAAATTCTTTCTACTTCTTGACGCAGCAACATTCACATTAAAAAAAAGCAGCTTTAAATGCAGTAGTCGAATGGAACTTCTTTTTCTCCCAACACTTTAGCAATATTAGCAGCTAATAACCGGTCCACAGTGCAGTTTAAGAAAAAAGAAAGTACTGCAGCTGTCGTTTATGCTAATGAATATTTTGCCACCTTTTGTGGTAATTTGAAAGGCAAATTGCAGCATTCCTGTGCCTGCGAGAGCGGAAAAACCAAAGTGGTTAAAATGACTTTGACACCAAAAGTGCTTGTGTGCACTCACGCGCAGGACCAACGTGATCGCAGAGGTTCCCAAAAACCCAACGTGATGTGGAGCTTTGAATCTCAACACTCGCGGGGATAATGAATTGTTGAGTATGTCCATAATGAGAAGTGATTTGTGTTCTTGTTTTGTACACGATGATGTGACTTTCTGGCTCTCTTTATGTGTCTGCTGCCACTATGGATTAGCCCTGCTCAGCGTGTCGGTGGCATTTTGCTGATCTAACTGTCCTGTTCCTTCTCCCTCCCTTACACAGCACTCATAAACAGAAATCTCCTGTAGGGAACACTGCAAGCGCAGATGGCATAAAGCTTCAGATTCACTCTTGTCTAAATATTTCATCTCCCAACAAGCCCAATGCATCATCTCCATTCTAATACAAAAATAATTTGACAACAGGCTCAGGGACACCCGCTCTGTGTAAATACAAAGTGTCTTAAACGAATATTCCCGTTCCTGTACAATTAGCAATGAATAATTAAAAACTGAAAGGTAATAACATTTAAATTCTAACCCCTCCAAATTATGTACCTGTTTCTGCAAGCGCCTGCAGGCAGCTGAGAGTGCTGAAATGGAGATAAAATGAGCAAAACACTGTTTACGCCATGAAGGGAGGGTTTGACTTGAGTAGAAATGATGTGGGGTTGAAAACTTTTTTTATGCAAAAACGCACACCATTAGCTGTTGAGGTGCAACAAAATGTTGGCGATAAATATTTAAGCAACGTTGCACCCAAACATTGATCTCTGTAATGAACATTAACATGAGCAGAGCTTCAAAGCAAACAAAAATGTATTAGGGACATAATACGAGCTGGAACTGCTGCACACGCAGTTGTGAATGTAAATATGAAGCGGCTCAGGAAAAAAGAGGAGAGCGCTGTCCATCTTCAACTGCTCAAGGCAGCAGGTGATCTTCCTATGTACATGAACCTGTCAATACAATCCGTACAACTTAGATTTAGAGTAAAGCTACGTTTTCACAAAGAAGAAAAGTCTCTAGAGAGCAGGACTCTCAGGGAAGTGGACAGGCCTGGAGCACGTGAAGCAAACTGGGGGAGGCTGTTATTTTACCGACCTGTCAGTTCTTCATCTCCCTTCATCCATCTGATGGAGGCAGCTGGTTTGCTGCCAATGGCTATGCAGGTGAGCTCTGTCTCGTTCCCCTCGCTGACCACATCCTCCCGGCTCTCGATGACTGGGCTGCCTGGTGGAACTGACTCATAGCAACGGACAGAAAAGCAGACATATCAGCATTCAGATAACTCCTATTTTATCACTATTACTTATTCCTCCATATTGCTCCAGTTGTAGGGGCACTTGAAGGTGTAGTTGTTGTTAAAAAGTTTTTTTTATTGCGACTTAGAACTCGCCATTGCTTCGCCGGTATGGTGATCCGTGTTACACTTGTGGCGTAGAGGAGAAACGCATTTCTTAATGTGGGTGTGCACATAATTCATTCATTTTCCAATCCGCTTTATCCCTTTCGGGGTCACGGGGTTGCCGGAGCCTAACCCGGCTACTCATGGGCGAAGGCAGGGTACACACCTGGACTGGTCGCCAGTCTGTCGCAGGGGCCACAATCACACACCCATGCACACTCACATTCACACCTAGGGACAATTTAGAGTAACCAATTAACCTATGAAGCATGTTTTTGGACGGTGGGAGGAAGCCGGAGTACCCGGAGAAAACCCACGCATGCACGGGGAGAACATGCAAACTCCACACAGAAAGGTCCCCCAGCCAGGACTTGAACCGGGAACCGTGTGCACATAAGTCTACATTAAATGTAAGTTTTGAGTTTTGTTTTTCCATGTTACCATTTAATTGGGAACTCTATATTATTAGGTTCAAAGATTTGCCTCAGCAATAACAAAGAGAAAAATAACTTGGGCTTGTGGGAAGCCACCTGGACTTCTTAGTCAACTTATAAATGAATGTGTTTAAGGATAAACTGATGCGTAAATAATCACCAGTTACCAAAAAAAAAGTGACACAATTTATGGAGATGGAAACAAAAAATGGACATCACTTAAAAGTATTCAGGACAATAGGACTCTGTTCTTTGTTTATTAATAGTTTTTTTTATAGTTCCTAGTTTGGAACAGTTCAACCTCATTTTTAAATCTTTATTTTAGCTTACCAATAAATAATAAAAATAATTTTATGCTGCACGGTGGCGCAGTGGTTAGCGCTCTTGCCTCACAGCAAGAAGGTTCCCGGTTCATGAGTTGGTCACTCTAAATTGTCTCTACGTGTGGATGTGAGTGTGCATGAGTGTGTGATTCCTGCGACAGACTGGTGACCTGTCTAGGGTGTCCCCTGCTTTCGCCCATGAGTGGCCAGGTTAAGCTCCGGCAGCCCCGTGACCCCAAAAGGTTCAAAAATGAGCATAGAAGATGAATGAATTCTAGAGTTGATCATTTAGTAATGAAATATGACCACTAAGATAGAAAATGTTGGAATACATTCTTGTTATGTTGGAAGATCATGAGTTCAAATCCAGGCCAAGTTATACCAAAGACTCTAAAAAAGGGACCAAATGGCCTCCCAGCTTGGGGTTAGATTGGCGGGTTAAACCAGGAAAAGCTGAGGTCAGGACTTTAACTTTAAAAGCAGCTTTTTATGACAGCTTTCAGCTGATATGCAAAATTTAAGGAAAGTGTGGCGTTTCATTGCATATCTTCTCCACTTCACAATCTGCTGGAATTATGTTATTTGCGTAAACTGTTGAGAAGTTGCGGTGGTCTGAAGTATGTGTTAAGGCTCTGGTGTTAAAGGGTTCCAAATGGCTTTTGTACTGTGTTTTTAGGAAATGGAACAACTAAATCTCTGCCCTGGGGATGGGAGCTCCCTAAATTGTTAAGGAATCCCCAGTTTATAGTTTTGACAGTTGTCTGGTGGTGATTATCTACGGTCACCAAACCCCAGAAATGAATTCAGTTCCATTCCGACGTATTTGTACACTAATTATGTCTAACTTTGTCCATCGTGTTTTGCAGGTGAGACAAATGAAATAATTACTTAATAGACCCAAGGCTTTGTTCATCATGCAGCATTCATTAGTTATGCATGATTAAGCACCAAGTAAGCAAAACGCTGGGCTAAAACTTCAGAAACATCCGGGACGTGTACACTCAAATCCGCCTTGTTCTTTATCATGTCTCAATTAATCCTCAGAGCAAAGTTCCTGGACGACAGTTAGCTGAGAATAATAATAAAAAAAGTTACTCTGGCATTTGTCTCAAGGACTCTTCATTGCAACCTTTGTTGGAGGAATGCTGCAGCTTGGTTTCAAGTGTACAACTGGAGTCATTCCTTTAAAGTGCTTTTAATTCATTTCAATCCCCCAGGATGTCTGCATGTATAATAAAGCTTAACTAGAGCAATTTCTTTCCTAAGCATCAAAGTTTGGCACAGCTGACTCTCAACAGGGAATTGTTTGGAGCCGCCAAGTCAACATTCACCAGGATTCACAGAGTCAACACAGCTGCCAAACCGACTCGGTCTGAGCCATCAGTTTCAGCATCTGCTCCTTTTCGTTATGCTGTCTAACACTGCAAGAGCTTAATTGGCTGACATTTTGTTTAAGTTGCTAAAGATTACAGAATCAAAGATCACAATTATTTCATCTTCATCATCTATAATCAAGCGGAATTTAATAAAAGACTGCGTGTCTTTGTGTGAGGGGTTCACACACGGATCCTCACACCTACCCAGGACAGTGATGTCTGCGTAGGCTTCCTGAGGAGGATCTGTGTAGAGCTGGCACACGTAGCGTCCCTCATCGGAGAGTGACACATTGGACAGAGACACCCGGAGTTCGTTGTCAGAGAAATTCACCAGCTGGAACCGGCTGTCCTTGAGAGCTGAGGGGATACAGAGTGCAGGGACACAAACATGAGACACGGGGTGAGAAGGAAAAAGAAAGTGGGGAGGCACGGCGAGAACGAGAGAGGATGGAGGACGACGGAGGAGCAGAAAATCCAACCAAGGAGGGAGGGAGAGAGATGCTGCCCTTTTGCAGGCTTTCTCCTTAATTGAGTAAAAGAAAAGTGAGTTTCAAAATAATTCCTCCGAGTTGATTTCTAAAGTACCTTTACAGTCCACAGAGCACTCGCAAAGAAAGGGAAGTGTGATGAGCGCTCAAGAAAAATTCCTAACAAGCTACAGAACTCTTATAAATGGGCCAAGGCTGGTCATGGATGGACGCGTCAACCTCACATATTCCACTGACAGAAGAGTCATTCAAACACACATAATGAATTAAATCACAGTGTGGAAGAAGAGAGGCTCGGATGTCTTGAACTCTGAGTCAAAAGCAGACTGGAATCTGTGCTAATACCAATGTGGCTGAATTTTCTCCTAGTGTCATCAAACTAGGTTAGCCATCTCTTTGACTTCTAGTCACTGCTTCTCATTTGGGCTAGCATTCATCCCCAAACACTTTTACAAAAAAACAGACTCTGCTGATTTGACGGGGAGGTCTTTTCATGTTCTGACTGGCTGCCTTTTTTTCCCCTCTAGACTTCAAATTAACAATGTCTTCTCAGCGTATTTTTTTTAAAGGGATAGGCAGTTTATTATTCCCAACAGGCTCTACACTTAGCATCATGATCATTACTAAAGGTGTTGCAGGCAATGAGAGTGAACCATCATCCCCCAATCTAATTGGAGAGCTCTTTTAAAGCCTCTCCTAAAAGGGAAACAACTATGCTTGGACACATGGAGAGACAAAACACCTGCGAGGGAGGGAAACCCTTCAGTTTGGAGAAGCTGAGAGCAGATTAAACTTATAACACTTTTCATTGGTTTCTGATTGCTTAATTAACAGCACAATACCTTTAGTATTTCCCAGAGTCTGCATATTATTTGCAAACTACAGCTTGAAACACACACCTTACATTTTTAACATGTGAACATTTATTATTTTATGAATTGAATGGTGGCAATAATTATTTTTGAAATGTAAATGCCAGAAATAAATAATGCTTGAAAAAATAGAGTTTCAAAAGCAGTTTGAGGGAAATTGCAACATTTTTCAGACTATATGTTGCTCTGGAGTATAAATCGCAGCAGCCAAAATAAATGCACAATAAGGAAAACAAATATCATATACAATGGAGTATCAGGCTACATTCACACGTGCTTGTGTTACGTGTACAAAAACGCACTTAATGTGGGTTCTTGATAGTGTTTTTTAGCATACAGTGTTAAAACTGGATGGTTGCTACCCGATACTAGTGCATGTAGGGCCTACCTACAGTTTGAAGAGGCTGGGTGCAAAAGGTCAAAGTGTCCCAAATCTCACCAATCTTGCTCCAGACTTTTCTGCCACAGCTCTTTGCAAGACTTGGTGTCGTAATTCCGCATAGATAGGCATAAACAGTAAATATTCATTTTTCCTTCATGATCAACTTTCAACTGTTACCCAAATTTCACTAACAAATCCAAGTCCCTGTGTCCCTTTAGAACAATTCCGCCAATTCCCACATAAGACTGAGCAGTATAGTCCATTGCAAATACCCATACATGCATCTACGGTGCCCTATAGTGGTAGCTGCTATTTCTAAAAAAAAATCATGCAACTCACACCTGAGTATAAGTCGCATCCCCAGTCAAACAATGCAAAAATAAATAAATAAAGATTAGGACTTACACTCTAAAACTGGTAGATACCAAATTAACTTAATGAAAAGCAGTTTGGTGTCACAATCAAGAAGCATGCAACTTTTCCAGTCATGAAGACCAACTTCTTTGTTTACCAAATATTGGTTTGTTGGGATGCCATTTACAAAGCCTGCTTGAAAATATCTTAAAGTTGTTTGGACTGGTTTCTGCCCATAATTACACTGACATCCTTTGTTGGGACCGTGTTAAAAACATGCATAAAAAGAGTAGCTAAGCATGTCAGACTACATTTCCACACAGAATTTTTAATTTCATAAAAAAAGTGAAACTTCAAGTTGTTAATTTTTAAAGGGTGCTAAGACATGGTGCGTCCTTTGTTCTTTTGTTTTCACACGTTTCACACTTGTGGCTTTGTTTTTGCTCGCTGAATGATTCTGCTAACTGTCGCTTTTCAACTCTATTTTAAGTTTTAAAATATGTGTTGCTGAGCATCAGAGACGGGGGCTTGGAATTAAGACTGCCAAACTTTTCCCAATGGAAGAACAAAAACCAGCCACAAATACGGTTTGTGATTGTAAGTTACCACGTTAGCCAAAGGATTCAGTCTTGTGATAAACAAATTGATTGACATTATTGCATTAGATGCTTTCATGTCTGTCTTGAAATTTGCAGAAAAGTCACCTGATTTTTGATGATTAAAGGCTAATCTGCCAATAAAATGTCTAAATCCGTTTATTACAAGTTTGAGGTCTCAAAAATGATTTAAAAACGTAGGACAACACAGTGTCTGTGGCTTTTGAGTAAGCAATACTGCAGAAATGTTAAACAGTTGCAGCAGCACCTCTAGCAGTGTTTTGATGTTTATTTGGCCGCCTCAGTTTGTTAAATGTATTCATCCAAGACATTAGCTTGTTGTTGCCTAGATTAACCAAGAATGTTTCTGTACGACACCTAAACAATGATTTCTTTTTTGAACAAAATCCTTTTTAAAATGTTATTTAACTTCCAAAAAAGTAGTGATGAGAACCCCTTTAGGACTAAATGTTGAAGGCACACGTAGACGCATGAATGCGTTCAAGAACGGGCTGTGGAGGTTTATGATCGAGCGTTCAGCCCGAGGTGTTCTCACCGGACAAGCAGGGAGGGGCTTCTTCTTCCATGTCTTTTTCTACTGCTTACTAGCGCATGTACCTACAGTTGAAAGAGGAAGCATCGAAGGGGTGCGACTCTTGCTCCAGGCTTTTGCTTTCACTGCTGTGTTTCCATATAACAGACTTGGTGTCATATCATAGCACAAACCGCTTTTATTTATTTGTCCTTCATAATCACTTTTCCAATGGTTAGCACTCAGTGAATTAAAAAAGGATCCTACCTTCTATGGGAGAATATACTTTTTTGTTTTTTCAGAAACTCCAAAAAGCAAACCAGGATATTTTACATAGTTAGTTTAGTAAGTCTTTTTTGTAAAATTCTACATTCATAAATGTAAACTTAATTATAAAAAACATGATTTTCTTCAATTACTTAAAGATTTTTGGTTTGACATAAAATCATGATCACAGTCCACTAACAGACTCAAAAATATTCATATACCCATGCTTGTACATAGAGCCCAGAAATGGACTTCAAAAATTGCGTGGCGACATGTGAACGTGAGAGTTCTGAATGCGAAAGCATGAAACGCTGGGTTTACATAGACTTTTTGTTGAAAGCGGTCGCTCAAACCCCAGTGGCCGAGGCCGGTGAGTACGTAGCTTTAGACCCTCGGGGCTCACAACTTGAAGGCAAGTCTTTGTAGCTCGGTGTCACATAAACACTGAGCCTTTGCGGCACAAAGTCAAACTTCTTCTGAGGAGTGATGCAGAGAATAAATAAGACTTCTATTGCGACGCTGTCTGAAAAGGTCCAGCTTCACTGATAAAGGCTCATTTTTCTCATTTCAAATGACAACTTGGCTAAATTACATGTCATTTTGCATATATCTGAAAGAATAAAAGCCTCGTCCAAACAGGTCTGGCTCACCCCCCCAACCCATCACCAAATTCATCAGTTTGCCGCGACGCACATTTATTTTTTGTGGTCTTTACTGCTACTGTAATGCTGATAATATTCTGGCCTCTTTTGCTTGTAGCCGCTGTTCCCGGAGCTCTTGGAGTGTCTCAGTGTCACCGCTGTTTACCTCCTTGTGTACAAAAGTCTGCCACTGTGTCAGGCAACCCCGTTGACAGATAACAATGCCACTGGCTGGGGAGGGGAGGAGAAGGAGGGGGGGGGGGGGGGGGGCACAGAACCAACAGTCCTTAAGGAACAGTGCCAAGAATAGCCCCACTACGCGTTTTAGTGGGGCCTCCATTACCAGAGACACAAATAAGCAGCAGGAAATCAATAACAATTCATCCACCTGTCAGAAAGTCACACAAATATTCACAAAGGTGGATGAACAACACTGTTTTCTGATATCTCCAAAGGTGCTTTATTGACTTTGGTGGAGAAAATTACATGTTTGCAGGAACACATAGAGCAGCTCAATAAAAACGATGAAGAATAAAAGGGTGTTCTCCCCACACAGTTAGATTTTATGTTTACTAAGTTAACAGGAAAGTCACTGTGGTCTAACTGCTGATAATGCTTTGAGAATATATGAAAACGCCTTACTCTCCCGATGCCACTTTCCACTAGACAGTTTTGAGGCTGTTAAACAAACACGGTAGCCAACCTTCCTGGTGCTGTTTGTTGGCAATAGAGCAAAACCCAATCTCACCAACAGCTGGCCTAAAACTGAAATGGAGAGTGCGGGGTGCTCACCTTGAACTGTGGCTTTGATGGAAAACAATCGAGACAAAAACTTGGTTCAAAGTGGGAGTCACCCATTCGCTCATGCATAATCATAATGTTCAATATCCTAATCTAAGAGATTATCGTAAAATCGAACCGTGACAAGGACACAAAAGCATCTCCATTATGGTAGCGCTCTGAATTATCTTTTTATTAATCTTGCAGCATTCTGAGCTTAATGACTTGTGCAAAAGAGCCAAAAGAGTCAAGGACAGATGGAATCAGGATTTCACAGAGAACCCAACCTAAAGCTAGTCAGACATGTAGCCAAAGCCACTGCTACAGAAATCAGGAAAAGCAATTTTGTCTCCTAAATAAGATGACGTAGTGATACATACTCTTATATATATCCCACAAATTCAAAAAGTGAACATTCTCGAGCATGATTTCTACTTTAAATGGGATTTATTCAAGTTTAGGTGTTATCTCCTCCCTTGAGAATGTCATGCTAAAGCTTTCTTCATGTCATTAATAATCTGACAACTGTGTTGGTTGACAGCTATTATTGTTTGTGAATGCTTGTTCCCAGAAATGACAGATTTGTTTAAAAGGCCTGTGGCATTTCAAGTTGTCACATTTCCGAAGGAATTTACTGTTTAATTTTTTTTCTTACAAATACAAAAGGTTCCTCCATAAATTGCACTTTCAGATTCATTTTCAATGAGTCACTCACTCAGTTTTAAACTCGTAGGGACATTTATTCATCAGCATAGCAGTAGTTCTACGAATAACATGAAAAATATGATGAAACAATGTCTGCTTAAGAGGAACATGTTTACAGATATAGTTCTTTGTATTTGTTTTTCAATTAATTGAATAAAAAAACTATAGTAGTATCTTTAAGTGCTATTTCTGCAACTGGCTGTAGTTCAGAGCAAAAGCTTAAAAATAATTTATATCGATTTGTAGAGAATACCAGGTGATGTAACCTTTAAAGACCCACTCTGATAAAAACTTGTGTTTTCACCATGTGCTTGTGGAATTTTTCTGATGATGTCATAGAATTCATCTTAAAATTACATTTTTGAGTTTTTTTTTTTTTTAATTGTTGTGAATCAGGAGCAGACGAAAAAAATGCAGTTTGAAAAAAGAGCATACTTGTTATGTAGAACATACGCTGGGCGGGCCACAAGCTCCTTGCTCCACTCCAATCTGATGCGTCCACTTGTAGACAAATAGATCCATCTGCATCTTTTTTTTTCCTCGTCTGAGCTGGCATGTGGATCAAAACTGTACTGCTGGATAGCTCCAATATTGCTTGCTATTTTTGTTGCTTCGGTAATGGAAGGTTTGAGTGTAAGGAGTTTTGAGCTAACAAGAAAGTGTTAACAGAGAGCTCTCACTTACTTGGAGGAAAAGAAGGGGCGGGGTTTCTATAATAATACAAAAGATGCACTGAACTATAAGGTGTACTGTGCGAAACAAGAGTCAAAGATAAGTCTTTTAGTCAGTCAGACTTTATACGTTCACAGTAATTCTAGAACTTGTTTGTTACGTGCTACACGTTAGCGCGTTAGAAGCGTGAGCGGGATTAGAGCATTCACATAACCTGTAACCCAACCTTTTTGCAACACGTTAAAAAAACAGACTGATATAGCTAAAATGAACGTTACTGTGACTACGCTAAGTCCTGACCTTGTTATTAACACATAAAAATACACAGTCCGACACGGCAACATGTTAGCCACATTAGCATGTTTATGATAGCATCCAACCTTATGTGCTACTCATAAAAAATAAAAAATAAAAAACCTGACATTTTGACAGAGTGACATGTATATACAAAATCAACATCAGTAAGCACAACCAGAATTATGACACCGGTAAGACGCCAGATTATAATTGGCACCCTGTTGTTTTTTGAAAAAAAAAATGCTTTTAAGTCTGCCTGATAGTGCAGAAAATACTGTAATCATAATTTATATACTCCTGGAAATGCTTTTAAAATAGCGCAAAATATTGTGAGTGTGTTTTCAACCTTTAAACCGTGTTCGGGTGAAAAATGACCAGTTTTCAAGTGGAAGAATGGGTCCATTTTGACCCGAACACAATTTAAGGGTTGAACTTAAACTATTAAATCTCCCCTCAAAGTTTTTACTTATTCCCTAAAAAGTACTGTAGTATTTGCTACAGTGTTATCATGGATAGCTGACCAAAAATGGAGAAACCTAGAAATGGTCTGTAAAGAAAGCAGGTTCAGGTTAAAAGTCAGCAAAGAGCAATATAATGCACTTTTAGGAAGCTATGATTTTTTTTTTCAGTTTTAACAAATTGCATCCTAATCATGGAGGGAGACCTGCCAAAACATGTCAGAGAATGTGTTTAACACTGTCCCTGGTACTCACGTCTGACATCTCTGAAGTAGATGGTCTGTCTGTTGGGGTTGAGCAGCTGAATGACGGAGTCATCGTTGTCCTTCACTCTGCAGCTGATGGTGGCCGTTTCTCCCTCAATCACTGACACGTTGTCAGTTGCCAAGTTCTGACTGTCAACTGCACAAAACAAGCAGAAAATCCAGAGGGGTAGGGATGAAACAGGCAGCAAACACTCGTGACTGAATATTTAGAGTCTATCAAATATTTAGATTTCTCACTACGACACAGCACATGTAACCCCGGTACGGAAGTGGTGCAGACTGTCTGTCTGCAGCCATGTCTAATCGTTTTAATATTAGAACCATGTGCAGTGTTTGTCACTATTGATCTCCCCGGCTCAGAGAGGGCCCTGTGAGCCAGTGCCAGATGGGCTGTAAGCTCTGCTGCCCACGAAGATACAGAGAGAGGAGAGGGTAGGAAGGAAAAGAAACAAAGAACGAGTGTAAGTGGCAGGTAGTAGATACGGGCAGGGTGGAGGAGGTGTAGAAGACAGAAGGGGTGAGGGGGGTGTGCTCAAACAGACCAGGCGAGAACGGAGAGCGAAGAGATAGATGGGCCAAGCAGGATGCTGTTTGTGGCTAAGCTCTATCAGAGCTCTCCATCTGAAGTTCCATGTGACCAATGTGTGCTCAGCGAGTGCACAGTTTCTGTTCAATCTATGGAAACACAAACATCTGAGTCGCCTCCTGAATTACTGGCATCATCAGGAACAGAACCTTGGTTTTGTTGTCGTAACTTACAACCCACTAAACAAAAAAAAACAAAAATCCAGGCTTTGTTCCTCCTGTCTTCAGACAACAGGAAGTATGGAATCAAAAGTCATCTTGTGCTATATTTATCTAGGATACTAAAGAAAAAGCCTTAAAAAGGCCTTTTAATACCTCAGACACGAGCGGATGTATAAACCTCGCAGTCACAGCACCCGTAAAACATCGCAGGCACATTTGCATGCTGAAGTTGTCAGGCGCTTCTATTGCATTCTGACATTTACAAAGTGGGTGAAGGGGGGAAAAATGGCTGCATTTTCAGATAGTGATAATGGGAATAGACAGGCAAACTAAAATGATTCAAAATGAACTCTGTGAATGCAGCGAGCAGTAAGAAATTAACCTCCTGTAGAGAAAAGCTTCTCCGACCTGTCTGATGCAATGAAGCAGCCATTTCATCCCACTCTGTTGCCAGGGCCCAGGTTCAGGACAAAAGGAAGGTAATGGGTGAACCAGACAGATTATGTGCAAAGATTAAACAATACAGCCAGTTAAAGGCTAATAGTGGGTCCACAATGGGCTTTAATGCACATAATGTTTACCATACTTTATTTTAATTAAGTTTAGTGGAATACAATAAGGTTAAATGGTACCATCTTAAAAATTCTGCCTCCTGTAAATGTAAGGAGGTTTGCAGGAAACTGAGTTGTGCTTGCTGTGTCTTTAACAGCCACTAGGGGGGAGATAAAATGACACTAGCAAGTTATTTTGCAATGAAAAAGAGTAAACACACAAACTGGCAGTTTCTTTTCAGACCAAAATTTTATAATTTCAACTTAGCATTGGGTCCTAAACTGTTGGCCTTTTTTTTTTTCTTTTTCGAAATTTCTATTTGTGCACAAAAAATCTTTTTGTTTAAATTTTTATTACCAGTAAAAGAAGATGACTTAAGACATTTAAAAAATAAATGTTTACATGAAAATGACAAAGGATATGTTTTTTTTTATTAGCCTTCTTAAACTTAAAGAAATAAAGTGCAAACTTAATTTAAATCAAATTCCATTCACATTCACTGACACAATAGCATCAGTTATAAGGTGCTACTAATATCAATCAGCTGAACCAAAGATGTAGTTTTAGCCTGTAAACCCAATAGCCTGTCTAAAGATGTATGCTGTGTTCTTGGTTGGGTGTTATTGTGAACATGCGATTTTTGGCCCATTCAATTTTTTCTACGATTTTTGCTGGATCCTCAGTGTGTGCAAATTTTGGTGACTTTCCGCGCACGTGGCGGGGGTCAAATTTTTGCTCAAAGAAATGTTTCCCACTGCGAAAACAATACAATCCTTGCAGTCAGTGACTGCTGCGGGCCATAATAAAAACAGATTCAATGTCCACTGATCTGTTCAGATTCAGCTTTGTACAATAATGTTTATGTTGTCAAGTGTCCAAGTACAGGTAAAGTTAGACTGGCATAAATCTCATGGTGTAGTTTTGGTCATGAGCTCCTCTACTGCAGCTCTAAAAGTTAGCTTTTTTTTGACAGGGACTTGAAGGTAAGATGCAGAAAATGTTGACTACGCATTGCCGAGTTGAGCCAGCACATCCCCCCGTTAATAAGTCTGTGAACATGTGGCAATACAGCAGGTGATCATCCAGTGAATTCAGCAACTGACAGTCGATTCACTTTTTCCACAGCTTTTCCTGTGGCCTTTTGAAGCACTTCTCTCTCATGTCAATGTTGGAGAGGTGTCCAAATGGGGGACTTTGTCCTGCTTGGGCTTTTGTATGCAAAAATGAAACAAAAACAATAAATATACACCGAAACAATCCAACACATGAGGTTTTTTTTGTGTTGTCACACAAGAAGATGTGTGAAGCAGTTAATTTTGTGGAAAAATGCTTGATATACTGTTGATAGTACAGGATATATATATTAACATTTAGGCGCATATATTTAATATGGCAGCTTGGGATGATACGAATCAGAATTCCTTTGTAGATTGAATAAATGCTGAAGTGGAAGGCAATATGGAGGATTCCAATCTCTATTTTATTTTGTTGCTGTAAAAATAATATGTTTGGCAATCAAAGCGGCAGCATAGAGCAGCCTCAAAGCAAGGCTATGCTGATCCCAATATGTTGGACTGAGAGAAAGGGAACGGAAACGATAAATTCTCCAGAATGTTAAGTAGCCCCAAGCAAGGTTGGTACCCCTCCAACATTCGCAGCCTAGGCTCATCTCCAATTCAAAACACACATGAATACCGTTGCTGTGATTAGCAATCCCATCAAAGTGAAAACAGGCTACTTTGTGGAACATGGAGGGTTTTTGCAATTGAAGTAAACATTTTCAATTGCCTCAGCATCCTAGTCCTGATTGGGTGCAAATGAGGGGAGGCAGTCATTAATTCTGGGTGGTGGGTTGGAGTAGGGTAAGAGGGGGGGGAGAACATAGATGACTGGCTGACAAATTCATACTCATTCCAGCAGCTGTCTGGGAGTATAAAATGCCTGCATCTCTACACATGGCTGCCCTCCTGTTCCTGCATCACAACATGCGGAATGAAACAGGAAATACAGACCCTCTGAAGTCTGCGCGCTCTCTGAGGGGATGTACAGTCGGGCATGAAGTGTCTGGCACGAGGCTCGTCAGCCGCACTCAAATTCCAAAACGGCACCAGCTCTCAACCAATTTTAGCAGGAGCCGCGGAAAATCTAGAAATATTAGAGGACTGGCTCCGACGTAAAAAAAAAAAAAAAAAAAATCAGAGCTAGGAATCGTTTGAATCAAATTTTCTCCATCTGAGAACTTTTCTCTCTTGTTTTCACATCAAAAACACATGAAAGCGGCAACAAAAAGCAGGACGGCCTGCCTCTGTGCCTATCCTCTGAGACGGCTGCAGTCAAGGAGCCACCAGATTATCATTAACAACAAAAGTTCTTCTCCTTCTCTCATTCTGCCTTTATATTCTCCTTTATCCTTCACTGTCATTAAATCCCCTTCCTCGTCACAAACTGCATTTTTTAGGATGCTCACAACTAGGAAGTGTACCATCAGTGCAGCGCTTGGCCGTTTCTTCTCGACTCTTTGCATGAGAAGACTTCAAAAATTGTTGTACCCTCTAATTTGCTGAAACACAAACCCTCAGTGTACCTCATTGTAAAGTAAAACCTGTAACACAAGAAGAAAATAGGAATGTTTAGTCGGACAAAGAATTTCCAACTTGCTTGCAAAAAAAAAGACATAAATAAAAAGTACTTGCTGTCTTACAACTCTATAATACTTCCTTTTAGTACCTGGATTTTCTAAAATGTTTAAAGTCCACTTTACAGAGCCACTTTAAAGTTGTGTTTTTTTGTGTTTTTAACATGTTTTTCTTGCCTTTTTCTCATGATGGAAGACATGTATGAAGACAATTAAGATTAAATTGCATTTCTGAGGATTTCTTAATTTAAAATCATGGTGTATCAGCAGCAGATACAAAAAAAATGCTGCTTGAATAAGCAAACAAACTCCCTGCTCATGGGCAGCTCCAATATTGCTCCATGTTTTTGTTGACAAAGATAATGTCAAATTGGGGGGGTAAGGGCATGAGTAAACAAGCTCTCAGCAACAAGGAGGAGAAAAGGGGGCAGGATTGCTCCAATGGTCCCGCCCAGAACTCAGAGATGAATTTGTAATGAGCTACTGCTGCTCTGCAGAAACGATGTCCTAGAAAATGACACAGGTTTTCGATTTTGCCTAAAAATGGCATTATCAGAATTAAAAGACCACTGGAAACCCTTTTAAAATAGATCAAAAGAAAACTGGAGCGGGCCTTTGATGTCATCTGCTTCACTAAGGTTGCGGTGGTTCTGCTTCCTCTACAGGGGTTTGTGGAACGCAATATTTTAGAATATTAAGTGATCATCTTTTTTCAGAAGTAGTTTAAACTAGCTGATTTTTGCACAAGTCAGAAGAGTAGTCCGATTAGCATTACAATCTGAATTTGCACCGTTTTTAAAGAGGACGTTTGAGGAACCAAAGGGATAAAACGTTTTAAAATTGGTAGTTTTGTGTGGGGATTTTATCTGGCTTTATTGAAGAACAGCCAGGATGGTCACATTAAAAACATATTCTTGGATTTAACCTTTTTGTGTTCAAATGTACTGCATTTAGTTGCTAAAAGCTGTACATTGTATGTATTGTGACCTTTTTGCTTTCTGATAAACAAAAGCAGACCATTATTTCATGTGTATAGCAAGTATGAGTCAAATTAAGAATTCACTGATAAGATCCATTTTATTTATTTTAATTTGTGTTGACTTTCTGAATCTCTCAAAATGTGTGAAGATGCAAAAATTGCAAAGTGGCTGACTTGTTGCCTATATTTTATCTTCACAGCTTAATCTCAACTTTGCCAAGGATTACTGAGGGGAAAATTAAAACTGAAAGTGGCTTTATAGCCAGCCTCCTGTCAAAACGTGTCAGAGTCATGGTTTACCGCTTCCCCGATCAGTCAGTAAGGTGTTACTAAGTGACGAGCAAACATCTGAATTGACCAAGGCAGGCCTGCATGCACCATTATATCGTTCTTTCACGGGAATTTCAATGCTTTTGGTTTTGGAAAGGGCAAAGAAAAAGTGGAAGAATAACATTTATGAGCCAACTGAGAGTCTAGCTTTGCACATGGAAAAATGTAGATTTGAGAATTACAAAGGAAAAAAAAACAACGGATCAGGAGTTTGAGCCATGGCCAGCTTTACTTTCCTGAAAAAGAAAATACCAATCTAAGCAGCCATTCATGTAAACATGCACAGATGAACATACTGCGATGGACAGCCAATCAACAGACACAGATGCGCAAAAGCAAGCACTTCCAAATGAACAGCAGGTAGCAAAGAGATTTAGTACCTGTCACGGTTTCAGCAGCTCCTATCGCAGAGAAGGCCAGGGCGAGAGCAGAGCAGAGGAGAGGAGAGGAGAGGAGAGAAAAAAGGGAAGCTGTGAGCAGACAGGAAAAAAAAAGCAGAAATCCACATTCTCTACTAGCAACTTTCTTCACAAAAATACAGTGGAAAATGTTTGATTTGTTGAGCTGTTAATAAAAATAGCAAGAAAAGTAATCAGAGAGCTCGAGTGCGCAATCTCAACAAACTGAGATGTTCTTTCTCTTCTGCATTTTACAATCACACAAAGAAACTGAAACAATGTGCAGACTTTGCTTTCAACACTCATGTCCCCCCGATTAAGATTCTAGCCAGCCCCACTGTGGATCAGCCGCTGCCTCAAGATGCTCCCCTGGGGCATCCTGGAGAGGAGAGCACCCACTCGGAACAGTACCCAACCAAGCTGGCATCTCGCAGGGCATGGGAGACTGGCATGTTCCCAAGTCCCTGCTGCATTGCTCAGGGCCCTATACCCCGGGGAGAGCCCCCATCATTCATTGTCTGTCATTCATAAGCAACACCCCTCTTCCCACCCACCAGGTATCCAGCCACACACATCTCTGACCTTCTTCTCTGCACACACATTTTCATATTAAAAAGAAAAACAACTTCTTTTTTTTTTTTTATAACACCCAACTCACACAAACTTTAGGGCTTCTTTCCTTTAACCGGGGTCCTCCATGTTCGGTTCACAACATGCTGAAGTGACTGCTTGTCTCACTTGTCATTGCTAGTATAATAAGGGTGTAAGGTATGACACATGTCCTTGTTATGCACCTTTGCGTATTTTTCAGCATGTCAGCAACTCCCTCTTGACTAAAAAGCATGAGTGACAAATCTCCCACATTGGGGAAACAAATTCTGAACATGCACCCGGGAGCCGGCACAACGCCTCAGACTTTCCAAAGAAGGCTTTACTGCTTTAAAAACTTCAAATGTCATTCAAATGACTTTCTTATTATTATGTGATAATTCAACATAGTGAGGTGTCTGGGTCGTCTGAGCAGAAAAGAGAGGCTGGTTTTCAGACTGGAGCATGAATGAGTTCTTGGTATTTGTCCTCGTCTACCCGGCCCTCTGGACAGCCCATAAGGAGGATTTTGAGCCGCTTTAATTGCCAGGTAATTAGAAAGTTGTAGCAACATTATGCAAATGACTCATTATAATCTTGTGCGTGGAGCCGTTCTCCCCTCGTTTTATGTTACTCTGTCAGAAGTGGAGCCCAGTTTAGTGCATTATCCACATATCAGGACACCTATTGTCTAATCTATATTCAAGCGCCTAGAGCTGCTCACTGACAAGCCATCCGCTTCCTGCTGGTGGGCAGTTGGATGGTGGTGCTGCTTTCAGGCCACGCTTACCTCCCCTTCCTCCCCTCCTTCTGCAAGTTAAGAGGTGCCCGTGATTAGAGATCATGGCTGTCGCTCTGCTTACACAGCACAGACAGATGCATCCGTCAATCCCACTGGAAGAGAGGGCTGCCGCCCCCTGCCAAAAATGTCCTTACCTCTTTACCTTTCTTCCTCCTCATCAAAACCCTCATCCTGTCCCTTCTGCACACGGGAGCGTGGCGTTCACAAACACACAGCTCTCCACAAACGCTGCTTCACCTGCTGCAAAATGGCTCATTGTCAGCATTTGAAAGGCCACATCTGAAGCACTGAGATGTCTGTTCAACCTATTGACACACCAATAAATCTATAACAATGTGCACAATTTCATAGTTGCCACACAGACTAAGATCTCAGAAGACAAGTTGTCTGTGTGGCAAGAGTGTCGCTGAGCCTCCCTCTCTCGTTTTCTCTCGTGCTCCGCAAAACCAGTGGGGTAACACTAATGAGGCAACATTTCTTCTCAGTACCAGAGTGATGCCTTTGAATTAACGTGCTCCCTTTCAGGTAAAACATCCCCCTGCTTATTTATGCTCATGTTGTATGCCAGCATTGTGTCCTATTCCATTTTATAAGACGCAACAACAGAGTTGGACGTCGGAACTCTGTTGTTCCCCATAGAGACACCCACATTGATTACCTTCATAGCTGTTTATGTGTGTGAGCGTGCCATGCCGTCTTACTGTGGGCATCCCACTGTGTTTTCATTTAATTAGAAGAGATCAGAGGTGGGCTCCAAACTTTTTTTTTTTTTTGCTTCAATCGGATGGAGACATGGACTCCTGCAGAGCGGACCCAAAAAACACGGGCGACTTTTGAGGTCGTCTTGGTTCTACAAAGGAAACCAACCAAGAAGCTTCCATTCTTCCAGAAAAGAAGAAAGAGAAAAGCTACCCCTTTGTGTTGTTAGGGATAATCACTTTCAAATTCACAATCAATTCTGAATATATTTATGGCCGTACTCTGACGCCTATCTCAGTGGCTGATCCTTCGTTAACCCTTTAACGCCGCTGATGTCGACAACGACAAAACCAGCAGCCAATCAGATTTGTGTGTTCACTTGGAGCATTTACAGTGCAGAAACACAATGTTTGTTCTGCCTTCTTTTTGTTCAAAAGCCGCATATTGTCATATAAAATATACCTAATAAAACGTTGTGATTAATCACAATCCAAAAGTGGGATTGATTCGATTATTTGTTTAAATTGATTGACAGCACTAGATAAAAAATAAAACTGCAAAAGTGATATAAGATAACTATATTGTGTCCTGTTTTTCTGTACGGAGCCCTGGACAAAACAAAAAAAAAATTTTTAAATCCCTTCAAATTAATATTTTGTGGTCACAATTTAGTATTTTGTGGAAACAAATTAGTATTCTGTGTGCACAAATATATAATGTGTTGGTCTTGTTTGTGTTATTTTCCTTACTTGGATGTGTGTGTTTTTGAACTTTTCTCTGTGTTGTCTGTGCATGTAGTAGAAGGAAGTTGCATCAGAGAGTTGCATACAGTGCGCATGTCCGCTTTGTTTTTTTTGATCTGCCCTTCTTCTGTGTTAATGATGTATGATCTCTGTGTATCTGCGTGTCAAACCACCATTCCACCTTTCTTTGCCTCTGGTAACCAGATTTTCTGGCCTGGCACACATGGCTGCAGAGGTCGTGCTCTGTGACGCACATTGTAGTTCTGCCGTTGTTTTTCTTTGGCTTTCTTCTTTCTCCTCTTGAATCTTGCCATCTTGGGTCAGCAAGGTTGTAGTAGAACTGAGAGTTGTGGTACGTTTGTGCGTAGCTGTCGTCCCATGAGGCGCTGGGAGGGAGAATAACCACATTCCAGTGGAGTTGCTCTATAAGCCATCAATGCTTGCAGTTTATCCTCTCCTCCTTTCCACACGCTTTTAGCAGTGGCAACAGCTCGTTCTGCTTCTTCGTTAGCCTGCGGGTATCCCGGGCTGCTCGTGATGTGTGAAAAACTAAAGTCCCTGGAAAAGTCTTTGAATGAGTCACTGCTTTATTATCAGACCGTGATCCAACACTACAGTTTCTGGCACTCCATGACGACCAAATACATCCTTCAGAGCAGCAATGACTGTGCCTGCTGAAGCTACGTTAAGGTGTGCCACCTCAATGTTTTGTGAAAAATAGTAAATCTTCTTTTCTCAGTCTGTCCCTTCTCTTTGCCATGGTTTTTGTTGCACTGGAGTGGTCAGCAGCAGCTTTGTCTGCACTTTTTTATGCTGTGAGCATGTGTTACAGTTCTCCACAAGCTTGTTGATGTGTACAAGATCCCTGGCCACCACACTGCTTGTTGCACCCTTGCTCTGCATTTCATGATTCCTTGATGACCCCTGTGAATCTGTGTAAGGATTTCTTGTCTCATGCTGAATGGGATCACGATTCTCTGACCTCTCAGAAGTAACTCTCCTGCCATAGTGAGGTTTCCTTTCTTGGAGCGATACAAAGCTAACTGTGGTGAGAGGGTTTGTTTTTCTGGCCATCCTGTTTTGCAGAAATAAACGAGTTGGGCAGTTTTTTGTCTCTCTTGAATCTCCTTAAGCCTTTTCTATGTTGCAGGTAGGCTCTGGATAACTGTGTCTACAAACACCTTAACCTCCGCCTTTCCTTTTTCTCTCTCTTCGTCTGTGAGATTGTGCTTGATTGGAGCTCATGATAGTGCGTCAGCGGTTATCAAACTTTTTCCTGGCACACGTACAATGTTGAACATAAGCTTCCTGAGTCTGAGTCGGATCCTTAACAGTCTTGGAGGAAGCTCATCTAAGGCTTTGGTGCTCAGTAATGGGACTGAGGGTTTATGGTCAGTCTCTAACCTGAAGATCAGTCCCTGCAGGTAAGGGTCCAGCCTCTCACAAGTCCATGTTGCTTCTTTTCAATCTGAGCATAATGTTTCTTCATCTCAGTCAATCCTCTAGAAGCAAAAACAACAGATCTCCATGACTCATCTGCTTGTTTTTGGGTGAGGACTGCACCCAGCCCTAAGGATGAAGCATCTGCCGCCATGCATGTTTCTGCTGAAACTGAATATGGAGCGAAGACTCTGCATTCCGCTTTCAGTCTCTGGAATGCTGCTTTCTGAGGCGTACCCCAAAACCGTTCATTTTTCTTACTGAGCAGATCTTTGATGGGGAAGAAACTTGCAGAGATCGTTTGCCATACCTATCACTCATCTCACATCCTCAACTCCTGTTAGCTCAGGCATCTCCATGATGGCCTTGACTTTGTCCGGATCAGGCGTGACCCCATCTGCAGAAATACGGTGACCAGCAAACTGAATGGCATCTTTTGCAAACTCACATATCTCGTTTAGCATTAGTCCAACCTTTGCCAGTCTTTTCAGAACCTGATGCAGTCTGGTGTTTTGCTGCTGTATGTTCTGGCCATGCGCCACAATGTCATCTGCATGACATACGCCTCTTTCGGAGCCCTCCAGTATCTGTGACATCCGACGCTGAAAATGCTCTGGCGCTGACAAAATCCCAAAGATCAGGCGATTGAATGCGTAGCGCCCAAATGGAGTAATGAAAGTTATGAGGAGCTTGCTCTCCTCTGACAAAGGGATCTGCCAGAATCCAGAGGTCAAATCTCGCTTAGTGAACACTTTAGCCCCAGTTAGCATGGTTAGTGTGTGATCTACTGCTGGTAGTATGTGTCTTCTCCTGCGTACCCACTTGTTGAGGTGTGTCAGGTCCACGCACAGCATAATCTTTCCTGGTTGTGCTTTTGGTTCCACAACCATTCCAGCACACCAGGGTGTGGGTTGAGTCCCTTTAGAAATCACCCCATGTCCTCCAAAGGTTTCAGCTCTGCCTCCCCTTCATTTCTTAGTGGCACTGGGACTGTGTGGGGTGGAAAGTGCATCTGGGATTGCACCTGGCTCTAACTTAACAGTATATGGTTCTTTTAGGTGACCTAACCCTGAAAAAACTGTGGGGCATCAAGCTTTGAAGTCCTCCCTTAGAGTTTCAATCTCATGAACCAGTTTTTTTTTTAGGTTTCAAGCTTTGATTGCTGGAAGACCCAGTAATGGTTTTGACAGATCCTCCACTGCATAGATGTCCTGTTCTGTTTCGTTCCCTTTTAAAAGCAGCTCACCTTTGAAGCATCCCTGAGTTTTCAGTTTTTGCTGATTCGGCCCATATAGCACCTTCCATAGCCTCCCATGTGTCTCCCTGGAATACACGTTGATAGGTATTGCTGTGACACCTGTATCTAGCTTGGAAACACAGTTCTCCTGGCTTAACTGTAGCTTTTCTACCCACTCTTCAGTGTTCTGTGAGTCCATTTCACCTAGGAAGGTAAAATCCTCCTCTTCAGCCACATTCAATTTTGCTTCTGCAATTTGGTGAGCAGTGCTTGTTGATCTGCACCTTTTTTCCTCTTGTGACATTTTCCACACTCAGCACTGAGGGTGGGGCGGGCTTTCCATGCATGTTTCTACTGCATTCTGATGGTCTTTCAGCTTTATCTTTAGCTGTTTTTCCTCCTCTTGTTCTCGTTTTGTGAATAACTTCAACCTGTGCCATCACCTTCTCTGAGTGTTTGTTGATGTTTCGCTGCTGCGCTCTGTCTCACCAGGGTCATCGCTTTCTCTAGCGTTAACTCTGGGTCCATCTGCAGGTCCCCTGATAGCTTAGAATCTCTGATGTCAACTACAACCCGGTCCCTCATCAGCTCTTCTCTCAGAGCTCCAAACTGGCAGTGCTCTGCCGATGAGTGTACAGCCGTAATAAATGATTCCACCCTCTTCCCCAGCTATTTGGTTGCTTCTATAAAAGCATGCACATTCATCAATCACGGTTCTCTTGCTAATGCAGTGAGCAGTGAAACCCTTGTGACCGCGTCGGGTAACACATTCAATATATCTTCTCCATCTTCTACTGCAGCATACATGAAAGCATTCAGCTGGAACTCCTGTGGCTGTTGGTCCAGTTTTGTCGCTATCCTATAGCGTTCGAGCCTCTTCATTCACCGCAGCCAGTCATTGGGGTTTGCAATGGGGTGGAGAGGCCACTTTATCTTCACTCATCTCGTCTCTTGTAACTTTTTAGGCTTCTCTTTCCGTTTAGATCTGACACCATATTATGTAACTGAATGACATGGACACGAGACAGTTCCGGATCAACCTCACGTTAGATTTCTTGCTTGCTGTCAGGTGTTACATCAATATAGTCCTCCAGAACACTTAAACCCCAACTATGATTCCGCTTACACAACAGTGCCCACAACATATTAATATACAGGCACAAAATGCAAATTTCTATGTACAAAAATAGTACTTTGTGCACATAAAAAGCTACTTTGCATGCACAAAATAGTAATTTGTGCCCACAAAATATTAATTTACGGTAATTTACGGATTAGCATTTTGTGTGCACAAAATGCTAATTTGTACTCCCAAAATGCTGTTTAAACAAAAATGCTACTAAAATGCAATTTTTTTGCAAAAATTGCTCATTTGTGAAAACAAAATACAAATTTGTGGCCACAAATTATTAATTTAAAGGAACATTTCTGTCTTTCTTTTTTTTTGTCATATCCAGGGCTCACACACACACAAAAAGTAGTAGGCTACATTTGCTAAACAACAAAAACATAAATAAACAATGCTTTTGTCTTAGAGCAATACCAGATATATTTGGAATCTTTGAAGACCATGTTTGATTTGGTAGCTTGATATAACTTTTATAGAAGCAGTGGAGCATGTGTGTGTTGTTCTATTGGTGCATTTACATACTGGATTCACTGATTGGGGTGTCAATGCTCTTTATGCAGGGCTAAACTTGGTAATTACAACCAATCGGTGACTATAAACATATATGTATTTTTATACATGTATTATTTCTGACTTTGTTATGCTGAATGTTAGTACTGGACCTTAGAAAGTCTGCATTATAATCTCCTGAAGTAGTTAGGTTACAATTTGTCCCGCAGGTGGGACTTGTCATGGAGAACTGATGTGATTAAGCAGGCTTTGCTGCCTTCTTTAGCTTTCTTTGTTGCATTTTCTTTGTCAACACTGCTAGGTGTTATAATAAAAATCATTATAAATACAATGTTAAAACACACTTTAAATTTGACAAATATCCTATTTACAGTTTCATACTTCCTTTGTCACACACTATTTGCACATAAGCCGGTCTGATTATTACAGGTGTTTCCAGCATATCAGCAGGAGCTGCCATGTTAATGATGGGGCTGTTGGTTACTACATGCATACATGTGCTATGCAGCTTTTTCAGCATAAAAATTATCCTCAGCTTTGCCAGAACCAGAGCCCCTCCTTGTGGTACAAACAAACCAATCTTGCTGGCATTTGTCCACCAGCTGTTGTTCTCTGTGGTGACCTCCGCAGCTCATTGTGTCTCCATTAGAAAATGGAGCAAAGAAAACTAGAAAATCTGGTGACCACTGAATTCCAACTTGTGACTCTGATCCAAATAGTATTTATTATATATGTTATGCATATATGTTATGTATGTTAAGAATTTCAAAATAAAATGAAATAAAATGTTGGATGTTGTGGATTATAGGGGTAATCAAAAATGGTTTGAGAGACATAAGTGTTCCAAAATATCACAATAAGGCACGCCGGAATATAAGGTGCATCGCCAATGAATAGCCATATATTATGTCAAATGGCACACTGAACTACAAGGCATATTAAGTGAGACAAAAGAATGAGAAGTATATCTAACAGTAATAAAGACATTAAAGCCCAACTCCAATAAGATTTTTTTTTCTTTTGTAAAATTGTTTCCATGTTTTTTTCCAGGTTTTCAGCCAAAATCAAAAATCCTTTGTTGTTTCTTTAGACATCTTTTATGCCCAGCGGCAGTAGCTAATTAAAAACACAATCCTGGTTTGTGGGCGGGACTGTTGGCTCGGAGTAACCCCTCCCCGTCGCAGGGAGCTCTGTCTGCGTTCTCACGCGCAATCTCATAGCCACGGCTAACATTGGTAGCACAAAAATAATGGCGAGCAATATGGCATCAATCTAGCCGTACAGTTTTGAGCCAGAGGCCAGCTCGGATGAGGAAAATGAATGTGCACAAGGAGGCGGCGGATCGGAGTGGTATAAGAGATTTTGGCCTGCCCGTTGATTAGCTACGTCATCAGCCCCAGCTTTTTCTAGCATCCGGTTTTTGGTCCAATGCGATTTGAATTAAGAAACACTCAGAAACACAGTTTTAATCATAAATTATTATATATAGGTCCTCTTTTATGAAAAAAAAATGCTACAAGAACATGTTATCAACCAAAAAAAGATGATTTTCATTGGAGTGGGTCTTTAATAACTGGGTTAACAGTAACTCTACAACTTGTTTGTGACACGTTACATACCTGTAACTCCCAACCTTGTTTGCAACAAGTAAAAAATAACAGACCGATGCAGCTAAAACAAATTTTACTCTGACTACGCTAACTCCCAATCTTGATACATGTTTACATTAGCCACACATGGCTACACATTAGCCATGTTAGCCTTTTTACATTACGTGTAACTTTCAACCGTGTTTGCAACACATAAGAAAAAATTGACAGACACAGCTATTTTAGCGTCACTACAACAAACGGCATCGCGGCTATGCTAACTCCCAACCTTGTTTGTAGCACTTTAAAAAAATGCAAAACCTCCCCCACATTAGCATATTATCAATAACACCCAAACAGAAAATTTTGACAGAGCACCGTGTATCTGTCAAAATCGTATCATCGGTAAACACAATTAGAATATGTAAGGCATTCCGGATTATAAAAAACAAGGCATTGATGCATTATAGGGTGAAAAATACGGTAAATATAAGTCTTGTAATTCAGCACATTATTCCATAAAAATACAAAGTGCATTTTTTTGTGCAACTTAGCATGCAAGCTAAAAAGCGTGAACAATTACATGGACCATCAGCATCTGCTAGATCCTACTAGATCCTGACACAATAGCAAAACAGAGGACAGCAACCTATAGACTGGTGATTATCTAAATTTAGGTCAGCGTTGAGAAGTCTGAAGTTTTTTTGCATTATTGATGCCAAGAATCTACATGTGTGTGTTGGGACTGTTTTGGAAGAGAGGTAACAGAAGAAATATTTTCCACCAATAAAGATCATGCGTCTTTTACAACATGGGACAGCTGCTTATCCAAATTACAGAGGCAAAAAAAAAAGGTTTTTAAAAATGCACCCCAAATCCCTTCTTTGTTATCAGCACTCAAGTGCAGCTAAATCCAACTCAAGCGTCCATTGAGAGATCAGAAAATGCTCACCTGTGAACACAAGCGGGAATATTCAGATTGATTCTCCCCGGAGTCAGCTGAGACATAATAATCAGGTGGGTTTACACAGGATGCAATGAATGTTTCTGCTCGATAAACTGTAACAAAAAGGAGATTTTGCACATTTCCCCTAGGGTGGGTGATTGCAATGCGCTTTAGACATGTCCAATCTCTGGCTTGAATGGGTGTGTAAGCCAGGGGGACACGTGTCAGAGAAAACAGCCTTTGCAACATTAAAAAAAATCCTTCAAAAAATGCTGGCAGATTAAAAGCCAGATGCATTCAATTTGGTGACTTGTGACTTGTGGCATAGAAAAGAAAAACAAAATACATGAGATTAAAATGAAAAAAAAAAGGATTTAAAAACAATTAGTGGGTAAAAGTTCATCTGTTTTGGTTTTATCATTTCTAACAGAAGCAAGCGATGTATGTGACAAACAGGAGAACGGAACTCCAAACCAGCTGCTTTAATGACAGCTCTGCACAGCTTAGGCAGTATTCATCTCTCAGTCGTGTCAGGAGAAAAAAAAGGAAAAAAAAAAGGCTTTAACATATTTCTGACGACTGAAGATGCCAGACGGCTCCAACAGCCTCCGTCTCTGCTACACAAATAAAACAACAGGAATGAAAGTGAAATAAAACAAGTAGCAGGTGCTTGAGATTCTGGTGACACGTCTATGACATCCTAAGGGGATGAAATAAAAGCTAGTATGCTTGGCAGGACACCTTGCATGAGCACAAAAAAAAAAAGAGTTCGGGTGACGAATAATTAAGACGCTGTGACTGCGACAAATGCGGGAACTTTACATTTCTATAAGCAAGAGCTTTTTTCGGATATATTAATAATTTCCTAATACGCACAATGATCTTCTGTTATCCTAACAAGGTGGGTTGACTCAACGTGGACTACAAAGTGCAGCAGCAGCAGGGAAGAGATTCCAGCTTAACACCGAAGCAAAGCTTAACCTCTGTCAAAGTGACACCTCACATCCCGCTCAGATTGTCTATTTCGGGTGACACTGCAACTTTTAGTTATTTTTTTACATCACAGAAAGAAGTGTTAGTCTCTTCTTTTTTTCTAATTTCCTCCGCCCTGCCTCAGCTTTCAAAAGAAACTTGCAGCAGGAGTGCTGCATTTGGTACCATGGGAAAGAAACCAATACTCCGGTTCAGCTGGGATCAAAACGCACACACAACGTTTCAAATCAAAGCCTCCTAAAGAGCCTTCCGGGAGAAATCTTTGCTATTCTGGTAGCATTTTAATGCTTCACCTATAGTGTGGTCTTCTGGCAGGGAAATTCACATGAGCAATGCACAGGCCTGTGAATAAGAGCGCGCAATCTCCAACTGTCTGGATCCGCTTACTCGCAAAGGCATGTGTGTACATCTGCACAGGCATCTCTGTATGGGTGTGTGTTTGTGTGTATGAGGGGTAATTAGGACATTAGGAGAAGCCTCTGACAGGCTTGTCATCGCCACAGCCCGCTCAGTGGAGAGGAGGTGGTCAGAGGGGTAAGTGAGGGTCCGGCAGGGTCAAGAGACAGCTGCTGCACCACCACTCACTGTCTGGAAGCTCTCAGAGAATATTAAACCGCCGGGGCCCCCAGCCAACCCTCTCCCTCGTTTGCCGGATACACAAAGCCTTCTCACAAGAGGATAACAGTTCAGTTATGCCTCTGTTATGAAATTGCTATTGTTTTTTTTTCTTTCAACATGAGAATATAAACAGAAAAATACAGAAATAAGTGGCTGCGGCATTGAGGTAATTGAGGTTATTTAGTAAATCAGTGAAATTGTGACTGTTTTTTTTTCCCAAATTCACACTTTTTTCCACCCAGATGAGAAATCTCTGCACTCCCCCACAGCTTGTGCATCTGCCTCCAGCAGAGAGGCTTCCTAATAATAATATGAGACATTAAATATACCCCCCCATGGCTGATGACCTTGGTAATGAAGTGTCATTAATTGTATGGATGGATTAATGTCATCGCGAAAAATAACATGGGTTCTTTCCAGCACAACTCCCAAACACCTGTGCCCATTCTCTGGCTGCCTGCACTCATACGCTCATAATCACTTCTATCAGCCCAAAATGTTAACTGCATCCTGGGACACTAAACACGTCTATTTGTTTGTGGCTGTAATGTCTTTTGTGTGCCTCAATCAGGCACCTGTCTCGCACACACACCTGCTACCTCCCAGCTAAGAGAAAAGGCGGCTGAAAGGGCCCCTTTTGTTTCCTTACGGAGTTTATAATCAGCACGTTGTTTCCAATCTTCTTCTGCTATTTTTCAATTTCCCATTTCCCTTTTCTGAGTCAAATCACTGCTATCAATCAGGTGCATGTTTCAGAGAGGGGAGAAGTTCCTTGATGGAACCATCTCCAGCCCCAGGCCTCATTAGTCAGAGACTGCAGGGGGAAATGTGTGAGCACAAGCGGGACACAGGCATGTGATAAAAATGAATTCTGGAGGAGAGTGCCTGTCAATATGAGGCCATTTAGCATTTCCTATTCCATCCAAACGATGCACAGTAGACATTACGCTCTCCATCTGAGTTCTTCGAAATGTGCCCCTGGCCCCTGTAAGTTCTATTATATGTTGATTTCGCCTTACTCTGTGCTTACCGATATGGCAACAATAGACGCTCTGTGACATCTGACAGGAACTTCTTTGCAGCCACGACAGCATCTTCTCCATATCAGGAGGGAAAACATTTCAGAGATGACCGATGTGGCAGTCGATACAAATCAAACCGCAACAGCTGCATAGGCACAGGCTGTATCGATTACCTTAACAAGAAGTGCATCAACATCCCTGAAAAGAGTCGCAGCAATGGAGCTACAGTAAATATATACATATATATGTATATATTTACATCTATTACATTTCTCTTGTGTTTGAATGTATTTTTTCACCTATTTATCTCAGGATTTCTCACTGCTGCATTCAGTCAGCAGATAAAATGATTTTATATTCTTGGCAAAACTATATGTTTCACAGATTTGTTTACTATTTTCTCATTTTTTGTAATTGACTTCAAAACGCCAATTACATTGTCCTACTGTTGTTTTCTTCCTGTGTACTTGTGGTACCTGTCATTCTTCTTTTATTTTTTTTACCCGTATACTGTGTTTCATGAAATATATTTTTATGAAATAGAGGCTTTTTTTTTTTAACAATTAGTGCTTTTTTAAACTTGTCTACAAAACGTTGATTTCAATAACGTGGGGGTCGTAGCAGTACAACCCAGACTCTAGTTTTATTTATAGTATTTATAACCCAATTCTTACATTCTTGTCATTTTAACCAAACTATGAGTTAAAAACCTAACACTTTTAATTGGGTCAAACAGATATCCGAACGCTGTTGGGTTAAAACAACCCAATGCTGGGTCCATCCATATTTGTCCTGTGCAGGGGTTACAGAATAACCCAAGTTGGGTTGTTTTGAACCCAGCAATTTGGAGGGTGTTTTCATGAGCCACAAATTAGGCATCAAATGTGAACGTTGAATAAAGAATGAGCTAACACAATGAGGGTTCTTTTTTTGCCAACATGGCAATATGTTCGATGCTTTACCGGTGTATTGATTATGAAAGAGCTCTATTTGAAGTGGCTGGACAAAATGGCAACTATAGTAAATCCACAATGGCATGGTGATATACAGCTTCACTGCTTTCATTTATTCACAGCTTGACATTTCCTCCCTTCCGCATTGCGCTCTAACTGTGTGCCAATGGCCACATCATTTAGACTGGACCCGCATGAATATTTAACATTAGTGCCTGGCTCATAGCTCACAGAAAATGAATTATTTTTAGTGGGATTTGCACAGGGACCCTGGAAAACTCTCACCGGGATGATGAATCACTTGAGAGTTTACGTTGTATTAAGAAGGCAAAAACAAACGGTTATCAATCATTTGAATCTTCCGCGCTTAGCAGCTTCCGATCTCTACCTCCGTTTGAGAGGGAGCTGGTTTTTCAGTTGTCAGCCTTCAGAGTTTTCAGGATATTTCTGAATAGAAATTGTTGTGCTCCTCCCAAAATAAACCAACAAAGGATTTTCTGACAATTTTTAAGCTTTCACGTTCACAAAGTTCTCTATTTCTTTTCTCTTTTATTTTACTACCACTTTTTTCCTGCTGCCATCGTCTTCTGTCCACACTTTCTCTGCATTCTGCAAAACGGCTCCAGACAGATTGCCCACTTTGACTCGTGAGGATTCATTTCCCCACCTGTGACATCATGTATTTTGTCTGCAGAGTAAATTATCTAGATCAGCTGTGATAATAAACCATTTTGAAGCAAGGGGAAAAAAAACTGAGGTCAAACGTAACACTGGAAGTGATTCATCTTGCAAAGACTCCATTACATCTTTTGAGCTCTTTTATTCTGTGCAGCATTTGTTTTCATAAATCTCTATCTTTAACCTCTGTCTTTTCTTAGAAGTCGTTTTGAATAAAAACATCTGCCAGCTGACACAGCCTGGTATAACACTTGATAAGAAAGAAGAATATTTTGCTATCAGTGGCTGACATCAGGGTGGCTGGCACTGATGTCTGATCTGTATTTAAAACCTCATTAAAATTCCAGTGAGGGCCACATTTTGCCAAAATTTAAATTAAAAATATCAAATTATTGCATTTCTCACTTACTTAAATTTAAAAGTTGATTCCATGCTTTAAAGCCTAAAATAAGGAAAACTCCTTCTTCCTGAGTGCAGTGTTCCAACTGAACACAGCTTGTTTTCAGGTAATTCCTACATGCAAATATGTGGGGTTTTTCAACTTTTTTTTTTTTTGCTAAAACCATTAAAAAAAAATATTATTATTGTTTTAAAATGGCTAATCTAAATCAGTGGATTTATAATAAAAGGATCAAAACTTTTTTTTAAGATTGGTATTTTGTTGTATTTATTTTATTTGTTGTTCTGCAGGGATCAATTATGAAATACATGTTTTGTCATTTGTTAAAAAAAAAAAAAACATAGATAACAAAATGGGCTTTGAAAGTTTTTATTTTAAATGGACTTGATGAAACGTCTAAAATCTGTTAAAAATAAAATGTAACTACCAAAGGCTATGGGGTTAAAATAGATTACTTGTCCTTTCCACCTAAATAAATACATAAAAACTGTTTAGTGGTAAATGTCTTACTGTTCAACAAACTAGAGCTCTTCAGAACAGAAACAAGTCCGACATTTCTGCACTATAGGGCACACCGTCAATGAATGGTCTATTTTTGAACTTTTGTCGCATGTAAGGCCCACCGAACTACGAGGTGCATTAAACACGAGAAAAGAGTCAGAGAAAAGTCTATCAGTCAGTCAGACTTTACTAACTGCCTTCACAGGAACTCTAGAACTTGTTTGTGTCAATATTAGAAGCATTAGCCGCGTTAGAAGCGTTAGCCACATTAGCCGTGTTAGCGTACTCACAATACCTGTCACTCCCAACATTGTAAAAAACACTGATAACAACAAACATTGTGACTATAACACTGTGACTATGACCATGCTAACTACAAATCTTGAACACTTATAAAAAACAGTCTGACACAGCTAAATGTAAGCAAATTTAAAATAATTTTAACTCCAAATCTTGTTTGTAAAAAAAAAAAAACTGAAAAAAGAAACAGACACAATCCAATGGCGTTACATGTTAGCCCCAAAGGCATATTCACAATGACACCCCTTTTGTGTTTGAGGCTAAACTGTATTTATATTAATTATGTTTGTACGCATTTCTTGTTGGAAACGGACAGACATTTTGACAGAGTGCTGTGTACTTACCAAAATCACTTCAACATCAGTAAGCACAACCAGAATTCATCCATATCCAGTATAAAGTGTTCCAGATTATAACTGCTGCACACTGTTGTTTTTTGAATGAAATTGAGGCTTCTTACAGTGCAAACTTTTTGGTAAGCAAAATTTTGCTTCATATTCAAAAGCCTATAAATAACTGAAACTGTATTTGTCATTTTAATTAGCATTTCTTAGTGTAAAACAATGGCTCACACCAAGTACTTAATGAGTACATAAACCATTACTGCCCTGTTCCAATTATGTGCCTGATAGCATTTATCTCATTTTGAATTCCTAAAAAAATATTTTTAAATTACTATTATAAAAAGACCTACTACCAGGTAGTGATTTATTCATCATTTTCAAAGCAACTTCAGGTGTTTCTTCTTCAGTACCTTGTAGTTTAGTTCACTTTCCCACACAGTGGTGAGTATAGGCATGGAGGTTTTTAGTGATTCGTGTTTAAACTGAGTCAAATCCACTAATTTTTTATTTTTTTTTTAAATCTCATTTGGTTTACAGAGCAGCTGCATCTGCCTCCATGAAAGTCAAACAATAAAGAAGGTGCATTAGAGGTCTGCACAAAAAAGATGATTTCTGTCTTTAAAAAGGTTTAATGGGCTTAACTAGTCCTCATAGACTACTATAAAGGCTGCTGATACAAAGGTGTGAAAATGAAGTAGAGAAAAGAAGATTAGGAGCTGCACTTCTATTGATAGATCATTAAATCAGCTCGTCATGCTTCCACTCCATGCTTTAAGTTTTATTTGACTGGCTGTGCAATTACCTTAATATTGGTTAATTGCTGGTTAATTTAGCTCTCGTCGCAATCGCAAAACTACCTGTCACTCAACAGTTAAAGATTAAAATTGCATAGAAATTCACAGAGATGATATGCACTTTCAAAGATTGCTTGGTAATTTATATATATATATATAAACACAAATATTCAGACAGATCAAAGCAACCCACAGATTTGATCTACAGGTAAAGATGCTTTAACACCCATCCCCAAGCAAGCACTTCATTTCTGACAGCATCCAGCCTGAGATGAGATCTGACCTCCTTCAAACACCATCCCCAATCCCCTCCACTGGTTAAACAGAAACTGGGAGGCCGACCGGAGAGCTAACCGGTTCACACAGCCACTGGCAACTGTAGAAACAAGATTGAAGGTAAAGATATCTGTAAGTGGCCTGGCACCTGAGTCTGAGAGATAGTCTTGCTCAAATGAGAGGTGAGGGCAGGGGGGGGATTAGAGATAGACTGGTTGGCTTGCCGTGTGTTTTCTCTGCAGGTTAATATTTTATGGATGTACAACACTTCGGGTGACATTTTGAGATGACTGAGAGTTCAGCGATTTGTTACAAAAGAGCGAGAGTGGCTCAGGCGGAGTGTGACTTGTTGGGAAAACTGAGAAACGCGGGGAGTCTGAAAATAACTAAAAATTGGGCTTGAATGTGCATGCATGAGCACATGCGTGAGAGGAGCTTTCTGCAACCTGAGCCCATTAAAAACCGGAGACACTGGCAGTGCAGATGTGTTTCTCTGTGAGCCCTACTTGAAACACAGGAAAAGGCCTCTTTGATCATTACCTACCTGTCAGTCTGCCCTCCACAGGGACTGCATGTTAGGAGGACTGATGTGCCGCACTGACAGGCCAGAAACACACATGCAAAGTAAAACACATCAAGAGCGGAAAAGCTGCGCATCCATGACTCTGACTTTTGTTGGCATTAAGATTTGTCCCGGAGGAGGTATAACCATGACGACAAGTGGTGATGGCAAAGTGCGCATTTATGATTCTATATTTGGGCTCCAATTAGCCTCAGTGACTGAGAACCTTTCTTAAGATCACTTTCATATTTGATAAGGAGCTTGGTCACTGTTTGTCATGATTACATGTTTTGGTAAATTTTGGAAAACAAAAAAAAAAAAACCCCAGAAAATCTAATTTTAACAGCAATGAAACAAACTAATTTGAAGTCAACATGCAGTGACCTGCTGACATCTTCACTGTGTCAAAAAACTGCTCCCTACACTTAACATTTTACTTTAAATAGTGCTTTTTAAATAGGTTTTCTGAAAAAGTGAAATTTTTTCAAATGTGTTTGATATATTAATGTCTCTTTTTTCAGTTCACTTGCTGTATCACGTTTAAGCCACATAAGATTACTTTGTTTTCTTTTATGCCAAAAAAAAAGTCGCTTTTAGCTAATAAATCTGTGGTTTTGGGTTTGCAAAGGGTTTTAGATATGATTAATAAAAAAGATCTGTGATCAGTCTCACAGACTTTTTTATTAAAGTTCAGTCTCTTGCATGAATTCATCTTTTAATCTCCTGTCTGAGCCCTGTGAGTCTGCCTGGCTGTGATAAATGACCTCCTGGTGCCTGTAGTGACGATCAAAGTCAGTACTGAACACGAGTTCTGAGCTGCGAATTAATCTAATATTATTGTCAATATCAGGCACTCAGGGCTGGAATTTTTCCTGTAATTTTTTCCCATATTTTTCTTTCTCTAAAAACACGAGATATTAGACATGAAGGCGTTGTTTCTGCAAGTAGGACAAAGTTCTGCGAGCATCTGCTGTAACGGAGTGAAAGAGGACTTTTCAAAGTCAGAGATTAGATAAAATGTTGATAACCAGACTATTTAAAGCTGTGTTTCTGCTGCAATGATAACAGGATTAGAAGCAGCTCTAAACTGTGCAGAAACCTGTTGACTTTGATGAAAACAAACTTTGCATGCACATGGTGAGGAAACCCCCCCCCAAACAATGTTTTCAGATTTATTCTATTTTGCATCAACTTCAAACAAACATCAAGGATGGAGGTAACCGTGTTCTTAGAGGATTATCATCCTAACGTTTTCATGCCCTCTTATGCCTTTAAAAGGTTTTCCGCCACACTTTCAGATGAAATGGTGATGGCAATTCCTTGCTTTTCTAATTTCTGGCAGTTTAAAGACCTACTCCGTGTTTTAACATGTTCTTGTGGCATTTTTCTGGTGATGGAGGACACATATATAAAGAAAATTGAGCTTAAAATTATATTTCTAATAATGACTTTCTTCAAATTGTCGTCAATCAGGAGCCCATGAAAAAATGCTTTGGAAAAAGACTGTATTTTTGTGACATAGAAAATATGCTCTCAACAGGGAAGGAAAATGGGGCGGACTTGCTCTGCGTCACTTTGCCTAAAGACTGCATAATTATAGTTAAAAGGCCCATGGGAACGCTTTTACAAAGATCAAAGGATGTTCAGTGGGAAATGAAGTTATTTTTTTACATTTTTCCTATAAGTGGAAAAGCTAAAACGCTTTATATGGGGGCAGAAGGACGTATGTATCCAAATCCATGTTATTACTATCAGTACTGTAGTAAAATAGCAGTTTGTTTAGCTGACATGGTAATACTAACCTAAAACAGTAGCAGAAAAGGTGTAGAAATTCTTAAAAAAACCCAGATGAGCCAATATACACAACACAGTGGTCAAGCAAATCATTTGAGGGGCTTAAAGTTTCATAACAAATATAGAGATTTTGTCATTTTAGCAATGCTTAAAGCTTGTATTGATAATTTCTCAGTGTTTGTCAAAAATGATGCTAATAGTGACTCAAGAATGAGGGGGCAAAGCTTTTTTCTGGGGGGCCAGGTGCCCTTCCTTAGCTTCACCCCTGCTCCTATGTCCTATATGGCATCCACTGTAAACAACATGGGGCTAAAGATAAACACTTTTCGATGCGTGGGCATGTTGGCACTTTTTTTTTTAAATTTGAGCTGAGGTCTACCTCATTGTTATTCCCCCACCTCCATGCTTGTGGGGTGGTCCCATTTGGCTGCTATAATTTACATACCTGAACCTGTAATGGCCTTTTCTACGTCTAAAACACTTAAGACAACCCTGCAACAACTTCACCCAACGCCATTAGAATGCATTGCTCTGTCAATTTGAAGCAAATGTTTTCAGCATATTCTTGCTGGAATGAGCTCATTTGTTCAGAGAGCAGGTCGGCAGAAGGATATTTAGGACAAAGGAAACATGTGACAATGTTGCTGTGCTTTTTCAGAGAAACAACGCCGATATAATGTCTGTCACGCACAAGATCAGAGCATCAGATCTTGCAGAACGACATCAAAGGCAGCTTGCTGATCAAACGCTCGCCGGGCACACCAAATTTCAGCAGACTGATGGGCTCGCACAGGAACTTGTTGCTTTAATGCACCAACAGATTGTACAGTGGCACACCTTTGTCTTTAAAATAGAAAATGCTGAATGGTAAAAGTATGAAATATATGTGTTTAGTACCTCCCACAAAAAGTATTTAAATAAAAATAAGTGTTGATGTAAGCATCAACGCACCAAATCTATGCTAACATTCTGAATTAAGGGGAAGGGGGCAACACGTTACAACACTTGTGCTATATTTAGAAAGTCATGGAAAATTCTTCAAACTTTCAATGAAGATTATGTTTTGACATTTTTATGCTTACATTAACTTAATAGTTAGGTCAGCTGTTGTGCTGCACTATTCTGGCACTACTTCATATGTAAGAATATTTGTAAAAAGCGCACCTATAGGGGTTTCAAACTCAAATGTTTTTTTTCTAAATTTAAGGCATTTTTTTAATTCATTATTTCTCAACCCCCTTGATGCCTGAATTAATTTGCAGCTATGAAAAAAAAATCTTTATGGCTGTGTCAGAGTTCCCTCTCTACTCCCAACTATCCACGGCTCTAGATTTTAAAAGCAATTCAATCACCATGCTTGTTTTTTAAACAGCAAATATGACGTCACTGATTGTAAAAACCTGATGAATACTAGCATTTTACAAAAAACTATTTCTAAATCCACTGTGTGCTGATGACGAAAATACATTTTTATCACTGAAACTGTTCAAACACAATGCATTGTGGTCTATATTTGCCAATGTAGTGAATTTCAATGCACACTGATTTACTTTAATGTCACCTCATGACACAGACAACAAAATAAAAATAAGAGTTATTAAGTCTCAGCCCTCTGGGTAAGTATTTTTAAAAAGTGTCTCATCCAAAAGAGATAAAGCATGGTGGTGGAAGGACAATGATATGGGCTTCTTTTTAGAATAGTGTAATTCTGGATTCCTCTGTTTAGTAAAATATTTTTTGGACTAACATTTGGACCCTTTCTAAATGAGTAGTATGAGGGCAGATATTTGGTCAGTAAGGCCCCAAATCGTTGGGGATAGAACGTACTTCTAAAGGTAAATGTCTAAAATAAAAGCCAGCAGACATGCAGGAGCATGGCTTCAATTATTAATCTTTCATTTTGACAAATTTAGCTCAAATTGGTTTTAAAAATGATTCATCCCTGCTTGTATTTGATTTTTAATTTCTCCAAAAACAAATATTTTACTGGTATACCTTTGTTCAAGTTTGACTCAAATATTGTGCAGAGTTTTGTTTTTTTTTTTCCTTTTTGGTCAGCAAAGCAAATGAAGGGCATTGGTTAAAAAACGCATAAAGAAGAAAGTGCCGGCTCATCCATGACTCAACACTGACACCCCAGAAGATTAGAAATGCCTCTCAGTCTGAATCAGTCTCCTATCTGCATGCATAGCCCCATTACTTGCTTTGCTGGATACTGCCCTCTGGGGTGCACTACCCACACAATGGTAGATGCCAAGCACCACAGCAAACACACTCGCATGTGCTGCTGCTCACACAGTTACCCTGACTCAGTTACCTTGACTGGAAATCCTTCAGAAATTTACCAGCAAGGAGACTGATTTTTTTTTTTTTTTTTAACTGAAGCTGCACCCACGTGACAAAGAAAAATACTGGACTTCAGACTATCAAAGGATACAGAATTTCCCAGAACGCCTCTGCTTTAGGTTTGTTTATCTTGGACAGACAAAGCAGGCAGTGGAACAGCAGTGTAAACCTGGTTCTGTCAGTTCTCAGTGCTACTGTTTTGGATCCAGAGCAATCACAGGATCAGCAACAGAGAACATTTTATCCCTCAGCTTACCAGCCTGTTCATCTGCAGCTTTGCACCCTCTCTTCCTTTTTTTTTAGCACTCTGTTATGAGCCAACATTTTAATCTTTTTGAAACACGGCCCTGAAAAGTGCTGCTCGTGGTTGAATTTTGGTCAAGGTTGACCGAAGGACAGGTTTGTAGGCAGGCTGAGGTTAGGTTTGAAGGATTTCAAAATAAAAGTGAAGAAACAAAAAAAATATATAAATAAATAAAAAGAATCATCATTTTCTTTTACGCATCGTCTAAAATCTGTCGGTAAAGTGCGAGTTTTATTTTCAAATTAAATTACCAAAAGGGTCTAACAATAATAAATGCCACACATACAATCTGGCAATAACAAAAGCCTGTTGATGAGGTGAAATAAAGACTAAATGAATCCAAATCAGGAGGAGCCGTGGGACTCGGGGAAAGTGCACTGTGAACAATTAACTAACTCATCCAGCATACCAATCAGGTCCTGGCACGTTACACACATACTGTAAAGCTCATTACTGCTGCAAAACACACAATCAGTCGATCAAATTCAGTTACACAGCAGCGTGTGAGCGCTGTCAGGACCTGTCTGTCATTTAGCCCTTTGACTCGCTGCAGACACAGCAGCATGCTAAGCTGGGTTTCAACCAGTCCTGCTAGCTGGAGATTTTTATTTTTTTTTGTTTTGTTTTAAAAACTTTTGTAGACTTTGAAGGTTCCTGATAGTTGCGATGCTTTCATCTCCTCCTTCCAGAAAAAAAGGAATTCTCGAACGCAAAACAAGCGCGGTTAAACATAAAAGGGCTGAGATATTTTAAAAGTGACATCACTTCAAAGAGGGAGAAACACATTCAAAGGGGATCTCATGAAGGAGATGCAAAAGCCTGCTAGTCACCTATAATCCACTGCTAATACCTGGTCCCCACAACTGCATAAACCTTCATTCCATTCACACAAGTCCTGGTTCGGTGTTAGCCTTTACGTTCATATTCCACCCACAAAATGCACGGAATTGTTCCATATTTGCAGCCACTTTGTCCAAATTAATGGAACATCCAAAAGGAGATCTGAGCGCGCATGAGGATCATCCCATGAAAAAATGGATGTCGCCACAGATCAACAACTACTGCATTAAACCAACCTCTGTACCGTTTTCATTGTGCTTTCCATTCTTTCATTGTGTCAGCGTTTTGTCTCCGCTTGCACATCTTTTGACTGATGCCAGGTCATAGGTGAGCAGAAGCTTTTAGAACACCCTTAAATCATTCATGTAGCACAAACAAGTGTGTAGGACAAGTGTTTGCCATAAGATTGGTGGAGAGAGGCTTTCTTTTCTTCTCTTTTAAACTGAAAACTTGCAGTACATCCCGGAACAAAAAAGACCAAGGTGTGCTCTGATCCTACAGGTAGTTTTCAACACCTTTTTGTTCCTTCAAATCAAAATAGTACCTGTTTTTCTTCAGGAGATTAGGTTACAAAAGAGCTATGTTCTGGTTTAATGAGGGGTCTGCAACCTTCAACACTGACCCCAACCAATGGAGCCATAAAGTCTAGCTTCACCTTTTAGATTTGATTTGTATTTATGTTATTGTTACTATTATGATAAATGTAAATGAACTGTTATTACTTTGGCATAAATAAAGATAAACATTAAAAGAAAGTTGCCTTTTTTAAAAATATAAGTAACTTCTGATAGAGATTCATGTGATTTCCTTTCAAAACAAAAGACACCCTGTGTCACATAGGATCATGAGGAGCGCAATGGAAGCAGAAAAAAAAAGAAAGAAAAAAAAAATGTTTATTTTACCATTTGGGGTGCATCACCTCCAGAAAATTTGAGGCTAATAATGTTCTGGCGCCATGTTGGGGCTCTATTGTTGTCTGCAGCCAGGTCCTCTTGGAAAATTTGCAAACCTAACAACTCCAAAATAAACCAGAGTTAAGTGATCCATCCCGTATTCTTTGAACCACGAGGTGCAGCTAAAATACTAAAAATAGACAATCTGCCTTATAATCCGATCAGCCGGTACGGTACTGTATGAATGCTGGTTATGCTCACTGACCTCAGATTGATTTTCTGTGCTAAAAGATGCTCCATGTTCGACTTTGGTGAACTTTGAAGCCAACTTGCTTGACGGATTGGAGAAGCATTTTGGGTGCTTGTGACACTTAGAGTTCTTCAACTCTTTGTAAATTAGTTGAATAAAGCTTTAGTTCGTTTATTTACTTCGTATCATGTCAAATGAAAACCTTGTGTTTTTCTTTAACCAGAGAGCCACCACGGAGCCACAGGTTGCAGATCCCTGAATTTACAGCTACATGAGCAGTGCTTTTATTTATTCAATTTTATTCTTGTTTTCTCAATTACACACATCAATGTCAACATTTTTAGCATGTTTTGCTTGGAATTATTGCACTTAAGTCAAATAAATTACCCACTAAACTGATTTTGGGTGAGATGATTTACAAATGATGAAAAATGCGGGCTCCTAGATAGAATCTCTCATCAGATTTTTATCCCAAATAAGGAAATACATTTGAGTTCTTGGTAACACAAATTTTGACAGCAGGTAATTGAACAGTGTTCATTATGGAGCCTTTACTGAAGTGTAATAGCAGTGCAAACCTGTCAAGTTGTGATTAAGATCACATGCATGTATTGATCGGTTATGCTTGATAATGAAAAGTCATTCATCTTTTCACTTTTAAATAATTCATCAGCTTTGAAATTTCAACTAATTATTTCTAAAACACTTCTGCAAGCACCTGCATCGATTTGTGCTCGGCAGGGTGCAGACGTGTGCAGCGGCATTCACGTATTTGTCTTTAAAATGCTTCTAATTCAAATCTCCTGGGTTTGAACGGCCCTGCCAGTCTTTTCAATCAGACACTTATTTATACATACATGCTCTCACAGGCAAAAACAAAAGTGTTAAAGCATTCCCTTTTGATATGAAATATGTATCAATACTGCAAAAAAACAGATTGTTTTTTATTTTCTAAAAATATGATCCAAATAGACTGGGATGTGAGTTCTGCTTTGGTTTCTGATTACTCAAGTTGCATAGAAGAGAAGCATCAACAGACTCCAGAGGCTAAGGCTGAGAGGTTCTCACTCAAAACATTATTTGTAAAAAATAAAGAAAAAAAAACTTGGATGTGCTCTGACACTATGAAATGGAGCTGCAAAAATGGTGACACCACTGCGACAGCTGTGGAGGCTGCAGGTCTTTCCTTCAACTTTAAAGAGAGAATTAAATTTGAAAAAAAATATATATGACAACAAGGAAAAGTGCTTTTTTAACTTCTTAGTGTTTTCCGCCTGTTGCATCTCTGGGGAAAAGCGGCTTTGAATTTTATTTTATTGCTTGTATTCATCATTTCAAATCCTGTTTTTGTCCTTCATTCAGAAAGGGCTGATAAAAAAAGGTCTGCTTTTCTCTTCTTTTCCTCGTCTCTATTGGGTTTATGCAAAGCTACTCACCTTTAGAGCTACGTTCACACCCGACATGTGATGCACATTCTGGAACGCCATGGTCCACGGCTTTCGCGCTGAACAAGCAGGGTGGGGCTTCTTCTCAATTGTTTTTGCTACTGTTTACTTATGCATGGAAGAAGCTCGGTGCGAACTGATTGGTCAGCTCGACATGGTTTAATCTTTAAAACACAGTCGTTTTGTACAAAGAGCCCCAAAACAGTCGTAGAAACTTACGTGAACATGAGAGTTTCAAACGCGGAAGCCTGAAATACTGATTTACGCACGTTTACGTGGACATTTCATTGGAAGTGGCCACTTGAAGGCCAGTTGCAGAGGGCACTGTGGCTTCAAACACAGTGTAATGACAAAATAAGAGAAGTTTGGCATTTTTTGCACCATGACCTACTTCCGTAAAATGACATGAACTGAAGATTGAAATTTAAAGATGTAAAGAAGAAATTTTCACTTCCTCTCAGTCAGAAGGATGAACAATGTCTTTGCATTTAAAATATGAAATTTTATCATTTATTTATATTTATCTTTTATTTTATTTGTTTTATAATGAGTTCTTTCCGAGCATCTTTATTGTTTTTCCCTTTTTGTTTTTCCATTAACTGCAAAACATTTAAATCTTCATTTACTGCTTGTGCAAGTATTTACACCTTGGGGCTGAATTAGATTTTTAATCTACAGCTCGGGCCATTTCAGTAACTTGATCCATAAATGTGGATGAAAACGATCTAAATGTAGAGCAAACCTACAGACAAATGAGGAACCGAAATATTTTATTTAGAAAACATGATGACACTTGAAATTGTGACACAAAGAAAAGAAGTTGTACAAAGGAAGAGGAGATGAAAAGTGCGACTGAACTGACAGGGAGGTAAAGCTGAGGATCTGGTAATGCACAGGGGAAATCTAGAGGAAGATATGCAGTGGGAGGCAGTGCAGGTGTGGTAATGCGACAGCAACCTGGAGAGAACTAAGACAGGAAGCATGCTAGGAGCCAATAGGACAGAACATTTTCAAAATAAAACAGGAAAGTCAATAAACAACAACTTTAAAATAGGAAAAAAAAATGATGGAACTAAAAATATATATTTGAAAATGGTTTTATAAATATCTAAATCCCAGAAATTCATGAAAACCTCTTTCCTAATCTTAGACAAGGAAAGATGAAAGCTAGAATAATGGAAAAAACATGACCAAAAAATGAAACATTTTGTGTGTTTTCTTTCAATGTCAGGTCCTTCAAACTGTTGTTAGGGACCTATTTGCAGAGTCACTCTTGTGAAAGCAAAAAAAAAATCTAAGAAAATAATAAAAAAATAAACGATTTTGACTAATTAACATGTTTGCCCTACACTGTTAGAACTCAAAAATGATCCCTTAAAAACGCATGTATCTTTTATTTCATAACTGTTGCATTAGTGAGCTGGTGTCCCTTCATTATGATGTCCATCCACAAATAATCCATTTTAAGTAAATACCTGTCAATGGATCAAAGGTCACAAACACGAAGTCTGCTGAAATCAGGCGGACCTCCCAGCAGGTTAGGGTGCAAAAAGGGTGCTGATGATAATGTATGCCTTTGCATGATGAAAAATAAAGCTGAGAGCTGCTAATCCCGCCACTTTGATTATCACTGTCACTTTAGATTTATCCATCGCATGTCTGCAGATTTGGCATTCAATTTCATAGCCCTAAACACAATCTCCCAGGGAAATGCTCTGGTCAGGTGGGATCCATGAATAATCCTTAGGACTGCGACTCTTCAACTAAGCGTTATTTAAACAAGATCGATAGGATGTTGTGATTCAAACACAAGAATCTATTATTTTGCTCATCAGCAAAGCTCTCCAGCCGCACTTTGTGGAGATCAATTATTAAAATCATCTTCACGTTGTCCCTGTGTGTCAACAAAACTGGGAAAGCAGATTTATTCTATTGGCCAAAACTATTGAAAGGCAATTCTTCACTGAAGTATCCTTCAGCTTCTCCTATTGAAAAACATTAGTGTTATTGTACATTTATTTATTCAATGTGATAGCTCATTAGTCCGATTAATGTAATGCACTCTTTTTTCTTTTTTTTTTTTTTTTAACTGTATGGCTTCAAATAGCTGCTGTATGAATGCATGTGGGGAGGTTTAGCTTAGACTTTCTGCTAAAACATCAACATTCATTCAAGCCTTGTTTTTAGAAATGACACCAGATTTCCTTCAAACTCAACCACAACGGCTGAGCAACAGGTGAGAAAGGTTTGTGTAAAAAATGAGAAGCATTTGAATAATTCTGTTGATTGGAAAGACGTTTGTTAATAAAAACTGTTTTTTTTATATCTATGCACAAAAACAGGAAATCCGTGCCTGTTGGACAACACAGAGCAGACAGCATACAGCCAGTATGGGGTCTGCTACGACTGCTGATGTCTGCTATTATTGCCCAGTTTCTTGTTTGAAGTAGATCCTGAACATGTTTGAAGGTTATAGCATTAGGCACAGCATTTTGATCATACATTATCTGCACTATAGGGCGCACTGGACAATGAGGCACAACATCAATGAATGGTCAATATTTCAAATTTTGTCATGTATACCGCCCACCTTAAAGACCCTTTAATGAGCAAGAAGAATTAGAGATAAATCAGTCAGACTTTATTAACTGCATTCCCAGTAACTCTACAACTTGTTTGTAACATCCTACACGTTAGCCACGTTAGAAGTGTTAGCCACGTTAGAAGTGTTAACCACGTTAGAAGTGTTAGCCACATTAGCAGTGTTAGCCACGTTAGAAGTGTTAACCACGTTAGAAGTGTAAATCACGTTAGAAGTGTTAATCACGTTAGAAGTGTTAGCCACGTTAGCAGTGTTAGCCACGTTA
>BSAI01000072.1:11084017-11208006 GCA_036245035.1 Adrianichthys oophorus | reverse complement strand
CACGTTAGAAGTGTTAGCCACGTTAGAAGTGTTAGCCACGTTAGCAGTGTTAGCCACGTTAGCAGTGTTAACCACGTTAGCAGTGTTAGAATGTTCACAATACCTGTAACACCCAACCATGTTTGCAAAAAAAGACTGATTCCACTAAAACTAACATTACTGTGACTATGCTAACGCCCAGCCTTGGTAGTAACATGTAAAAAAAATACACAGTCCAACACCACTACACGTTAGCTGTGGTAGATTTTTACTATAAACAAGCGTGGATCTCGTAAACAACCAGATTGATACAGCTAAAATAAAAGTTACTGTGACAACGCTAACTCCAAATCTTGGTAGTGATGTAGTGACAGCATTTTGTGTAAAGTCAAAAGATCTGAAAGGTTATTTAGCAGAACTGAAGTCAAACCCAAAGGTGATGTCCCTCATTCGTTCATGGGGGTCTCCCTCTGTGGATATGATTCTGATCCGATCCCTGTGGTTGTTGGGAGCTTTTCAGGAATTCAGCGGGAGAAACATCCCGAAGCCTGCCGCCACCTCTTGACTACACACCAGCACCTCAACGCGCTAACACACACAGACATGTCCAAACAGGCTGCAGCAAGCGAGACCAGACAGTTTCAAATGACAACAAAGGCTAAAGCAGAATGACTTTTCTCACTGGCAAGAGCACTCTATTTACTCTATCATCAGACAGGTAGTGTTTTTGTAGGTATATTAAGGTTAAAACTGTCATGTATTTACTCTGTTCACAAGTTTAGTTTTTCTACTAGAAAAGACAGACACCTGCTCAAGAACTCACCTTGAACTTTAATAATGATCACTTCAAACGGATGTGTGAAATGAAGACATAAAAACAAATACATTCTTGCAAGTAAAACTCAATTTATTTCATCTCTAAGCAAATAAAATAAAGTTCTCAAGCACAAGGCCAAAATTAAGCTCTCAAAGCGTTGATATGTTCATGCATTTGTATGCATTTATTTTTAAGTGATGAATGAATGAAGCCTTCACTGTGCAATCAAACAAACCATCACAGTGATCATGTCAACCATTGTCACCAGAGGCAAACCTATGTGAATATAAATGACTCTGACTGTGCAGGAACCTTGAACTGAAAAAGTAACTCAGTTACTTGTTGAAGTACCCCTCTTCAACATCCTGTTTCTAACCAATTTCATTATGCGAACAAAAAGATGAACTTTCAGCAAGTGTAAGAACAAAAGAAAAAGCACTGAATGCCAAAACTGGAGATGCAACACTAAAGCGCCTGCATGTGAAAATGTCAAGTGTAGATGGTTTCTGCTTATTGTCTTTGAATGTCAAAAGCCTGGTGCTGTGGTGTTTTTTTTACATACGTGCGCCCACACCACCTCCATGCGCATGTGGTGCTGAGAAAAAAAACGCAACACCCCTGGACACGACGCGAGTGGTTGTGTAACTCAACAGATACATGTGTAGATTTTTGCATAGAAAAAAACCCACTAAGTTAAACACAAATCTGCTAATGCATGTTTGTGAATTGACCTGCTGTAGTTTTTATTATTTTTATTATTATTTTCGCTCCGAATCAAGAGCCATAAACCAAAAAAAGAAAAACTGTTTTAACTCAGAGTTAAAGTGCTTCTTTGGGTTAGAAAAAAATACGAAAAGTTGATTTCTTGAAAGGCATACATGCTTTGATTACATTCGGACTTGCTTGCCACCTATAGTGGAGTTCTGATGCTACGTTCACACGAGGCTCAGAAACGCGCATTCGAGAGTCCGCCTCCAATGAAAAGTCTACGTGTGGTATGCGCATTTCAGGCTTTCATGTTCAAAACTCTGGTATTCACACGTAAATACCATATTCAGTACATACATTTAGTTATTATAATTGTCTGCCTTCATGAGTTTGGCTAAATACACATTTATTTACAAGTAATTAAAAACTGTAGTCTTTACTGTAAATGCCAAACTCCACGGAGAAAAGAAACGCTAAGACAAAGTCTCTCTCGCTCCCCCATATCAGAAATGACAAGGCAGCGATTACAGATAAAGACTGTTTACAAAATGTTCTAATACTGGCCGTTTGAGATTATGCGATTCCAGTGTTTGATCAAAGTCCTGAGGCCATTTTTCAAATCTATCCTCGCTGCAAAACAGTCTGATGAAAAATACATTTGCTGTGCTCTGATTACAGATTATTACAGCCCAATGAACAAACATTTGTCTTGTCAACATCTCCAGTGTGAACTACGTATTCCTCCTGATTGTGCTCCTATTTGTATTTCACCACATGCCATTTTTCATGTCAAAAAGTCGCTCTCGTGTATTTCCCATGAAATGTGGGCAAAGCTGCTCACAGGGCGTCCCGCCAGCCATGGGGTCTGAGAGAGCATTTAACCATGACATTTATCAACGTTTATAAATCTGATAGAAAAGCAGTCCTGCTTGCCACCACCACCCTCAACACATTTATTTCCTACCACTGCACCCAGTTCTTGCACAATCTACAAAACAATCACAGAGCTGATAAGACAAATAATTTAACTTTTTATAAAATGGATCATCCAATCATCTCTTCGTCTATGTGGTCTTTTCATTCTGATTATGCCATTTTAACCAAAATAATACAAAAAAAGTCCTATGTAGCTTTCTAGAACATAGTTTATGCAATCCTATTCCACTTCGCATCATCCGTTTACGTGCTCTCACACAAGCTCACAGCCCCTCACAACCTCACATTATGGCGAGCCATAATGGCTTTATTTAGCTGGACAGTTTTGAGCCAAATGTGGAGGTACAGATGCAGAGGAAAACAAAGATCTACGTACTGTAGACGTAGTTGTCTTTTGTACAAAAGGATGCATCAGAATGGAGCAGAGTGTGGTCCGCCCATCATCTTTTCTATGTCACAAACACGCTCTCATTGATTTTGTAAGCGACAAGAATAAAGAAACACTCAGAACTACAAATGTGAGCTGAAGTTTCTTTAGATATGTCTTCCATCATCAGAAAAAAACCCCACAGTTTTCATCAGAGTGGGGCTTAAAAATAACTCAGCTTTAAAAGTCAAGATTTTCTTCTTTAGGCTTTGTTTGCCTTAAATTTGAGAAAAAGAGAGCTAATGAACTTTCTCAGAAGACTTTCCTGTCCTAGTGTGAACTCTTTTCTATTTTTTTTGTTTTATTTTCTTGTGTCAACATGTGTATTTTGCTTCCTGTCATTGCCTCCCTCATTGTTTCGTCATCCCACTTCCTTTTCTTCAGGCTGTTCTCACCGGTTTCATCTTGGCCTGGACTTCTGCTTGTTTTGCATGAGTTGTGGGTATTTTCCGGACTTCCTGCCATAGCATATTTTTTTTTTAATTTGCTTATTTTAGTTTTTGTTTGGCCCTCATCCATCTGCCTTCTGCTGTCGTGTTTCCCACATTTGGGTCCTTCACAGTTTGACACTCCTGACATAAAATTTCAAACTTACTCATTTTCTATACCCGCTTCATCCTACTCAGGGTCACAGAGGTCTGCTGGAGCCTATCCGAGCTGTCACCAGGTGAGAGGCAGAGTACACCCTGGACAGGTTGCTAGTCCATCACAGGAGCACATGGAGACAATCACAAACACACACTGCTAAGGGCGATAAAGAATCACCAGTCAGGCTTTTCGACTGTAGGAGGAAGCCACTGATAACCCCAACGCACTGAGGAAAGAAGCAGTGCACACAGAGGGAGTGACAAACTCTTGAATGAAATTATTGTTTCCGTCTTTCAGAAAATGAGGATGAACTGAGGTGTCCAGCAGTCCCCTGGAAACTCAACTGTGCTGTGGTGAAACTTTTTTAAGGCATAAAGTCACAATCCCCTTGTATTTACTGTTATAGGAGTGTGTAACTTAGAATTAAGCGCAAAAAGAACAGGCATTAGCATCCAAAAGAACTGGTAAAAGCACTTCTGTCAAGCAGTAAGTCAAATGTCGAAACAGAGATGGAAACTTTATTTTTTTGAATTCAAGAGAAATGTTTTCTTTTTGTGTACATGAGTTTAACTTTACCTGAAACAGCTGGGAGAGGATTGAAAAGACCAGAATGGAACTTTAGTAAAACGCCACTTGTCGTGTTTGGAAGGGGAAGAGTGCAAAGTTACATTTCAAGGTTTTGGAGTTGCTGAGCCAGTCAATAGACAGTCTGTGGAGGTAGTTTGTCTATGGTGCCTAGCAACAGCCTCAAAACATCACAGCTCTTGAGAAGATCTGCAGGGAAGAATGGACCAAAATAGCAACTACAGTGTGTGCAAATCTGGTGAAGACCTACAATAAGTGTTTCACCTCAGGTGTATTAGTTATTGACCAAATACCTTTTTTTCTGCACTGTTATGCAAATAAATTATTTAAAACACATATGTGATATCCTGAATTTTTTTGTCAGATTCTGTTAAAGTACATCTATAATAAGCATTACAGACCGCATCTTTTGAAGTGGGACAACTTGGAGAATCAGTGACTGAAAAATACGTTTTAGTCCACTGTGTGGTTTTGAACTCTATAGTATTTACTTCTGAGTCTTTATGTCTCTTTAAGTGCTTTACCAAACTTGTGCAGACACTTAGAGAACCCTTTGAGTAAAAAAAAAAAAAGTTTTCGAAAGGTGATGGTGTGGCTACTGTCTCTACTTTAAAGTTGAATTAAAGTTTGAAATAATCTTATGTCTAGTCTCATGTTAATTATGTACTTCATCTTGTGATGTGATTTATTGAAGCTGAAGAATTTTTAATGACTTGAATCTGTGTTGGTACGGTATAAATCTAAGTTATGAACCGCATAATAATAACTCATGTACAGAAAATGGTTAGGTAAATACGGGGTGGGATTTTCAAGCAATCTACAATTATCCTATCCTTGATGCGTCTTTGTATGGATTCAAAACTGTGCTGATTGTACTGTTTATGCACTATATCTTGCTTTGATTGCTTGAAGTAAACCATTCCAATCTAATCCAAACCAAAGTTTACGATTTCTCACTAAGCATCAAAAAAGTCTATTAGTGACCAAACTAAGTGAGAACAGTTTGCTTCTTTATTACTTTTAAATGAAACTAGTATGTTTTGATGAGATAGTTAAATTAAAAAATAACAGGCTGTCTTGACGCCTGAATGCTTTTATTCTTAAGTTGCCTCAAAGGAAAATGTAAAAAAAATATAATAATCATAAAACAAACTTACAAGAAAACTCTGCAGCTTTGATTAGACTTTCCGGAATAACTGTGAGCTTGAAAAAAAAAGTAAAAAATATATATTCATGGGAGATTTTTCAAGGTCAGGCATTTTAATAGGATGTTAAATAATTGCATGCTTGAAATAAAATGGGACAGCGTCATTTACAAGACTGTTATGTATGATAATGGCAACAGGCAGTCCAAGTGACAGCGGTAGATTAGCTGCTGCCTCCCACGGCACCAGAAATTGGTTATCATGTTCATAATGATAAGGCCAATGTGCAAAGAAACAAGAAGTTAGGTTTTAAAAAAATGGCATGAAGAGGCCAGTGGATTTTCAAAATAAAATAACACAAGCGCTCAAGTCAATCTCAAATGAGATTATAGCTGTATAACACCATTTGAAGTTTATAGGAATTCATAATTAACTGAAAGGTCATCTTAAACTCCAAGAACATCAAAAGAATTAATTCAAACAGCAAACCAGAACATATTGTAAAAATTAATGGTTTAACTCCAGCTTTTCATCAAGCTTTCTCTAAGGCAAATTATGGAATTTGGTCAGAGTGGGTGTACATCAATGAGTTTGCTTTTTGCCATCTTTTATTTGGTTTTTTTTTTGTTTTTTTTTTTCAAAATTACTGTCACCACCTATTTATGTTTTGTTTGAGTGTAAGCTTTTCTTTTTTATTATTTTATTAAAATATGTATAATCTGTCATAAATTGTCAAAAAAACCTTTTTTACTAAGTAAATGTCAAAAAAGATGGTCTGAGAGTTCACATTTATCAAATTCTGTTCAGTGTTTGTACTTGACTTCAGTATGAAGCAGTTTCCAGAAGATGTAAAAACCTAATAAATATGAACATTTTATGTTCTGATGTTGAAAACTTGGATGGTTTAAAAAAAAAAGTGCTTTATAGTCCCCTTAGTAGTGAAAGGAATTCAGATACAACATAAGCTATAAGTCACTGTGACCATTAAAAATGCATCCATGGCTGTTCATCACCAATTGTTGGATGTTTAAAGTATTTGATTTATCATTCTGAGTACTATTAAATGTCGATTTTCTAACCAATTAAACAACATTTTTGATACAAAAAAATCAATCACACAGCATTGAAGTAATTTCTGAATGATTCAGTTAAATTACCTTATAACTGCATTTTTCAATAAAGAGTCTGCCTTGCAATCACCTGACATGTTGATCTGACAGCTGTGAAAATGTTTTTATTTTTTTAGGCCCAAATATGACCTGACTCCAGAACTGCCGGTTACCTTGCCTATTGTTTGACATTTTAAGACTCACTCTGGATTATCACCTTAAGGGATTATTTTTCTTTATCTTAAATCTATTCCTTTATGACTTCAGAAACCTATTTTGTAAGTCAGATGTAGGCAAAAGGGTAACTCAAACAAGTAGCGTGCTCTCATCTTATTAGGTCAATCTCATGACCTCAAGATTTCATAGAAGAAGAAGGCCTCAATTGGCTCCAACTGAGGCTTTGAACTTGAGGACAGAAATTAATTTCTGAAGTTTAAGCTTTTTTTTTTTTTTTCTTCTGCAGGCGATTCAACAGAAGAGGATGAAGATCAGGGTCAGTAAACTGAACCGCGGAGCTTAACCCAGAGCTTTGCTGCTGTCCCTCCTGCTGTTTGCCTCTAATAATAAGCGGCAGCTGTTTTAATAATGAATGGGACTGCAGCTGAACAGTAGTTTTATTAAGAAATCCTCATTTCTTTTTTTATTCATTCAAGTCTGTTTACAGTTCAGTGATAAATGATCAAACGTAATTTTTTTCTGACCTTAAAATGTGTTTTTAACCCTTCTGTGAGGTCAAAGTGCGGCATTCGATTTTTCAGTTTGCTGCATATTTGAAAAAAAAAGAACCAAACCCAGCACAGATGCTCTTAATCTGCAGTCAAAGAACATTTTACAGCATTTTTGAACATTTCTGCAACTACTCTTTGGCTCGGCTCAAATATTTATTGTTAACAAGCAAACATAGTCACGAACCCACCAGAGCTCCATCCATTTTCATCCTGAGGACACTGTGGTGCTTGCTGTTGAGTTCACCTTATTAAGCTGAATAACAAACAACACTTCAGCTGTTGAAGTGGAGAGCAGCAGCTGGGGGAGAACTGATTTGCTTCTCCACATTTTACATACACGTTGCTTTTCATTTTGCAACATTCACTTTGCAGACTTTTCGGCAATCTTCTGTTCGGCTGATGGCAAAATGTAATTTACCTTGCTTTAGATAGACCACTTACTTTACAGAACTGAGAAGCAGTACCTTAACTATTCCTTATTCTCTATTTGTTAGAATCTACAATGTTATATTTGTTTTAAATGACAACAGGTGTTTGTCCATATATGAAATACCAAGTAATAGTTTAACAGAAAGAGGCAAGGGTAAAAATAAAATAACACAAATTTAATTGAGCAATGGTCACATTGTGACATCAATAGACCTTTTCATTTAAATATTTTTGACCCTTGAAAGCCGAACATATCATATTGGATACATGAGTCTGTCAGCCCTCCGCAAGAGCAATGGAATGGAAAGACACATTTCTTGTTTTTTTTTTTTGTCTTAGAATATTTTTGTTAGCTCAGGAAAACAGATATCTTTAAGCTGTGTGACCTGATGTATTAGACATGATGCAAAATTAAATTTATATGTAAAAAAAAGTTATTTTTTTGCTTGTTTGTTCAAAGGGACCTATAAAGGCTCCAAATACAAAGAATTAAAAATTTCTGTCAAGACCCTTTTGAGCATTAAAATGCATCTAAAACGTCAAGTTATTGGCAATTCTCCGAACGTCATTCTATAATACAAACATAGTGGTTTAAAGGTGTGGACATGTTTAGTATCATATTACTTTAGATATTTTCTTAAAAGTGAAGCTCATTGGATTTTTCTCTGTATTTTGGCCCATTCTCTTGTGGGTGAAAATCCCAGTAGATCCGCAGTTTCTGAAACACACAGACCAACCCGTCTGGTACCAACAACCACGCCACGGTCAAAGTCACTTCCATCACCTTTCTTCCACATTCTGATACTCGGTTAGAACTGCAGAAGTTCGTCTTGACCATGTCTACAAGCCTAAATGCATCGAGCTGCTGCCACGTGATTGGCTGATTAGAAATTGGCATTAACGAACAGTTAGACAGGGGTGTGTAGTAAAGTAGCCAGTGAATGTATGTGTAGTGTAGGAAGTATACTAACTGAATACTTCTTCAGACTAAATTGGAACATTTTAATTTCCCACCATTTAGATGGTGTCTTAAAGTAAATCTCACCTCAGTATAGACTAAGTATACTTGTCGTACACTTGAATAGACTAGTTTATGCTAGTAGTCTTTGGTGTTTGAATAGGTAACCCACGCTTATTATCCTTTTACCCTATGCGCCAATTTCTGAAGTACACAAACTCAAAGCATAACAGGTCATATTTAGAGGTCATTTTATCCAACACTTATCTTGAGGATCTCGTATATCTCACTTTTAGGGTCCTTGTGAGTAATTTATCAGTTTTGAGTAGATACTATGACAGCAAAACAAGAAATTCTCCGAAATCTCAACCATTAATGTGCATGTTTGCTTCTTTCTGTCTTTCTGATCTGCAACATTTTTGTCACAATAAAAAAACAACAAGTTAGTGAAACTGTGAACTTGAACTGGAAACTGTACTGCATTTTCTTTCAGAAATAAACAGGTCCATTACATGGCAGACCAATGCCTGGTCTAAATTGACAGGAAAAGCAATGCTGGAGGCTCTGCTGCCATAGAAATTCAGTTTAACATTTGCCTTTGCTCCAGCACCAAAACATTTCCCCCACTGGCTTTCTAATTCAACATATGACCTCTTGCCAGAGAGTTTTAAAAGTCTTCAGGCAATGATCCAGCAGCTTTACGTCTGGCCAATGACAGATGAGCTGTAGAGGCAGAGGGAAGACAGCTTGCCCAGGGCAAACCACAGAGCTTTGGTCAGCCTGCAGGGGTGAACTTCTACTGCAGTGTATGCAAGGAAAAGATCGTGCAACGTTTTTTTTTTTCAGTTTGCAATATGCTACTGTTCTTTCAAGCCAATCTCCAACCACAGCATGCAATATGCCCAAATAAACTGTGGGGGGATCATTATGAAATCAACGATTTTTGTCTTGCATGACTCTGCCAAGGCATATACACATAACATGAAAAGCCTGTGTGACTCATTTCCTGACACCAAATAAGGAGGTTACCTTTCTAAAAGTGTGCAAAAACACAGCAGGACTTCCGATTTTTCTGTTGATAGAAACAAAATTTCCTTTTACTGGATGATCAGCATAGATGACAGTTCACAGCTGCAATGGCTAATGACACCAAAGGGAGATAATGTGAGTGCAACAACAAGACAAGCCATGCTGCCCTCTGTTCTTACTAATTGCTACCAAAGAGGGTTTCCCTATTTTTTCCCCCTCTCTGAGGTTTCTTTAGAATTTACGGAATGGAGCAAAGCTCATTTATTAATTGGATATGCACGCCAGAAAGTGAATAATAGATCTCAAGAAGTAAAAGGGCTGTTTTGCATATGAGGGAAGTGGCTATTTTGCATTTTGCAAGTACCCTTGAGTATGTTGGTTTGTTTTTATTTTTTTTTTTCCCTCTCACAAATGAATGAGCTTTTGTGTTTGTATTATGCATACCATGCACAAGGACACCTGTTTCATGATTAAAAGACACTATTCATCAATGTTTTGATTTTCTGCTAAAAGCGTCACCTTGTGTATCTTAACAGCTCATTGCCACAATCTGCATTGTAGTGCTACATGTAGCAAGCGGGACGACAATGTTTATCACTGCTCCAATAAATAAAAAAAGCACTCTTGTCATGGTAGCTAATTTGGTTTAAACCATGACTAGGTTTTTTTCTAAATATATTGTCAAGTCTTGTATTTAGTCTTCCCTTTTCATGCACATTTTAAGGCAGATGATAGAATGTCGACAAAGAAGATTTTTGAAGGCAAACAGGACACTGAAGGAGAATCAATAAATCAACACCTATGAATCCTTTTCAAAAACACAAAGACATTTTAGGTTTTAATGTTATTTATTTGCAAGACTTTTGTTTGACTTATGAAGATACTCAAAAGGTGTGTTTTTGTCCATGAAAGATGGCACAGTCATTTAAAAGGGATGTTATGATAGAGAAAATTATAGCCATTGCTTAGCTAAATCTAGAGACAACTGATAAGGTCAAAAATCTAAATTTGATTTTTTAAGAAAAACAATTCAAAATAGATTTTTATTAAATGTTCATAAAACTTTAAGGCATAGGTTTTTTTTTTTCTTTTTTTTTTTTTGCCATTGTCTTCCTAGTTCCGTTTTCAGCCAAAGACCCCTCAGCCCGATGCAAAGATGCACTACTGCTGGGTTTCCTGGACTAAATTAAACAACATTTCTAAAGTCTTAAAACAAAACCTAAAAGTTTAAGTTTTATGACATTTTTCCAAACTTGCTTGGTTTTGTAGGAGCTCCCTAATTTTTCTTTTGTATATATTTCAAAGAAAGAGTAAAAGCATACATCAAGATGAACTCCCTCTATGATCTAACAAATTTAATATGCGTTTTCTCCCAACCATCCAATTAAAAAGGAAATTAGTGTTTACAGCTGGTGGAAGTGCAGTTTATCCTGAAAATAGAGCAATGTCTCCAATGGCCAATTTAGAAATGATCACATGATCACAGGTATTGTTCCCCGGTAAGAAAAAATAAAAGATCTAATTGAAATTTGTGTTGTTAGATGTGCAAAAACTCCAAAAAAGAAAAGAAACATTCAACTTGGTTTTCTCAAAGTCAATTATCTGGAGTAACCTTCATTACACAAGTGCTTGCTTACCCAAACACTACTTTTTTTCATGTAGATATTTTGAGAGAGCAGGACCAGACTCTGGGCTGGACTACAGCATGCAGCGGTAAATGCCTGCAGTGCAGACTGCACATTAGTCATTGTTGTCTGCAGGCAAGACCACAAAAATAGTAGTTACAGTTGGTGGTTTACTGATTTGACAAGTAAGCACATTGCACGTGAACACACCCAGCAGAAGGACTGGCTGGGAGCATTGAGCTGGAAGGAATTACAGATGTCAGGAGTGAATCTCTAACAAGAAAATAACAATTTTGCTGCAGAATTTACAATATTGTGGCTCAAAAAGTGTAATGTCAAATGGCATTGATTAATGTTAATGGCCAGTGAAAACGATGTTGTGCTATTTCTGAGTAGTTAGTGAGGAGAGACATGTTTCAGAATCATTTTTTGTTCATCATGTAGACTGTCATTCATCAAATCTGGTGACCTCTGGCCAGTGCCCTTAGCCACAGAATCCAGATATGATGAATGCCTTATTAGAACTCTGTATTAGTGTACTTTAGCTGTGAGATAAATTGTGTAATTAATGTCTCAGTTTGAGCATAACTCATTTATTTCAATCGGATAAAGGTGACTCTTCCAGCAGACCGGAGAACAATGGCCATCTGAGGAGACAGCAGCTTGGCAGCAGAATGGAGCCCAGGAATGCTGAATAACAATCCCATCATCCATCATGGTATGCTGGGAGTTGGTGGACTGTGTTCGTCCCGAGGAGAAGCTCCAAGGAGCAGTTCACAACCGTGAGGAATGGCAAGGCTAAAAGGGGACACTTTCCCTCTCAGTCTGCTGCACACGGCGGGCGGAAAACGGAACAAAACAGACGACTTGTACTTCTTCAGACTCGAGCCCAAAGTTCAATTAGGATCTATCTCATTTTTGTAGCCAAGGGCCTTTGTATGTACTACAGGCATGCTGCTATAACCCACAGTATAATATTACCCCCGCATCATTAAAATCAGAGCTGATAAATGACATAATAAGAGAAAGCTCTGCTCAGCAACGCTCCATGATGATGGCAGTAGTAATTTTACTGTTAGACTGGCCCCTCCTGTTTACTTAACCTTTCCACAGTCCTCATTAACTCACCAACACCAGTGACTATACCCCGCTGCCAAGGGCAAACACAATTGGCAGATGAAGCCAAGCGAACACCATCACTTAGGTGGGGTGAGGTTACTCTGCTAACCATCTGTAACAAACTCCCCAAATCCTAGTATGTCATCATAGTTTTGCTGCTTTAATGCAGCCAGTAATAACAGGTATTTCACAGGCTGTCATGTTGTTTAATGAGGAGCCAGTGTAGTTTCAGTGTCTGTACTGCAAAGCAGCAAACATAGTTTTCATTAACTTCCTTTTCTTATGAAAAAAACATTCCTCAGTTTTGACAGTGGGCAAAATGCAAACCAAGCACTGCGGCTATGGGATATGTAGTCATTTATTCTGCTGGCTAAACGACATCTTACAGCACAGCCACAGTGATACAGTACCACCTTGAGAATTCACATTTATTATTAATCTGGAGAAAGGCAAGAAGCCTGATTACGTTCCGCCATAAAAATGCACACCAACAAAACATCCTGAGAGGAAGCTTTGACCACCCATAATCAACAGCACTGAATACAAGACCAATTACATTTCAAGAAAATTCACTGCAGCAATAAAAACCAGGCATATTGTGTTTTTTTTTTCTCTTTGCACTTCAGTAAAAAAAAAAAAAAACAACAGTTATACTGTTCTTATTTTTGTGAACACGATAATAAAAGCATCATTTATTAACATGAAATTACTTTGAAAAACTGTAATACGTAACCCGATTTATGTTGAATGAAGTGTCTGTATAACACAGAAGTACAGGCTATAGCACTGTGTCGAAAAACGAATGGATTAGCAAGCCTATTAAGGAAAAGTGTGACTGAAGCTTCACTGCACACTGTCATGCTCTGCAATCTCTTTTACTGTCTGTTATTGTATTAAATAAATATATCAAACCTCTACCATCTACAGTAATCATTAGCCTGACAGCAGAACCCATTAAACTGTTGAACTGGTAAGAAAAGACAAATTGGTTTTGGTAACTCTTGTGGCAAGAACTACCATTCCATAATTTAGGATCTTGAAATGTGACCTTATAATCTTTTGATTTACTTTGATTATATTCATTTGACAAAATATAACAATATTTCTGCTTTTTTTAAGAGTAAATTGCTTTAAATTCCAGTTTCACTGAAGAAAACGTGACTTTAACTGGACCTTCTAAAGCTTTTTTTCACTGTTTCAGGCGTCTTCCGTGATTGTCTCACAGTCTTCTGGTTCAAGCAGATGGTCAGTAATGTCAGCACATGCAGGAGCTTCCTTTCTCCAAAGCCCAGCTCTGTTGGGTCCCTTCACTTTTTTTTTTATTTTTTGGAAACACTTAGCAAAGGTCATGTCTGTCATGTTAGAGTAAACAGGAGCCCGTTTATACCTGCGTGTTTTGTCTCTGCAACACTCGCAGCGGGACTCACATTCTCTGTTTGGTTTAAGTGGGCCTGTCTCCAATCAGGAAAATCAACAGCAGCCATCTGGAGCAGGAAGAGGAGTGACAGGTGAACTGTGGCTCTGCCTGCTTTGGCTAGCCATGTTATCAGCTCCTTCCTTTATGAATGGCAGGACTTGAGCCACTCTTCTGTCAATAGCGATACAACTGACAGTGACACACAAGAAATCTATTAGCCTACTTCTGCCGTTTGACATGATATGAGTAAACTGTAGCCATCCTGACACACTGCCATGACTTTAAAACTACATAAAGAACAGTGACATAATGGTATTCATAATGGTATTGTAACAAACTTCATTTACATTCCTCAAAAAGATTAAAATGTTCACCCACTGTGTTGTATACAAAAATTGCCACAAGTGATCACATGCACTCCTACAGGGCTGACCCATTTAGGTGCTCCGGGTTTTTGCGTTGTCCGGATCTGTCAAGGTCATAGAGTTGTGCAGATGCGCCTTTAAGGGGAGCACAGGTGATCCCTTGTGGCTTGTGCGGCCACCAAAATCATAAAAATGGATCGTAGGATTGTCATGTGTGGTAAATGTTTTGTTGTTTGTTAATTATTTGTACAAGAACAATGTAAGCTACACGTTCTTATGACGTATGGGTGATTCTGTCGTATGGTGCCCCTTACACCACCCTCTAGTTGCTCTAATAGTGTGCATTCTGGCTTCTTATGGACTGCGTGCAAATGCTGCATGCACAGAGTGTGTAGTGCCTGTAGGGACATGGTGGGATGTTCACACAAACTACACTCTGATTGTCTAAAGGAATGCGCAGGAACACACTCTTGTTACTTGAACTGATGTAATGCGCAGATTTTGGGGTGGTTGAAATTTTTTTTTTAAATCTGTATGCGTCTCACTTACTTCAACCTTACTTAACCCCACAAGTTGTTTAACTGTTTACTACGACCTGTCACTTGCCGTATAAAACATGTGTCGACATGTTCTCTCTACAGACATACCGAGTGGTCTACAATCCTAAAATTTTGTGCAGGAGCGTGCCTCATACAATTTTGCCAATTTTTTTGCCTGCAGACACACAACATCCACCCATGATGACAGTTGTGACTAAGGCATAAGATTAGAAAGGCTAACATCTAATTAGGAAATGCTAGCATGCTAACAATCTTTTTCAGAAACTTTGTCACATCTGGCATTAAGAGTCAGTGCGGGCAACAGGGACCACAGGAAGTTTATCTTCAGCTTCACACGGAGATTATCTTCAGCTGCTGCGGCTATCATTGGCTGTTAGCTTTGGTCAAGTGCATGTTCAAAAATAAGACACTTCAAAGTCAATTACCTTAGTCTCCAGCGGTTTAAATTTTCCACACGTTCTCAAGGGTGAGTGCTTGGGTCTTCAGGTAGAAACACATATGTCTGTAGCAATTGCTCTGAGTTTCCTTTGAAGATTATTCACCTATAGCTGCCAAGCAATAACCCAGGAAAGAGTCAAAGAGAGATGGTGGGGTTATATAGCAGACCTGCTTCCTGTGCATTTGCACTGAGCGCATGAATGCATTGGCGATCTATGCATTCCATGACTTTTTTGTACTTATATTCAAAGGCCAAAACATTGGGGATTACAGGTTGGAATGTCCTGTGTGTCATCATATTTTTTTTTAAGAAAAAAGAAATCTCCCACCAGACAATATATGTGTGAACTGCAACTTCAAAGAAAGTCAGGACCTAATTCCTCGCATATTCAGAATTAATGTTTGATCAGAAGTTAGAGTGCAGGGCTTAGAAACCCATCTATTAAATGATTCAAGGTAAGGTAATAGTTTCAGTAATGAGCACAGCTTCAGTTATGGAATTTATTAACAAACTTGACTGTTGTAGCTCTAGCTTAAACAAAAACACCTTCTAAAAACACTCCTTATGAAAGAAACACTCTGACTAAATGAAGATGTAACATAAAAAAATCTGTGAATCATGATGCTATATTTGGTACATTTTTACTTCTATCTGTTACCGCTTAGCAAGTACATACATGATTCTTTCTGAGCAGTGGTTAAGAAAAAAAACTTGTACTGTGTATTCTACGCTAAAGAGCACAATGTCAATCAATGCTCTATTTTTGAACTTGTCATATACTTGTTTGTAATGCCCAACATGTTAGCCAGTTTAGAAGCGTAAGCCACATAAACGTATTTACAATACCTGTAACTCCCAGCCTTCCTTGCATCACGTATAAAAACCGATAGCACTAAGACAAACTTTACTTTGACTATGCTAGCTTTAATTCTTGTTAGTAACATGTAAAAAATACAGTCTGACACCGCTACACGTTAGCGGCATTAGCGTATTCACAATCCTTGTAAGTCCCACCCTTGTTTCCAACATGTAAAAAAACAGAGTGATATCGCTAAAACAAACGTTACTGTGACCACGCTAGCTCCACACCTTGTTAATAAAGTGTAAAAAAGAACACAGTTTGATACAGCTACACGTTACTGACAGAGTATTTACAACACCTGGTTTGCAACATGTTAAAACACAGACAGACACCGCTAAAACACACGTTACTGTGACTATGCTAACTCCAAACATTGTTAGTAGCAGGTAAAAAAACCACAGTCTAACACTGCTACATGTTAGCTGCGTTATATTCACAATCACACCCAACCTAACATTTTGATAAAGCATTGTGTACTTCTCAAAATTACTTTGATATCAGTAAATACAACCAGAATTAATCCATAAATAAAGAGCTTCAGATTACGAGGTTGTTGGGGGTTTTTTTTTCAAAAAACAAAGACTTTTAAGTGTGCCTTATAGTGCAAAAAATACTTGTGCAATTTAATATTTAATGTTGAGATGTTATTCAGTTCAAACGAAAACCTTTTGAAACATCTTCATATTAAAAATACACTGGATATGTATGAGGGTAAAGGCTGTTGACTTTCATACCATCTGTGACCTCCCGCTTACAACTGATAAGACATTTCTCCAGTGGCAGAAACACAATATTACACCCCCGCCTGAAATATTGGTTATTTTTCTGCAGGTGTCCTTCAGCCTCACTTAGGTCACTCCCTCCACTGTGCTATACAAGTAAAATTACACACAGATTGCAATACAATTGCCATATCTCCAATGAGCAAATTGCTATGAGGCAAGAGAAATTGAAAAAGCTGGCAAGGTCTCAGCTACCTGACAGTGACTGTGACTATGATGAAGTATCCTCCTGTTACCACTGTTGACTTTGCCAAATATTCGCCATCTCCACAGTCACCGCCCCATGCACCAGGCCCGCCAGCTTCATAAACAGAGAGAGGCTACTGCCAAAATACCTACGAGCACCACCAACAGACCTGCCTGAACTGCGCTACCACTCAAAATATCTCGCTGAGGGGTTACTTTGTCTTCATTAAGTGTTTTTGCTCCTCGATTGATTGTAAGAACTTCCGGAATTGTAAATCTTCCAAACCCTGATGACTTGGAACTTAGAGAGTTTGCAAAGCTCAAAAGAAAAGTCAGGAATTGGAACAGTTGATAAATAGTAATCTCTTGTGTGATGCAGAAGAAAAAGTTTTCTAAAACAACTTCCTAAAAAATACAATCCATCTTGTACAGACTGTTTGAATTTAAACATCTAAAATAATGTGAATATTTTTTGATTGCATAAAAGTAAGGATGTGTGCTAGCTATGTGTTGCTTTTGCTTCTGATTGGTGTCCTTGTTTATTTAACTCTCTAATTGGAGTACGAGGTCAGGTTTAAGAGGACAAGTGTCAAAAGATTACCAACCTTTTTATAATGTTGTGGTTATGCGTGATCAGGTGTTAGCTCAAAAGATTGGATTGTAGAAGCTGCATGTATCCCTGACTGCCTTTCTGTATTCCAGTAATGAGAGGAGCACTGGAGCTGCCAGTGACTCAGCAGCTTAAATGCTAAACACCAAAAGTACTAGCCTATTGCATGGAAAGGATGCACTTTTTTAATCATGTGAAGCTGTAAGTTATTATTTCTAAATACATTCTAACAGCCTTGAATCATCACTATAGGCTTTTAGAGCCTATTTTACCCATTACATTCCATTTTTTTCATAAATTCATGAGTGTTTTTTTTTTTTAGGATATATTCTGTTTAGGCACATTTTTAATCAACCCCTGTTAATTCTCTCTGGGAAGTTGTTTAATTTAGTTTAACCTTTAAATCTGTTTCCATGGATACATTTTTATAATTATCTAAAAATGCTGTAGACCACTAGACCAAGAAACTGCTCTGTCATTCAGGAGGCTGGATTTCTATTCAGCCTTTTCATAAATAATATTTAAGCATATCCTTCTTGATCATCTAAAATACAGTAGATTGTTTTGTTTTTTTAGGGGGTGTGCCAGAGTGCATAATTAGTTTAAAATAGCACCTCTAGTAAAATGGTTTGGCCAAAGCTTTTAGAGTGTGTTTATCCTATGGGGTTCTCACTGGACAAGCAGGGAGCTTCTTTGGCACTTCTGTCAATTGAAAGGGACGCCAACCAAGTCCCTGATTGGTCAAAGTTTAACTTGCAACGATCACTTGTTCAGTCATTTTGTACTAAACTAGCTGTGCGTGACTGAGTTTCTGTAGACTTCATCGGAAGTGGTCGCTTGAATGCACGTTGCTGGGAGCGATGTAAAGGTATTTTACAAGGTGGGTTTAAAACAAAACATATTTCACAATAAAATCAAGTGGTGGCATTTCATTTACTAAACAAGCCATTTAGTTTAATCTCAAGCTGCCCAATTTCACTCCAAAAAGAAAGTCCAATTAAGGCCAAACCCAACTATATATTTTTCTATTGTAAACTCATTCCCAGTGGTCATTTTTTAAGACATATTTTCTGCAGTGCAGAAGAGCTGATCAAAGAGCTAATCAAGAGCTCATCAAAAGTGCTCATCAGATGGGTTGCGGGTGGAACTGTTGGGGCTCCGCTAATTTTCCCATCAGCTCTTTGCTTACCTTCTCTAACATTAGCGACGCAAAAAAATGGTGAGGAATATCAGAGGTATCCAGTTCAGACTCTTGGTGATGGTAAAGGAAGTGCTAACAATGGTGGCCCCTTTAGCTTAATTCGCATTCTTAACATTATTAGCATTGTTAAATGAACAAAACTCTCACATATTATGACCTAGATATTAACGACATGAAATACTGGATGGAAATATATTTTCTAGTAAATATTTAATGCTTAATGCATATGAAAAATCAAAAATATTTTTAGCAAACGCACTTTATTCTTTTCCATTGAAACACAAAAGAAAAAATGAGCCGTCATTTTAAACGTTACTGAAATATTAAAATACCACCTGACCCCATTGAAGCAATCGGATAAACATGCACATGTGGGGAAAAAATGAGAACATACATGTCAAGAAATGCAACAATATCCAGACTTTACCATGACAAAAGCTGGACTCTGCAACAGACGCAGCATCTGACAGCAGTAAAGTGGTTATCAGAGATAAGAAATGCTTATCCTTCAAGAGAAAATCATATTTCTCTCTCGACATTTCATCCTCCGGCGGTACCTGTTGCAACTCCACTGGAAACAAACACATCAGTGGTATTTTGCTGTCATTTCTTTCAGGTCTTGGACCAGAAAAACGAATCTTCGCTTTGGAGTAGCAGATTCAAAAGCTGCAACATTGATTTGAAAGTCCATGAAAATTCAGTCTGTAGAGCTGACTTCTAACCACATTAAAATCGTCAAACAGATTTCAGCTTAGTCTAATGTTTCTGACTCTTAGACGTCTGTCAAACACAATGCATTCCTCCTATTGTGCAAGGGCATACCAAATCTGCAGGTCACTTCAGAGAATCCTTTGTAATGACCCTTTGGTGCTCATCGATCACATTTCACCACTCCTTTAGATTGGAGACATTTTGTATCTTGACAAGCCTCGCTAGACCGAGCACCCCGTATTTAAGGCTGAATGCCTGTGTTTATGTGGCTTCTGGCAGACGAGGCCCTTAACAACACGTGGCGTGGAAGCTTGATCCATTTATCTTTTGGTTTGGGAAGATGAAACTGACCTTCCTGGCTAGAGGAAACGTTGATAAAGCTGTACGCTGCACAATCATGGCTGTTAGCACTAAGATTTTGTTGCTGCTTTTGTGTTACACGTAAGCTAAGATGAGCATGGAATAGAGAGACCTGAAGACGGAGTTGGTGGAGGATAAAGTATTTTGAAAATGGGTGTTTTCTCAGCTGTGTTTGTTGGCGACATGAGTACAGATTCTGGGAACATTTAAAATGAGGCCAAGTTGTGCATCTGTTGTTCGGTTACAGATGAGTCTTTTTGTCGGCAGAAAACACTAAAGCTGTTGGGTTTCAAAATAACTAAGTAACTAAATTCATTCCAATGTCACTGTGTGTCATGGAGTTGAGCTACTTTTATGTGTATTAGGAAAAGAACATGTGATATGTGATTGAATCCTTTTTTTTTTTATTGATGTTTATTTAAAACCTTGCATCACTCTTGATTTTTTAATATTCTTTGAAAAATAAGAATGCCATGCATGGAGAGGCAACTTACAACTTTAAAAGTGTCAAACAGTGATAAAACTCAGGTTTTTAAAATCCATTCCAATCATCTTTTGATCTAAGCATTTCCTGTGGTTTTCTTTAAATATTATTTATGTTTGCCAAAATAAAAAAAAAAAAAAAAACAGTATTTCTTTCTAAGACATAGTTTCTGCAGAGCAGTGTAACAAGTATGGCGAGCAATGTCAAGCTATCCAGCATTACAGTTCTGAGGCAGATACCAGCTCAGATGCAACAGAAAAGAGCCGAGCAGGCAGTTTGTGGCCCACCCAGTGTGTTTTCTTTGTGACAAATACTAATTTTACAACAATTTCAATAAAGAAATACTCAGAAATGCAATTTTAATCTTAATTTTCTTTATATATGACCGTCATCAGAAACAGATCATGCTAAAAACACCCCAAAAAAAACACATTTAATCTAAGTGGGTTTTAAAAAACACAATTTAAAAATATTAAATATTGTTCCTATGTTTTTTCTCAGATAAATGACAATATTTAATGCATTTCTATGTTTTTTTTATGGCTTTTCGCTAAAATGTGTCTAAAATCTTAATTTTGGAAACCTAAAACTTCAAGGCCTAATCCAAATTCTTCCCTTTGCCCTACCACTACTCCCTACCACTCCATTAGTAGGGGCATTTGTTGTGAAAGTGGTGTTCGAAAATAGAGCCCTCCGTAGTGAGGGGAATCTGCACCACGCTATGCCGCGGAGAAGAAGCGCTTTTCTTCACGTGGATGCGCTCTAAAGCACAGACGTTTACATTTAAATGTAAGTAATGATTTTATGTTTTAGCATGACCTTTTAAAAGTTATAAAACCGCTGTTGTCATTGTATATTAAAGTTCTGCGCTAACGTAGCTGACCGACGACTATTGGTGACGTCATCGAGTGGTAGTGACATCCGAATTCTTAGACTTTCCACAACTCTCCATTTGGAGGGCTAAATGTAGGGGAGGGGAGAAGTGGTAGGGGGAAGGGAAGAATTTGGATTGGGCACAAGTCTTAGTTTTAATTTAATTCACGTCTTTTTTTCTACCTGAAATTTCTATCTGCTGAGTTGTCACAAATACGATCTTTTCAAGCATTCATTTTTTCGTCTGCTCCTGATTCACAACTATTTTAATCTTAATTTCCTTTTTATTTGTCCATCATGAGAAAAATGCCACAAGAACATGTTTAAAAAACACACCAAATTGTCATTGGTGTGGGTCCTTAATTTTTTCTGGCTTAAAGTCAATTTAGACGACAAAACATCCAAATATTCTTAAGCACAAAAATGCATTTTCCTCCAACATGTCCAACATTAAAAGCTGATTTTAGAAGTTTGAAATCTCTCCTTAAGCCAACTTCAAAAGGAAGGGGCATTCTAGTCCCTGAATTCTACCACCGGCTGTTCAAGCTCCCACGAGTTTGGAGAAGGCGAGTCTCTGCACTGAAGATGATTAGCAGGCGTTAAATACACAGGGATGAATCAAGAAAAGAAAATGTATCCATCATTCTGAAGACAAAGGGGACTCAAATCACAGCAGGTACCAAAGTACAAAGCATGTCTTGTTAGCTCTGTACGGTCGTCAGCCGCCTTTCTTCAGAACCGCCACTGCTGTCACACTTAGGAGATCGTGTAATTCTGGGAGAAATCCTGACCCAGCCAATAATCCTCCCAACTAGTCGTCTAAATCTCAAATCCTTCAGTGTAGATACTCTTCAAATCTCATCTCCTGTCCTTTTCTCCCTTGTCTTTCTTGTGCTGACTCTTACAGTTGCCTCCCTTTGCGAGGTGGTAGGGTTGGTGTAGCTCCTCCACCTGGCATGCGAGGCTCCATCTGTTGACCTCTGCCTTCATGCTCACGCCTCTGTGGGGTTTGTTACCTGTTTGTTCCTTCCTGACAGGAAAATAACTATAATTCTGGCACTCATTATCCCCTTAAGCAAACATCCTCTGATTTCCTGCTAAATAAACCCTCAAACCAATTAGTGAATAATAAATCTTACTTGGCTTAATTGCTCTCAAACAGTGCAGTGAGGTAGGTAGCAACACCAGGAGACTAGTTTGCTATTGACTAGCTTATTAATGACTTTGGTGCCATTCTGCTTCAGGATTTATCTGACACCTTGCCACTTATAATAAGTCACATCCTCCCCTTGTCCCATGGGTGGATTAAACCATCTATCGGCCCAGATACGGCCCGCGGGCCGACAGATGGTTTAAACCAGCCCAGCCACGAAGAGAAAAAATTGAAGGCGGTTGGGAAAAAAAGAGCTCATTTCTAGCCCTTTCCTGTGGCGAGTTACGGTTCTTTAAAGAAATGACTGAAACGCGTGATTCCACCGCTAAGGAGAGCAAAAGAAAAGCAAAACCTCATAGCAAGAGATCCGGAAATGAACAGCATATCGTTGTGGTTTTGGGTCATATTTTGTTTTAAACTGTCCCTCAGTCACACAGGATCATTGATCCACATTTGTCTTCATTTCTGTTCATTACCCTCAGTCTACTTAAGTGTCTGGGTTTCAGTTAATCCCACTCAGGTCATCTGCTCTGCTCTGTCACCTCTTTGGTTCTCCCATGGCGTTTTCATGTTTAAGTTTATTATTATTAAATATTTAAGTTTCTGCCACCAAGCCCGGTCTCCTGCATTTTGGATCCCACACCACCAATTCATGGTAGCCAACACAGGAAAGGATTTTTGGACGTTTCGTTGTATTTTGCACACTTGAATGACATGAAATGTTTTGCTACACAGGATTTGAATCCTGATATTGATGACCTGATGAAGGCCAAACCATGCCGAGTTTCAGGAGAAAAAGGGGGAGAGAAAGGGAGGTTATTTTGCTATTATGTTACGGGTTCGGCCCACTGGAAATCAGACGGGTTGAATGTGGCCCTTGAACCAGAATGAGTTTGACACCCCTGATTTATAATGACAAAGTGATTCTTGAATACTGCTGAAGGAGGAGCACAAGAAAGCCGAACAAGGGGTCAAAGATCTGCTCCTCTCCTAAAGGTATGTGCAGAACATTTCAGGTTCTATGCAACTACTACTATCAGTATTATATATTCACAAGAGAGAAAGCTCATCCCATCCATTATCCTAACCTGTTAAGCTTAACCCAGATCTTAGCCTGAATACTGTTCGCCGAAGGCGGGGCACACTTTGGACAGGTTGCCAGTGTGTTGCAGAGCTACACAATCACACACTTACAGTTACACCTAGGGACAATTTAGAGTTATCAATCATGTTTTTGGAATGTAGGGGGAAGCTGGAGTGTCTGGAGAAAACCCACACATGCATGGGGAGAACATGCAAACTGCACACAGAAAAGTCCCAACTGGGATTTAAACCGAAGCCTTCTCACTTTGAGGTGAACGTGCTGCCAGAGACAGTCGTATTAAGACTTTTGTTTGTCTCTTATTTTTTCTATCTATTGATTAAAAATGACTTTAGTCTAAATCATAAGGAGCAAATTGTTTCACAAAAGTAAAAATCACAACTGCACTGTTGAAAGCTTTCTTCATCCATGTTTTATTCATCCCAAATTACCTTTGATGGGGTTTTTTTGCCCCATTTTACCCATGAGTCCTTCATGAGCAAAGGCCACTAGCTGGGGCTGATCGATGTGGCGAGGATGTGTGAGCGCAACAGCAGTTCCAGTCAAGCGTGTTTGAACTCTTCTGTTGAATCAACACACGCTTTGATAACACAAACCAGTTATTTGACCAAGGTGCAATGCTTTGAATTCCTGTTTGAGGCAGATCTGAAACCTGAAATAACTGGAGTTACGGCAGTTCATTGAGCTACCGCCAGGTGGTTCCGGTTGTCAGGTCCAGCAGAGTTCAATCCTGAATGTCACAACAAAGCTGGTTTTACAGCAAAACCAGCCTGTTTTAAAAATGGGCAGGGTTTGGTGATGTTAGATTATGCCAAGAAAGTATGAGCGTTTCGGGCTTCTGTTTTCAAAACTCTCGTGTTCACGTGTAGCTACAAACATTTTTAAGTCCGTTTTTGGGTTCTACGTACAAAAAGCACGGCCATTGAAGGCACATTAAAGGCTAAACCAGTTGAACTTTGACCAATCAAGGACTTGAAAATGGTAGTGATGAATGGATGGCGTCCATCCATTCAACTCCGGAGCTTTAGCTCCAGTGTTGATGTTTTTTTACTTCTCGTAGCACTGCTACCGTCTAGGCAGCTGCCGCTTTTCTCCACTTCAGAATCCACTGGAATGACGTTGGTTGCAGAAGCAGTTGAAAAGTTATCGTATTTAAAAGTTTGGTATTCAGACGTCACCGCCAACATCTTAGATGTTAAAGTGTTATTACACGGATAGATCATGAAAGAGAAATTAATAATTGTGGCTTGTGCGCAGCTGGAATTCTATGACAGCAAGTCTTTCATTTATCAGCATAGAGCTGTGAAAGAAAAAGATCTGCACCGCTTTGGCTTTGACATTTCGCACTGAGTCTCTTCCAACTGTTGGTGCACGGACTAGTATCAGGTAGTGATAGTCAAATGTGAACACCATTTGATTAAAGCGCGTTTAAGAATCTGCGTTCAGTGTGTTTTTGAACACACATCACATGCCTAGTGTGTACATGGCATTATACAAGCTATTACTACACTATTCTTTATTTACAGTTTACAGGCCCAACAATAACACGTTCCACGTGATACAAAAAGAGAGGATGAGACCCAGGTTTATGTCAAGAGAACCAGGACATGATGACAAAATTAAATGTATTTATATGCTATATGTACATACTATATGTTCAATATAAACTTAAGTATTAACTATGAAACTTTCTCAGTTAAGAAAAGCGTACTTGCTTTCAATTGTGTGATTCTTACAATGTATTTTTAATAGGTTTTGTCCTTTTAAAGCCTCAAATTTGAAACAGATTTCTCTTGAAAATGATATGAAACAAATTCCTTTTAGTGTTTTTTTCTTGTGGTCACAGCGAGGCTGAAGCAGATGTTATGTAAGCGTATGTTACGGTTTGTTCATCAATTTCAAGAAGAAAAACCACAACTAAATGAGCCATTTCTCACAGTTCAGGAGCCATTTCCCTTTAAAGAAGTAACTGTCTTTTTCATTTATTTCTGAGTACAATTTAGAAACTTAATTTTGCACCAAAAGATATCACACAGTAAGAGAAAAAGAACCATCTCCCCACAAAAAAAGAATAAAAGAATATATATATCAAAGAATAAAATAAAAGCCTCTCCATAAATGCTTTAATAGGATTTTGATAGGTGAGGTCATTAGCAGTGATTCAAATGTCCAACACCTACTCCAGCAGTCTGGACAGTAGATGAGCGAGGAGGCTTGAGCATTGAGCAGGAGCGCAACACTAACAGCACACAGAGCAGCAGCGCTCTGATAAACTGCTCCCAAGCCTGGTAATTGAGGAGAGCATTACGTCACAGCTGATAGATTAGAGTCTTACAGCAGAGTGGAGCTCCATCAACTGCTGCTGACAGTAGCGTTAGTGCTGACAACCAGTGAAAATGGATTTATGAAGGAAAAAAAAACACATACTCTATGCACTGACACAAAACAGCGAGTCACACAAATGCGTACACACCAGCTCAATACTGTAAAAGAGGCAATAATTCTTAAGGGGGAAGCACAGACATTCAATAAAATACATGAAGACATTCTTGTAGAAAGATCTGCAGAGATCTGGAAAGCACTGAGGCTCCAATAAAATGCTTACCGACCCAGTAAAAACATGGTGTAGCACGAAAAAATGCGCAGGATCACTTAAAGCTGTCAATCTACAGCGTTTTTGTGTTAGTTAATGCATTTTGTATTTCCTCCTGGGTGGCAGTTACTGGGCTTTCATGCTAGAATCCAATGACACACAAGGTTACGGAAGTTGAGCCTTTAAAACCGCTAAAAGGCGTCCTTGATATTAAGTTGTCTCACAAACACTTCATGATGCATGGCTTCCCTCTTCTCCGTCAGCCATTTTTAAAGACAAAATTCACATTTGACTCCTTAAGTGCAGCCTCAGCGTATAATATGTTATTTCTTTCGACCTTTTTCTGGGTTTATGTAGTGCAGAAGCACTTTTTTTGCAAAACCATCTTTTGGGTTAAAGTCCCATTCTGATTCACAACAATTTGAAAGAAAGAAGGACTGAATCTGAGTTCTTCCCCTACTCCTACGGCTTCACCCTACCCCTACCTTTAGCCCTTCAAACTGAGAGTTATGGGAAAATAGTGTCTTCAAATTTGGACGACACTCCCACTTGTTGGCGTCACCAATATTCGTCAGTCAGCTACGTTAGCCAGCGCTTGGAAAAACATAACATCGATATTATAACTTTAAAGAGTCATGCTAAAAGAAAAAGTCATTCCTTACATTTAAATGTAAACTTCTTTGCTTCACCCACATGGAAGAAATGAGCGTCTCCTCCGCGGCACACGGGTTTACTCTTGAGGCAGAGGACTCTGTATCCCTCCGCCCAGAGGGTTTGCCCCTAAAAAAATAATTTCAGACGCCCCTCTTTCTTCAAATGCCTCTACAGTTGGAGGAGTAGGGAGAAGCCGGAGGGTTAGGGGAAGAATTCGGATTCGACCAAATACTCAGAAATGCAGCTTTAAGCTTAATTTTCTTAGTATATGGCCTTCATCGTGAAAGAAATACTAGAACATGTGACAAACACCATTTTCATTACCAGCATGACAGAGACAGTTTGTTTATTCTGTCAAGGGCTTGGTGTGACTGTTTGGTTTTCAGTTTGACTTCCTGTCTTGTTCCTACTGCTGTGACTCCCACACAGTTTCCACCTGTTCATAATTACTGTTGTGTATTTGCTCCGGTGTTTCTCTTGTAATTTAGAGCCCCTCTTCCCTCCCCATGGTTGTTTAGCTTTCCGGATCCTGCGGCTTCCTCTTGTCTTTGTTTCTCCTCATCAGCTGGGTTCATCCTCCACAAGAAGTTTCAATAAAGTTCTGCATTTGTTTCTGCAGGTTTATTCTTTCAAAACATGCAGGCTGGACGTTAGCGACCCACTCCTGGGAAAATAGTGTTTCTGACATGTTCATGTCGCATTTTTTTTCATGAGACACAGAAATTTAAAAATAAAATTTTATTTCTGAGTATTTCTTGAAAATAAGCCTGTAGTAGTGACAAACAGATCCATGTACAGTATGTTTATGTTTTAGTCTGAGCCAGCATCTGACTGAAAACTACACGGCTGGACAGCTCCTATTTTGCTTGCCACTTTTGTTGAACCACTAGTGTTAGTTTGGGGTCAAAAGATGGTCGGAGCAGGACTTTAATGTAACCTCTGTGCCACAAAAGTAGGAGGGGTTTTCTTAAAAAGGTTCTCGTGCATCAGAAATACTCGCCGCTGGATTGTCTCACTGGACGCCAGCGGAGAAGGATAAGACCGTATTAGGTTTAGAAGTGGCTGTGAAAGCTTTTCTCAATTTCAGCAGCTGATAAACGCTGCAGCAGATTAGCACTATCTGCACACGGGCCACAGTTTGTTTCGGTCTCACTTTTGCAGCTTTGTGAATTTGAGAAACGCTTCTGTTTAGGATTCAACTGACATACGATTGAGACTACTCAATATTTGGAATTATTGGGATTTTGATACATCCCTGCAGTATTTCTGAATCTCTGACTTTGTAATTTGTAATATGTACAAAATAAATCAAGAATGAAATGTTCTAAAAGCTGAAGGCTCCTAAAACACAAACATAAGTTGTTCCATTGGACTTAGAGGTCTTACTTTTGGAAAAAAGTTGATTTTGCAGAAGCCAGTGGAAGCAGTTACAGATGACTCAAAGCAGTGAATAAATGATTGATTTGGCTACAGCTATTACCAAGAAATGATCTTTTTTTTTTTAGGTTTTAAACCCTAATGGATTTACAGCACCGAAAGGCATTTCCATTAGTTTCCTGGTCAAGTTAGCACATTGGTTAAGAAGCTGAGGTAAATTATCATTTGTCACATTGATTTTATGAATTCTAACTCGTATTACACATGTTATATTATTCCATTAACCAACATGAACCACTTTTTTTCCCCTTTTTTAAAAAAGTTTTAATGTATTATGTATTTATCCAGCGTGCACTAGAGCCAACCATCCACCCAGCAACACCAGCAGTGACACAAGAACTGTAGGCTCTGCATTCCAAATGCTTATCAACAGAAATGCTAATATGACCTTTAATATTAAAAACAAAATTATGAATGAGATTCAAATTCAATAGCTGGCAGACATGAAGCATATCCTCTTTATCCATGAGGCAGACCCAACGCTGCCACTCTGTGAGTGGTGTAGGTTAATTGAAGTTAGCCCTTTTGAAAAAATACAAATGGGTCGCTGGCTTTACAATGGATGACAGATGTAGATGAATTATGATACGGGTTCATGCACAGACATCTTACTTCATTCTATAATATGCAGCAGATATCATACTTTGTGTGCTACTTCCATTTAGGTTTTTCTGGTGGCTCATTTCTCTGAAGTGAAAGCTCTTAGGTCCCTGATGATTGGGTGGTTCTGCAAAAGAAACGTCAATATTTGCAGAAATTCAGGGTTTTATTAAAAAATACTTTTTTTTTTTTTTTTATTAGAATATATAAATCCGACTTTATCGTAGGATCACTATCAGACGTGTCATCTGAGCAAAGGAAGAGGAATAAGAGAGAGACATTCATATGTCATGACTCACTCAGACCTTTAAATCCATGCTTGACCAGCAGATTGTGTTGAACAAAACATGTTCAAAATTGTTCAATGGAATTTGTTTTTCACTGAGACCCACTTGTGTGAATACGTTAATGTGTAGCGGTTTCAGACAGTATTTTTATGTTACTAACGAGGTTGGGAGTTGATGCTGTCACGGTAACATTTGTTGTATCACTCTGCTTATTTATGAGTTACGAGCAAAGCTGGGAGTTCTTGTGAATGCGCAAACGCGACTAATGACTAATAGTGTCGGACTGTGGGTTTTATTTGTGTGTGTGTGTAATTACCAGTGTTGGGAGTTAGAGTAGTCACAATAACGTTTGTTTTAGCGGTATCAGTCTTTTTTTAACGTGCAGCAACAAGCGTGGAAATTACAGATACTAATAAAATACAAATGTGGTTAATGCCTCTAACATGGCTAACATGCACCGTGTCACAAATAAGTTTGAAAATCAAACCAATCTTTATTTTTATTGCACTTTTCATCCAAAAGGTAACAGAAAGTGATGAAAGTTGTAGAGTTACTGTAAACAGTTAAAGTCTGACTGACATACAGACTTATCATTGACTCTTTTGCCTCATTTAATGCACCTTATAGTTCATATATCACAAAACTTTGAAAACAGACCATTCGTTGATGGTGCGCCTTATAATCCAGAGCATCCAATAGTGCGAAAAAAAACAATAGCTCAATTTTAGGAATCTTCTTTTTAGCTCAATGTTCAGCATGTGTAATTTCATTGCATAAAGAATGAATCAGTAAGATGAATGTCACTGGCAACAAAATTTTAATTTGCAATATTTTTTGTTTAATATATGATATATTCTGTTATGATGAGGAATCATTGGGAATTTTTGATAAACACGTTTTCTACATTCAGATCAGTCCTGTTCTCCTAAAAGTGATCTCCAGGCTTCACGACTTTATCTATGCATTAAGTTTAAAAAAAAAAAAGTGAAATCACCTTCAGCTTATCAAAACAAAGTTTGATTTTTCTAACAAATGAAAATAGCAAGCAGCAAAACTTAAATCCTGCAGTTTGCTTCAAAAGCTGCAGCTTTGTGGGTTTTCTGGAGGAACACAAAGCCATAAATGATGTTGAAACTAATTAGGTTTAAAAAAAAACAAGACAAAATGAACTTAGACCAAAACATTGTTTGTAGGCAGAAATAAAAGGTCAAATTTGTTAAACAATTCAGCATTTTTCCTCTCATTTTATACAGTCACAGATTTTTTTTTTTTTCAAATCAAAACTGAAAAGAGGAGTAAAGAATTTCCCCAAAAGCTGCAGAACTTTGAGTTTATTTAAAAAAAAATGAAATAATGGTTAAGAAACAGAAAAATGTATGAATTTCTTCCTTAGAGATCAACTCAAAGCCTTCACTTTTACTACACATCCATTCTGTTCTGGGAAATGCAATTCAAAAATCAATGTTTTAGGTTTAAAGAATACGTTAAAAAAGTAGAAATAATATTGAAAGACTTATCCAGGTGAGTTTAAATTTGACAGTATTTGTGTGTACATATTTTTTTCCTGCTGAGTCCTATGCAGAGTCCTAAGGGTAGCTTAAAGTCAACTAGTCCAACTAGATTTGTTTTTATTGTAAAAGCGTTTTTTATTATGATTTTGTAGTTTTTAGTCAAAATTTTTAAAAAAAACTGTGATATTTTCCAGGATATAGTTTCTTTAGTTTATTTTACTCACTCTTAATCTTAAATTCTTTTCTATATGTCCTCCATCATGAGAAAAATGCTACAAGAACATATTAAAAACACGATTTTCATTGGAGTGGGTCCTTCAACATGCATGAATATATTCTAAAACCAAAACTTCCATCTAAATGAACCAAATGTAATTGAAATATGTTTTAAGGTATTTGAACGCACATGCATTTAAGAACCTTGTCACATTTCAAATTAGCTGCAGAGCAACAATTTTCTTCAATCAGATGTTTGAACACAAAGGCCGTCTGATAAGGGTTTGTCCAATGATGACACACTGTGCCAAACGTGTATTTGCAGTGTAAGTAGATGAGCATTAACTGTCATGTATATCCTTCCTGGAGGCGTTAGTGTCTCATTATACTCATGGGGGAGAGGGTTATTCTGCTATAACAACCACCCTGAAACCACAACTAACAGTTATGTAAAGAGATAATGTCTTCGGCTGAACATTTTCACACATAAAAACTCTGATAGTCTCTCAAGGTTCCAGCCTCTTGTTTTTGCCTTGAGCAAACTCTTTTCCATCCCATCAAGGAGATATGAGTCTTGCTTTCCAGACTGAGGTGAGAGAAGGGCCAGTCTCCTGCCTCCATCACCATCTGCTCCTAGAGGCCACTTTTAGACTTGCTGAATAGACAGAGCTGTGTTTGCAAACATTTGCTGGGATTAGGAGAGGTGCTTCATCACTAATACTGACAGGACGGAGGGACTATTTGCTTTTTGAGACAGAAATGAGCAGGGGCCTCATTAATAAAAATGCTGTTATATTTGCATCCAGCTTGAAATAATGTTCAGCGCAAGGTTAATAGTTGTTGTAACACACACACTGTTTTGATTGTTAAATCTCTTCGGTGATTCAACATAAGCACTTGCTTGGGAATTTTTTTTCTTTTCTGTTTCTGATGTCATAAAATAATCACTTAATTAAGACTTAGTTGCTCACGAAGGAGTCAAACACAAAATGCCAGAGGGAATTGTTTACTATATATAAATATATATTACTGCTTCACAACTGAAACAGAACATCTATCCCATTTTTGACCTTGAAAATACTCATAAATAGGGAAATATCTTGAACCTTTGAAGCTCAAAAATTAACCCCATGACACCTATTGATGCAAATATGCATCAAACTACTTCAGCTCCAAAATTACCCTAATTTAGCATCTACTTGAAAACAAAAACATGAGTGATTTGTTTTCATAGCTGGAAATTAAAATGGAAAAGTCAGAGAATATTATGGGGTATGATTGTTGTCAAAATGAAACGTATGTTCATGCGAGGATTCTGCAGTTTAGCATGTTTAGTGGTGTTTTAGTTCTTTTCGATCATGTTGAGTTGCCTTTTGTCAGCTACACCAGCTTCAGGTTCATCATCATCGTTGATTTTGAAACCCCTTAGAATATGGACATGTTTCCATAAGGATAGTAGCTCTGCAAAATGCAATATTTTCCCAGAATTGCATGCAAATGGAAAACTCCTGCTTTAAAATCTAACTACAAATGGGATTGATAAAAAATGAATTTAAAAGACAGATATGTTTTAAGTTCAAAAACTAAAATGAATTTAGATTTTAAAGCAAGTGAAGTGCTGTAACAACAGTCCACTGTCATCTGTGAGAAGCTACCAGTTCTAATGTCTTCAGAAAGCCTTTTTTCTGACACTTTCTGTACTTAATGGCGAGAGCTGCGAGACTGCATCTCTGGGTTTCCATCAAGTTGATATTGGCCTGTTGTGCAGAGGTGAGAAGATGCAGTTTGGACACTCTTTCTCTGCCTCTCAAGCCTCTCTTTGCTCATTCTTGACACCTCTTGAACACTACCTCAGAGGAGACACTGTGAAAATATGTGCCCATTTCTCTGCATGCAGCTGCTCAAAATAACTAAGCTCTGCAGATTTCCTATGTGCTCAGATGCTCAGATTCTCTATCAACAGGCGCCAGACTTGCTCGACTAAAGTTTTCTGCTCGAGAAAACCTGCAGGAATAATTGGTCAATAACTTCTTCGAAGTGATAAAGATGTGGAGATTTATGGCTGAGTTTTCCTTATTCTGTTCTGCAATGATCTTCCGAGTGGAAAACCACCCAAAAATATCAGTGTCCGATTCGTATTTCAGCTTGCTCTGAAAGCAGCTGCCTGAAAAAGTACATGATCATACCTTTTTTTTTTAAGTCAGCCCTAGCTTCCTTCGTGCAAAATGGATTTAAAAAATTTACAATGAATTTTAAGGGGTCTGAATAGTCTATTTTAAAATCATGAAACCCTGCATTATTAAATAGACCAGCAGTTAAAACAGAGAGATCTGATATGGGATTTTATTGTTTCATGTTGTTGTTGTTTTTTTTTTTTTAACAAATACATGCTTCTCTTACCAGATCGGTTTATATAATTATTATTATAATTATAATAATCTGTAAAGTATAAAACACCCAGGATGAGAAATTTCAACCTAATTCCTGATTAATCCTGAAATGGCTCATTCCAGGAAAACAAAACAAACCTTTTGAGCTATTAAGATCAGAGCGGCGGTCAAACCTTTGAACCCAAGAAAGCGAGCTGCCTGGCCCCAGAGCGAGGTGGGGAATTCACTGAGGGGAGAGGCAGAGCTGTGGTAAGTGGGAGTTTCCGTGTCAGTGGGCTCATCTTACAGCCTCCCTGATGGACGACTGCAGTCTCCCCCAGGGTCCAGATGGGATTCAGTGGTCAGCTTGGTGACAGCTGGTGAAGGGTGGTCAGGCCTCATGCATAATGGAGGCTCAGCAGACCACACCACAGGCAGACTGCTGCACTGATGTGGAAGTACTTCCATCTCAGTGTCAATACTGCAGAGTTACTGGAATTTCAGCAGCTGTTTAACATCTCCACTGCCACACAAGAAGCAGCTCACATCGTAGATTCACAGATTTTGCATGTTTCTGTCAATCTTGTGAGTCATTTATATGTATTTTACACCATTTCTTCGATTTTTGTTTTAACCATTGAGAAAATACTTTAAAAATGAGACCCAAAATCTAAATGTTGCAGTGCACTTTTAAATGAATACTTTTTGGGAAAAGTGTCTTTTTGAAATGAGATACACTTGAAATACTTCAATGATGTGTTTTCACTTTTCAAAACAAGCCCATCTTTATTTATTTATTACCTGAGGGGTCCATTCACAAAGCAGAATTAAAAGCATTTTGAAGGTGTGTGTGTGTGTGTGCGTGTGTGTGTGTGTCATAGCAAAATCCTCAGCCTGCACCTCTTGTGACAGACTAAGCTGAATGTATGATCAGTTTATCCCTTGAGCTTATCACCAAGTGAGGTATGTATGACATGAAGGTCTGCACCCTTTCAGGGCAAACAAATCTTTGCTCTTTGATAAAAAAGAAGTTCAAATGTAGGCCAATGTCACACTAAGTTATACCAACTATAACGGTCTCTTGTCTAAAAATAATACAATTTAAAAAAAAAAAACTTCCACAAAACTGTAGGAAAATATTGACCTTTGACCTGAAATAGTATGTTCTTTGTTTTGCTTTTTTATTTGTCTTTTAGATCTTTAATATGATTGTGCATTGTGCGATTTTAACTTTAGGGCCACCGTATTGTTCTCTCCTTTAATTTCTTTTTTTATGCTTATATTAGCAAAACATCTAATCAAGGAACAGCGGTTGCAGCTCCTTAGCTAACCCTGCAACATTTTCAACAGTAAACACCAATGAGAAATGCCCCCTTTAAAACATATCAAAGCATTACTAAAACGCATAAATGTGTTTGCATACAATTTCAAGCAACATTAGCATTCATTTGACACTTCAAGTGTGCTCTGTTTCCATGTTCTATGTACCAGGAAAAAAAACCTCACAACTGTTACGCAGCTAAAAGCTTTGTCCACCAGCGCGCTGCAAACTGTGTCCCTCTGCCATCTGTTGCAGAGCAGGTTGTCCAGAGTGCATTTATCAGAGCTTTTACCTAAAAGCAGCTGCTGCAATGAAAAAAAGACCCTGATGAGCTAGGGCATGAAAAACGATGCAACTATAAAACCAAAAACAGGAGTCAGTAAGCTCAAAAAGTGCCTCAGTGGGAACTTTAACACAAAGTAGTGGAACTTCAAGGTTACCTAGGATAAAGCCATTGGAAACTGTGGTAAAGTAAATTCCTTTAAAGTTAAATTTAGAAATCAGATACATGTTATCCAGCTGGTTTGACCACATGTGTATGTGAGCAGACCACATATTTGGGTGTGGGTGTCGTATTTCCCATTTTCAGCACCTTGCTTGTCAGTGTGTTGATGAATCAACGCTACCAGCTATTCTGTTGTCAACGGACACACTGCGGTAGATCACCTCAATCAGTCATCCCAGCCCTCGCAGGCAGCCACCAAGAGTAGCGACCCGACCCCCATTCCCCCGTACAGCGGCAAGAAAGTGCTTACCTAGGAGAAAAAAAGAAGGAGAGGATATTAAATCAGTGAACATAATATTCCAGCGAGTGCCGGGCTCGCTTTCACAGATTAGCCAATCTCTCCTCTGCACAGCGCGCTGCCACAGAGTTTCAACCCTCTCCAGCCTCAACTGTAATGGAGAGAGGGGAGATTATCCCATATATTTTGCTGCTCAGCATTTATGCTTTAGCATGCAGGCAACAACAACAAGCTTTACCTGTTTAGTTATTTCACGTTCATAAATGCACATATTTAAAGGCGTTCCCAGTGGTCTTTTGATTATAATATTTACCGTTTGTAGTCAAAGTAAAAAAAAAAAAAAAGAAAAAACTGTGTCATTTTCTAGGACATAGTTTCTGCAGAGCAGCAGGAGTTCATTAGAAATTCACCTCTCAGTTGGCAAGACATTTGCTGTATTAACAGTAACTCTAGAGCTTGTTTTTAACACACTACATGTTAGCCACATGAGAAGCGTTAGCTGTTTCAGTGTATTTACAACACTTCCAACTTTGTTTGCAACACGTTAAAAAACAGACTAGCACTGCTAAAACACATGTTGCTAACTGCCAACCTTGTTAGTAACATGATAAAAAAAAAGGGGGTCCGACACATTACACCTTAGCCACATTCCAACAGTTAGCTGCGTTAGCATATTTACAATACCTGTAACTGCCAACCTTATTTACGAAACATAAAAAAAACAGACTGATACCGCTAAAACAGATGTTACTGTGACAATGCTAACTCCCAACCTCGTTAGTAACACGTGTAAAAAAAAAAGCCTAATACCGCTATATGTTATCTGCACCAGAAGCGTTTACTGCCTTTCGCGTATTTACAACACTTGTAACTTGCAATCTTGTTAGTAACAAAAAAAAAAAAAAAACCCAGGCTGACACTGCTACATTTTAGCCGAGTTAGCATGTTTACAATAACACTCAACCAAACATTTTGACAGAGCGGCGTGTGCCTCTCAAAACTGCTTCATCAGTAAAGACAACCAGAATGAATCCATATGTATCCATATGTAAGGCAATCTGAATTATAAGGTGCACAGTCATTTTCTGAAAAAAAAAATAACAGTTTCAAGTGTCCCTTTAGTGGGGAAAATGTTTTACTCAGAAATGCAATTTTAAGCTTAATTTTCATTGTTTGAGTCCATTATTCATAAAAAAAAATGCCACAAAAACATGTTCAAACTCCAAAAACACAATTTTCATTAAAGTGGATCTTTAAGGACCTACTATTAAACATAAAAAATACACAAGAATTAATTATAAAACAATTGCTTCTTTTTATCACACGTTAGTTATAAACCACCTGCAGCATTGATGACACATGATTGTTCTGCTGCCAATGTTTTGGACACGTTTTTGAAGGACACTGAAATTTCCTCTATCTTTTCTTGAAGATATGAAGCCAACAGTGACAGCCTTTTTTCCCATTATGCATCTGCATATTCACACAGGAAAAAGCCAAAGCAGGGAGTGAGAGAGAAAACAAGAAGGCTGTGGAGATTTCCTCCCCCAAAGGGGAGGAACTGTGCCCTGTATTCAGCCCACAGCCCTGTGTGAAGTGTTTTCCACTCAGCTCCATCAAAAGAAAAGGATGTCTTCCAATGCCGGATGTTACATCACACAGCTTGATTCTCCACAGTCTTTTATCTACCTCTCTGCCTATTTGTACCCATTTTAGAGCTGGGGTGTCTCAGCCTCTCCATCATGCCAGGAAGGCCCACAGAAAAGGCTGATGAGGAACGAGAGGAGCGAGAGGAAGGATGCTTTACAACTACTGGGGGAGAAAAATAAATGGAGGACTTCAGCGAGAGGGATCTTTATCAATTTTACGTGAGGGTTGACTTACAACAACTTTATTGGTACTGACAAAAGCTCAGCGATACTGTCCGTGTGACTAAGGCTCTAAAAACAAAAGTAATGCCTTTATTCTTTCCTTAAAAACCTTTATTAAATCTGCAATACCTGTAAATACCTTGCATAAAAACAAAAATAATAACAATACCATATAGATAATAAAAGAGTAATGCAAATACTAAATGTTTATTCTACACTTGTCTTGCACTGCCCTCTGCTCTCCTATTAGCTTACAGCCCCTCTCAATCCCAACCTAACATTAGCGGGGCAACAAAAATGGGAGCTATCCAGCCGTACAGTTTTCAGTTAGATGCCAGCTCAGACGAGGAAAACAAAGACGTTGATGGATCTGTCTGCAAGTGGATGCATCGAAACAGGGTGGAGAGGGGAGCTTGTGGCCCACCGACTGTAGCTTCCAAATCACCTCTAGAAGCTTTGTCCAGCAGTTATCATTCGTCTGCTCCTGATTAACAATGATTTGAATAAAGAAATACACAAGAATTGAATTTTAGACTTAATTTTCTTTACATATGTCCTACAGCATAAGAAAAACACCAAAGAACATTTTCAAAACATCAAAAATATGATTTTTTTATTGGAGTGGGTCTGTAAGGAGGGACGGACTATACTTTAGTTAAAATGTGACTGACGGAAAGATAAAACAATTTATGAAAAATCATTTTCAATTATTTGCAACATCTTCACAAAATATTTGGCAGTAAACAAATGAAGTAGTGAAATGATTGAGATTAGCAGACATTAAAGTATCTTTGAATTTACTGTTCAAGTTTCACAAAGATGTAGATCATTTGAAAATGAGAATTGTTGTTGAGTTTTTCAATTTTGCCATAAAAAAACATTAAAAATACAAAAACTCTAGAATTAGATGGCCAGTAAACTGGAGGATTAATATTGTAGTAACATTGTATTACATGTTTTCTCATTTAAAAGCAAAGTCTTAAATGTTAAAGCATTAAACTCAGGTATTTCAAAAGAAAAAGCATGAAATTGGTAACAATCATGTAAAAAAATGCAAAGCAAAAAAAAAAGCAATTTTTCATCTGTATATACTCTTAAATGACATAGAAGTGCAATTTACATAAACATGACATGCAACACTTTGTCATTATCTAACAAAATGTAAGACAAAGTCTGGAAGTTACAAAGCAATACATTTAAAGCTTCCCCATCATTCCAGGACATAGACAGCATCAGCTCATCATCAGCAGAGTGCAAACCTCTATAAAAGCAGAGGTGATGGCAGTCATGGAACACTCAGGTGTGTGTTAACACAACACCAAGGAGGAAAGACAATGATCTTCCAGAAGCAATTGTTGCTGCTCATCATTCTGGGAAGGGTTATGAGGCCGATTCCAAACACTTCAGAATCCATCATTTAACAATGAGAAAGAACACTCGCAAGACGAAAACATTCAAGTCTATCTCCAGTCTTCCCAGGGATGGCATTTCTAGCTGGTTCGTGCCAAGGTCAGACTGTAAAAATAACAGGAAAAAAATCTTAAAATAAAGTGGAACTGCTACATCTCAGACTGTTAAAGCTCAAGCTAGTATTTAAAAGGTTCGATTTTGCAAAAATGTCATGTCTACTGTCGTATAAGCTCCATGTTTGTTGGTAAAGTCTGTATTTTTTTGTGTTTTTTTTTTTTTACCTGCCTTAGGACAAAAAATGTAATTCAGCTGTTGTGCTAATTCTGGCATAATGATGTCCTAGCATGCTAAAACATGCATTGTCTTAATTTAAATAAAATGTCTTTGTTACTATTGTAAAGTCATTTCCAGTGGTCCTTAATTATAATAATGCAGTATTTTTTCTAAATCAAAACGTTTGTGTTGTTTGTTTTAAGACATACTTCCTGCAGAGTAGCAGGAGTGCATCAGAAACTGTTGGCGCAGAAATTAGCCTCGATAATTTCCCAGCATTCTTTTGTACACACTCTCTCCCGCTAGCCTATAGCACCTCACAAGTCCGAGCTAGCATTAGCATAGCAAAAAAAAAAATTTAACGGAGAGCAATATCGGAGCTATGCAGTTTTGGACCAGATTGCAACTCAGACGAGGAAAATGAAGACGTTAATGTAGCTATTTGTCTCAGAGAGACTTTGGCTCGCCCATGGCAGGTGCTACGTCACAAATCGGAGCTTTTCCAAACCATAGGTTTTCATCTGCTCCTGATCCATCATGATTTGAATAAAGAAAAACTCAGAAACACAGTTTTAATCTTAAATTATTTTTTAGTTGTCCTTGATTATGAGAAAAATGACAAGAACATGTTAAGAACACCAAAAAACAATGATTTTCATTGGAGTGGGACTTTAAATGTTGCTGTAGCCTTTTTGTTTACAGACAGATATTAGAGACAAGGAGGCCAACGGCACACTGTGTAGACTGCTGCTGATAAAGTGCAGCTGCAGGTCAATAGTTTGGGTGAGTTCAAGGTCGCCCCATTTAGGCAGACCTTCTTTCTTCAGGCTCGGCAACTGCCCATCGAAGACGATCACAGCCAGTTTGCTCACAACCCTGCAAAATCAGAGATGTTTCCATTTGTATTCTGTTTAGCCTTCGGACAGTGAGATGTACAGTTAGTAGGTCTTTCTGTTGGAAACACTTCCAGCGTGTTCTCTGAAAGAGCAGAATCAGATGTAACAAAGTTCAGTCCATCTCCTCAAACTTTAGCTCTCTATGTATGTTTTTCCTCCTTTCACAGGGCAGCTTTTCTGCTTTTGTTCTGCAGCCTTCATGGCTAAAAAGGAAACACTGTAATTTTCCAACCTTGTGAAGGGTTGAGTGCGAACATTCTTCCCAGCTTTACACATTTGCAAGACCAAGGACACAGTTGGCTACACAAACACTGATAGTGAGGTCAACGAGCAGCCAATGTTACAATGCAGCTCAGTGGTGACAAAACACAGGATATGTTGCAAAAATGGAAAGTATGCAGGAGTGCTAACTTTTCTCAAAAATATGGGTGCTAAAAAGAAAATCGGGTACACTTAAGCAGAAAAGTTAAATTAATTCTCCATTTGAAGGAGCAGAAAAAACTGTTTATTAAATATGTGTTTATGACTGTAGCAGAAATGATAATGCACTATATACCAAAGCAATAAAAGCACGACAGTGTGAGAAAAAAAAAGAACACAGCGCACAGTGGTGATAACATTTGCCTAATTTGTTTTACAACCTGAAACAAGATGCAGAAAACTGTCACAACGTTTGACTCCTGGTGTCACACCGAAAACCGCTTTTGCTGCTAACGTTTCTAATAATTCTACAAGGCTTTAAATACCAGTCTCACCTTTTTTAGTTTTTTATTTCTACACATTAGCATCTTGAAAAGGAATCTAAAGTACTTATCTTTGACTAATTGTTGTATTATTTGTGCAGAGCATTGTAATATTGTTTGTGTTTCACTAGTTTATGATTTATGTGTTTAGGTGTAATGTTTAAGCAATTTTTTTTGTGTTTTTGTGCTAATTGTTTTTGTACAAATTTGTTCTTTGTTTTTATTTTAGTTTTTTTAAGGAATGCTTTTCATTCTAAGTTTTGGTGTTTTTTTAGGCTATTTGTTGTGCTGTTTTTTTTTTTTTTTTTTGTTCATTGTTTAAAAAGTGTGTTTTTAATTCAACTTTTGGTGTTCTTTGTGCTAATTTTTATTTTTATTTTTTTTGCTTTTATGTTTTTATCTAGGCTTGTGTTTTGTGCTAATGTTAACTTTATTTTATTTTTAAAAAGTGTTTTTTATTCTGATTTTGTTGTGTTTATAGGCTCATTTTTTTGATTAAAAATGTTTTTATTGTTTTTATTTTTATTTAGTTTTTATTCTCTTATTTATTTTGTTCTTTGTTTAATTTTTTAAGTGTTTTTCATTCTAATTTTGGTTTTGTGCTAATTTTTTTTCTGTTGCTTCTTCTATTTTTTTCTATATTTGTTTTAAAAAATAATTCTAGTTGTAGTTGAACAGTCCCAGTGTCTGTGTCATCGACATGATCAGTGTCTGTTTGTCACAACAGCCAGAATGTTTTGTTCTTCCTACTGACTTTATCTACAAATTTTACAGAGCAAATCATTGATTAGAGTGCCAGCTGCTTTGCCTTTGTCGTTTTCTTAAAAATAGCACAAAAGACACAAAAAAAATTAGCTTGAAATACTCTGAAAAAACGTGGCACGAAAAACAACAAAAAAGAACAATAATGTGCTTCCATATTTTGCAACTAAAGGGAATTTAAAATAACAGAATTAAAACCAATATGATGTAAAATGTGACACTTTTTGATGATAATCTCACACTTTAGTATATAACCAAATTTTTTTCCCCCTTTTTTAAAAGAATCTAATACTGTGAGACTTTACCAGTAAAAGAAGGCAAACTTTCTTTTTCACAAAAAACTTTTGACACTCTTACCCTGTAACAAACCCCACCAGGAAGAAAAATCAATGAAAATACTTTCTTATTCTATTTCTTATTGCCATGAATAAGTAATACACACAATAATCAATGTTTCTACAAATGTTTTCAAAATGTGCTTAAACATTTGGATGAGCAAGCAGTTGAAGGAATAAAAATGTATTGATATATTAACATTAAATGTCTTACTATTTTTCATCAATAAAAGGAAAAATCGCATTATAAAGGCCAGGATGTTGAAGAAAAAAAAACAGAAGTATGGCTGCACAAGTGCAGATTTTACAGGAGACTTACAGGAGTCCTGACTTCTTCCAACAAAGATTTCATTTGATTCTTGTGCACAAATAAAAGAAATAAATTGAATACAGCACAGAGAGAAGCTAAAACCTATTTTCAAAGCCTCCACCTAATACTTTCGCTCAAAGATGATCAAGTGATCAAGAATGTAAAAATACAGAAAATAATGCAGCGATCAAAATATATTCATTCATTCATTTTCCAATCCGCTTTATCCCTTTCGGGGTCACGGGGTTGCCGGAGCCTAACCCGGCTACTCATGGGCGAAGGCAGAGGATACCCCTGGACTGGTCGCCAATCTGTCGCAGGGGCCACAATCACACACCCATGCACACGCACACCTACGGACAATTTAGATTAACCAATTAACCTATTAAGCATGTTTTTGGACGGTGGGAGGAAGCCGGAGTACGCGGAGAAAACCCACGCATGCACGGGGAGAACATGCAAACTCCACACAGAAAGGTCCCCCAGCCAGGACTTGAACCGGGAACCTTCTTGCTGTGAGGCAGGAGCGCTAACCACTGCGCCACCGTGCAGCCCGATCAAAATATAAATAAAAATTAATCACAATAAAAAGTTTGTGCTTGAATGGACAAAATGCATGTGGATAACATTTTACAATTATGGTTTTCTGCATTTATACATGGAATGATCCTAAAAAAAATAAATATTTGAAACATGTCATTGCTATATTTTTGCAACAGAACCATCTTTAGGGCATTTTGAAAATAAATTGTAAAAAATAAAGATCAAGTTTTTTTTTTTTTATTTATTTCAAAATAAAATTTAAAAAAAAAATCCCTAAAAATTTTACATTAGTAAATCCTATACTTAGATTCATGTTTTTTGCAGGTCAAAAATAATGTTTTCCCGGGTTCATTACAACTTTAACTATTTTTATTTTTTAATGCCTTTTTTCAACATAATTACTTTGATTGTTTTCCTTCAAATATCTTTTGTCTAATGGAGCATTCGACTAGAAACAACAATAATTATCATTATCTTTTTTTTCCTGCATTTAATTTATTGGTCCATTGAAAGTTGTTCTACTGTCATTTTTGAAAATAGATTAAAGTATAAGAAAACTACTTTTATCATAGTGTCACTTCAGTCATACACAAATGAAATTGAATCGTCGCAGCACCAGTTAATCAAAATAAAAAATTTAAAAAATTAAAACTAAAGCACGAGCGATGTTTTTTCATAAAAATATTTGTTTTGTTTAAGGTTTTTCATTTACAGCATGGTCTTCAAATGAAGTTTCCAAATAATTTTCTGTCAAAACAAATAAATAAAATATGGATAGATTAAATATTTATTTCTGCTGAACTGTAAAAATCAATGTAAAGTATCCTGCTGTTTTTTAAGAAAATCCTTCATTTCTGGATCATTTATGCAAAGCAATGATTTTTTTCTTAAGGTAAAAATCAATAGTTTGTCAGCTAAGACCTTTGATTAACCATACATCAAGTGCCTAATTAATAACCCAAAATCTAAGGTACTTAATCACTGTAGCCATTTTGTGACTGACATATTTACTGTTTAATCAATGCAGCATGCAGGTGTGAGGCAAAGCCGAGTTGCAATCTGCATGAACTGACAGAGTTGAGGAGCTGTATGCGGAGAGAGGTGCTTGTTGGTATGTTTCCTCAGGCAGTGATATCAAAAACAAGCCTCTGAACTCCGCCGATGCTGCCCTTCGTTTGGAGCTGGAGTCTTTGAGCTTGAGCCGGGTTGTCAATGCGCCGCGCACGCTTACAATTTGCTGCCGTGTCAAAGACAAACACACGGAGAGAGGACAACAATCCAAAGATGCATAATTTTATCAAGAGACAAGGGCACGGAGGCACCGCTGACTGACACAGGCAAGATGGCACTTGTGGGCAACGTGTAGCATTTCAAAACAACCGAAGCGGCTTCATTATTTCTGAAGGTTTCTTTCCAAAAGCCACAGCTCCCTGAGGATCGCATCAGTGTCAAGTCATCATCTGTGACAGCAGAACTGCTGTTGTTGGAGACAGAAAAAACACTTACAGTAAACACAGCGGTAACAAGCCTCCCCTGAAGATTTGCTCCTGAGGCTACGCTCATGCCATGTACACATTGGCCTCGTCTATGCTATTACCCGTACACCCATGTTTCGGGCTTCTGCGTTAAAAACTCTGGATTCTATGCACTACCCGTCTGTTTTCGGGCTCTACGAACAAACGTGGAGCAAGTGAACGTGCGTTGAAAGTTAAACCGGTTGAATATGACCAATCGAGGACTCAGATTTGGTAGTGAGGTCTGGGTAAATATCTTTTACAAAACACCGAACCAAAATTGATCATGAAAGAGAAATTAATATTTACGAACCAAATGAGAGCTGTGAGAGAAAAAGCCTGGAGTAAGATTCACGAGATTTGCACCGCTTCGACATTTTACACCAAACCTTTTCCAACTGTGAGTACGTGCGCTAGTATCAGATAGCAACCGACCTGTGTGAACACCATGTTCTACAATGCCTGTTTTGCACGATCTTGAACGCCACACATGCACTTGAAGCTTAAAATGTTAACATATCCTGACAATGAAGTTCAAACATATCAATTATCAATTGCACTTAATGGTGGAGGAGAAATTGAATTAAAACAGGGTCATGGATGATACCAAGAGGATGCCAAGAGATATTGTTCTTGGCATCTGTAGTCTATTCATTCATCATTGACGTAAAGGTAATAGGACTTCCGAGCTATTCTAATGACCAACGACAGCCTCTCTGTAAAATAGATGAAAGGTGTGCCATTATGGGGTGGGCTCATGAGAGGAGAGGCCATGCGGCTAATGACTCATTAGAGACATCTATAGCCAGACAGGCTGGGAGCCAAAAGGCCAAGAGTCCTTTTTAAAGACTCAATACCCCAGCTGACACTAATTGTTGCAGTCAGGATAGCATGGATTTTCATCACAGATAATAGCAGTCAGTTCCCCTGACACTTCTTGCCCTGTTAGCCCATAACTGGCACTGCCCAGGTCTGCTAGCTTAGTACTGCTAGCTGGTGCGCGACATAAAACCGATAGGGGTAATGGCACCTTTTAAATCTGATAATACGTTAGCTTTTTTTCAGCAGTGACAGACAACAGGGAGGCTGGCCTAAAAAAATAAAATCCCAAAGGCAAATCATTTTTCTATATTTGTGTAGCATCATTCAGCACCAGAAAGCTGCAGTGCTAAGCAGACACATCTCTCATTTGGACAGAGGCAAAGCAGGATGTTTTATGGTGTAGCGGTACATCCTGTCACTGTGCTAATATAAGATACTTCCAGAACAGCATGAAAAAACAAGAAGGGTTGCTCCTTTCCGCTCTTGCTGCACAGACTTGATACACGAGGTTTTACACTTCTGGCAAGAGAAAAAAAAAAGGTTACAAAGGTTTTTCATGCTGCATTGTCAAAACCAGCGTAACAACTCCAATGACAGCATAATGTTCTTCTTGATAATAAATCTGGATGTAGAAACTAAAGTTGGTGTCTGGTTTGATGGATTTTTTTCTGCTTAAAACAAGTACCAATGAATCTGCAAAAAGCTGCTAAGTATTCTGCAAACAACATGCTCTTTGCTGGTGGTCCAATTACTTTTTAGGGAACATTATCTTGCCGGCTTTTAAGGTCTCTACAAAAGGTTTCATGGAAAGTGTGAGATCCAATGACCACAAAACCAGCAGCCCTCAAGATTGGTCATTTGAATAAATACCGTTCCAAAGGCGGGGAAACATTCAGACTGGGAATAAAACGTCACATTCACAGGAAGCCACTGTAAATCACTGCAGCTCTTTGACTGTGCCTTATGTATGCTATGAATACTCATTTCTCACATTTTTAATTAACCTCCGCAGCAGAGAAAGCCAGGCCTGCAGGCTATTTTTGAAATAAGCTGCTATAAGGACAAAGGATGATTTCTAACTTCTGCTGTTTTTGTAAGCAGGCGTATTCATATTTCAGAAAAATAATTACTTGTCCCCTGATTTACCCCCTTTTAATTTACCATGTGCAGTTTCTCAAATTGTAATAATGTAATATCAATAATGTGTATTTCTTTAGATTTTTTTTAACTCTCTGCTGGTTTCAAAGATTAAAATTTTTTTAGAGAGAAAATCAAATTTTTTCTTGACAACATAGAAAGATGTGAATAATTGAAATGAAACTGATAAATGTAAGCAACTGCTTACATTTATCAGTATTTCCTGTGATAATGTATTTAAAGTTTGCCTTTACACAATCAAACAATTTATAAATTACTGAGAGCATCTTCAAAATACTTGGGAAAAACTTCAGTCAAACATTGATCAAATCAGCAGACAAAGTATTTAATAAGATTTAGTAATAAATAGTTGTTAAAAAAAGTTTATTTTAATTATTGCAGAACAACTCAAGAGTTTTCATTTACTCTTTTAGAAAGCTGTCAATACATTTAATGTGATTGTTAAATTTGAAGACAATCTTTTAAAATGAAGGGGATAATTATCAAAGATTTTTTTTATTGAACTTTTTTTTAAAAGGCAGAATTCACTAAAAAACATTAGAAAACCTAAAGCAAGCATTAGTCTAATCTAATGCAAAAAATGCAAAAATGAGTATTAACAGGCTTTTATGGCATGCATAATGTTTTATCAACAAAGAAAATTAAGCTTGACAAATAAAAGACAAAGAGAGTGTTGGTCTTTTTATTTATTAATTTTTATTTTCACTTTCCTGGCCATTTTACCCTAAAAAAATCATTATTTCTGATAAATCTACAATTTCTGAAGCAGGCTCTTAATTTAAAAATTCAGATGGAAGTGGTAAATTTTTATAATCCCATCTGTAAAAAAAAAAGTTAAACTCACATTAGTTGTGACTTACGTAAATTTATTGTTCTTGATGCTAATATTTATTTATTCATTTAATTATTTTTTTTTATGTATTTATTTTTATATTATTTATTTAATTACCAAATAAATACAATAAAACAAAACATATGACAACATAAAGCAGAGAAGTTCATTATTTCAGATTTCCTTATTTTCTAGTTTATGCGTGGAGATTTTCAAAATAAAATGTTGGATATTTTATTTGTGAATTTATTCATTTATTTATGAAAGTAGTCAGCTAACTTGAAAGATCTTTATCAAATACAAATTAACAAAGTGATACTTTTTGGAACAAGTTCAGATCAATGAACCTAACGATAAAACAGTAAATGAAACGTGCACTCCATCAACAATTTTTAGGCATTCCTAACAAATGAATTCGTTCCTTCACTGCATAAGTAGATCAGTAAATGAAATAGTTTTACTTTCTGTTGCCCAGCTAGGGGTGTTCAACCAGTACTTTTTTAAGAAACATAATACTTCAAACAAAGTGTTCATCCGACCACTTATTTCTTCAAGCATGATTCCAGGTTCTGTACCCATTTTCTGCTCTAAAATGCTAAAGCATGGGAACTTTGTGTTTATGAAATTGGCTGTGCTTGTTTTTTAAAAGGTCTTCCAATCGTGATGTGGAACCACCTCAGTCAGCAGCCGTTTCAGCAAGAGGAAACAAATCCATAACCACTGCCTTTAAAAGGCCACAGGACCAACAAACCTTTTAAAAGACCAAAAGAGGTGTAAGCTGAGAAACAAAGGTCAATCTAATATGGACTTCTTTAACGATTGCTTTGCTCTTTGACTAATTCTCTGAGGCAAAAAAGGGGGGAGGAACTGAGAGAAGATCCACTTAGCTCGTCCCTTCTTTTCTTTTCTATTGTGAATACTCTGCAAACAGGTGGGAACTCATCAAAGATTTGATTTGTTTCCCCCCCGGACTTCTAAAGCTTTCCAACTAACCTTAAAACAACTCTTAAAGCGAACGATCTCAATTTTCATAAATATTTTAATGTATTCCAGTGTAGTGATAACAGGGATGAAACCTGTGCCTACTGTTATGAATGAAATCTAAGCTCCCCAAGAGGACTTCTAGATTTAATTTAGGCATTTGGGGATGATGCTCAGCGGCGACATGAGCCATCCATCTTCTCTTAACAGTCCTAATCTTTATAGAGGCTCTAGACTTCAGGTAGTACATGTGATGGATAGCACCTCTGGCTGAAGACAGTCCATTAGAAGAAAGAGAAAACCACAGAGCCAAAGCTGGGTTACACTGTCTTAAAAGTAATCCAAGGGTGGTGGCAGGTCTGTATACTGTTTTACTGAGGACAAAAACAATGTTATCAACACCGCTTAACTGCCCAGTACTTCTTATAGGTACTGAATTCTCAACCGCGGGGAGCTTAACTTTTAAGTACTGCTAGGAAAATGATAAAAAAAGGAACTCAGCTTGCAGGTTTGGAGGATTACTCTCAAGCAGAATTGAGTGCATTCTATTTCGACGCTTCAATAAAAAAAAAGACATGTTCAGATGTTTAGCTCCAGAACAGTCTGACTGACACTTGATAGAGGCGTCTGACTGACAGTGTGACAGCCCAGACAGTGTTTGATATCAGTTCAAGTTAAAGGGTTTTTATAAAGACCGACTGAAGTTAGGTTTGGATATCAAAAGCATATGGAGGCGGGGAGAAAAAGTGTCGTAAGGACCCAATCTTTGAATATGTATATATAGATGTATATATCTATATATACATATACAGTTTTTGTCCTAGCCTAAACCCTCCGGAGGTTCTAGTTCACAGCACAAGTTTGAATTTCTAACTCTTGCTAATTTGAGAGTAATATCAGTGACCTTGTGCGGAGCTGCTGGAATGACGCTACAAGCATAGAAAATAAACTGAAAAGCAAACTTTGCTAGTTTATCAGTTCAAGTAAAGAGGATGTGTTCCACTCCCCCCATGATGTCCAATTAAGAGCTGTGTTTATCACTGGAGCTCCGCGGTGCAGCTCTTTACAGGTTCCTACTGCTGCCGCAGCCGGTTTTATCTGCACAGACAGCAGGACACCAGTTCAAAACAAAAACACGGGTTATGTGTAAAATAACGGGGAGGAAAGTCTCGCGTGCATTTGCAAAGACTTGTTTGTTCAATCATTATGAGCGGACATAAAAAAACAAAACAAAACACTGTTTGTCACACATTTATTTTGCATTACAGCAAGCTTGGGTGCTTTTCCACTGAGTAAATAAAGGGAAGATAAAAATGCAGCAATCCATCACAAATCATCTCAGACCTCCCGTCATCTCTCACAGCATGGTAGCATGCCTTGACTTTAATTAAGTTTTTTCTGGAACCGCTGTCATCAAAATAAATAAAGAAATGGAGGGAAAAAAGAGAGGAGTGTGAAGTGTGGGGAGTTTCTATGGCGACCTGCAGCATCTGGCTTGATCCCAATAATTTTCTTTTTCTCTGCTGTCATTCTTTTCTCTTTCAAACAGGCTATAGCACCTAACCCATCTTTACTCTAGCTCTCATCCCCATAACAGGGAACAGTTCACAACTTTGATAAAGCAGCTTTAATTGGCATTATATAAAAAAAGAAGACCATGCAAAAGCGTGACTAAATCTGGGAGTGTGACCCGCACATCCAATTTTTTGGTGTAGTGCTTATGAATTTTGGATGTAATTTTTGGTGTTTTTCCCTATTCTGTTTCCTACTGTGAACGCTAATAAAGAGTCCGCTTCTTCTAAAATAAAATGCTAGAAATGACACGTTTTTACTGTTTATCTGTTGTATTCTAGTGTCATACTTTGCAAACCTGCTAACTGATGGCCTGTCAAAAATTCAATAGAGCTGTATTACGCCATGATACAAACTCAGAGATTATTTCTTTTTCTGTTTTTTTTTTTACTCAAAAGAAAGCTCAGGAAAAAAAAAAAAATATAAATAAAGTTCAAATGAAACCACTATAACTAAAAAAAAATAGTATTGTTCCAAAAAGTAACCCAAAATAAATCCCAACATGAGTAACGGAAGTGTTTTGAGAATGTACAATTCAAAATCCTACCTCATAAATAAATTGTAGATGATAGAGTTGGTTTTGGAGCAACTACTGTAAACATTTTTGCATTATGCAATGCAATACCCTCTTAAATGGTCTCTTCAGAACTACTTAATTACAAAATGCACCAGATGCTTCAGAAAAACCACAGAAACAAAGCGTGTGCCGGAGGATTTGCCAACCGTTCCTTTCAGGAAATTGTTTGTAACTGCAGAACTATCAAAGAGCACAAAAAAGAAAAAAGAAATCACATTTGCAATAAAGAACAAATGATGCTCAGGCAAAATAGTCAGTGTTGTGCAGCTTGCAGCAGCTCCTCTGCAAATCTGTTTCTTGTATCTCTTCATGTAATCCCAGAATGACTCAGAGATGTTGACCGGGGCTCTGCGGGGGCCTCACCATCTGTTGCGGGAGGCCTTGTTCTTCTGGCGGCTGGAGTCAGTTTATTATGGTCTGATTGGCTGCACACGTCTCAGTCAGAATTGCAAATATTAATGCTTCAACTTGAACTCTGTCGTTGGTATACGTTCAAATAAATTGATAAAGCCTTGTGTGTTATTTAAAGAGCCGCTTTGGTCGTCTTTTGATCTATATTAAAAGCGTTCCCGGTGGTCTTTTAATTAGGATTATGTGTCATTTTTTAGGACATCGTTTCTGCAGCCCCAACCCCACTTCCCGTCATCTACCTGTTCACTCGCTGTCCTGCTAGCCTACATCCCCTCACCTCCAACCTAACATTACTGCCGCAACAAAGCAATATTAGAGCTTTCCAGCCGTACAGTTTTAGCCAGATGTGTATTTTCACAAACGCAATCTCTTAAAAAAACTGCATTTTTTTGGTGTGCTCCTGATTCGATTTTCTTTCTATTTGTCCTCCATCGTGAGAAAGAACACAAGGACACCAAAAATGCAATTTTCATCAAAGTGGTCTTTAATGGGTCTTACAAAGGAGAGTTTGTTTTCTGTCGACTTTAGGGATTCAAGGTGAAAATTACTTTAAAAAGTAGTTAAAATACGGTTACACCACAAGGTATTAAAGGTAAACTTTGCTCTGTTTTTTTTTTTTTGCTGAGGTGTTTCTTTGCATGCTCTCAAATGAGAAGTTTGACAGATTCGATTTTTGAACTAAGACAAAGGCAAAATAGAAGATTTCCTCATGGGAGGAGAAATCACGGCACACACCCTCATCCAAAGTCTTTGAGGACTTTTTTTCCCCCAATTTCAACAAAGGGATAATCTACTTTCAAATTACACCATATTGTTGATAGCAGAGAGGCTCATTGTCCCCCTTTCATGTCACTGATAAAAGACACAGAGAGCTACTGTTCCAGTCACCAGGGTTGAGAGGAGAGTACCATTACACTTCCTCATCTCCATAAAGCCTCCATTCATCCATTTACCTCTCAGGACTCTGGACTCCACCAGCCTGGCTGAAGAAGCAGTGGAGTGCAGAAAGCTGCTTCACTTTGCTCCTCTCAGTATGGCACCCAGGCAGGCTGATATGCTGAGTAGTGACAGTCAGCAGATTCTCTTTGTTGTGCACTTTCATTTAGGCAACAAGGGGCTGCTTTTGTTAAGTGCAACTCACTGGGATGAAAGAATTGGAGTTGGCAAAGGCAAGCAACGTTAGCTTCACTCTGTCACTTTGAAATCTCAGCCATAACCATCTGTCTAACTCTCAGTGGAAAGTCAAGCCAGCAGAAACAAGGATGGATTATTTATTTCAGCTCATCCGGTGGAGGCTGCGCTATATGAAGCTGTGGCAACAAGGAAGACTTATCACAACTACATTTTAATGGTGCCTGATGATCCTTCTATGAAAATGTCAGAGCATTGAACATCACGACATTTATGTGCGACGAGGAAAAAAAAATCATTTAAAAAAAGATGCACTTATGATCGGACAGATTGCTCACAGAGGCATGTTGTCTCTCTCCTTCTCTGTCACAAGTATGGAAAACTGTCAAGTATCACAGTCGGGTGGCCTTCCAGTCCCAGGAGAGGCTGGAATCTGAGACATGACAGTCATTCAATTCACACATCCACTGACCTGGAGGCCTTAGTCAACCAAATCCAACCCCCCCAAGCACAGCGCACACAGACACACTCACAGAAATATCCCTTCGCAAAACAGAGCCCAGGAGAAACATAATGGACGGCTAAAGCTGAGCTCGGGATGGGGGGGTGAAAGTGCTTTTGACCCTGACTTCATTAAAAGGCCCAGACTGGAGCCAGAAGCTGAGGGAAAGTGAGACCAACACGTGTGAGCTTCTCAGCCACACCGCTATGGGGTAAAAGAGAATTGTCAATGAATCTATGCTCATAGACAACGCTGCAGAAAAATATGAAAACAGCATTCAGTTTTACATTTAACACGTCTGTTGTAAATTCGATTCATCTTTGCTTTGAATACGAAATTTCCCCTGTTAGCTTTCTGTCAGTGGGGTAACAGGCATACATCGAGTCACAAAACATCGTTCATCGCTCATTTATTTAACTGAAAAAGAATAGACCTGAACTTTTATTGATGCCACGTTTCACTACAACAATTAGGTCTAAAAAAAGTTCATAGGAGAATAATGAAACGAAAATGCAAAAACAAGTAAGCTAACTGTGCTGATTTCAAAACGAGTCACGTCGCTAAAATCAAACAGTCCAACTTCCTTTTTTTTTTATTGTTTTTTTGCTAACATATGACAACATGCGATTTTATTTTAGATTTCTTTACACCCCTAAATATGATGTACTTGTAGTGTTTTAATGCATCAGTCATTAAACTACACTGTCTCTTGTTCATGACATCACTGCTGCAGCTTGAAGGTTGGTGACAATTTGTTATAAAATAATTCTGAATATACATTTGAATCGTTATAAAAACAAAAATATTGGAGTTATTTATTAGTTGTAAATTTTTCATGAGTTTCTGATTGTTTTCCATGGTGGAGGCGTGTTTTTTCCTGACGTTCTCTACAGTGGTAGTCAGTACTTAGATATTATATGCATATTATATATATACTTAGAATAGATATTCCGTTACTTGATGTACATGCCTGACACCCTGTGACATATTTGTGACAGTAACAGTGCATTTCCTTTTCAAGGCAAAGAAAAGTCATATTCAATACAGACTTAAACAAACGTGAAACCAAATGCTGTCTTCATACCTTTTTTTTCCAGTGTGCATAACTTTGTCTAAAAGCATGCATTTCATTTTGACAGTATTCTTATCCCGTACACCACCTCCCACACACACGTGCTCACGTTAAAAAACACACACACGTTTGTGTATCAGGAAACATCGCAGTCTATTCTCACTTCAGAAAGGTCATTTTCACAAGTTCAAGGTCTGCTTTATTGCACTTTCCATGCAGATGTGAACCTCGGAAATAGAAGCTGCAAATGCATAGTTAAAGATAAAACAAGCACCAAAAAAAAGCACCAGAAATTGATGCTTCGCTTCTAATATATTTGCAGGCATCGTTGGCATTCAATTTACACAGCATATTTTCCAGCTGACATCCTTTAAACAAGATAATCATCAGCAAGTGGGTTAAAAAATTACGCTGAACAAACGGTGATTATTTTATTTATGATATAGGCTGAAAGAAACAAAGGGAATTCGCTGGTCAAAACGAAGGAGGAAATCATCTCTTCTAAAGGAAATTAAGGACAAATTGTAATTGATGGGATGAGACGGGAATAAGCTTTTGGATGTAAAGCTTGACAATGTGTTCGTATATTCATCACCTCCCCATATTGCCCTCATGTGCCAACATTGCTTTCTTGGAGATGCTGCATTTCACACTTTTCTATTAAGAAGTGAATGCATCACATTTAGAGAAAATCTGTTTCTGCGTGACTTTCAGGATTTCTAACATACTGTTGGAACATTTTTGGAATATGTTGAGAAGCTCCTCAAGTTGTTGCTAAAATGACTCACTGAAGGAACCAGGCTGCTCAGAAAATGATTCTATACTGCATGTGATGTTTGTTCCTATATATATTTATATATATATATATATATAAGACAATTAAATAAACTATTACGAACAAACATATACTTTCCTAATTAAAAAAAATTGTATTTACATTGAAAACAATCCATTAAAAAACAAGCAAAACCTGTATAATTGTATTTTATTCAAATGAACTTTTTCCCCTCTTTTTTTAATTGCTTTTGCTGGAATGAAATGTTTTTAAACATTTACTTCCAGATAATTTTAAAGATGCTGCAGTGATCATCCTAAAGCGATTTAAATGTGCCATTTGCCGTGAAATATGGGTGTGACGACAAACCAGCATGTGCCGTTCAACAACATGAAAGGCTGCCTCTGGATCACATACAATTTTTGTTTCCCGCCAAAAACAATCCGACTGCCCCCGCCGCCGACCATCACAGCACGTCCTCCGCACTCACATCATCATCCACCCAGAATTTGCTTTAGTATATGTATATGCTTAAAATGTGCGGCAAATCCAATTGATACAGTTGAGCGAGTGAACTTCACAACAGGTCTCTTTCACGCCAGTCATTCAGACTTGTCACAGCAGGAGAAACACATGTGGAATTAATGATGGTCCACTTCCATTAAGTGTGCCAGGGAGCCATGACAGTGAGCCAGCATGAAATACATTGATCATTAATACAGCTGTGTTTTTCCAACTGTGGCCTGTCAAAACGTCTGCTTTGAAAAAAAGGCCCATATTGTGTGACTTCATGTTAAAGCTGATTTGGAATAAATGTAAAAATGAATGACAAAGAAGGGCCTTAACATGCGACAAAAGGACAACGCAGAACGTTTTCTCCTAAATGCTGTCACTGCGGCTTTAACGGATCCGAAAAAGGACTTTTCCTTTTATTTTGTTCACATGAAATAAAGTGTACTCCGACATTTTCAATATGTCAAAAAATGTAAATTTTTCTTTGAATTTGTTATCATTGTAACTTTTTTAATCTGTCTTTATTTAAATGTGTAAATAAAACACGTCTATTGGCCTATAGGCTTTCACATTTTAAAATTTTGTAAATTTCTGGTTTTAAGCAATTCAATTACAAATCAATTTAGATTGAATGAGGTATTTAAAATGACCTAAACTAAAAACGTTACCATAATGATTAATAGTATAATCAAGATCAAATTAGACCAAAATATAGTTTGTGTCTTCAATCCTTTAATCAATCAGTTTACTGTTTGTAGAGCACTTAGAAAGCAGAAGTGACCAAAGTGCTGAACTTCAAATCAAATAGAAATAAAATCACTAAACAATACAATACAATAAAGAAATAAGAACAATAAAACAATCAAAGCAATAAAACAATGAAAACAATAGAAATGTAAAATAAAGTTATTGTGGTGCTAATTTACAATGTCTAGAACTTCACTTATTTAGGCATAAGAAAACCACTGAAGAATATTTTCTTTTATTTTGTATGAAAATGGTTGGTCATGAAGTGGTTAAAGACTTACCTTAAATATCTCTCATGCATTAATTCATTCATTTTCCAATCCGCTTTATCCCTTTCGGGGTCACGGGGTTGCCGGAGCCTAACCCGGCTACTCACGGGCGAAGGCAGGGGACACCCCTGGACTGGTCGCCAGTCTGTCGCAGGGGCCACAATCACACATCCATGCACACTCACATGCACACCTAAGAACAATTTAGAATAACCAATTAACCTGTGAAGCATGTTTTTGGACGGTGGGAGGAAGCCGGAGTACCCGGAGAAAACCCACGCATGCACAGGGAGAACATGCAAACTCCACACAGAAAGGTCCACCAGCCAGGACTTGAACCGGGAACCTTCTTGCTGTGAGGCAGGAGCGCTAACCACAGCGCCACCGTGCAGCCCAAATATCTCTCACTTATCATAATTTATTACTTTAAATAATTTGCATAGTGTAAGCAATAACAATAGATTTTCATATTTCCTGATTTTTCAAATTAAAATATTTTACTGTAACTATTGGGATAAATAATAAAGAAAAACATAGGATCTAATAAATAAAAATTCAAACCGTGTCGGGGACCAGCTTCACTTAAGCAGGAGGCTCCAAGTTTAACACCAGCAGTGAATTCATTGACTGCACACTCACAGGCATTTAGTCCAAGTTGGTGAAACATGTTGCTGCTCTTCTGCACAGAACAACACGACGCGTGTTTAATAACACATTTCTAAAACTGAAAACTTGTTTGACTTAAACATTCAAACTGTGGGAGCAGCAGCTGTTCGGCACAAACATATGCACACACTGTTAGATGAGAATCAATGTGAAATAATAATAACTATGCTGATCTGCTTTCAAAAGCGGTTATAAAGAAGACTAAAAGAGAAATGGTACTGGCCTGAGTATGAATTAATCAAAAGATTAAATGTGTAAAAGGAATAATCGGATGAAGATCATAATATTGAAAAGTTAGCCGCTACATGGTGGAATAAATGGCCTCATATGAAGCTGCATCATGTTTTCGTTGCAGTTACATGGAGTCTCACTGAAGCATTTCTGAGAGATGAGATTGTGAATTGACATAAACATGATTTCAAAAATAAAGAGACAAGCTGCCACTCCATGCACTTTGCTGCTGATTTGGAATTTTGCAAAGAAGTCCCATTACTTCTGTCTCTTTTTTTAATGCTTTTAAATACAGCTTAATCAGAAAACATTTTTTAAGCAACTTTTTTTGTTTGTTTTGAAGTTGTGGAAGCCTGGTTTTCCTCTGAATTCCTCATGACCTATTTACAGTATCTTAAAACCATATTTCACAAAAGTTTGATTAAATGCGCTCTACTTGTTGAATGTGCCGGGATTTTTAAATGTAGTCAGACGACTTGCTCAGATTTCATTGAATTAGTTTGAAGCCATCTTTTTGATAGTTTTCCTCCAGTGTGTTCATGAAAATTTAATTCACATAATTAAAATATCGGACTTGTTTAAAGGCTGAAAATAAGTTGTTTTGCCTTTTATTTTAAAGTAATTTGTGCTATTTATTTGATGCCCTTCATCTCCAAATTATGTAATCATATTTTGACCGAGGAAAACATTTAATAAGTCTGACAAAATCTTTTTAATTGCAGTTTTGAACGCTTTTTTTTCCGCACAACTTCAAATCAGATGATTCAACCATAAATGTTTGCTATACGCTAATGGTGGAAAAAGGCCCTTTTCACAAGCATTGCAGCAGCTTTAGAGCCACTCAGAAAGCTGCACTCACGTATGATCATCAAAGTGCTTCCACACACCGGCGCAGTACAGTTCGCCGGCATGCTGGTAACGTTTTAGAGTGAACCGAGGCCCTCTCTGTAAAGCCTTGTGCCCACAAACCGCAGGACAGACGCAGACTCAGACTCAGTTTGTCCAAAGAAACAAGACGACCTAAAACTCTGATTGTTTCCACCTCAGCAAAGAAGCACCATTTAACTGTGTTCAATACCAAATTTAATCAAAAGTAATCAAATTAAAGCATTTTTTTAATGATTATAAATAGGGATGTCCCAATCCAATCACATAGTTTAAGATGCAGTCGGAATTGGATGTTTTACGGATCGTAGATTTATTTTCTTCTTATGACTGTCACTAAACGTTTCAAGCTTATTGTTATATATAAATTGAAGTCTGCGTATGGTGAACGGATTGTGACATTTGCGTGCCATAAAATGCAGCCGAATCCGGCACTAATTTGAGCAGGCGGAGAAAGAAAGGCCGAATCTGAATTTGTCCTCTACCCCTCCGGCTTCAGTAGTCGCCAGTCACCTACGTTAGGTGCCAGCACTTGGAAAATAAATAACAACATTGGTTTTATAACTTTAAAAAGTCGTGCTAAAGCAAAAAGTCATTACTTTAATTGAAATTCTGTGCTTCAGAGCACATCCACGGGAAGAAATGCGTTTCTCCTCTGCGGCACAGCTCGACGCAGCTCACCCTACCAGCAGAAGGAAACAGAACTCCAAGTCCCTTCACTCTACCATTAAAAAAAAAACATTTCGGATACCCCTCTCCCTTCAAATACCCCTAACAATTGTTGGGGTAGGGAGAAGCCGGAGGGGAAGGGGAAGAATTCTGATTCGGCCCAATTCATTCAGTTTGCAAGATATTATCAGATTTGAAATACCAGGCTCAATTACTCTTTTAATAACCGTTTGAAACTGACAGCAAGTGTTTCGCGTGTTTTTTCTTTACGCAAACAATGAGCTACCAATAAATACCTGTCATCATATGTATCCTCTAACAAACATTTTAAATTATTTATTGGAGATATGAGTCACATCTGATCAAAAATAGTTCTGAAAACACTGAAGCTATAGTCAGCAAATGCGCTCACATGAGTAAATATCACTTTTTTTTACTAGTAAATAGTTAACTGCTATTTTTAGTTGATCTGCTAAGTTCTCTTTGCACTTTATAATATGTTATAAAAGTTTCAGATCAGGGCTCAGCAGATCCTTCAAATCAAATGACTCTGGATCGGATTGGGGCCAAGAATACCTGATCGGGACATCCCTGATTAGTATGCCATTGTCCTCTGGTTGATTTAGTTTCTATGTAAAACATGTGACAAGCTAGTAGATCTATCTAAGTTGAAAGAAATTCAAAGCATAAAGTGAGAATCTCACCTTCTGGCAGGGAATCAACATTGCGTCACTTCCAATCAGACAGAGCAGTTTCACAGAAACGTGTACATCTGACCATAACATGGCGAGCCGAGATAAAATGAGGTGTCCACAGCAGCAAAGCAGCTTCCATTTTGCAATAGGCGCACACCTGGAGACAGCTCAGAATCTGTGACTGCTACATCAAAGTGGGCTCCCATATAAAACAGACTTGTAAATCATAGCCGCTGAAGTCCCTCACGACCATCAACATTTCCTTAGAAGACTGCTTCATCTATTTTTCAGCCATCCATATTTAACAGGAGCTCTCACTTTGGGAAAACAGGCCACTTGATGAAACTCGTTCTAGAAATTCGTCAGTTCTGTCAAGAAACATGACAGCCGAGGATTTCTGTGTCAGAGGGAGGAGGCAAATGCAGAAAAAGAGAAGACATATGGATGATCAACCAAATTAATTATTCAGATGTTGCAGCCGCTGATTCCACACACGTAAAAGGTGAAACAACAGCATGACTCCCTGTCTTTGAGGATTTTTCAACAGTCTTTTCTGCCCCAAAACGGAGATTAAAGCCTGACAACAAAGAACGCATCACGCTGCCTCCGTTGGCATTACAGTCCCACCACATCACGCTCAAACTCCAAAAATGTGGCCCTTTAAGTATCAAGACTAATAAAAATCCTAATCAGAAAAGTAGCGCCAATGTGCAGACGGCAGTGCGTGTCCAACTTTTACGCTTCGTTTAGCCGCTGTATCTCAGAACAAAGTAAAGCAGCAAAACAATAACAAAAGGGAATATTTGGCAGACAAGCATGAAAGCCCGAGTTTAAAGGAGTGCGGACTTGCGGTGTGTTGCATCATGTGGGGGGGGGGCACACCACCGAGTCATCTGCCACGGAGCTCATCCGAGGAAAACCTGCAGCCGAGCTCGTGCGGCAAACAAAGAGGTTCACTCACGTGGTAAAGAGCAAAAGAAAGGATGAGACAGAGAGGAAGTGGGCAAATGTTATTTGTTTTAGGGTTACTTCCATCCACTGAGGGTGTCGGCACAATCAGAAAGTAGTTTCCCTAAAAATAAACGAGTAAAAAAGATGACTCTGCTGAAGTACCAGCATGAGATGCAGAGAATCCACGTGGCGGCATCATAAAGGTCTAATTTAGCCTGTTTTTCTGTGCGGGAAGCGGCATGAACACACCCACCGATTACCACATGACCTCGGCAAAGAACTAAAACACAGGGTGTTTTCCCTATACGCAGCCATAATGATACGCTGCTATTTCTGTTCCGGCAGCTGGTGGGTGGCTGTGCAGCAAAGTTGCTCAGTCTGTCTCCTTTATTTGCCCCCTGAATCTTGTCAGGCACCACAAGGTTCTGCTATATTCCAGTGCCTCTGTTACTTAAGATGTAAATTTCTTTTTGCGAGTTGACTGATGGCTCCAAGTGCGATGTTGTGAATGCACAAAGCTGCACATTATAAATGACTTCCCTGTGCAGATCTGCTGGGGTTTGGTGTGGCAGCTGCCTGTTGAACTTTCTGCGTAGAGTTTAGAGCAGAGCGAGGAACATGTGATTCATTCCAAACACGCTTTCATTACTTTTTCTCCAAGCAAAACATCAGGTTTCAGTCGCTCTAATTGTAGGGTTTGTCATACAAAATTTCTAATATTTGAGGGACTGCTCCGAAAGCAGAGTTCTTTTGCTTTTATCTGCTCAAAAAGCATGCTTGATGCTTCGCTGGTGTACCGCGTGAGCAGAATGTCAGCGTTAATCCCCTTTAACGCCCAACTATTGGGTGTTCATTGGTATTTTTGGGGTTTAGAAAGAAAGATCATGTGTGCAAACAATTTTCTTATTAAAGATCAGGGTCTAAGCATTGTGGGTCACCGTGTTCCTTATCCGTCTTTGCAGCCAAAAACGCCACGCGGTGTCATGCAGAACGTCAAAGAATCTTAAAATGCTGCATGTAATGAAAGGTGAAATAAGCACTTTCTGTTTAATAGACCTCGTGCAGGGATTCATTTGATTATCCCGCTTTATTTTTTTCATCGCTATCACACTTCAAATGACACGTTAATTTTGTTTCAGCAAAAAAAAAAAAAACTTGGTTTTTAACCCCTTGATGCATATTGATTCAAATACTGAAGCAAAAACACAAGTTGTTGTTTTTTTGGGTCACTGGTGGAAATAAATGTAGGTGTAAAGAAATTAAAACTGTAAACAAGTCAACCACTTATTACAATAAAGATGTACAAAAGACAATGATTTTCAGCAAACGGACACTAAGGATTTACCTTTATAATTAGAATTTGATTATATCCATATTCTTGCAAAGATCAGGCAAAAAATACACAACGTAAAGTCATCACTCGACAAAACTAAAGTTTTAATCTAAAAAAGTTTCATAATTTAATTTTAATTTGTTTATTAATTCAGTGAAATTGTGAGTGATCTATATTTTCCCTCCAAATGGGAATTTATTTATTTTTAAAAAAGATAACCCCAAAAGACACATGATTTCAACATTACAAGTTTAGAAATAATTGTTGACTTGAACTATTTAACAAAATAATTTTATTTTATTCAATTAAAATGATTTTTTTATTCATTTTAGCAACAATATAAAAAACAACTGCATGCCTCCTGCAATTATATATTGTAAATATGTAAAAGTTTCATTAGCAACCAATTTTTCCTTCCTCCTTTTTTATCCTTATACTGACAATAACTTGAAATTATTTGACACTAATTAACAATTAAAAATGTTTTAAAAATCATGCCAGTATATTTTTAATAGGAATAATTTTGAAATAGTTATGTATTTAACTGCTACTAAATATCATAAATACAAAAACAAAAGGTATAAGATCTCAAATTTATACACAATAATTTCAGCATGAAGACTTTTAATTTGCTCTATTAGGTATATGGACTTTATTATTAGCCTAGATGAAGTACAGTAACTGCATTCATGCTGCTGGAATACACTAAATGAACATTTGTAGTTTGTTTATTTATAACAGGAATGGTTTACTATTTAAAATATGAATGTGTTGCCCTGTTTTAGTTAAAATGACTGTAAAAAAATTATAAAAGAAAAAAGATTTAAATTTTTGTATAATTTATAGTGTAGTTTTCCAGGTGACCAAGAATTCTTAAATTGAATTTTTCATATTTAAAGGAAACTTTATTATCCTTTCTTTGTTCACATTGCTTTTGGATAATTCTAATATTTTGCTAAAATATAGATTTATGTAGCTTTTGATTAAACAGTAAAAACATAATAATTGTACAGTTCCATTTCATATTCCATTATATCTATTTTGCAACTGAAAGAAACACTTCAGGCCTAAAATTGTAATTTAATATAAAATGATAAAAATGAACCACTAAATAAAGAAACTATTTATTTGGCACGAAAAAGTAAAATAGAAAGATATATATATTAATATTTTTCTTTCTTTCTAGAGAATGTTAATTAATGTAAAATTACATAATTGTATTTTTAGTTGAGTTAAAAAAAACATGGTGCTTCATTAAAAAATACACCGATTTTTGAAGTCCTCCCTCATTTCATCCAGTTCTGCAAAAGCCACTTACAGAACATCTTCGACATCACTTGACTTTTTAAAAGTCATGCTCTTTCGTCATGCGAGCTGCCCAACCTGGCGACAGATGCAAGCGGGTCGTGTACTTTGCCCAGGCTGACGTGTGACCCGGAAAATTGGACTAAGAATATTCATGTCCGAGTCCTTGGAGAGAGTGTCTCTTCTATGACCGTCATCCGACCCTTCCTGTAGCACACATGGGCAAACTGCCACACCATACTGTAAAAATGCTACCAGATGGCCTCCATCTCCTCCTACTGACTGACTCTGTGGTTACGGGTTAACTCGGCGACGCCCACTCCAAGCATTTCCTCTAAGAGCGCAGTTGAGGTGGACACTAAACAGTCCAGGAGGCAAGAGATGGAGGAAGGAGACTTGAATTTGCCCCTAAAAAATGGGTTTACACCGATTGTCTGGGCATCATCTGGATGAAAAGCAGCACCAACACAGGCTAAAATTCTCAGAGAACCTAGAAGTCCTTTTGTTTCTTCACGTGTAAGATTTTTTTTCCAAGATTAAACCGTAAACCATGGTTTGAGTATGTCTCTCCTTCATGCACATTTTTATTCATTTCATTCTTGTTAGCACTTTTCCCACATGCCTACCTCAAAAATAGGAACAAATCATTTGCAGTAATTAAACTTAAAGCATCCCCACGTCTTTACACCATGTGTCTGTCTCGTCCACAGGTTTGCATGTCAAGTTCTTCTGTTCAGAAACGTTCTGTCTTTGGCTTTCTTCCAAACAGAACATTGGAAATCAAAGTGCATTCAGACATTTAAAAAGCTGTTATAATGAAGTTCACCAGAGTTTGTGATGTCTTCACCACAACCTCTGTTAAAATAGAGGAAGAAACGCGTTTTATGGTCTTCAGTTGCAACTCGCCCCCCATTACCCCCTTTTTACCTCCCCTCTCTGGCTGAACTCTCTGGTTGAAAAGAAAAACTTTTTTTCAAAACTGCCGCTTTCCGTTGCTTTTTTTCTTCATAGCAACCGTTTTTTTTGTATTTCGGTCATCTTGGGGTGCCGAACAGGACTATGTGATTTTTAGAAGTGTCGGCCTAAGTTAAATTTTGGATTTCCTTGGCGACTGATGTTTTTTTAGTTAACCATGACCACATTCCTAAAGTATTCATATCATACGTCTTATCGTTTTGATCAGATTGAGCCAAGGATTCATGTATTACCCTTTCATAATATTGGGGTAAAAATAGTTCATTGTTCAATAATAAAATAGTTCATCTTTTTTTAGTTGCACAGCAAATCAAAGTGGTAACAAACATTCTTAAAAGAAAAATAATATTTAAAAAAATATTCAATTCCTGTCACTAGATCAGTACTGAGAGTTTAGTTTTGACTTTGCATTTTCCGTATTTTTTCTAAACAAAAATGTAAAAAAACATCTGTCAAAATATGAGTGACAGCAGAGTTTGATGTAAAAATCCACAGGTCTCCGGGCAGATTAATATTCAATAAAAGGGCCTCTGAAAATAAAACCACATTTCCTGCTTTCATGTTCTGACAGCTGATGCTGATCACATTAAATACAGCAGTGGGCCTCTAATTCCTCTCCCTTAACCTACTTGAGTCTGCTCTGCTGTTTACTGCAGGAGAGCTCGGGCTTCCAGCAGAACCCAAATCCGATTTTTGCTCTTCTCTCAACAGAACAGTTTGATTTTCCTTTCCCTGTTGTTGTTCTGTCTGCTTTTGCTTCTGTAAACACCCTCTCTGTCGTTCCTCTGACAAACGTTTAGTGCCGATTTGGCTTTTACAGCCCTTCTGGTGTTAAAAGGAGGAAACCACAGAGGTGAGCAGCAGCTGCTGCTGGGTTTTCTTATTTAGGAAAAAGGATGTGTCATACGTACTTAGCATCCAGAAATGTTCTGCATTCTCAAATAAACATTAAATATTGAAGGAACATAGAATGTGACAGTCGAATGCTGAACTTTTGTAAAATAAAAAAACACACACATTCCAAATAGTTTAAAGACGCACGCTGATCAACTTTTGATCTACTTTGAAAGCGTTCCCAGCGGCCTTTTATTTATAATTTTGCCGTTTTTATATCTATCTATATATATATATATAGATAGATATAAAAAAATCAAGTTATAAAAAACTCAGAGTCACTCCTCTTGTTTTTCATGTCTCACATGCAGCTATGTGCTGTAATCATCAGAGAGGCAGAACACAACCTGGGCAGTTCATCAGAGGGAAACATTCAGGCAGACCAGACTAACAACTATGCACTTTTACACTCACAATCAACCTAAAATGTATGTTTTTGATCTGTGGGAGAAAGCCAGTATAAAAAAAAGCCTCTGCAGGGACACAAACACGACATAAAAGGCCTCAGACCGAAGTTTAAACTAAAAACTTTCCCTCTGATTCTCCAAAAAAAGACGCAACACTTTCCCGAATACTCAGAAATCCAACACTCTTGTTAAAAAAGTGTTTTTGAATGCAACTCTTTTAAAAATTATTGTTTGAGTTTGAAGAGGAATAAGAAGACGCTGCAGATTGACACGGCTGCCATCGTTCTGAGTCTGACAAAGCAGAGGAGCAATCGGCAGCGCTTTCAATAATCTGCTCGGTGCTCTAAAGTGGAGCGGGGAACAATAAAGTCAGAATAAACAAAACAAATCAGGTCTAATTGGATCTAAAATTAGATAACAGGCAGACAGGAGGATTTGTAATGGTGAGGAACAAAGCACTGCCAAGCGTCACTGTTTCCCAAAAGAAAAAAAACTCACCTCAAGGTTACAAGCAGCCGAGCTATGTGCAGCAAATGAAATACTCAAGGAAGACATAAGTCTCATTAAGGTCCATAAAGGACATCCCTAATAAAATCCTCAGCCTGACATGCAGGAGCTCTCCAGTGATGGCTGATTAATTGCCATTGCAAATGAAAGCATGAGAGACTCGGTGGCTGCAATTTATCCTATCCTGTCCTGTCTTACCCGCACAGCCCGGGGAGATCGCCCGGGAAGGCTGGAGAGTGGGAGTCTGCTGGTGGTGGAGGGGTTTGGCAGGCGTGTTTGGGTAGAGATCATTTGTTTAGATCGTTAGCATCAAATCCAATTTTAGACGTTAAAAATCGGAAAGGTCGAAACGAGGCCGGTCAGTCTGAGACGAGAGATGGCGGCGGCACAGATGACCCAAAAATATAGCCACGGCGGTCGTACATCAAGTAAAGTCTGGGTTACTTTGTGGCAGCTCGCTCCGTGATCCATCAAAATAACACAATCCTCGCTGATTCGTGGTCAGGTTAATACATTTCATCACTTTATCGTCTCCTCTTGTCAGAGCTGTTTATGATTTATAGCAAAGTTCCCAATGTCAGGAGGGCACACTCGTCACACGTACGGCAAAGGAGTGAGTGACTTTTCCCCAGAAAGAGCTTTGATGTTTCTCCTGTGATCATCTCTGAATCACACCAAAGTGGATTAATCAGTGGTAAGGATGGCTTTAAGAACAGCTGGTGATGTATGGGGCTGCCACAGTTGAGGTCACAAGACAGACATGGGGGTCCAAGGACAATCTAGGCCAGGATAATGCCCAGCTGAGGCCAGACGCATCTGCCCCTAACTGTAATAAGTGACTGTGGCGCATAAAGGGACAGGGACAAAGATGGAAGCAAAGATAAAGATGAAACGAAGGAGGGAAAAGGACTTACAGAAAGGAAGTCGGGGATTCTATTGTCCTAAAAATAGTTTAGGATATCAATTTTTGAATCTCGTCCCTGGTTTAAATTTAAACTCCAACAAAGAGAAACCGTGTGTCAAAAGTGGTTATTTTTTAATGGAAGCACATTGCTTTAAAGTAAAAAAAACCACACATGTGATCTTTGTTCTAATTTTTATGTGTTTATGTATAATCTTCGTTCTAATTTATTTTTGTGTTTAAAAAATAAAAGCCTCCAAGTGTTTGTGCCACAGACATGATCCATGTCGGTTTAGTTTTTTTTGGTTTGTGGTGATGCAGAAAATGAGTTAGAACCAGAGTTTTCTTGATGAATAAGCTCTGCCTGTTCTGAGCTTTGAGGTTTGTCTTAACATTGATGCTTGTGAAGCTGCAGAGGCAGGCAGGGACCGTCAACAAAGTGCACGAAAATGCCCCAAACAAATCTGATTAATTTCTCAGAAAGAGTACAGCCACATAACCCAAAACTGCTACTGCCCGGAGACCGAAATGCACTTTTATGTTTTTAAGCTTTACGGCGACAAGATGATTTTTCTCTAAAAGTTGACACCGGTCAGTGACCACCTGGGCACATGTCAAGGTCGTGTAATGGCAGTTCAGTGACAGGTGGGGATGACGCCATTACGAAATCAGATGACAGCTGGGCGACAACAGAGCGGATCGCCAGCCGGCAGCAGCTCTGACTGGACGATGTGTAAATATCTCTGGATGGTGGGGACATTTACATGCCATGCGTTTACATTTACAGTTAAATGTTGCCAGCCCCCTGGTAGATGAGGGGTATAAAAAAAGCAGGCCATTCTCCACACCTGACAGCCACCTGACAGCCACCTGACAGCCGCCTGACTGCCACCGTCTACATTCATGGCAACAATTTGCAAAAAAATCGGGCATCAGCAGTTGTATTTATGACTGTAGCATTACTCATCATAAATAATATTAAGTGTTTGTGTAATGTTAGTAGCAGACGTGTCCTTATCTTCTCGCTTTAGGACTACAGCTGTTGTAGTCCTAAAAAAACATGAGCAAAAAACAGAAAAAGTTAGAGCAAAAAACAGGGAAAAAAATTAACACAAACAACACATTGAAATGTCAACCACCTCAAAAAAAAAAAAAAAAAAAAAAACAACCATCCTCTTTTTTTTGCCTTAAAATGCTTCAAAAGTTCCCGCATAATCTGAAAATCCCTCGAGTCTTTAATGAGGAAAATATTTGAACTATTTACAATGCTCTGACATGTGTTATTCTCATCTGATACGTGCATACTTTCCATTTGCCCTTCCTCTCCGTGATCCATCATTTCCATGTGATAACAGCCATCCATTAAAATCAAGTCACAAGTGCAAATCTGCAGAACACCATGGATTTCGCTGAATGTCTCTCTAACAGGAGTAAATTAGCTGGAGATCATTATTCACCATAAACCATAAACATACATTTATGGCAGCCGGATAATGTATGTGCATCTGCTACGAAAAATACGCAAAGCAGGTGTTCAGGATAATGACGAGACATATGCAACTGTTTATCATTAACAGGGTGAGATTGAACAGTCGTTGTGAATGCCAAGAAAATACATTGAGAAATGTTCTCCAAATGCTAAATTAGTCCCGTACCACATACACAGACTTTAGAAATTATCCTGATCATTAAAAACTTGAAAATTGTAACAGAAAACGTTTTTCTTTAAAACAACAAAGAAATGGTATCAAAGCAGCACAGTTCTCCGTTTGGTTATAGTACCTGTCATATTGGATGCCACAAACCAATAACTCTAACTTTTCTAAAGCATTTTTAAAAGATTGTTTTAACTCTCAGAGCCATTCAATGCTTTAATCACATGCCTTCATAAGCCGGGTTGACCCATACGTACTGTTTTTTGGGGGGGGTTGTCTGGATCCGTGGAGGGTCTGGTGAGGAGTAGACACTTTTTAAAAGATTGCAGATTTTCTATTTTATTATTATTACTATTATTATTATTATTATTATTATCAGCTGCTATTTGTGCCATATTACATGCAACTTACCATTAAGATGTTTGAAATTAAATTTCCATACCAATTAATTGCTAGCAGGCTAGTAGAAGTTAGAAACTGGAGAAGGTATGGTGCTCTTGGGTTTTGTCCTCTATTACTTCTGTCCTCTATTCCTTATTATTTACCCAGTTCTATATTTTATTTAGTTCACCATGCCTCTGTTTGGTGCAGTGCGATTCACATGCTGTCCCTGTTTGCCACTCCCCTCCGGGGCAGCGGGAGCAGTTCCAGGTGGATCGTATGTGCTCCTGTCTTTGGCTGTGGACCTCGCCTCTGGCTCGTCTCGCACCCCCAGCTGCCCAACAGTTTCATGTGGATGAAGCTCATCTGCTTCACTATTCAAACATGTAGTTGTTATTTAAACATGTAGTTGTAGAGTCAGATAAGCTAATTCTTCTTTAACAGTTCTGGCACATCACCTGTCCGTCCTGGCAGAGGATCCCTCCTTCATGTGGGCATCCCTGAGGTTTCTTATTGTTTTCCCCCAAAATATGGGTTTTTTTCTATGAGTTTTTCCTCACTGAGAAGGAGGTTCTAAGGGCAGGGATGTCAGTTTAGCTCAGTCTGTTTAGTTTAGCAACCAGTTTTTGTTTATATTTTATGACTGACTTGATGTTCTTTGCATAAATACCGGTGTGAAGCCCACATTTTTGTATATAAATAACATTGAATTGAATTGAATTGTAGATGATACCTTCCATAAAGGATTCCCACACAAAACACACTCTGATGGTTTATTTGAACAGCACTAACGGGTTTCTTTGACAGTGTGCAGGATTTGGAGAGGCTGAAATGATGAAAATCCACAAAATATTCCTGCATCGCATCTGTTTAACTCTTACTTACCCTCACGTGTTGTAATAGTGTTTGCAATGACCTGTCTCCCACAGCATGCCCATTCAAAAAAATGCGCATGAACAGTTCAGGCTTGTCCATTTTTCGCCTGCAGACATTGTTGCGACAAAGGCTTTAAATTGAGGTGTCCTCACGCTTGCCTTAATCAATGCTGAGCATGTACAAAAAAACATCAAAAGTACCAGGGTTTCTTTTATTACCATAAAAGCAAACAACTGAAAGTATTTTCCCGTAACATTACAAAGTAGCGGCGATGTCGCCATTTTGTCTGTCTAATAAAAAGCTTTTGTTTTTAAAGCTTTAAAACAGATTCATTTAAAACTGTCATCGACACGAACACAATTTATTTTACTTTTGACTAAGAAATTATATCAAAAAGTTGCTCATAAATGCAACCGCTTTCTTAAGTATATAAATATTCTTGTGAGAAGTTCCTCTGACATGTTCAGACATGAAAGTTTTGGGGTCGCTGAGGCTAATCATATGACTGGGGCAACCTTTCAAGGGTTTAACTGGATGATTTCCAACCCTCTGTACCCTTATTTCCTGTCGCCGCGGCACAATGACAACAAAGACAAAATGCCACTTAATTTGCCTATGAATTGTGTGCTAGAATTCAAGCATGTGAATCCCATGGAATGACAGTAAGAGACGGTCGTGCACAGAAAACCTGGGCAGCGGTAAGTAAACACAGGCTACACGATTGCACAGAACCACATCTGAACAGACATCATTATTGTCGGGGACTTCATTCTAAGAAGCTGCTTCAGGCTGATTGAAATCAAGAAACATTCAAATACTGGAACAACACACAGGACAGAAGAGGAGGAGGATCATCCAAACTATAACTGTGAGTTTAAGTGATGCTTGACTCATCAGCATGGAGACAATAGCAAACAGAAGCATCAGACAATCCCAGCAGCCGAGATGAGCGAAGGCTTGGTGCCACCCTGATTGTCACTGTCTGCTGGTGGCCCGTATGCTGCAGCTCCACCAGCTGATATATGATCTATCGTAAAGCAGAGTAGTGGTGATGATTTGAAAGGCTGGGCTAGAGGAGACAGCTCGTCTGAAAGCATTGTTTCAGTGTGTTCACAGTCTGATGTGATGCCTCCTGGAGTCACCTTCAAATGCTGCTCTTCTCCACTGAACGCTTGATGTCTCTCATAAATACCAATCGTAATTATGATCCGGCAGCAAACAAACATCTATTTTTCAAGGCGTTCTGACGAGCTAAGGGGAAACCGAGCAGGCCTTGATGGCATTTTGCATGCCTTCTCTGACTGATATGTCATTGTGATGGTTTAATACACCATAATTACGCCATCGTGCATGCCTGACAACTGAGCTTTTCTGGGTCGGTAATACAAAGATGAAGAGTTTTAGTGCAAAGCGTGTGAGTGCTCATGACATAAGAGGTGATAAATATGCAGGGGAAAACACAAAAGGCTGACACATTTGTTTGTTCAGAGATCATTAAGGTCAGTTGTGCACTATGTCCAGACAAAGAACATCAAAACAATCGGTAACAGCTTTTTCCAAACAATGTCCCCAATGTTCACAATATTTTTGAACACAAAGGTGTTCCCATGACATTCTGTACATTATTAGTTGGTATTTTGCATTAGACATATGCTCAATGTATGGTCCAAGTAGTCCTCTGCAGTTGATGATGCTGTTGTACCACGATCTAGCTCCCGTACAGGGGTTGACCCGTATAAGTGCTGTGGTTGTCCGGGCCTGTGGCTCGTACACGGGAGCGGCTGCATCTTCTTTAAATGTGCATAGCTGCACTTGAACGCAATAGTTTTGCACACGGAAGCTCAAAACACGCATACCGTCTGTGCTCCGACAGTAGCCCGGGCGTTCATTCCAAACGTTTGTCAGCCGGCCCGGCGTTTATTAGAGACGGGCGTCTGTTGGAGGCTGATGTTTATTCCATCACAGGCAGAATGGTGATGGTTAATGAGTTCATTTAGCGGTGAAATTCAGTCACAAAATGCAGACACAGTCACGTGATTGTCATTGAAAGTGATCGCTTAAACAAGCGTTCCAGAGGGCGGTGTGGATGTAGCTTTAGCTTTAGGAACAAATAAATGTGCATTCTGTCTCAATCCCGGTGGGACCGATCACCAAACACAGCCTGTATGTGACCACTACCTGTTTGTCTACCCAAGGGCAACTTTGACTTCCTGTTTCAGGCCGGTTTGAAAACAAAAGAATCTGGTCAATTTATGGTGTTGGAGCATGGTGGTTACTTGCACATCCCCATTGAACCCTATGTAGAATGGTCCAACTTTACCACAGAAATACATGGAGTCATTTATTTCACCTCTATGGTTAGATTTGACACCCAAAACTACTAGTCTGGGGATAAACCTTTAAGAACTTGATCATTATGTTTTACATTTGAGATCAAAATTGCTCTCTAACTGGGGTTTAGAATCCTCAGCTTGAGTAAAGCCCATTTTGAAAAAGCTCTATACCCCACAGAGGACATGTCACACCCAAAGTCCATCAACTTAAACAGTCTTTGTTCTGCACAGATTGTAGGTTCCTCCTCTTTGTCAGCATCATTTTTAGGTGAAACAAGGTGCCTTTTATTGGTAAATTGTGATGGCAGATGAGACATAATGATTTTTAAGAAAGTTTAAAAAGCTGGTTAAAATTTGAAATCACATGTGCCTCAAACCCTCTCAAGATGCAATTAAGGGACTACATTTCATAATGGTCTCTAACGCGTGATGGAAAAGTGTGACAGAGATTAAGGGTTCAGTTTCGACCTTAGCTGAAGCACATCAAAATGCTGCCTAATTCATTTTTTACACATGTCCCTCACTGCATATTCCAACCTTGAGATTGGACCCAGGCATGGAAAAGGAAAAAAAAGTGCCTTTGCTCCCCTACATGGGCAAAAAAAAAAAAAAAGGAAAAAGCTGAGTGTTTGAAAGTGAACAATATGTAGTGCTCCGCCTGAACTACAGCCATGATTGCAGGCAGTGAAAGGAAAGCTGCTGTTCTCTAGAGTATTCATCCCCTGTGTGGTCTTTTACTACAAGAAATGAGAACAGAACCCCAAACCTTTTTTTTTTCAATAACATATCATAAAAAAACAAAATGAAAGACAGTACAGGGGAAGCAGCCTTTGCTGTGAAGTCTCACGAACAAGCCTGACTCCACCCACCATCAAAATAATCCACATGAACATTGTAGGGAAAGACGTTTTCCATGTCTGTGTTTTTAGTCTGTACAATGAAGTATTAGGAAAATAAAGTTACAAAAATAAAGTTGTGAAATTCTAAGAAAAAAAGTCTGAATTTTGAAAGAATGAAGTTGTAAAATTATAGGATATTTTTAAAAACAATTATACTTCAATAATTCATAATTTTACGGAAAAAAGTCATGCTTTTTTAAAAAATATATCCAACATTTAGCTTTAAAAAAATCCACAAAGTCAAACACAACTTCTTTCACTTCTGTTGAAGCACATCACACTGCTCAGGAATCTAACGGAATCGGCTTTAATTTTTTGTAAATGTAATTACAAAAAATCATTTTCCAAAAGCATTACTTTTTCCTCATAAAATTACAGTTTTTTAAAACCATAAATTTAGGAATTTTTTTTTTTCTTGTAAAATATTGATGGTTTTACTCAAATTTTTACTACTTTGTTTTCACAAAATGTTGACTTTTTTCTCATGATTTTATAACCTTATTCTTGTAAAATAATAACTTTTTACTCAGTGTTTTACTCCTTGTTTTTAATTAAAATGATTTTTTTTCATGATTCACGATTCTATTCTTGTAAAATGTTTTCATGGAATTTTACAATTTTACTCTCGTAAAACATTTTTCTCATAGTTTTAGAACTTTATTCTCGTAAAATGTTGACTTTTTTTCTTAATACATTACAACATTCTTTTAAATAAAAATTTGAATTTTTATTTGTAATTTCACGACTTTTTTCTCATAAAACGCAAACTTTTTTCCCAAAATTTTAGGACTTCATTCTCATAAAATATTGGCTTTTTCTTATTATTTTGCTAATTTTTTTTTTTTTTATAAAATGTTGACTTTTTTCTTATAATTTTACAACTTTATTCTTGCAAAATTAGGACTATTTTGCCATAATCTTACATCAGTTTTCTTCTAATTTAACGACTTTATTCTCATATTTCTTTTTATTCATTTTCTTGTACGATGGCCCCAATACTCTGTCTGTAACAACAGTTTGGAAAATATGTGTTTTCCACATTTGAATGCTGTCCTTCTTCCAGATTATATCAGAGATGGAAATCTAAAAGATCTCTGGTTTTTTTGGTGCTTCATTTGCAACAAATTAGCTGGAATAGTTTCTCCAAAATACCAACAGTAGATCAAAGACAACGCAGAGAGGAACATCCGATAAGATCAGTCTTCATTTGCTGTGGAGCACAAATCTACCTGGGCTTTTTGACTGAATGCGTTCAGTTCAAAGCTTCTCGTGAAACGACGACATAAAGAATAACAAAAGCTGTAGTCGTTCTTTCCAAGCAGTCTTCCCCTTCAGTGACGGAGTTTCAAGTTTGTATTTATGGCTCCTGTGGAGCCGTGTGTCTTAGAAACACTCGGCTTGAGAGGATGGAAATAAAATTGTCTCAGCTCAGAAATTACAAGTAAGGTGTCACATTTTGCTGTGTAAACAGACCCCCCCTTGTCACCACAAATCAACACATGAGCGATATTTATCTTACGTTTAAAACACATTGGATAAACATTGTTCTAGTTCTCTCTGTTCGAGCAGTTTCTCTCAACCTAGCCTGTTTTAAAGACGCAGGAAAGGACAGTCTCCTGGACTTGACTTGTTCACGGATTTTCCTGATGAGCAGCACGACCGCTTCCCCACGCCATGTTTACTGATAGGACATTTTCTGACCTTTTTGTTGATTTCACCTCCTTGAATTGTTGGACGTTTTTTTATTTCTTGTTGGAGAGTGACAGTCCATGAACTTAGCAAAGCAAAACAGTCAAAACCGTATCATTCTGCGATACTCCTGACTACAATAGCCGTAATGCTCCGGCAATCCTTCAAGCTGTGTGGCTTCGTAGCTTACCATAGTCGTTCTCAGACATTTTGACAGATTTTTGAGCGCTGTGTACCATGTAAAGTCGGTTCAAAGTCAGTAAGCACAAGCGGAATTCATGCATGAGGCGCATCGCATTGTCTCTGCCAGTTTTTGAGAGAATTAAAAGTATTTTAAGTCAGTAGGAATTTAAATTTTGATGCTGAAGGAACAAAAACACATCCTTACTCTTTTATCAACGCTCTCTGGTCCACTGGATTCGGCTGTGGTCAATATAGTGAAGCATACAAGGATTCACTTGCAGTTAAACCAACATTTTAACTTACATGTTGACTATAATTTACTTGCTTGGTTTCAAATCAGAATTCAAAAAGCTTCGATACCACCCCAAACAAAGCAAGTCAGGAAGGAGACAAATTCTAGTCTGAACTAGACAGCTTGGGTGTGTATTTGTTCATTTTTCTTTAACTTTATTCTGAAATCATGTTAATGTTTAAGATTTGGTGCTTAAAGACAAGTAATAATGCCATTTATATTATAAGTAGAAACTGAAATAAAACACGAAAAATTTTTCTGCTGACCAATCTCTGTAAAAAATGATGCTGAATATTGTCTATAATTTCAATCAGTAGCTCTGAATCCTCTGGAAGGTAAAACAGTTTTTGTTTTAGGGAAAGCAGGTCTCCAATCGACAACCTCCATATTCTTTAACATACCCAGCAGCCTGCTCTTATTTCTACTTTATTCATACATTAAGGTACATTTCAAAGACTGTAACACCGAGTAGAGGTCAGGGACAAATGCCAAATTCTTTCAGACGACAGACTTTTCACATAAGAACTTTCGAGCTCTCTTTTTTTATTCTCTTCTGAGAGTCATAAACGTATACCCTGCTCCTTCGTCACGACGAGATTGCTTTCCGAGGACACAACCCATTCAGCCCCCTCTCCCTAAATTTAACATTTTGATGAGTTATGCGGTGTCAACCCTCTCTACGCTCAGCACATTTGAATAAATGTATATTTGAGATTTACTGAAAGACGGGGACCCAACATGTCACAAGTGACACACCACCAAATGCTAATGCCCAAAACCTTCTGCACAGGGAATTTGTCAAACTTCTTCAAGTATCCCTCGTACTTTCATTGCTTAGCCTTGTTGCAATACAACAAATACAGCATAATGACACTTGTGATTCTTTCTTTGTATTGGTTTACAAGTTTTCTGACAAGTGTTGAATTTATTCTTTTAAATACAATGTTTCCGTTTTAGTCTAATATGGTTACAAATTCAGTAAAAAGGCTTTTTGGATGTAAAGCGGCTCTGCTAAATTGGCCTGTACGCATGATATGGAGAAGCAGGAGGAATAAAGCAGTAATTTGTGCACACAGTGAAAGACAATCAGCATAAACCTTAGAAGATATGACATTTGAGTACAAGTGACAAAATGAAATCATGTACCACCATCCTATTACACATGTATGCCATTTGACAAGCTTAAAGTCCTCTGATATTTGAACCAGAATAATCCACAGAGAGCAGGTCCAGCCTATTTATTCATGCAAAGATCGTCATTCTTTTGAGCTCCGGAAATCAGCTTTGGCTTTAATCCTGCCTTTGTCACACGCATGCGACTTTTCACTAACTACAATATCTTCCTGCCAGTTCAAGCAAAACTTTATGCAAAGTAAATCATTTACATCTCTGCGACACCCGATCTCCATATTCCAATAAAACCCCAAATTGATGGATGTCATCTTAGTGCTAACAGGGAATGACTCCTGCGGCTTCTGAAAACAACAATATTCTTTGGCTTCATGAGGTCCGGGCATACTATTCTTTTTAATGACATCTCTAGGCCAGTCCTATTTGCATTTATTGATGGCTGTTTTTAGTCTGGAGTGACTCTGTCTTCCTCGGAGACTTTCCACCCAGTGCTAAGTTGGATGCAGGCGGACAAAATCAAACTTTTCCATTTGCCGTGTCCTACAGTCAGGTTATGTGCTGTCTCCTCTGAAATGACGATCAGAGAGTCTTTTATGACATTTTAAAATTCATAAACTGCTAACTCAGCTGGTGATTGGAAAATACAATCTATTTTTGCTTCGAGTTGAGGCAAAATCATTTATCGTTTTAAAGCTTTAAAAGAGCATGTAAACTGAAATGCCTAACAGCATGTTAAAGCCAAATGTAATTTTGCTTTCATTTCTGTGACAAAACATAACGTTAAAGGAGGCTAAGACATACTGTCTTGAGAGGTTTCTTGCGATAAACCATGCGGTCCTTGTACTTTTATGGTGTTTTTTCTACCTTCATTAAGGCCCAATGTGTTCCTTTTCACCTTGGTGCACACACATTCACACACTGATGGTGGCAGAGCTGCCATGGAAGGTGCTAACCAGACCACCAGAAGCAATGTGTGGTTCAGTCTCTTCCCCAAGGACTCTTCAAAAGGGAAGGTGGAAACCAAACCTGCAACATTGTGATAAGAGGTCGACCACTCTACCTAAGAGTAGGAGCAATTTCAGCTCAGAGATATTTTAAGGGCAAGTCTAATATACTGCCCTGTAACAGACTGACGACCTGTCCAGGGTGTACCCCGCCTTTGGTCAACAGTAGCCAGGACAGGCTCCAGCAACCCCATGACTCTAAAGAGGACATTGCAGATTTAATACATGGATGGACTAATATACCAACCATTTAACCATGTAGGTTTAAACCAAAACTAGTCCAGTATGTTTTCAACATGAAAGCTTGGTCACAAAAGTGCCCTCTGTATACAAGTTGCTACCAGAAAAAGAAAATTGTAAAAATCTTGAGGTTCTCATGAAAAGTCTATTTTTTTTAATCTCCTTCACATATGCAAAACAAAAATAAATAAACAATAAACATTTATTTTTCTGAGGTTTTTTTAATTTTCTTTTCCTTTTATTATTATTGATGAAAATTCTGAAAGTACTGATTTTATTTCAAAACTGCAAATTTAATCAATGTAATTGTCCAATGGATGCAGCAAACACAGCTTTAAAACTGTACTTTGTCCCACTCCCATTGCCATTTGTGGTACTGATTGATTTCTGATTATGTGTTTGAAGGTCATTTTATTCATGTCAGTGATTTGTTTGATAGGAAATTGTTTGGCATTGCTTTGGTTTTTTTTGTTGTTTTATAGTAATTATATTTAAATCAGCTCATTTTGATTAAGATGACCAAATAAAACTCCCACAAACCCCCTTGTGCTGTTATGGAACACCATTCTGGATGCCTACAAGCTGCTTTGCGCTTGTTGAAAAATTGCAAAATTTTCAACTTTCCATCAAACTGAAGCCTGTTTACTGTCTTTAAGATACCTTGAATGGGTTCAGCAAACCTGCTTCCATGCTTTTATCAAATGTTTATTTACAAATTTAACATAAAAAAACTGAGATAGTCAACATATTTAAAGTTATGAGCAGTAAAAAATAAAGTCTTATGCTGCATTCACACCGGCCGCGTGTGGAGACACGTGTCAAGAACGCGCTAAATGTGGTTTCATTCAGCAGGTGGCATTCACACCGGATCAGTGCCGGACACACAGGTAGCGGCAGGGAAGGGATTCTTCTTCTTTTGTTTTTATTCTTTATTAGAGCTCATCCGCCATCTATAATTGGTAGAGGTTAGGAGTGAAAAGTCAAAGTGGTGCAATCTTGCACATCTTGCTCCAGGCTTTTGGTTTTCACAGCTCTGTCCCTTTAAGTGTTTGTCTTGGTGTCATATTAACCTGACCGGGCACAAACCGCAGTCATTAATTTTTCTTTTGTGACCATGTTTACAACGGTTGCTGCGATTAAGAGAGAAAATGTTCAATCAGCTGAACTTTCAATGAACGCCCGATTTGTGAGTAGAGCACTTGCATAGCAACGCGCGATTAGGAGCATTCTGGACGAGGAAGCCTGAAATTCTGGTTTACACACATTTGCATGGACTTTTCATTGACAGTGGGCACATAAACGCGAGTCAACGCAGCCGGTGTGAATGCACCTTGAGTCACAAAAAATGTTAGGGGGAGCTATGTGATCTGTTGCTTTTATCTTAAGTGCTTTGTGTGTAACTTATTCCAGCATTTAAGCAGAACAGTTTATCTTATGACTTTTTTTTTTGCCACATAGGCCACTGTTTGTTGACAGACCACAGAAAGTGGGAAGGTTTGCTGACTTGACCTGAGATTCTAAGTCAACAACGTGTTGGAAACGAGTGACTTGTACAATGCTCCAAAAGAAGACAGATGTGGTGGTGATGAGTGGTAAAACACCTGTTTACTTTAGTGTGTGAGAAAAAGCATCTTAGGCACATTGAAGCTTTCACCTACACCCTGTGACTCTGCTTTGTCACACTTAAATGTTTTTAGGAAAAAAATTGGCGTGTTTTTTCTTTTCTGATGCACCAGTTTAAGCACTGGAAGCATTTCAAAAGTACTGGTTGGGTACCAGCACTGAAGAAAACCTAAATGGTGCTCATCCCTTGGAAAGACAGGAAACCAAAAAAGCAAATGCTGGAGGTGAAAAATGAGGAATGGGCTGAGAAGGAAAAGGGGCAGTGAACAAAGCCCGGCTCAGTCCCTGCAGACAGTCAGTGGTTGACAAACTGAGAGAGGCTTAATTCAATTCAAAAACATACTTTGTTAATCCCCAAGGGGGAGCGATAAGTCTTAGTTCCAATTTGTCACATATTCTTCAAAGTCTGTTGTGAAGAGGACGCTCAAGGTTTACAAATGTCTACAACTGAAAGCTTACATACAAACTATCCTGGATTTCTGGAAACTAAAGCAGAGCAGTGCACCTTTCTAAGAATAGTGAATAGAAAGACAGACTGAGTTCAGCGTGACATGACTCAGACGCTGCACAGTCACTTGTCATTGAGCCCAGCAAACATAGCTCAGAATGTCCTCACATCAAAGAGGTCAATTTGCCTTTTCTAAATAGAGTTTATGTACGTTTTCCAGTGTGCACTGATTTTTGGGAGGGATTTCTTCCAACAATTTGACTGGTGGATTTGAGTCTTTAATCAGGGTGAGAATTCATGGGTATTTGTCTAAATGTGAAACTGGAATCCTCATTTAGGTTTAATCATCCCTGATGCCAAACATTTCTTTGGCATCATCTGTGTGGGTGGTGAGGTAGAGCTACAAAATATATGTGATTTGTTCATTTCAGAGCCACATCGTGATAGTAACTGAACGTTGATCAACCTGAAAGATGAAACAAATGTGTATTCTAATGTGACTGGAGTTGCAGTAACTTCCTAAAAGACGGGCCAGAGTTTACATTGTTCAAGTGGCGTGCAAACTATTCCCAGCTGGCATACCACCAGCGTGCACAGGTGCCCTGCTGTGTAAACCCACTCCTCTGTTTATTCTGGAGTTGACACAGTTCTTCTGCTTCTGCAGAATCAGGACATTGACGATCTCATGGTGCGTTCACTTCCATCTAAAAATTGCATTTTTAACATTGTGTTATAACTGATTCTAGTTTATCTTTTCACTCTGATTGACAAGTATTTTTGTGGCACTGCACACGCATACACACCGTTGTCAGGGAGACTAAATTAGGCCACGAAAAACACACTCCATTAAACTTTTTTTTGTCCTTTTATTTTGCAATTATCATAAAGAAGCAAAGAATTCTCATTTAGTTGAATCTACATGCAACTAAGTAACTGCTTCTAAAACATAAAAATGTTGATTGCCATGCTGACTGAAGATTAAAAAAAACGAACTTTATAAGCTTCCAAAGGACAGCAACGTTCTGAGCTGCTGGCCTCCATCCAGAAGCTGACAGATAAGAAATAGCAGTCCCAAACAGTTCACACAGCATCTCTACCTCCAGTTAATAGAGTGACAGCTCACAACAGAGGGAGCAGCTCCACAACCAACATGGAAAAAAATCCATACAGGGTTCATGCACAACTTGAAGGACAGAGCAAAGTTCAGTTTGTGCTCACAAAGGTTCAGTCCGTTCTGTTGTGTCGAAACATTTCAGGAAAAAAAAAACAAAAAAAAAACTTCCAAGTCCTAAAGCCAGATCATTATTGCTTCTTAACTGGAGCCACACTAAAACCAAGTGTCAAAAAAGATAGGTGTTGAACCTGTGTGTAAAAAAGCAGCCCTGCGTTAATGGGTGCCGGCATGTGTTGCGCCTTGGAGGGTGACGGAAACCCATCGACAGACTCTACAAAGACCAATTAAATTTATGGGCCGTCAAAAATAAACGAGGCCTTGTTGCAAAAAAGAGCACAAAGTGCTAAATGCTTCTCTAAGGAGCAGATCTCAGCTGACATGTTTCTGGGGGTTGCGTGCGCGCACAGGTAAAAATGACTGCTTGTAAGTTGCAACACCATCCACAGCAGCGAGGGTCATTGCATTACTCTTATCATCTAATCAGCTGCCATGAATACACTTGTGGAGCTCTGTTGTTAACTATATCTTCATAGATCCCTTCCTCCAGAATCTTGCAGGCATTTTGTATGACTGTTGTGGCACAAAAAGCTTGTTGTTGTGACCATTTTTCTAAAGTTGCAGTAAAAGTTATAATATACTTCATTCAAATTTTTCTTGTAAAGGCTACAAAAAGACATAGACACTCTAAAGCGGATGTTTTTTTTTTTTTCAATTTATTGACATAAACCCCATGAAAATGCATAGCAATGATGACATTGCTCATTTATTTTAAAATAAAGCAAATTTATCATCACGTTTGTGCTAAAACAGCTCAAAACTACTTTTTGCATAAATTGCACATTTACTGTATCGCTAAAAAACCTGTTCTTTTTATATGATGACATTATCATTATTATATTTCTTTTCAAACCCCCATATGATAAATGTACACATATGTCTGCATACTTGCCATCAGGAAGGAGATATAACTCCTATGAAGCAGGACCAACAGACTTAAAAACAGTTCCATCCCATGGACCATCAGGCTCCTAAAGGAAGCATTCCAAACACCATGACATATCTACACATTTATACTGTTTTTGCATTGCTTTCATTTCGGATTTTTTTTCTTTCATTCTTATGATTCCAGATGCACCGGGACATAATATGTTGTTCACCTTTCGGCTTATCCCGTCAGAGGTCGCCACAGCGAATCCGCCTTCACAACTTCGCACCGGTGGTTTGGGGGAGAGTTTTTACGCTGGATGCATTTCCTGACACAACCCTGTATTTCAAGGCACAGGGGCATCCAGTTTGGCAGCAGCGTCAAAGGTCTTGCCTAAGGACCCACACTGGATTAAGCTCAATGCAAAGCTGGGAATCGAACCCAGGTTTCCTGCGCCACTCACTCCACTGAGCCATTCATCCGCTAAGGATAAAAGTTTCATCATGATCCTCTATTCTATTCTATTCTATTCTTTATGTTTGAATCTTTTAATTTACATCACGTGGAATTAATTGGTGGAACTAGAGGTCCAACTGCATTACCCAGCATGCCTGCAGGGGCCAAGAGGCAGAGGAGTGGTTTGAAGAGACAATGGGAAGTTCTGTATTTTATAGTGAGCATTAAGCATTATTTTTACCATGGGTTTATAAAAGCCACTTAAAGTGAGACCTGGTCTCCTGCCTCTTTCTGTGCAACAACCATTCAGGCATTCTCAAAAGACAGCAATACAACTTGTTCAAAATAAGAGCTTTTTGGCCAAACGTTGCACAGATTGAACAAAACTGTGTCAAGAAAAAGGTGTTGGAACTGGGTGAATTTGCAGGATTTGGTGCAATGGCAACATCTCAAATTCCTGGAGGGACTGATAAATGAAAAAGCATTGGTGGTGATGAATCAAATTTTAAAACTTTTCTTTGAGGTAAGATCTTCAAACTGCTCTTATTTTGATAAATCTGCTACTGTAAGTTAAAAGGTTCAGATATTATTATAAAAATACTTAACTGTCAAGCATTAATGCTATTTGCAGCTTTGTATATTGGCAGTGGAGAGTGGCTAATGTGGATGTGATCATTCCCAGAAACCCTTAAAGTCTCACAGGAGCAGATGGAACAGCATCAAAATAGAGCGCTTTCAAGTATATTTATGCCTCCCAATATCAATGCTCCACAGTTCTCTAAGAAATGGGACACTGATGGAACAAGGAAAGGAGGAACAACAAAAGAACTATCCTGACAAATGAAAAGGACAGCTTCTTTACTGAGATACATCAACAGGGATCACTGCAGCTATGTCATAAATTAAGAGTTTTTGCAAGGAGCCTGCTCAATGATTGAAAAGGTAACACTGAAAAATCGGTTGAAAAAAGATTAAAAAAAACATGCAAAGTGTTTATTTAATCAACACAGATGGAAAATAAGAGGAATCTCAAATATACCTTAAAAACATCACTGTAAAGACAAGAAAAATCTCACTATTAATTAACCTGTAATGAGAAATATGAAGTTGATACAAAGTTTATTAGGAAGATACAGAAACTTTATAATTACATTTCAGTTTTCAAAGTAATTGCTTTTTAGTCTATGAAAGCATATTCCAACATTTTAAAGTAATTTAAATTTGCATGAAAATACCACAGTGTTTTATTTTAAATGCATATCAAGTCACAATGTCAGTATTTAGTATATTTGTAAACAGCAATAAAGATATGAAGTCGGACAAGAATGGACATGGATACAAACTCTTCAAATCAGGGATTAGTAATAAAGAACTAAATAAGCCACTCAGATGTGCAGCGAAACATCTTCTGGATCAACTTTTAGACCAGGCATGTCCCAAGTCCAGCCCAAGGGCCAAATGTGGCCCACACCGACCCGCAGGCTCCTGCCATGAAAAATTTCAAGTTCATTCGCATTTAATGTTGTAAAGGTTCAAAGAATCTAGGCCAAATGGTTGGCCCCTTACACATTTACATCTCACCAAGTCTGGCCCACTTTGCAAAAAGTTTGGACAGCTCTGCTGAAGAGTCTAGCAGTCCTGAAGAACAAATATATTATGACCTGGATAACAGAATCTTCACAGACAAGCTTTTTACTGCAGTTCTGGATTTAAAACAAACTTTTGTTTTTGATTTTTTTTATTGTTTTAAATGTACCTCAACTCTCCTAAAAGTGATTGTTGAGAATTTGAATGAGGCATGTATTTGAAATTATGTTATATTTGCCAGAACAGAGGCAAAAATGGCACAAAAAAGCAACAATCAATACATTTTTAAGAATGCTCTGTAAGCTTAAGAAATCCTCCACAGACAGAGCTATTTATTTATTTCATTTATTGTTATTATTGCAGTCTCTCCTGGCATCCTACTGTTTGTTTGGTTAGACAATGTGAGATTTCACTTGTTTTTTGTCAATTTTTCTGATTTGTTTTCTCTTCAGGTGATATTTGAGGGGAAATTAAATAATATTAAAATATATAGATTTTAACACCAAAGCGTACACTTTAGAGCTGGAACAGACACTCTTGGCTATCGGCCACCGGGGAGGAGCTGCAGCCAGATGGAGAGCCGGCGCGGGATGGGAAAGCAGTCTGCTGGGGCCTCCTGAACTTTAGTTTCAGTGACGCCTCAAAGAAGGTACTCTCATTTTATTCTTGTTTTTATTTTGTACTCTTTTGGGTTAATGCGGGACAGAAAGCCGTCAAACTCCTTAAGAGAGAGACAGAAACACCAGAAGCAGCCGTTCAGACACAGTGGAGAGAAGTTCTCTGTAGCTTGTGGGAGACTAAATGTTTTCATGAACCCAAACATTGAGGCATGATCACTGATGTTTTTGTAGAGTTTTTTTTTTAAATAAATTATCCTGATCTCTTAACATAATCAATTTCTTTAAATTAGATAAACACAGAGATCGCTCTGTGTAGCTAACATGCTAAAAGCATTAGCTGCTAGCTCCGTGTAGCTAACGGCTAAAAACATTAGCTGCTAGCTCCATGAAGCTAGGCTAAAAGCATTAGCTGCTAGCTCTGTGTAGCTATTCTGGGGTGATGGCTGCAGAAAGAAAGAAAAGGAGCAAGCCTGATTTCCTGGTGAGCAGAGAAAGCAGCAACAAATTAGAGGAACTGGTTTGAAGATGAATTACTGAGCAAAGGAAAAGGTGCGCATGTCTCCAGGAAAATGATCAGCATGAAAGCAAAGAAGATTTTAGATACGGAAATTGACGTTCACACCCAGCGTAAATCAGAACACAGTAAAATGTTCTCATCATTTCAATAAATCGAAAATGTTCATCTGTTGTTTTCTGTATTTTGTGACCAAATTGTACGCAAAATGAACCCATTAACCATCATCATTCTGTCTTTAATGGAAAAAACGCCGGTCTCCACGAGACACCGGTCCCTAATAAAGGCCTGGTCGGCCAACATTTTTTTAAATAAACGCCCCGGCTACTATTGGAAGATATACGGCAATCATAATTAAAAGACCACTGGGAACGCTTTTAAAATAGATAAAAAATGATCGGACTGGGACTTTAAATAAAAATGAAGTTCTGAAATGCCATTTCATTTTCAATCTCCTGAATCCAAGTTTTCTGGGAGTTCACTCAGGAACTGAGGAAGCCTTTATTCTGTGCGAATAACAGCAATATTAAAAAAATGTTCAGTGTTCTTAGTCCATGGAAAAAATAATTTGCATTCTTAGTAAAACACAGCTGGTTAGCAACACAAAGGTGGCTTTTTGTGATCCAATAGATCATGGTGGCATTTTTTTCCGAGACACATTTACCTGTCATCTTAGATGTAAACAATGTGACTTTCAATTTCCTCCTTCCATTAGAGCTATTGCCTCTCATGTCTATCCACAGCACAGGGACTGAAGTATGAGAAGTAATCAATAGGTCTTTGGTTTGGGTGAATGAGTCTTAGTGCTTGGTTTGCACAGTCTTGATCAGACTGACAATGACAGATTATAGGACTGCATGTGAGAGTAATTAAGATGGGTCTATCGTTACACTGATAGCTCAAGAGCATGATGTCCCTGAGGCAGACAGCACCAACCTGTCAGACAGCATCTCACTTCTGTGAAAACAGCATCAAAAGCTGTTAAGATTCACCTTGAGAGGATGCATAAACTGCATCATTTCTGCAACAATAATCACATTTCAGGACATTTGGGGTTCCATCTGCAGTCTGAATGGACACATCTTGACTTCAAAAGACCTTCAAAGCAATCGACAGTACTTCATTTGTCGTTGAGAATTTACTTGGAAAATCACTGATTTTCTGAAAATGACAGCCAGAAATTAGTTCAGAAAGTTTTACTTGAAATCCAGAGAGCTCAAAAACCCTCCTGGGGTTTCTTTTGCTCCAGTATATTGGTCTTGACATACTTTTAAAAACAAATCTGATGCTCTGGTATTTCCAGAAAGTAGATAAGGCAACCATAATGAGACAAAACATGTTTTGGTAGAAGTACTGATGGGTTATTGCAATGCAAAATGTTATTTAAGAAAAACTTTTCACCTTTTGCTCTGCTAGTAGTCAAGTCAATTTTGGACTTTAGTAAACTGCAGTCAGTTTTTTGTTTTAAAATCATCCTATTTGTTCCAGACGATAAAAAAACTGCATGTATTTACACTCGGTCATGTTTTAGACAAAGGAAGAAGATTTTACTGCTTCCTCTATCTTGACAAACCCTGCTTTGAAGCCAAAGCTGTGTGACAGTGGAGAAGTCCCCTTCAAACTATTTACATTGAAGTGCTTTGATGCTGTTTCTAATTTTCTCTAAAACTACTGACACTGACATATAATTGACATTACATGTTCTAGATCATTGTTGGAATTCCAAAAAGTGAGTCTGGGGCATGTGGTCACAACTAAATGCGAAACAATATGATATTTTATAAATCAATCTAAAAAAATTACCATAATTCTCTGCTCGCCATTTCAAGGCTTGGTTTTTGTAGTCTCACTATTTTGCAGAGCTTTTCAGTGTTTGCATGCTTCTTTTTTTACAGTGCACTGTGGTCTGTGTCCTAACTGGCTGTAGACATTGTCAATCAATCTCCTCCGTGCCGCGTCTCTGGTACAAAATGCATTCAATTTGCCAAGACTATAAACGACTGGACAATTTTTGCTTTCATTCTGTAATACTGGACCTAATTTTCTTTTAAAAGATTTCAGCATTCAGATTTTGAACAATAGAGAAAAGTTAAAAAACGTCTGTCTGTCTGAGAAAAGTGTTTAAAGTTTGCAGTGAGGAGATTCACAGCATTGAAACATCTGTAATTCTACTTTGCAGATTTCACTTATTGTGAGTCATTTTTAGAACATAACTGTACATTGTACACTGAAAAGTTGTATGGGTTTGCCACTGTCGTCATCTCAGACCAGTGGAGCACGTTCACACTGGCAGGTATGATATGCACCAGAGTTTGTTTCTTTGGAGAGTCTGCATCATCTGGCAAATGTGAACGCTCATCAGAACTCTGGTGTGGATCAAACAAGAGAGCTTTGGTCCACTTGATAACAAACTGATGCAGTTCACTTGAGTGTCACTGCAAAGGGACTCTGTAGACTGTGTAGTGTAATGAAGACATGCAATAACATAATACATGATAGTCAGAGAGTTGGCAGGACTAGGCTGATGTCTTATTTATGTTTTTTCTGTGTATCCAGGTCAGAACTATTGACTGGACAAGAGAACTGGACACATCGAAGTCACCCATAGAAAATGCCTTACTTCCAGCTCCGGTGAAATGAAGCCAATTCAATCTCCATTTTTCCAATACAAATGTTGAAGGCAGATGACGTGAGTAAACAGTGATTGGTCCGAGTCGATCTGAGTCAACGTTTCTATGGCAACTACTGTCAGTAATCAGAAGTAAGCTTGCTCGAAGTCCATGCTCCTTCCACTGAAAGTGAGCTTGGGAGAATCTTATGAAGTTATAATTATTGCTCAAGTATTGTCTGTCTGTAAAAAAGCTTTGTAAACTAAATGTGAGTGTGTGTAAAAATGTTTTGTACTTTTAGAAAAAAATCATCTGTCTGTAAAAAAGTTTTGAACTTGTCCATCTGTAAAAATGCTTTGTCTGTGTGTAAGACGTCATGTTACAGACAGACAATATGTACAAAACATTTTAAACACACACATACATTTCATTTTACAGTTACAAAACTTTTTTTACAGACAGACAAAACTTTAGCAACAAATCTAACTTCATAGGATCTGTCAATGAAACATTTCGAACGTTCAAGGTGCTTTTACCGGGGCATCTGATTGGTCAATTTATAACTTGACTTACTTGTGAAAAAGAAAAAAATATCATTAAAAAAATAGGATTAACAAGAACATGTTTAAAAAAAGACATCAAAGCAAGAATGACTGTTCTGACAAATACCATAACTTAGTATTAGCTGTTTATTTCTCAATGGAAGTCTATAGGATTTTGGCATTTTGGAGCCAGCAGGTACTTCCTATTTGGAATGCCAGGGGGGAGGGATCACTCACTCCAGTTCTCTTATACAGTCAGAACCTATAGAGCACCTCCAAGTGAGCAGCTTTTAGAACTAAGAGAATTTTTGTGGTTATTTGGTGTGGTTCCATCTTTGGTTTAGTCTTCAGAGCTCCATGTTGTGAAAGCAAATCAAATGCTGTAGAAAAGAATGAGCATTTTCTTACCATTTGAACCATGGGGCAATCCTAATGTAAAAGCAACCCAAAGCATTTTTGTCCTGTAGTCTACTCGACTTTTTTAATATACTTTTTTCTTCCCAGTTGGCAGTCCTTACTATGTGGTTAAACAAAATCAGGGATACATTAAGCTGCATGGGGGCACTGCTAAAACGCAACACAGTAACTTGGAAGGGCTGGGCCATTCTAATGTTGTTCCCAAGTGTGGCTGCATCCTGCTGTGTAAGGGAATAATATTTCATTCAGATGCATAAATGCATTTGCAAACAGCACTCCACTAAGAAAAAAGGCAACGTACTCCTGTGACTGGTGTAAAGCAAAAACAGTGCCTTTCTAGACATCTCTATGTATACAAATGCAATTTTCCTATGCATCCTCTTATCACAGAGTAAAGTATGGCAGCTCATGAAAAATGCCTTTTTATTAGAAGTGCAGGATTTATTGATTTCAGCTGTGTTTGCATTGCATGGATGTTGACTTGTGAGAAATATTTGCACTTTTATTTCATCCAGCATTGCATTTTATTCCCAAGATACAGGAACAAAGTTTTTATTTTATCAGTTTCAAATTTGCCCAGACAAGCTCACATTGCAAACAAAACGGTGCCGTTCCTCCTCTGTTTTACCTTGAATGCCACACCAAGGAAAACGGATGAACTCTAAGGAGTGTTAAGTGAGACAAAACATTCAAGAAATAAGTCCCTCAGTCAAACTTTATTAGCCACGTTCACAGTAATTCTAAAACTTCTTTGTACACTTTACATGTTAGCATTGTTAGAAGTGTTAGCCGTGTTAGCGTATTCACAATGCCTGTAGCTACCAACCCTGTTTGCAACACGTAAAAAACAGCCAGAAAACGAACATAACTGTGACCATGCTAAGTTGAAAGTACCTTGAAAGTAAGACATAAAAAAAAAGGTCCAACATCACTATATGTTAGCTGTGTTAGCTTATTTACAATAATGCACAACCTTGTGGGGAACTTGTATAAAACTGGCATTTTGACAGAGAACTGTGTACCTCTGACTAGAGTTACCTTAAAAAGACAAAATAATTAGCTGAGAATCCAGCCATAGGTCCAGCCACTTCGCCATAGGTAACCAGAATTAACCCATACATGAGGTGCTCCAGATTATAAGGCGCACTGTCTTTTAAAGCTTTGAAGTGTTCCTTATAGTTCAAAAGATACTGTACAATATTTAATACTTTAATAAACTGATATAAAAATGTTTTTCAAATTTCAGATTTCAGATACTGAAAATGACATGGATGAACACATTTTCTATTGTTTCTTCTGATAATTTCTTTTTCCACAGCTAACGTTTTTTTGGACAAAGGATGCTTTGGAACATTGCAGTGGATCATACGTGACATGCTAACAACTGATTTAGAATGCTAACATTAGTGTTGCAGTACGTTTCCTGTGAGCAATGTTCTAGTGAGCATCATTCAACGGGGGGGGGCTGTAGCTCATTGGGTTGGGCAGCTGCCTAACAATTACTTTCCAAGTTTGACAATCGTTGTGGTTTTAGACAAGATGCCAAGAAGTAAAAATAACAAAGAATACCAAACCAAAACCAATATTGCTTTGCTCTGCTTAGCCAAAATTTCATGACAGAAGATGTGACACAATTAAGCATATATAGCTGTTGTAATTCTTAAAAGTTGAGGGCAGCATATGTTATCTTGCATTATAATTTGAAATATAACAATAAAATAAAGAGCATAGTTATTTGGGAAAACAGAGCCTCTGCAGTTGTTGGGTAGGATGCTCCCTTTTTTTTAGTCTACATCAGGGGTCATCAGGGGGCACGCGCGCCAGAGCGAAAGGTAGTGGCACGCCGCAGCGCTATTGCTATTATTAAATGTATCTGATGGGCTTTTAACAGCTTCTAGCAGGTTCAAGAATACGTTACACCGACTTTATTCTCATACTCTACTCTACTCTGCAATGGGAAGTTGAGAAGAATTGGTCAGCCATCAATCATAGGATTGATTATTCTCTTCATTTCAGAGCCTAATCATACTAACCCCCTCAGTCATGGTGCAGCAATGCCAACAGAATTAAACTTAACTCCCACAATGCACTCCTTCTGTGGGCAGGATCGCTACAGTATTTTTGGGTTTGAGGGACAATCTCTTCTCACAAGGAGATTTTTTCCCCCCTTTGGGATCATGGGATAACAGCGCTGTTACTGTGACCCCACCCACCTGTCTAAATACTACAGCTTTTTTCAATAAAACTGTATTGTTTTGCATAATGTACATTACTTTCCATGTCAGCCTTCATGAATATAGATTTTAATGACCGTACAGCTGGTCCTGTTTTTGGCGTCGCTGACATATGTAAAGTTATATTATCACATAGGGATTTTTTTGTACCGGGACTTGTCAGTTTGGTAGGTCTTTATTGCCATGGTGGGTTGGTTTTAGTTTTCTGTCTTTTTTGTATTTTGTTGTTTGTTTTTAATTGTACAGCGTTTTGAGCTGCAACACATAAAAAGTGCCTTTTGTTAATAAGGCTGGATTGATTGATTAATTGGCTGAAAAGTTCAGCTTGTTGAATATTAACCAAGCAAGGTCAGATTATACCCAAACTTTCTGTTCTGCCAAAAGTCTATATGAAATGTGAACAAGTTCTAAAATTAAAACTACAGCTGATCACCACTCAGTTTACTCGGGGCGAAAAAAATGAAGAATGATGCTGTCCAATTGTAGAAAATGTTTAATACTATAATTGGCAACCTTACAAAAAAGTAAAAACATTAATTTTACATGCAATAAAAGCAGCATCATATAAATAACTTGCATTAAGTTACTCAGGCACTGTCTCAAAATGTAGCAAAAGATAAATAAACCAAAAGCACATGCTTATTTTTTTTCTTGGTTGTGAAGTTCTCAGAAATATTGATTGTATTTTGATCTGACGTATCCAATCCTATTGCTGTAGGTATGACATACCAAAAATGCAGTACTTTTGGTTTCAGTCGAACATTATTACAATACTATTTCAACTATCTTCCTTGTGGATATATGAAAGCACTTTTTGATTGAATGCCAGAAATGTTTAAAAGCTATTTTACCTGATGTTGTAAATTACATAACATCTCAGATGTATTGGAAATGCTTTTGTATTTCTTTGTATTTGAGTTTGCATTATAGTTGGTGATACCACAGTTGTTAAAGAGAAAATTTCAAATGGCGCTTCATGTCGTAGCCACTGCTGACCCCTGGTCTACATGCTAAAGCAGTTATTGTGGAGGCGCTATGTGAAGAAGGAACCTAAAAGCTACACCTTGCACCATAACAGACCCACTCCAATGAAAATCCTTTTTGGTGTTTTTATCATATTCTTGTAGCATTGTTCTCATAATGGAGGACATCTATAAAAAAAATTAGGATTAAAACTGCGTTTCTGATTATTTCTTTTTTCAAATCATGATGAATCAGGAGCAGATAAACCTTCAGTTTGTATCTACTCTCTGCATTAGCATGGATCATGGAGCATGCTAGCTCATATTTGCTACTCTAACGTTAGCTTTGGGGTTGAAGAGCTGTGAGCTAACAGGAGAGAGTGCAAACAAAAGATTGCTGGGATATAAATGCAGGGTTACAGTCCTGCCCACAGCCCAGTGGCGAATTTCTGATGAGCTCCAGCTGAAAATGTCTTAAAAAAGCGTTAAAAACTTTTTAATTTTGAGTAAAAACTGCATAATAGTAATAAAAATAAAAAAGACCACTGGTAACGCTTTTAAATAAAATTAAATTGGAGGAGGCCAGAACATTATACAAAACTTACACACAAGAAAACATGAAGGATTATGACAGAAATAAAATCTGGCAGTTTCTTCAACTAATGTTATAAATTCAATTCCTTTACATATATTTTTTCATTTAAACTTTTTTGGGGTCTGCATGTTTTCTTTTACAATGATCTGTGCAGGGAGCCTTAATGATGGATTGTAATTGCTCCATGATCCATGCTAATGCGCACTCTGTGCCCCTTTAAAAAGAAAAGAAAGAAAGAAACTTGTATTTTGTCTTTTTTTTCAGTGCTGGCTTGATTGTAACTTTCCAAGCATTGCAGCCAATAGAGTGAGGTCTCTCAGATGCTGGGAACAGAGAGAACAATGTCATATTCATAAGCGACATATCAGCTGTCTTCCTCATTACCACAGCACTGTGAATGCAAGCTTCTGTCCCCCACAACCATAAAAGAACCCGTCATGTCTCTGTTTCTCCTAATTGACAATTTACTACATTTCTACACAGATATTTTTGATTACCCTCAGTTTGTCATTCAGGGTGGCTCCACAGTACAAACAAAAATCTCCTGAGTTTTTTAATAAATATAAAATAACTACAAGACTTAACATTGATAGCATTTTTACCGCTGCACTCCAGTGACCTTGACAAGACAAGCAGATACAGTTTTGACTCTGAGGTCCCACTATAAAGCAAGATGGAGAAAAACCCCTGCACCCAGTATCCAAGGTAATGTTTTGGAAGAGAGATGGAAGTCTTTCAGAAATTGAAAAGAATATAAAGTCAAGGATAGACAGAGATTTTCAATTTTTACCTAACGTGAACCTCCATAACCATCTCTTTTCTTTGTGTATATTGGTTGACCTCCAGAAACATCGGACATGAAAGGAAAAATACTAAAGTGAAATCTCCCTGTTTGCTTTAAGCTGTGGCAACCTTCCACACATCGATGCATTTTATAATCTTGCTCAAATAGAGTGTGAAGATTTGTCGTGAACAAACATCCATGCACTGCCACGCAGGCAGAAACCAGAGCGGGCTAGGATGCATTTGCAGCTGAGCACATGCGTTTTTCAGTGATAGGCAAAAGTGGAAGTGAAGAAACAAAGCTATAAGCTGTGATGCCGTTTGTTAGGACTTTTTTACTGCAATAGCTACAAGTGGCAAAAAAATCCATGCTTCAGTTGCCAATTCACTGCCAGCCCTTCGCTGTGAGATTAGCCACCACCACATGAAGTAGTGCCACGCATTACCCTGCAATTAGAGAGAAGCTTATTAGGCACAGTTTAATGTAAATTTAATGAGTAATAAATCCTAAATTCTTTAAATAGAAGAGTATATTATTGTTACAAATGATGTACTACAGTGATCTCGCATTATGGGCGATGAAAGAGTTCACATATCAGTGGTTCATTAAGTGCAGTATTAAATATGTCCTGTGCATTAATTCAGGCTCATTTTTATACAACAGAAAGAAAAGGTCCTCACAAACAGAACCGCTTAGCTACGAGCTGAGACAGCTAATTATTATCTCTTATGTGCTAGTGCTTCAAGTCACAAATAACCAAACAAAAAGTGTGACCCACTAAACACCCACCTGCACAAGGACACACCAGCCTCTGCAACGTATGTTCTAGTTCTAATGTGTGTTTCAGACTTCTGTGTTCAAATCTGTCACGTTCACAGGTCACGATGCAAGTTTTTAAGTCCATTTTCAGGCTCTACGTACAAAACATGCCTGCCATCAGTGAACACATGTTTGAATGGTAAAACAGTGGAACTTTGACCAGTTAGGGACTCGGATTTGGTATTGAAGTATGAATGGCATCCTTTTTTAAGTGAAGTAAAGGCCAACTGTTTGGAAATTGATCATGGAGGAGAAAAAAATAATTGGAATTATGTGACACCATGTCTTTCATATATCAGAATAGAGCTGTGAAAGGAAAACCCTGGAGCAAGATTTACACCGCTTCAACATTTCACATCAGTCCTCTTCTTACTGTAGGTTTCATTAACCTCTGCGTGTGAACACCATATGCTAAAAGCGCAACACATGCTCTGTGAGAACGTATAGTATTATTGTGGGAATTACTCTCTAAAAATAACCCACATTTGGTGAAATCCACAAAGAAGCCAACTTTATTTTTTCCAATTTCTATAGATGATGTAGGGTTGTAAAACTCCCTCACTACACACTTTATACATTTTGTCAGACAAACACGAACATCTTCATACTTTTCTCTCTTGTTTAAACTCTCAAAGTTCAAATCTTTGTAGAAAGTAAGTCCACTATTAGTGGTATGGAAACAAAGATCATCTCTGCGAGCTGAATACATTCTGTACAAGGGAAACAGCACGGAGGAGGTTGGTTGACAAGGTCAACAGCCAGTCAGGATGCAGAAAAAAAGAAGCATGCTAAAAGAAAAATTTGTGAAACAGCGAGAGAGCGGAAGGTGAACCGCATTATAGCGAGGGACCATTATATATTTTCATACATATGTTTATGTAGATCCACACAGACGACTTCATACTACGAAAACAAACTAACGTAATTGCACATAATGTATCCCAAAACACACACAAATTCATGCATATTTCATTCAGTCTTTCATGCCTGCATACATGCAGACATCCTTGTTTGTGCAGAGGTGGGCAGGTGTGTTCTGGGGCTTATTAGAATGTACTATGATGTTACTGAATGAGAAAGGGAGGGTGTGAACCCCAAACCCCCCTTCACACAGAGCCCATGGCAGGCAGCATGGCAGCGCCAGCCTAAAGAAGCCAACACATCAGGGACACAACTACAACCCTCGGACCAACTGCTGGCTCCTCCCACGAGGGAGTTCTAAGAGACAGAGAGTCACTGGAGACCAGCCCATGCCGTGTTCACAAGTCCTTTATGTAACAGAGTCGACTGTGTGTGTGCTAAAAGGGGTCATTACAATTTGGCGTGTGGGGGACCCCGAGCCAGAGTGTCCCTGTGCTTGTCCCTGGCCTGGATAAAACACAGGGTTGTGTCAGGAAGGGCATGTGGTGTAAAACTATCTGCCAAACCAAGTGCGCGGCTCGCGGAAAGTTGATTCGCTGTGGAGACCCCTGACGAGATGTGGCGAAAGGTGAACAACATAAAGAGACCATCCATCGATGGTTTATGTGTAAGACTTGCGCAGTTCCAAGCCCTACATCTTTAGGGGATTTTCAGCTAATTCTTTTGTCTTTTTAAGCTAACTCTAGTGTTTCCGACTAAATCAGAGATAATGGCATGGGCTTTATAGAGAAAAGGTAACGGACTTAAAGCAGGAAGAAAACACCTTTGAATTTGGAAGGGAATGCCAAAACATTTCAAACCTGAATTTGGTTTGGTCTGCCTTCCCATTGCACTCTTGAAGGAGGCCCGTCTGTATTGTTAAGTCAGCTTTTTTTTTTTCTTTCAAATTTTAACCTTTAATGGTGGGATGAGATTATTTATGGTGAAATGCATTGCACTTGTTTATCCTTATTTTATTTTATTTTTTTTACAGGAAGATGCAGGAGAGCATCATAGGTAAAAATTCATGCAGAATAAATGCTGAATGATAAAATGTGGACAATCATTAGGGACAAACATTAACAGGTCATCCAACCCCAGGTTTTAAGACTCAGTAAAGACATCATCTTCAAGACAAAGCCATTTTAGAGCAAGCGTTTTTAATGATTTAGTTCTAATTGGTATAGGTTACAAAAACCTTGAAGCGGCATTTTGAAAGACATTAAGTAACACAAGTATTTGCCAATCCAATAAAAAAAATACTTTAAAGAAGTAAAAATGCTTTACTTCTGTTAGAGTGGTGCTTAACTCTCAAAACTTTTGGCTCGACGTGATGGAACAGCAGTGTAATTGTGCCAAAAGAGAGATTACATCTAAATCTGGCACAAAAATATGGATGGATCTGTCTTCCAAACCCATTTGGTCCCTTTTGAGGGCATGGGGTTGCTGGAGCCTATCCCAGCTACTGTTGAGTGAAGGTGGGATACACCCTGAACAGGTTGCCAGTTCATCGCAGGGCCACACATGCACATTTACTCCTAGGGATAGTTCAGAACCATTAGTTAACCTGTGGAGCATGATTTTGGACAGTGGGAGGAAGCCGGAGTGCCTGGAGAAAGCCCACGCATCCACCCCATGGACATGCAAACTCCACACACAAAGATTCCAGCTGGGATTTTAACCAGCGCTTTCTAAATGTGAGGTGATTGTGATCATTGTAATTGTTTCCATAGTAAATATATACAGAAAAAAGACATTTTTACTATCACATAATAAGAGAAGTGGTAAAAAGATGTTTCAGATTCAGATTTTTCTCTCTAAACTTCTTTGCTTTATACTTTGGCTTGTTTGAGAGTTTGTCTGCTGCTTGTTCCATGAGCTGAAATATGCACATTTCTATCTTTTTTCTTTCAAAAAAGGGGTGTGTGGTCTACCATATATATAGAGTGGACACCAACAGCACTACGACAGGACAAGCGTGAAATATAAAATCTCCTCTTGTGTAAAAAAAACCTTGTGAAATTGAAAAATATATATGAAATCAACCAGCCACCCACCAGAGGACAAATATACAAGCACAAATTGAGGGCAGAGCAACACGCTGTGAGCAAATTTCAGCAGAATCTGTTTCAAAGCCAAACCTCACCATAAGCAGTTGGAGAAGAACATCTTCAATCACTTAATGGGTCACATGCTAACTGGCAAGCAAGAGCTCCATATCAACTGCATGTTTCCTTTAGTTTCTCAGATCCCGTCCTTCAGCGGCGCCTTGAGGCTTCGTGGCAGCCCGTATTGATCCACTTCACCATCACTCAGTCCTGACGAATGGCTTTAAACTGGCAATAAGTGGGATCATGGAACCCTCTGAAATTCAACCATCTGATGTGCTACAACAGGCCGGGCCCCAGGAGACCCGCGGAGAAGACGACTGCTTAGCAGATTCTCCATTGAAATGCAGACTCTCATGATTTCATAACAGAACTCTCAGCTCTGTCGTTTTATCAGGGCTTGCCGGCGCTGTGCAAACACTTTCTCCCGCTATGTCTGTTTCTCTTTGTTTGACTTCACCACTTTCCGTTGACTGTGCACACCTGTATCAAGCAAAATCCATCTTTCCTCTCTGTCTTTGAAAGTTCACATGCTTCTGGATCAGTAGAACAAAACTGAAAGCAGCCAGAGCATCAGCCCTCCACACAGGGCTTTACTTTTTGTAAAAACACACAGACGGAAATCGGGGGGGGGGGGGATTGGAGCAGCTCTAGCTTGGGGCATCAACCTAAAAGGGCTCCATCACTTTCTGCCAATATTAAAACCGGGCTTTTTGTACCAAGCTTGAGGTTATTGCCCATTCAACGAAGCATTTTTTATTCGGCTGAGAGGTTAATTAAATTAATGTGACAAGGAGAAGCTAGACAATGATGTAAATGTCATTCAAATATTCAGCACGGAGCATAATAGATGCAGCAAGTGTGAAATGAAAGCCTTGTAAGCAGTGAACTGCAAAATAACACACTGTCTAAAATTCCCTTTAACAAGTGGGCTCATTTTGGAAGCAAGGTAACAAACAGGCGGGCACACAGAGGGGTGAGCTTCTGCAGACCTGTTGATGTGTGGTCCAGGTAAGTCACGTGTCTTGACCCCTATTTTTAATGCATGAACTGTTAATTGTCATGACAACAACAGCAACCCCCCCAAAAATAAAAAAAAGTGGCAGCTGTGCGCGTAAAAAGTATTACTGAGAAAGCCTCACAGACGTGGCATAAGAGATCAGCACTTCCAACCCCACAGAAGGAGAGTGGAGGTTTGCAGTTGAGCTGCAGGAGGACAGTGCTGGCCAGAGCTGCTGCATTGCGTGTTTTTTTTTCTCTCTCCTCTCGCTGAAGCGCACCTGAAGCGCACACTTGGAGAGATCTGACAGCGGGATGAGTTGTGGATGTGATGGAGGTTTATGCGGCATCACTACGCGCGCGCCCTCCCCCCAAAAAAAATTAAATTAAAAACATCAGTGTTAGAGGAACGGGGCGAAAGCACTTCATGCTGGTGATACTTTATCTCCACCGGTGCAGCTGAGCAACATTACTTTTTATTGCAAGCCTTCCGCAGCGCGCAAACCCCCCCCCTTACGGCACCGCTTCAGTCATGAATGAGAGGAGCGGGATGCTGCGCGTCTCTTGCGCAAAAGTGATGCTGAGATTTTCTGCGCGCATCCAGCTCGCCAAAACGCACAACTTCTTCCTTTCTGCTTTGTGCTGTTGGAAGGATCCCAGACTAACGTCCGCGCGCGCGCGATTCCCTTACAATCGCAGTAAAACTCACCTTTCTGGAGGAACGCCGCTGAAATCACGAAAGAAATAAGTAGAGATCCGCTCCCCGTGATCGCCATGTTGGACACCTGCTTGAGACTGGCGGCGCTTAATCACCTAGAGACGGCCATGGGATGGAAATGTAGACACATGAGAGGCGGAGGGAGGGCGCAGGCAGGGAGCACGCTCTCCTATTCGGCAGCGTTGTGTTGCAACCATGCAAAGGGATAAAAAAATGATAGAAGAGCATCACCATACCTCTGGATGAGTCATAAAAAGGGATAGATTATATTCTATTATTATTTTATTATTATTTATTTATTTATTATAATTTTATCATCCTTTTGTGGTGCCACCAAAGTTATGCATTAATTCACAGCTGGAATACTGTGGGAATATGGAAATTCCAGGACCACTTTATGAGAAAATGTTAGTCTCTTTTTTTTTGCGTGTGTTTTTATATGAGATGGATTCAGAAACATCCACTGGAGTCCACACCTCCCCATAATAATAATAATAATAAAAAGAGCAGAGGTGTTCAGTTAAGTTGGCCAAACTTGCTCCTGGAGTTCCATGTCTATTCAGCGAGCGCCCCCTGTTCCTCAAACAGAGAAGTGCATGTTTCACCCATCAAGGTGCAGCACTGAAAATAGAGGAGAAAAAAATAAATCTCATCTGAATGTAACACTCCAAGAATCACACAATTTGAATGGAAAATTTCAGCGTATTAATAAGCGTGAGCTGAACTCTTTCTCTGTACTTTATTATATCTCCTAATGTCTCTGTTCGTTCCCACCTGAAGTGCATGAGGACTATCTCGTGAGAATCAGAGCCACGGAGAGACGTGCTTGACGACTTTGAATCTCATTTCTCCCTTTCATTGTGTCAAAACAGCACAAAGGCTGTTAATTGCACAATCTATTCTCTGAGGCTGCGTGTCAGTCCTCATTCCATGGATGAGTAGATAGCATTTAGAACTTCGCTCTAATGCTGCAGCCATCCCTATCACTACAGATTGAATTCCACACATCAAATTTATTTCAGAAGTTATTATCCGTGGCAGCTTGCCAGTTCTGCCTGCCACTCATGCAATGTCTCCACAAGGTGTTTTCTCCTCACAGCAGTGGCCAAGCTGCTGTGTTTCCTGTCAGCAAGGCGCCGCTGAGCATTGCACCTGCAGAAGTGCTCAATAAGTCAATGGGCTGATTTTTTTTTTTTTACATATATATATTTTGGTGTGCCACTCGCTTGATGGTTCCCTCATTATTTGTTGCTCTGCGACCCAAAACCAACTTCTGTTGGTGATCCTCCCCCCCAATGCTGCATGGCATTTCCTTTGCTCATGAGAATGGATGGAGTTCCTGGTCTGTCTTAGAGGAGAGGCCCAGCATTTCTGTCACCCCGAGCAGAATGAATAATGGATGGGAATGGATCGTTTGACTGAACTGCTTCATCTGGATCCTCTGTAGTCAAAGCCGCAGATCCTCTGTGCGTGTGATTAAGTGTGCGTCGCATGCTACTGCAGGGACACAACTTGCGTTCGACCCCATGTACCACACAGTTGTGGCGGCGATATTTAATAGGGCAGCCATCAGCATTTTCAATTTAAATTAGTCCTGAAACTGGTAATAAAGGATTTTTGCTCAGGCCTGTTTCTCAGTTAATGTTTGATTAGAAATGCAATGCTTTTAAATTAAGACTTCTTTTCCCCTTGGTATGAAATCAATCAAATGAAAGGAAATTGAATTATTTGAGATGGTAATCTCACCATGAAAATGTTTTCCTCCTGTTGAAAGACGAAGAATAATTGAATCGGATCCTAATAAATGACCCAGATGGCTCAGCAAGAACAGGGCCTATTGTATAGAAATGGAAAACGTCTTTAGATTTTTCTGTTTCACTTGTACAGAAATGTATATTTGTGCCATATAGACACGTGTGCACATTGTGTTGCATTAAGCAAATCACTACAAGAAACAATACTCCATATGCCTCACTACAGGTCATAAATTGCTTGTGTCTCTATGGCATAAAACATGCATGCTCAACTAGTTCCTGGCTTTCTCCTTACTTGGAATCATTTATAAAAGAATTTTTTTAATTAAGCAAAAGAAATCCTGTCATTTTAGATGAATCACATTTGAAAACAGGGAAGGTGTAGATTTGCAGTATATATTTACATATTTAAATGCTTGAAATGGGGCGTTTTGCAACCTCAGGGGTTTTAATGTATCACCAGTCACACAGTGCCTCGCAGAGACTAATGGTAATTTATTTGTCATTAGTATAGTGCATGTCAAGTTTGCTGGACAAGCTTAAGTGAGAATTTTTTGTCTCTACATGTGAGGAAAAGAAATATTGTCCTCAAAGAAATGCAGGTGCAACCAGAGCACATTTGTTAAGGTCACTTCTGTCGTTTGTGGAGCTTGAAATGATGCATTAACCCTGTATAATAAATGTGAAAAGCATGTTGTAGCAATAGCAAAGCAGAGAATGAAAATTATCTAAGATTTCTTTTTAGCACCATATCCATGTTGACCAGCAGTCACAGCTCAGTAGAACCACATATTCTTGCAACTCTCAGCCCTGAAGATTTTCTTACATTTTCTGGTGGTAAAATCTCAAATATTAGACATAAGTTGAACAAAGTTATCCTTACTTTCAGCCCTGAGCAGGCTGAAGTCTGCTCTGCAAAAAATCAATCAGGAAACTGCAGCTTATTAAGGTTCTCACAAGGACCACAAAAGTAGACCACATCAGTCTAGTTGACACTGTCTACCAACCTACTTACAAGTTGTTCTAGTTATAAGCTGACTAATCAGATAAAGAAAGGTATTTTATTTGGCCTTTATTTGACCTGGAGGATCAGTTACTCATTTACAATGATGACCCGGTATGTGGTCTCACGTCCAAGGTTCAAAACGGCTGATTGACCGATTTTGTGTGGCCCGCTTTCAAGAGGCAGTGGTGTGGACTTTCAACAAGCCCACTCCTGATTGGTGAGAGTAGTTGACATAGAAACATTGATCCAGACAGACTCGGACCAGTCACTTCTTACTGACGAGTTCTGGTTCCAACATGGCGGAGTCCGTATGTGAAAAAAATTGCGACTGAATTGACTTAATTTCATTGGAACCGGAAGTAAACAATTTTCAATGAGTGACGTCGCACTCACTTGGTCCAGTTCTCTTATACAGTCAATGATTGAAACACTCATTTTATTTAAATCCAGGTTATAGTCCCACTGTTCTTAATTCTTCCTTTAAATCTTTATTTTAGTGATCATATTTCTATTAAATGTTTCTTTTAGTGTTTTATGTAACGCATTTTGCATAATTTTTGTACACAAACATGTGCTATACAATTAAACTGGCCTAGCCTAATTTCTAAACAGTCAAAAAACAGTCCAGACAGAAGATGATTTCCTGTTTCTCCAGCAGTCTGTGATATATTGGTAGCTATACTTTAGTCAAATTATTAGCCCAGCTGGAATGCTTGGCTGAAAATACCCACCTACAGTAGACTGAACAGGGTAATGCAGATCCAGGATCATTAGCATCAAACTGCCCGTGTCTATTTCTGCCAGAAAGCAAATGACTGTGACTACCCGCTGTTAATGGAGAATGCCATGCCTGTAATTTTTCACATTAAAGTCAAAGTCAAATTGATGTTATAATAGCAGTAATAACATCAACGTATATGTGTTGAGGCCATAAAAAGGAATAGCTGAGCTTTCAAAGCTCGGAGTAAACACTAAGATATTTTGATGTCTTCTTGTGTGGACTTGACAGTCAAAGAGAGTAAACACACTTGAGCAGATTGAGTCAAGTCAAAGGAAAGTCCTTATTTCAGATATGTCTGAATGATGCCACACTGTTTCTGAAAAGCTTCCTCGAGCGAGTCTGCCACACCAAACTGTGGCCACAGAGTTTATTTTATGGCATTTAGCACAATTCAGAATAGGAGGAAATCGATCGTTTTGTCAAGTGTGCTTCTTCCTTTTTTCAGGAGCAAACCACAAAAGAAATTCAGTGAAAGGTTTTAATCTTTGCAGAGCATTTCGCTCCTGCTTCAGAGTTTAATGAATCCACAGATTCATTTTTAAAACAAATATGAATCATATGACAGAATATTAGGGCCACCACAAAAGAAAACAAACAAATGAATGTACAATACTAAAGTCGAGAAAGACTAAAGTATGAGAAAAAAAATCCTCATTTTACAGGGAAAAAAAAATCATTTTTCAAACATAAACTCAGTTGTGTATGCCTCCATTCACATTATGGGCTGACTAAATCCACCAATGCAGCCGTTTATGGTGATGCCATAAGGCTTTCGTTTATCATAGGTATCCAAGTGCCACGATGCATTTGGACTTCTGCAACTATACTGCTGACAGCACAAGTGGTCCACCAGAAATCCACTTCTTGTGGGTCAAGAATCATCTCCTCCTTCTGCAAATTCTATTCAATACTTATACTTAAAATAATGGAATGTTGACTCACTAAAATACTCAGTAGAAGATCAAGATTATACATTGCATGTTTGATAGTTGGTTGCAAGAAAGATCATCGCTCAATAGTGGTTTAAGCCCTGCCCACCAACTCTAGCTCAATGGAAACAAAAGTTAAGACAGGTCTATTTGAGGGGGTATTTGACCGCCCAACTACAGCTAAAAATGGACAACTTTTCAGAGAGATGGCCAAGACTGCTTACTCTTTTTGACAGATTTTTGTTTAATCCCTAAATATATATAATGTTATATTGATTCCAGTTTTTCCCCTTTCTTCTGCACTTGATGAGCTCAATCTCAACACATGCTACTGTTTGTTATGTTAATTGCCTGTAGCATTGCATCTTAAAGCAATAAGGTTCTAAATAAAAAAAAGAAAAAACTTCATCCTTGTAAAATGTTGACTGATTTTTACCCCAAATTCTAAGAGTTTATTCTCATAAAATGTATCTGTTGTTTTAATCTTGTAAATTTTAGTTTTTATTCCCATATATTGATTTATTTTTATTTTAGGGTGCCCCTAATACTCAATGGATCATGATGAGCAGATGAAAATGACCAGACAATTGGATAATGGAAACAAAATCTGTGAAGAAAAACCAAATCTTCAAAAAATGTCTATCACTGCAGGAAGTGGAAGAGGAAGTCATGATCATTAGGCCCCAGACTCCAGCTCTGGAGTTGAATGCAAATTATCTTCCCAAGACGGATGCTACAGGTGATGGTTAGGACGAAATTTTTTGAGTTTCCTTGACAGGTTCAGTTTACCAATTTGTTTTTTGTAGGTTTCATCCATCCATCCATCCATCCATCCATCCATCCATCCATCCATCTTCTTAACCCACTATTTTCCATCGGGGTCATGAGGTTGCTGGAGCCTGTCCTGATTAGTTGGGCGAAGGCGGGGTACACCCTGAACAGGTCGCCACTCTGTTACAGGGAAAATTTCTTCATCATCATCATTATTATTATTAATATTAATATTAGTCATGTTTTCAAAGAGTAATCCTTATGGAAACATGACTATGAGCATGGATTTGATTTTTCAATTAGATACTTAGTGGTTTGTAAACCGCTAAGTGGGCTTTATAGTGTCCTAATTTGTATGTTAATTTGTTATTGTTATGATAATACTACACAACAATGTCTTGTCCTATTTGCTATGCTAAGCAGGTCTTCAGGGAAAAACAATTAGGCATTCAGCTTTTTCCTCTGTGATGTCTGACAAAAATACACTCCATTTTAAATTTTTAAAAAGAAAAATATTAAAAATTGTATTTTAGGGTCAGAAAATATTGAAAACCTTTTATTATAAATGAAATGTCTTGCTTGGTGAATGTCAAAAATGAACTGTGGTTCTGACACTTAATTCTTAATGTTATTCTGCACAAAAGGAATGTGCTTATGCACTTTTTTTTGTTGAAAAGCCGACAAAGAACGTCTCCATACAATTCAATTTTAATACGGCTTGTAAGGCTGCTGTTATCTGCCTTTCAAATCAGTTCAGTGCAGAAGACACAGCTCGTCAAGCAACAATCCTACCATAACAGATTACTTTTCGTCCCTTGTGGTTGGGAAAAGTTCCTTTATCTAATGAATGAATGAGAGCTGCAGAGTCAGGGTCTTTTTAAACGCAGACAAGATTCTGTCAGGTGTGCAGAGCCGTGTTGTTGTCAGGCTTAACAAGATTTCATATTTTTATTCCTTCTTCTTCCCATTCTTTTGGTTTGAATAAATTGTTTATGAAGTAAGATTCAAAGCTGAATATAGCGACGCTCCTTCAAGAATTTTTAAATTTTTCCAAAGCTGCTCACTACAAAAAACACCTATGAAACAGAACATAACCAATCAGGGAGAAAAAAAAAATCCCTGCTACTAGCTGTTGCATTTATAAAATGTTTGGCATCATATTGAATTATATTGCTTGTTTATTCACTGCAGGTTGCCTCGTTATCACACTGGCATGCCACTGTTAAGGATCGTGCCTTTAAATCAATGAAGCTTTTCCGACTTGTGCAAAAGTGACAAATGCAATAACTAAATATGATCCTAGCCAATTAAAAAACTGTATTCATAAATGTGGATTTAAAAGACACAGATTCAAATTGGAAAATCGATGAGCACACACCAAGAGCACACTAAAGGGGCATTTTTAACGTGGTTTTAGCATATGGTGTTCACACAGGTCTGTCGCTTCCTGATGTTAGCATGTACTCAGCGTTGGAAGAGGCTTGGTGTGAAACATGGAAGCGGTACAAATCTTGCTCCAAGTTTTTTTCTTTTACAATACTGTCCCGATACACGAAAGACTTGGGTTGTGCAATTAATAACTTTTCCTTCATTATCAATTTTCAACCAGTTGGCACTTCTGTGTTTTGAAAAGGACGCCATTCATACATCAATACCAAATCTGAGTCCCTGATTGGTCAAAGCTCAACTGATTGGTCAAAGCTCAACTGATTGGTCAAAGCTCAACTGGTTGAATTTTGTAGGCGAGTACAACGGTCATATGCACATGTTTACGTAGACTTGTCATTGGAAGCAGTGCTTGAAAGTGCGTTTCCGAGCCCAGTGTTAACATAGCTTTATGTGTTGATTTGTGGACCATGTATTGAGATGTGCATTGAATCATGTGGGAGAGAAAGATAGACAACCCTGTAAATAAATCAACAATATCTCCACACTTTTCAGTAATTCAACTTTTTACCAAGAAACTGTTATTTTCTTTTTTTGTTCATTCAACTTGTATGGACTAAAAACTGCTGATGATCACTTGTTTGTTGAGGATACAAAAGATGCTAGATTACGCAACCTTTTCTTGTTCTGTCTAAAGAGGCACTGCCCGACAACACCATCAAAATTCAGTTTTTAGAAGAAGCATCTTTTTTTGGCTGAAATTTGTGTGCAAATAGGAAGCATTTGCATTTATATAAACAAAAGCTGAACTAGTGTGGGCAATGGATCATGAGAATGAGGTCAGCCAAACAACAGACCTTCAGGCTTTTGCATATTAATAACCCAAATCCTCCCACCACAAACTTTTTGAGTAAGTAGGTGGACAGTAAGTTGAGGTGAACCAGACAGTAAGTCATGGACAAATTGCACTGCCCAACTCATTCTATACATTGCTACCTAGAACAGGGAGAAAAGAATAGCCGTAACACCAGTGTTGTCTCTGGATGGACAGAGCAGAGTCCTCTTTCGCATCATTTGGCCTGCAGAGCATTGCAACGAGACAGCTGACATGCTGCAAGGAAAGGGGATTCACATCAACTATAGGAAGAGAAATGAATTTTTCTTGGCTGTACCTTCAACAACAAGGAATAGAAACAGGAACAGTAAAATAAACACTTCTGTGGGTGCCTTCCATTAACTTTCATTTGACCCTCGCATTTTAGAACCTTTTTTCTGGGATTTATTGTGAAACAACAAACAATCCAGTCTTTTCATTATCACTGCAACACAACCAACAACAAAATACTGTTGAATCAAGCATCATTTCTGGACAAAAAAGAAAAGTAACAAAAAAAAAAGACATTAAAAAAAAAAGAGGCGCGGTCGATGCAGAATGCTCCCAGCCAATATTCATAACAGAGCCGAGGAGACAGTGATGCGCAGCGCTTCACCGTGCTGCCCAAATAATGACAACGCTGGGATACATCTTAAGAAAAAGAAATGAATCCCTTGGCCTTATGTGTTCTTAAAAAGATACAGCATCAAAGCCTGACATGAAAAAAAAGTGACTGCTTGCTCATTCATCCATTACAAAGGCGCTTACAACAGACTGTGTATTAAATTTTGATCAGAATACATGAATACCAGTTAATGTAGGATATCTTTATTAAACTACATCAACGTCTGCAATCCCGCACCTGCCTATTCAACACTCACATGCAGTTCATTATGTCTCCTTTTTTCTGTCAGTCATATCTAAGCTTGGCCGTGGCTCAGCTGGGAACAAAAGTGATAAGAGCCCCATTGCTGGTCTTTTCAATTAGTTTCCCAGAAGAAGAAAAATTTATCCCCGATTCTTCATGCCAGGATGCTTCCTCTCATTCTTGCACAATCTATATGAATCATAATATCTTTGAACAAGACTTGGTGCTTTCACAGCGAGGTCATTCATATTGTTTTGATCTGAAATGAGGAAGAGTTGCACGGGGATTTTATGTAGAAAAGCGTGTTTATAGTCTGTTTGTTGGGTGCTTTATTTGATCAAATCAAATTTTAAAAAATTGTCACGGCTCTTGAAACATTGGGGCAATTTTCGAAACACCGATGTGTCTGTTTAATGGGTAATAAATATTCTCTGCTGCGAGGTGTGAAGTAAGGGGGACAGATGCAGGCTGACGTTCGCTAAATATCCCAGACTAGGTGTTTCATTTAAACCCTTTGTCTCAGCTTGCATTTGAAAACCACTTGCAGCTGAAGCAGCAGGAGCAGAAGAGTCTCTTACACATTTACAGAACCGAGCACACATGCAGCCCTTTATTTCTTAACAGTAAACAAGAGGACGTTTTTTTGTTTGTTTGTTAGTTTACATCATCTCCTGTTTCCTTTTTTCTTCTTCTCTTCTTTTGTGAGTTTGTTTTTTTCATTCTTTGTCTTCCTATTTTAATTTGGCTGGAGCAGACAAATGGCTCCTCAAACAAAAATCTATCCAATAACTTCTGAAGATCATTTGTTAAAGTTCTGATTAGCTGGGAAAAAAGGCCGGGCTTGACCTACTCCTTTGACAAAGCTGCTACCACAAATCATACATTTTTCAGGAACAAGTGCTTTGTTTTTTGATGTATGGTTTTGTTGAAATCTTTCAAAAATATTGAACAAGAAAACAACATTTAGGATCATTTTGTGTTTAACACACTAACCCTATGTTAACTATAAGCAAACTGCATATTGAACATATGTCTCATGCTTTTTATGAAGAAAAACTGAAATAAACGTATTGCATTAACAGTTGCATAGCAAGAAGAAAACATTGTGTCCTCCATCTCAGTGGACACTGAGTGAATATATGTGAAACTAAATCCATTATTGGTTTAAATTATTCCTAACATGAAGCTTAAATTTTAGTGTCATGTTTTCCAAAACATATGAGGGGCCCCTCATAAAGGAATACTCAATTTTTCTGTAGTTTAAAGAAAACGTTGCTGAAGGACAGATCATAGACAGCAAACATTTTCTCTTTGACCTCTTTAATAAAGCTAAAGAAAATAAAGCTGAAGATACAGCAAAAAAGTTAATCAAATTTATCCAATTTATCCAAAGCCACATTTGACACAGCTTAAGATTTTGGAACATTTTACTTAACTTCAGTGTCATTTTTACAACTATGAGCGAGAAAAGCTCCAAGTAACAACAAAGACAAGGCAGCTCCGGGTAAGTAAAATTAAAAAAAGGAAATCACACAAACCCTATCACATTCTTTACAAATAGTCTCCAGCCTCTTTATTAGGGACACCTGTCCAACTGCTTGGTAACACAAATTTCTAATCAGCCAATCACAAAACAGCAACTCAGTGCATTTAGGCAGGTAGACATGATCAAGACGATCTGCTGAAGTTCAAACTGAGCATCAGAATGGGAAAGAAAGGTGATTGAAGCGACTTGAACATAGCGTGGTTGTTGCTCCCAGACCAGCTGATCTGTGTATTTCAGAAACTGCTGATCTAGTGGGGTTTTCATCCACAACCATCTCTAGGGTTTACAGAGAATAGGCCAAAAAAGAGAAAATATCCAGTGAGCTGCAGTTCTGTGGGCAGAAATGCCTTGTTGATGCCAGAGGTCAGAGGAGAATGGACAGACTGGTTCCAGCTGATAGAAAGGCAACAGTAACTCAAATAACCACTGGTTACAACCGAGGTCTGCAGAAGAGCATCTCAAAACACACAACACGTCCAACCTTGAGGCAGATGGGCTACAGCAGCAGAAGAACACACCGGGAACCACTTCTGTTAACTAAAAACCGGAAACTGAGACTACAATTCACACAGACTCACCAAAATTGGAAAAACGTTGCTTGGTCTGATGAGTCTCCATCTCTGCTGACACATTTGGATTTTAAGGTCAGAATTTGGCATCATCAACATGAAAGCATAGATCCATCCTGCCTTGTATCAATGGTTCAAGATGGTGGTGGTGTAATGGTGTGGGGGATATTTTCTTGGCATAGTCCTAATTGAGCATTGTTACAACAACACAGCCTACCTGAATATGGTTACTGACCATGTCCATCCCTTTATGACCACAGTGTACCATCTTCTGATAGTTACTTCTAGCAGGATAAGACGTTATGTCATAAAGCTGGATCTCAGACTGGATTCTTAAACATGACAATAAGTTCACTGGACTCAAATGGCCTCCACAGTCACCAGATCTCAACCCAATAGAACACCTTTGGGATGTGGTGAAAGAGGAGATTGGCATCAAGGATTTGCAGCTGACACATTTGCAACAACTGTGTGATGCCATCATGTCAATATGGACCAAACTCTCTGAGGAATGTTTCCAGTACCTTGTTGAGTTTATGCCACAAAGGATTAAGGCAGTTCTGAGGACAAAAAGGAGTAATAAAGTGGTTGGTGAGTGAATGTTCAAACCCAATAACTTGATAAATCTGATTGCATTGAGTAAAAGGTACTGTTGGAAAACGTCTTTAGCACTTTCTCTAAAATGAAGAAAACTAAAGAAAAAGATCCTTCGACAGATCTTTGAAAACATTCACAGAAATATCAGTAATTCCAACAAACATGCCAAGAAAGTTGGAACATAGTGTTTATATATCTTCTGCCATAGATACAAACTGTAAATGTTTGCTGCTGCTTGAAAATCCAAGCCACAGTTCTCCTTTTGAATCATACATTTCATTCTGGCCTTTCAGAAGTGAGTAAAAACGTCGGGGTTACTTTCAGCTCTAAAGCAAAGGTGGGTGGAGCCCAATGAAATGAGCAACAGGCGGCATGTCTTTGTTCTTATTTTTTCACCACAATCATAGGCAGTCAAAAAAGGGGAAACAATAAAAGCTTCCTCTTCAAAGTTCTTCTCATTCTGTTTGAAGGCCATACCATACTTCAAAATGTCAGGTATTTTGCCAAAAAAAAATCCTGCTCTGTCTTCAGCTCTTTTTAGTCTTCAACTTTTGGAGGAAATATTTCAACAACTTAAAGCAAAAACAAACCTTGTCTAACAGTTAGATTTTTTTAAAATTGATTCCTTTTAAATATTTCTTTTTAAAATAGTGTTGATGGAAAATAAGGTTTGTTACTGAACGACAAGACTTTTTAAGGTGTAGAAATGTGTAGAAAATCTTTACTCTTTTTGGCTGCTTTAATGCATCTGTGCTGCTTTTATTCTGAAGAATTGACCTTTTAAAACCCGAGCTTCAAAGCATAAACCATGGATTACCATCAACTGTTTAAAAGAATTAAAAATACTTGTTTTTCCTCATGAGCAAACAGTATTTTTAATTAGATCTGTCATGTGACCATTTGAGGAGTTCATCTGAACTTTTTTCATTTATCCCAACATCTGGATCTAGTCCCAAGAATGAATAGAATAGAATAGAATAAAACTTTGTTGATCCCACAATGGACAATTACCTTGTTCCCATAGCTCTATTAAAAACAGCAAATAGATAGTAAATAGCACAAAAATACACTTTAAAATAATCAAATTAATAACAACACACATCAAACAATTATTATTATATTTTTTAATACATTTATATATATATTTATATATATATATATATATATGTATATATATATATATGTATATGTGTATATATATGTATATATATATATATATATATATGTGTGTATATATATATATATATATATATATATATATATATATATACATACATACATAAATAATAACCCCATTAGAGTTACAACATTTTTTTTGTAACAAAAAGGGGCACTTTTTGAAGATAAACTGAGAGGAAGCACACAATATGATATCATAAACCATGTTATAAACTCTGAAAGATTCAGTCCATTTCTCTGCAGTAGCCCTGCTAAGCCTTTCACCCAGCTGAGGGACGGATCAGAGAAAAATAGGCCACAGCAATCTGTTCTCTGCCACTTTACACTTTAAGAGCACTTTCATAAAATGATAAAATATTTCCACCTTGTTTTTCAACATGCCTCGTTTGTGAAATTCCATGCATGGAATATGCAATGAGAAAGAGTGCCTGCAAAATAGAGATATGCTGCCCTCACTTGTTAGAAATGCTCTATTACAAGTGAGATCCTGATGCCAAATATTCACCTTTTCCTGTGGAATTTATTTCTGTGCCATGATTTTTCTGTATCTGCAGGTGGCAGCACATCTCCTAGTAATGTTTTACATAAGCAGATACAAAAAAACACAAACTTATAGCTGTAAGTTGGAAGTCTTCCTTTTTAAAGGTTTCTCTTGCTGTCATACGCAGTTATTAAGTGGGTCTTAACCTCTTTTAGCTTCTATAACTTTGCCACATTTATGCAGCCATGTCCGTTGTGGTCCTCACCAAGCAGTTTTCAGACCGTCTACTTTAAAGATGAACTGAATTCTTTGTGGGCTGTCGATGACTCTGCTGGTCTGTGGTCGCAGAACATTCTTTCTGTGTTCTGGGTTATGTTGATGAGGTAGTGGTGAGGTCCTGTCGCTCGTCTGGCAAGAAAACACTTGACTATGAGTCTTCTTTGTGCTTGTGGTTGACTGAAGCCATAGAATGACATCTGGCAGTGACACCTCGTGTCTCCAGCGGTGACGACAGGCCAGCGATTTGTAAATTGACTGAGGAAAATGATATCTTTATGTCTCAGATAAAAAACATTTTTAACACTACATTTCCTCTTTTTTTCTGCCTTGAAATAAGCATAAAAAATGTCTGTGTGTGGATGTATGTAACCTCAGTTGGACTCCTCCAGACTTCTGTCTTTGTAGATTAATATCAGCGGTCTACAAAGAAGCCTTGTGTGCCTTCCAGGACAAACTCTTAGGACAATGAGCCCACTGTGTGACAACACCATTTCCCACTGGAGCTAAATGATACACACCTTCTAGTCCTGAGAGTTTAAAAAGCTCTGTCTTTCTGCAATAAAGGTGATTGTGTGAATATGTAGCCTGATCTCAAAGGTTATCGCACAGTCATTCTGCAAGAGAAACAGCAATGTTTTGAAACATACTGACTGTTTTAAAAAGTATTTTAATTTAAGCAAATTCAGAAAAAGGGCCAAATTAAGAGCCATAAAACTTTAAGTATTTGTTCAAAAACTAGTCTAAGGTCCAAAAATGCAATTCTACTACTGTCTTATTATTTGACATTGTTATCAGTTTCAGTCTATGACTTTAAAAGCAGATCTTTGCAGTCATTGATGTTTCCATTTCCCTTATTAGCTTTATTGTTGCTCAACGAGCATCTTGCCCAGGTTCATCACTGTAGATGGATGGATGGATGGATAGAGAGCAATGGATAGAGAGATGAGATATGGTGAGTATGTAGGTGTGAGTACCACTCAGTGCACTTGTATGGTCATGCCTTTGGCCAGTCCGATGTGAAGAGGTAAAGAGGAGAAATGCTTTAAATAGAAGGTAGAAAAATGAAGCAAAATGTCAAGCTTTCATTTACCCTTATCATTGCTGGGATTTATAATTTTGGCCATTTTTCTTAAAGAATGTTGGACAACTAGGGAGAATATATATATTAGATAATTGAGCGAGTTGATGTTAAAAGGTTTTAATCTACTGGTATTGGAATAACCTAAAGGCACATCTTATCTTCTGCTGCACAGCAGTGTCTAGTAGCTGTTCAGAGATGAAGTTCTTAAATAATGTAATTGCATTTTTATTTATTGATTTTTAAAAAATTGTATTCTACACCAGTGTTGGGTATACTTGAGAATAAATGGATGATTTTATTTTACACAGGGTGTATACGTATTATTAATATGATTATGACGTTTTTGGACAAAATCTAAAAACCTTTGTCATTTTTTAAGACATATTTTCTGCAAGACGGCAGGAGTTCATTAGAAATTGCCCTGTTGTTGCAGAAGTAAGCCCCAACTTATTTCCCATCATCCCTTTGTTTACACTCTCTCGCGCTAGCTTCCAGCCCCTCACAACCCAAAGCTAACATTATCGGGCAACAAAAATGGCGAGTAATATCAGAGCTATCTAGCCGTACAGTTTTGAGCCAGATGCCAGCTCAGACGAGGCAAACAAAAACGTTAAAACTGTCACCTCACAAGACAAAGTTTCCGATATCCGACAGAATAATCTGATTTTGTAAGATTTTCATGTTTACATCTAGAATAATTTCAATGTCCAAATAAATGCTTGTCTGGATGACATGACATTCCAAAGTGCATTTTGGAGTGAGTATGAATTAACATCCATGCTTGCCTTTTTTCAGTTTTGTGACAGACTCCCTGTCTGTCTTGGGTGTACTTTGCCTCAATGACAGCTCGGATGGACAAAATGATGGATATAGTTCTTACCCAAGAAATCTTTTCTTCTCTCCAGTTCTGAAGCACAGACAACAGTTGCACCTCTCCCCTTTTCCCCACAATTGAGCAGATTTTCTTGTGCCTGTTTTCTTTTTTCCTTCATTTCTAAACTGTTCTTTTTTTTCAGGATTTGTGGGAAGAAGAAAGTGTTATGTGCACATTTTTTAGGGGCACAGTCAGGGGTCGTGTATTTGGAGAGAATTGCTATACAAAGCTGAACTGAGGTAAATAAGCACAATTTTCACAAAATGCAATTCCAGCCAGCCCTCAGATTGATTTGAGTGCAGATGCACTCGGGGTGATCAGCACTGGAGTATGATTTGTCCTTGTTGATGGCGTGATCACTCTCCTCTTGTAGTGTTTTTCCTCACCTGTTTTCTAGATAGCTAAAAATGAATAGTGCTACATGAGATCCTGTTTGGTTTGAAATGTATTGCTTTTTACAGACAGCATCACTGATGTTACAGGATAAACTACTAAAAAATGACAATAATTTCTTGTCTTACTGTTTTTTTGTATATTTTTTAAAACCTAAAAATAAGTGAAATAGTGAGGATTTTTTTTTTTACATTTCTAGTTTGATCAGATAATAAATTCAAAGATTCAACTGCTTGTGCTCTTTACCTGATTGTCACACTAAGTTTTGTCACGACCTGATGAAGTTTGAACAGCGATGGAACAACTTACATAACCAAATATCAACTTTTCATTTTAAAGTCTCACTCCAACAATATTTGTATCCATTGTGAAAACGTTCCAATTGACATTTTTATTATGTAGTTTTCAGCTTAAATATATATATTTTAAAAACTTTTTAAGACATATTTTCTACAGAGTGACAGGAGTTCACCAGAAATTAGCTGTGGGCGGGACTGTTGGCACAGAAGTAAGCCTGCGCTAATATCCCATAATCCCTTTGTTTATACTCTGTCCTGCTAGTATAGAGCCCTCCCACAACACCAAACTAACATTAGCGATGCAACAAAAAATGGGGAGCGACATCGGAGCTATCCAGCTGTACAGTTTTGAGCCAGATGGAAGCTCAGACAAGGAAAATGAATGAATTAATGGATCTATTTGTCTGCAAGTGGATGCATCAGAATGGATGGAGCAGAGAGACTTTGGCCTAACCATTTCAGTTTCTACATCACATCTAAGAGCTTTTTCAAATGGTGGGGTTTTATCTGCCCTTGATCCATCATGATTTGAATGGAGAAATTGTTAAAATGGAGTCTTAAGCTCAAATTATTTTATAAATTTCTTCCATCATGAGAAAAATGCTACAAGAACACATCAAAAACACCAAATGCACCATTTCCATTGGACTGGGTCTTTAAAGAAGGTTGTAGATTTTTGTACTTCTTGGTGGCAGTTGTCCCTTTTTTCAGTGTTTCATGAGTTCCCCATTAGACATTTTGTGCTGCAAAAATCTCTATGAAAGTGCAATCTAAATAACATTTGTATACGTATACCAAAACAATTGCAGTGTGTAAAATGAGAACATTTTCATTCCCTTTTACAATGAAAATTTAAAGAATTGATTGATGGATTCTTCTTTTTTTATGATTTATTGATTGTTGTTTTAATTAAAGATTTATCCAATAAGCCAATTAATAAAGTATTTTTTTGACAATGGTCTGTTAAATATAATTACTTGTAAATTGTAAATATTTAATTTGTCAAATTCCACTGTTATGGATCCATTTTGACAGTGAGATTCAAAGTCATCCAACTTACAACTCATCTACAGTTGTACTCTCCATGGCTTCAAATAAGGTCCAACATTGTTCATTATCTATTTACAGTAAATGAGAGTCTGCAAACTACAAGACATGTCCATGTTTATCTCTATACTGATGACACATTTCTTTCAGAATGTTTGTTTACGTTTCCTTTTTCATCAAGAATTAGATCAAATAACATCTTTTAAAAATCACAATACTTTCAAAAGAAGTTAAAATAAAATGTCTGATTTTCAAGAATCTTCAAAACTAGTTGCTCGCAAAAAAGATATTTATCTGATGATTTTATGACCTAGTTTGTTGGCTGCAGTAATTTGCTGACTAAAGCTAAATCAGCTTTCTTCAGTGTAATGAGTTTTCACGGACACATACAAGCTGTAGGTCAAAATGTCAGCCAACCCAATTATGGACAATGGAGATGTTATATAACGATCAGTTTCAAAAACCATTTGAAACAAACTTGATGCCATTTAATAGCCTGTCATCCTATGTGTTACACATTACGAAACCCATCATTGCTGTTTGCATTCACTGTTCAACTGGCCTTTTTTATTTTTATATTTTCAATCTTTTTGGCAAACACACTGGGTTCTGTTTATTTGCAAATTTCCAAATGCCAAAACAACACCTTATTTGTGCACATTGTTCAATATTCACAGTAGCACTCGCACTTTCCATTCTACTTCCTTCATTAGTCCACCCATCCCTAAAGCCCACACAGTCTCAGGAACAAACTTCATCCTAATTTTCTGCTGCAAGTGATGTGAATATATCACAAAAGAAATTTAAACTGATCTTATTTCTATCTTTTAAGATATTTAAGAAAATATTCTACACAAATTATTGCACTTGTTTTAAAATGTTAAATTTTTACTTTTGTGCATCTTATACTATCACAAATGAGTGAAGATTTGGCCACATCCATGAATTGTGCCACATCCCTCCAAGCCCCTAAAGTGCATAGTCAATTCATATATCTATGTCTTATAATTTTTATGTTCGACGCTTATCTTGACACTACCCTCTGTATTTACCGGGCTTGGGATAGGCACAAGCAAAACACTAGTTTGTGTCTGCATTTATCTTTTTTATGTCTGTCTGTCTATTTGTTTGTCCGTCCGTCCATCCATCCATCCATCCATCCGGTTTATTTTGGTCTTTTACAGGGGTGGAGCTGCAACATTTTATATTAGGGGGGCAAGTGAAGGGCCACCCTGTAGCACCACCCCTGTTCTTTGAATTTTTTTTCTGTTTGTGTGTGTGGGTTTTATTTATTTATTTTGTAATTTTATTTCCTTGCTTTTATTTCTTGGCATTGACTATATGTATTTTTTTATTATTATAAACAATGCCTTTTACCCCTGATAATCATTGTAAATAAAAATGGGGACTGGTTCTGACTGTCCTGGATAGATAAAACTTGAATAAGATAACATTGATAATGTTAAAAAATAATTCATATCACTTTGTGTTCTTATGTTGAGAATAATTGTAGCATTCAGCTGAGGTACTATTTTAGTTGCATCCATAGTGAATCGTAAAAAGGAACCCCTCACGTGTCCTGCCAAGAATAATAAATATGTGGGCAATTTTTGGGGGAGAAAACATATTAAACCAAGGTATTTTAAGCTGATGTTGATTAAAAAATGTTCTTGAAGTGAACACTGCATTTTCAACGTCCCTGCGAGGGTTTCCCTGTGAATCCTTCTCATCCCCGCGCACTATTTGCCAGCCTAATCTTCATTGAGTGTGCGGAGTGATCCACTTGTGTGAGAAGGCTTCGCTTGTCAGTCAGACTTTGAACTGAGCACTGGCGCTCATCACCTGTTTATCTGTGACCGCTGGCTGTCATCAAATACGCTCTCGCTGACACTTATCACCCGAACAGCTCAGAGATATACCTAGATTAGGATGAACAGTTGCTGAGCGGAGACTCGAGAACAGCACCGTTCCAGAGGGGGCCGAGCTGAGATTAAACCGTTAGCTACGACGCCTCACCTTACTCGGGAGTTGAGATGGTCCAGACTGGGGATGTTTTTTTAGCCTTTCTTTTAGTGGGCTGTACAGGTAAGCGTTTATTTATTTTAATGTGTTTGCTTAAGATCAACTAATACAAGTTATACATGGTTGTGATGTGAATATCCCGAATGTCTGTTGTTTTTTAAAATGTGGTCAAGAGCCTGCGGGCGGAGGAGGCAAGTGCGGTCCGCACGCGCTCACTTGCCTCCTCCGCCCGCAGGCTTTTTCTATTTAATTTGGCAGGTGCGTTCGCGGCTGAACTGCGACCGCTGCTAATTAGCTTTCTGTTTAAGTAAAGACGTGCTATTTTAGTCGGTCCACGAGCAACATAACGATGCTGCGCGCGTGACAAGGCTGGGCGCTGATTTAGCATTATTATTGCACAGAATGTGACATGATGCAGGAGGGGAACGTGCTTTAAAAAAATTACGTGGATTTATGCTAGCCGCATTGGTGAAGAATGGACGAATTTGTTGTGTCGATGTGGGTAGTTGCTTCGGATGGGACGTGCTTCTTCTTGTTGGTGGTGGTGGTGGTGGAGTGATGCTCAGAGCTCTCTCTCTCTCACGCGCGCACACTCTCACGCGGTCACTCCCGCACACTAAGCCTCCTGGGTCGTCTCACTATCTCTCCAGTTAAAGGTGTACTGTGCCAAAAATAATCCCGTCGTGCAAATGTGCACTTGCCGTTATCGCTTACCACCTGCACCGACGATGGGAAAGTTATTTTTCTCTTTTAGGGGTTTTCTGTTTCTCTGGCACGCATTTACAGCAAAGCACAACTTCTACTCTGAATCATGTGTTATGTAATGTGGTGCCACGATACATCCTTTTGAAATGAGATCCTCCAAGTTGTTAAACGGGTCCTTACGTAAGTCTAATTAGGGTTTTAATGCCATCTACATACACATATATATATGTATTTTAACATGAACCTCGGTAATTTGAGGTGTGAGATGCTTGTTTAAGGCAATGTTTTTAACTACAGTAGCTTCAGGATTTTTCGTGGGATAGCCTCTTAATCCCTCATGTGCAATCCGATGTGCAGGGGTGTTCCTCGGGCAAGACAAGAACATGCTGTGGGAGTAGAGCTCTCTCTGCATTGTATAAACACACTCTTATTTTATTTTATCTTCGAAAGATCTATTTTACTGAAACATCAACCAAACATATTCATGAATTCAAGAATTCTGCATTTGATGCATTTAGCGTTTACTAATATACAGGTTTTTCTTTCTTTTATTTTGATGTCATGGTCTATTAAATTGCCATTTTTAACACTATAAGTACATTTTCTTGGGTGTAGTTGGTTACTTTTCATAATGATAGGTAAACATTGGTTAGTATAAAAATCCAGACAACTTATCAGCTCTTTTTGGGGACAATCCTTCATGTTTTTAATGTTTTTAAGATGTACAGTTGTTCAACCTGTTATGTATTGATGCTTTTTCAAAGACATGTCATGTAAAAATTACAATTAGTGACCCACAAACTCCCTGCTCCACTCCATTCCAATTACAGGTGTAAGGATTCATGTTTACAACAGTTCGTTTCATATCATAATTTGTAGTTTCTGATATGAGTCATAGTCGCAAATAATCTGATGTGATCCATTTCACAGACCCAAAATCGATCCAGAACATCTTTGCCAAAAAATTAAACCAGTGTGACTCAGAGATAAATACCTGGGTACTGAACAGTGCAGGTGAAGTTTTCCAGATTCCTTGTATTTCTTGCAAGATAATCAAGTGTAAATTAAATATGTGTACAAACATGTTAGTTTTATTCATTCATTTTCCAATCCGCTTCATCCCTTTCGGGGTCACGGGGTTGCTGGAGCCTAACCCGGCTACTCATGGGCGAAGGCAGAGGATACCCCTGGACTGGTCGCCAGTCTGTCGCAGATGTTAGTTTTACATACAATTATTTTACAATCTCATCTGTAGTTACACATTTAACCATGAGCACAGTATACATTATACATAACAGCCATAGTTTCATAAAGTTCTTTCCACTGTTGGTTTTTCCACATCGAAATAATACAAACAGAAAATTTTTAGAACTTTCTACCACAGTGTATGGTCACATGTCTTTGCAAAATTCAAAGTGTTTCCACAGATTGGACAGTAATGATGGATTGATCACTTTTTGCTTCCATCACGTGTGTTGTCCGCTGTGTTGGAACGTGATCATCTTTACGTTATAGTAAAATAAACCTACCATGCCTCAATCCAAATGGTATTTTGCAAAGTTCATTTGATTCAAATTATTTCATTTTTAAACGATTTTAAAATGCTACAGGTTGATTCGATTTGGCTATCAATTTACCTCAGACAGATTGATCTGGTTGATTATTTGACTAAAATTGATTAATCGTTACACCCCTAATGCATCCACTTGTAGATGACTAGATCAGTGTTCGTTTTTATTTTCCTCGTCTGAGCTGGCATCTGGTTCAAAGCTGTACGACAAGATTGATTTAATATTGCTCCCCATTTTTGTTGCACCCATAATGTTAGGTTGGGGGTGTGAGGGGCTAGCGGGAGAGCGAATAAGAGCTCTCAGTTATGGGGAAAGGACAGTCCCACCCAAAAGTCAGAAGTGCATTTCTGAAAAACTACTGCCGCTCTGCAGTAACTAAAATGGCACAAGTTTTTACATTTTAGCTAAAAACTGCTAAGTCATACTTAACAGACCACTGGGAACACTTTAAAATAGATCAAAAGATGAGCGGAGGGGTCTTTAAGCTACCTCGGAGAACATTTCTTGTCCATGATTGGTGTAGTTGAAGCACACTTGCGGTAAACTCTTGTTAGACTAAAGCACAAACTGATTTTGTATATACTTACCCACTAAAATGTCTGAATTCCCAGAAACAGACATGTTGTTAATTAGGTTAATGAATTTCAATTCTCTTGTGACGGCTATCCAGCTGCATTTTGGTAATGAAGCAATTTGTTTCTCACATAGCATGTTTGCTATCTTGCAAGCTAAAAGACGTGGTGCAAGCCAAGTGTTGTTTGGCTGCTGACCAGCAATGTAGAACTCTCTGCTTTACAGACTATTTCTATTCACCAGAAGATCCAACTCCCAGGAATATATCAGACTTTTTTCTTCCCTTCAGGTTACATGAATGTACTAGGGATGTATCTTATTTCTTATATCACAATCAGATACTTTTCTTTTTATGGTGAAAAGTTTTGTAAAATATTTAGAACTGTTGTTATGTTTTAATTGTTTTTGTGAACTCTAAATGCAACTATACAACATAATCAGAAGAGAACATTTTGTTGACTGCTTTAAGGAAAAAATGAACTAAATATGCAGAATAGCAGCAGAGAGATTCATATTTTCTGTCGGTACACGTAATGCAAAAAGGTTTAGTGAAAATAGGTTTGGGGGCAATGCAGTATACAAATGCTGAAAATGTTACCAAAAGTAATGATGTTTTAACCCATAAGTAATGTAATTTAAGGTTAAAAAATCAAATAGTTTCAGCATAGATGCTGGGGGCGTTATTTAGAAAGGATTAACCCTGTTATCTGTCCTAGTATTGATCCTCCTTTAGGTAATAACCAGTTTTCAATTGCTTTTTAGAGATGAAATATGGTCTGATAGAAACTAGAATGGGCTTGATAAGAGAATGTAAGCCCTCAACCTGTAGAACGATAGGCGAATTACATCTGTGTTTCACCGCATGGTTCTTTTGAACAGGCGAATTGAGGTTTGTCAGGTAGATTTTCTTACAATGTCCGTGTTACATCATCAGCACTGTGGGAATTATGACATAGCTTTATACTGGTCTGTATGCACAGTGAGATGGAAGCACGACTCTCTGCAGGCAGCCTCATACAGCCTCATTGCAAATGTTTTGTAGGAATGGAAACCAGCTGTGATAACTTCAAGTCAAGAAACACCATCTAGATAAAGTTACCATTTTCAATCATTTACACATTTTTTTTGCACAGATATGGCTGTTTGTATATTGAAAATATATCCACAGAAAGCCTTATTTTGATCATATTCAGAATATATTCAGACCGGTCTTTAGATTTAGATTTCTTAAAATTCAGAGCCTGAACTGTTTCTTGATTTTCTGCTTTATCATTTTAAACAATATGTATTTTTTCTTAATGTATGCAGTTCATGATTGCAGTGCCACTGTATTTGTGTGAAAAATGTTTTATTTTTATTTTTTTAAAGAATGTCCACTAGAGATGCTAAGTAGGTTTGTGTCCTATCCAGGAACGATTGGTTCTAAACTGCAGCCTATAGAGAATTGCGTCTATAATGTGTTGTCAAACTGGTCCATAACTTCATACTTTGAAAAATGTTTTTGAATGTTTTCCAATATTTTCAAATATTTAACCTGACAATATTCATTACCTAGCTTTTGCTGACCCATCATCAATGACTAATGAATGCAAACTGTAATAAATGATGGATTTGGATAATTTCATTTTAATGACTACCCATGACTCTATTTTTCTTTTTTTTTTTGTTTAAATTAGTAGTCTTTAAATTGCTGTTGTTTTTCCTAGAATTACTATTTGAAAATTCAAGCATTTTTTGGATCAGACTTCTTCAGTTGTTCTTATATTTTAAGGTCCTCATCCATATTTAGGAAGAAGACGAAAAAGGAAGGAGGAGGTTCTGTTCCAGCCAGGACTTGATTCTGTTGATGGGTAATGGAACAGACAGATCCAGGTCTGAGAGGGTTCAGAGGACATTCATTGCCTAAGGATGCTAAAGAGATGACATTACATTTGCACGTGACCCTTTTGGGACTGCAGGAAGAATATAAGCATCGTTTCCTGGGGGTATGCTAGCAGAGGAGGCACAGACTGTGGGATTAGCAGCTGTTTTATAGTGATTAGCCTCTGCTGTGTTAGTATCTTTATGCCATTCTTAAGGGCTATAACTCAACATACCAGGAACTGATATGTAAAATTAAGAAATTAAAATGGGGAAGAACATAAAAACTTGGTAATTAAACTGACTTGGCGTGCTTTAGAAACGTGCCTGCAGTCCTGCTTATTTTAAACTACGCAGGTTACAGTCTTAATTGAAAATCTTCTCAGATCTTGAGAGTAATGTGCCCTTGTCATCCTTTAAAAAATGAAAATAGTTGAAAAAAGAATGCACTTCATTTGCACAATCCTGTTGGAAAAATAGCTAATACTGAAAGTGTTTAGCTAACAATCAACTCCTTTGTTATCCAAAACATTTTTATTAAGGTGTCACACAGGCTGTCCTTGTTCTTTAAATCTTTGTTGTTCTGGTCTTATTTCCATCAGCTTTTAAACCTTTTTACTAAAAATTTATTTTTTTTATAAATTTGGCCCCCTGATGTTAATTTTTATTGAGCCTTTTTCTCAGATTGCTTTGCACATTCGTTGAAAGCACTGCAATAAAGATTTCTGGTATAGAAATTATTTCGGAAAATAGATTTTATTAGTTTTGAATGAATGTAATCAGGACTTACTTTGTATGCAGCTAAATTAATAAATACCCCTTACCTCAATCTACATTTTATCTTTATAATTGTTTTACATGTTTCCACACATCTTTTTAATGATGCATCATTTCAACATCACTTAATTATTTTTTTTAGAATCATGACATAAAGTTCATCTATCATAAATTAGGCTTGGTTAAAAAAATCTGTTAGCGTAATTAAATTGGTTTTAGAAAATGCTTCATTGATTAAGATGAATTTTTTCTCAAAGGAATTTCTTGTATTCTTTTCATGCCAAAGAACATCTTTTCTGTTAGTTTTTAATGTAAGTTCCGCCTTTTGAGAGTTGTAATCACAGGATATGTGAAAACAGTTTTTTCAAAATAAGTCACAGAATGCACATCTGACAAATCAGTCGATGTTCCATTAAAATGAATTGCAAATCAAACTGGATTTTAAATTTGTAGATCACAATTGAATTGGTATCATAAAAAGTATGACTTGATGCATCTCAAAATTGGCATTGAAAAAATACACAAATTAGGTTACATGCAACTAAAATTTATGGTTCGCGTTCTGAAAGAATGCACAACTGTTGTGGGTGTAGGGGTTTGAGGAGGTTTTTGGGGTGGGAAACCTAGACAAGTAGTGTTATATTGAGTAATGCACACAACACAGAGTAGCCTCAATAGTGTGTTCCAATAGCTGCATGTGCAAAGTGTCTTTAATTTGATCAAAGATTGCATTAGAATTGAACTGTGTACATGGGCCCTGAAAATCTGATTACATCTGATTATAACAAACGTTTACGTCCGTCACACATTCAATTGGAATAAATCATTTTGACATGATCAGAACTATCTAAATTACTGGAAATGGCCGTAGAAGAAGTAGCAAAGCTCTGCTGTAAACAAACATGGCTGCTGTTAGCATGTAGTGGTCTCTGATTAAAAACATGTTAGCATGTGGTCCCAGTTCGTTTCCAATTGTTGAGCTTCGGTTTGGTCTGAAATTCCTCAATCTGAATACAATTTGCTCCCGGAGTGGAATAACTGGGCCAAAACAACCGCTGTAGTGTGTAGTCATGTGATAGAACCAGAATAGGACTAGTGCAGCGGATAAGCCACAGACAAATGTAAAGCAACAATTTTCGTGTTTTCAGACAGAAAAAAAATATCCGACTCCTTACTTGTTAAAATGTTTATTTTAACACAGCTAAAAACGCTTCTTGCATGTTTTTCTGTGTCTCATTACACGGCACGTGCTGCTGTGACGTCATCCCAAAAGCTACCTTGTAGTTCCTGAACAGAATTCTCTTAAAAAAAAAGGTCATAATGCCACAATCGATGAGGCCCAGCAACTCGTTGCAATGTGGATGGGTAAATGCAGGCTTATTAAAACAACTTTGAATGTGATTGACACTCACTGTTTTACCGATAATCTAGATGTCATTGACACTTATCATTCTACCTTCATAGCCGTTGTCTTGCCAGTAACCACCTTGCAACATGCCTCCACAGTACCCAAGTAGCAGTAAAGTGTTGTACGTCTCGCTGATACAGACATTCAAAATTGGCCAATAAAATATAAAGTTTTAATTAGTGATAGATCCCAACAAGGATTGCTAAGCACAGGACTTCCATAATTTCCGCCTCTAGTTTCTTTGCCCCACCCTCATAATTCCTGGGCAATGAGTGAAGAGATCTTAAGTCACGTGGTTTTGTTTACAAGCTTTAGCTCAAAAAAGGAAATTGACAAGAGTGTAGGAAACACTTTAAAAACAAAATGGGCGTGGCTTCACATGTTTTGTTATTTTTTATTGGTAGTAACACTTTTCCTCTCTCTTTCCACTTTTCTCTCAATGTTTGTTCAAAAAAGAAAAGTTAATTTTTTTCCAGTAAGCCAATTTTATCACTCCAATTTATAAAATATCTTAATTGGTTACTCTAAATTGTCACTGTGTGTGAATATGAGTGTGGATGGATGTGTGATTGTGGCCCTGTGACAGACTGGCGACTTGTACAGGGTGTACCCTGCCTTTGCCCACGAGTGGCAGGGTTAGGCTCCAGCAGCCCCGTGACCTTGAAAGGGATATTATGGGTTTAGAAGATGGATGGATTGGCAATTTATAAAATCACAGTTTAAATTGATTATTAGCCAAAGCTTTTATTCGCCTCATTTTCAATTTAATGTAATTTTTTTTTTACATTTTAGTGTCTTTCACTCCATAATGATGAAAGCCTATTTTGTTGCGTTTTCAAATGACTAGATTGGATTTGTTTTTGCTGACTTAACAAGCATTTCTGGAAGCATTAGTCTGGAAATAATGTTGGTTTCTGTGTCAACATGTTATGTACAGCTGAAATCTTAGCCTATTGGAGAAAAAATATTCTGATTTGATTAGGGTTTTTTTCAGTTATTTTGTGTGCACATAGTAAAAATATATATATGCAAAGAACCCTTGTCACTTAAGTTCTTGTTTATGATTATTATTTTGAATGATGGATCTCCACATAGTTAGACCAACAGAAACATGTGAAGGTTTTCTGTGTCTGCGGTAGTGTTGGGTTTGTGCCCCAAGCATTTCAACAACACCACACTGAAAAGA